>OX422144.1:144846366-145465821 GCA_949129095.1 Volucella bombylans
CCGTGTCCATTGATGACACCCATGTTAGCGCTGAGATGTTTTCGATTTTTAAAGATCGAACTCGTAGAGCGACTCAGATCCTATATTGGGTCAGATTTATTTGGTCGCTAGATACGTTGAACCAGCTGTCTATCAAAGGTTTTGTTCCTAAAATAGCATACATCTTTAGTTTCAGTGTGCCGGTAACGATGATACCTCTTAAGGTAGGATAGATAGAGTAGTTCCAATTTTGACGAGTTCGTCGGCCCTACAATTCCCTAGATATCTCTGTGTGTTGACACCCAACAAAGGTGGATATTGAACAGCTTCGTCATGTCCTTGAGAAATGATCGGCAGTCAAGGGCGGATTTTGAATTTTGTGAGACTGAGTCAAATGATTTGAAAGCGACCTGACTATCCGAAAAGATGTGGATGTAATTTTGCAGATATCACGTTTTTCTTCGGCTAGGACAGAACTACAGTCCAAATCACTCTACAGTGAGGCTTAGGTTTAGCTTATCTGAGAAAACACCACATCAACCCCGCTATCAGTCTTGGATCCATCCGTATAGAAATGGATTGACTTGTCGTTCATGAAGGTATTTTCCTCCCAGAGGGATCTGAATGGGATGTTTACATGAAAGTCTATGTCAGACCGATGTCGAGGCATAATGTAGTCGATGTTCTTTGGAAGTATTCCAATGTATTAAGAAGAAATGTTGAGTGGCGAATAGCATGAGTTAGCAGCCATTTGTTTGCTGAAAATATCGTGGGCTGTCCAAATGAAACAGAATATCCAGGGCCACGAAGGAAGTAGTACATATTGGGATTTACGTAGATTTTGATAAGTTTGCAGCAGTTGGCTGCATTTTCTATAGGCGCCCACCAGACAACCTTGCCGTAAGTAAGTATTTGTTCCTACTTGCTTTCTTGCAAGAGAGTAAGCTTACTGTATCTTTCTTTACAATTTCTTGAATATTAGGTTTTCAGTTCAGTTTCCTGTCAAAAACAAGTTTCAGCTATTTCGCTGCATCCAGAAAGACGAAGCTGGTACCGTAGATTGAGCGATTAGAATTCTGTATTTCCTAGAAAAGAGGACAAGATCAGTTTTATGTGGGCTTACTCCCAATTCATAGCGATCACTCAATGAGTTAATTTGTTAAGATTTTGCTGTAGCATTTTCTAAATAGTATTGAGATGATTTCCTGAAACGGCTATAGCAAAGTCTTCAACATAGGCAACCACCTTGCTAAAACCCACTTCCACGTACAATATATCAGCAATACATTAACCACTAAGTCCCAGAGAAGGGGTGAAAAGACACCGCCTTGCGGCGTACCTCTGCTGACACATCTTTTAGCTGATGCCCCACCCATCTTGGATTATTTAGCATGAGACTGAACAATTCCCTACCTTCAGAGTTGACAGTGCAGTCATGATTGCGGATATATTGATGTTGTTTAGGGCATTTTCTATATTCAGGAACGAGACCACTGACTTCCCTTTACAATAGCCTTAGTCAAAACTTGTGGATCAGTTTGAGATGGCATGTTATAGAAAAATTATATCTGAGGTCCTTTGGGACAACATGAGAACATTTTCCGGCTTTGGTAATTAAAACTTCTCTCCATGACAAGGGAATGATCCACATACGCAGCTCCTCATGATATTCACTAGCATTGGCAGGATGAAGACCTTTATATCTCGGCAGGTTGTTACTGTCCGTGAATATGAAGCTATACCCGGAAAGTGGGTGTTCACTTGAGGTTGTCCAAGAGCGATGTCTCAGAGGTTTCGGTTATTTCGTCGTTTTTCCTTCTTCAATTATTTTTTTATATATTTTGAGGGATTCCTTATGCGAGTCCCAGTCTGTTACCTTTCTGTTTCTTTTTCCTTGGTTGAAAAGTTTCCTGCAAGCATTTTTCTAGGTTGAATAAGAGGGCAAGAATCAGTCATTGCTTGATTTAGAGCCAGGGTAGAGTCCTCCAGTTTCACGTCAAGCTTATTGGTGTTACATGGGAGACCTAAGAGCTCAGAGGATATTAGTTTTAAATGTGTTCCTCTGTATTTTAGGCAATCAGTTTTCCATCAGAATCATTCAAACTGAATTGGATGTATCTGTGATCTGGAAAAGAGTGTTCAGATGATACCATTCATTGAGTGATGATATCGGAGACAAGAGTGTTATCCAGCACTTCATGTCGGTTTTGACATACGTTAAGGGCGGCATGTATCCACATTCGAGTGTACTTCTGTGCAGGTACTCGACATCAGTTACAGTTACGATAGTGACCAGTTGGGGAGATTTGTAAAATATTGAAGAAATTGCTTATTTTTTTAAATGCTTCTTGATCACCAGAATCTTGTTGGTTACATGTTATAGACAACAATGGTCGGTGTATACTAAAGTACGAAATGTATTCGCAGGTTTCCAAGTTATGAAAATAGAATACTCCGTCTATATAAAGACGGATCGCTGTTGAGACGTAACCCAAATTCGGTCTGCATAAACGCGATCAAATTAACTCCATCGGACGACCGAAGATCGAGATTGAGATCACCCCCAAGAATCATTGAATATGCGTTTAGAGACTGAACGTTAAGCGTGCCCAATGAAAGAGTAGTTGGTGAACTCTGCGCCGAACAGTCTAATTCTTCGGATTTACATTTCCACTCCTCCATTTCGAGCTGTACTTTAAGTCTAGAGTCTCGCATTCGCTGTTTATTGGCTTCCCATTTCGTAACTGCTTGTCGTTTATGCGATTCATGTTTACTATCAGCAGCGTTCTTCTTCGTTGCGAAATTGGTTTCGCTTACGCTTACGAGATTCTCGCATTCATCAGCCTTAGATTTCGGAGGCATTTTGCCGACACATTTTACTCGACCACGAATAATGGAACGCTACGTTACGAACTAACTCCCACATGAGACTGAGAAGCAACAACAAATAAGCACTAGCTCGGTCGCTAACGGAGTACTGATGCACAGAAAAAGGTATTGACCGCCAGGGCGACATATCTATGTCGAAAGCGCATCTTTGTAGTCCCTTAAATAAAATGCTACATCCTGTTGAAATGCCACAATTTTGAGACCAGTGGACTGCTATTTAGGCTATGAAACCTGTTACTGTTCCTTACAAGAAGCCTAACGTAAACACAGTATTTTTATAATATAATAACTTCAGCGCTTGTGTGCCGTCTCTTAGTGCCGCTCTATTTTCAATCAGCCTGCCAGCCAAGACCTATGTTGAACTTGTCAAGGGTTTCACAGCCGTTTAACCAACCGATTGCCTTAGTCTGAAGCTGTTCCACTATCGGTCTCATAATGTCCTATCAAACCCGCTGACTTTCGTAACATTTTCAACTGCTCTTCTCTCATCCCTCTATTATACTCCTCACACATCGCCCGGTATCGCGATGCGTATGTTGTAGTTGGACAAATATCGTGTTTCGTATAAGTTTAAATCGCACTTTTCTGTTACAAAATACTGCACTGCTTTTGCGCCTTTTTAGCAAACCACGCTGCCCCAATTTGTATCATAGTTGTAGCATTTTCACTAACGGAAGTTGATAAGGCCTCAATATTTACATTTTTCGCACTTCGGCATCATTAGTCCTTGAATATAAGTGTCAGAATTTTTGTCCATCTAACAGTGTTAACAGCAGTGTTTTCTTTGGTGAAAAGAAGAGGAGTCGTTCCGGTTTCGTTAATGTGCAGCTTCAGTAGAAAATTTTGCACGACTTGGTCTATGCCAACTATAAGTTCATATTTTCTGTTCATTGCCAGTGCCGTCCAAATAAGATCCCTCGGAATTCTGTTGATCGCTTTTTCCAAGTCGATGACGACGTTATGCAGATCCTTTGAAACTCTGAAATGTTTTTCCATTAAAACTCGTAAACTTTGAATTGCGACAGATGTCGACCTGCCTCCCACAAAGCCGCATTGACTGCCATGGAGTTTAATAATATTCCGTTCTCGACTGCCTACAACTTTTTCGTATTTTTTCATTGTATGCGATATTAATTTCATCGATCGGCAGTTGTGTCTATTCATAGTGTCGCCAGTAGAACCAGAAAGCTTTCCCTAAAGCGACAATTCATCCGATCGCCGATTAAACCACAGGATTTTCGATTTTCGAACGACAGAGCTTCGCTAATTTGAATTTTCCTGAAATCCGCCGTTTCCTTTTCGTGTGCGACAGCCGAGGAAATTATAGTGCGCGGAAGTTCTCGAATCTCGCTGTTCCGTTCCGCAGTAGGGTTCGCTGTTCGTCTTCAATGTATTTTGGCAATTGAATTTCTTGTGAGTTTTTGCTTCATTGTGCGCAATATTAGAAATGCTTACCTGTGCTTCGAAATTGCACTTCTTCTGCTGCCTATTACCAGCTTACATGTTGTCGAGGTACCGCTTCAAATTCCTGATAAATTGCCTCTACTCCTTTTTTCGCAGCATTCATAGTCTTACTTAAGACGAACTTTATCAGTTTCGCTATTTTCACTGTACTACATAAGTCTACACTTCAAACGCTTGCGTTTTGTTTTTTCGGCCATTTTCGCCTCACACTTCCATCGCCACTTTTCTTTATTAATGTGGATCCGGCAGAATTTCTCTTATATTTTTCTTTAAAAATGTTCGACATACATTGTCTTTTTATTTTATTCCCATAGCTGGTATCTTTCCTTGTTTAAACCATATTTCGTATATCGCATATATTCTTCACTAATCCGTACCACTCCCATGTATAATGTCCAGCCGGGCTCTTTATTTCCTAGTCATTAATCTGCAAACATTCAAAACCAATGCACTTCGGTATCTGTCATTACTTCCTCCTTAAATGTTCTTCTTATGTGCTGTATGAAGATATTTTAAAGGTTTTCATTATCCCTTCCGTGCATTTTAATTATATAAATTAGAAAAGGATTTTACCTCATTGTCTCATAGCTCTGAAAAGGACACATACAAATAATAGTATTGGCTGTTCACACTATCAAAATATGAATAGAACGAATAGAAGACTTCTCAGCTAGATTGATGGAAATGGGGATGCCAGTCAGGGTAACAGATAACTACAATATCTTTCGAATTGTGTCCCTTATCAAAAATCGTTAAGACCATCCTTAAAACCCTGCACAAATTTTTACAACTCCCTGACAGTAAGTTAATCCTTAAAGCCATCTTCTCTGTCAGTGTCAGTGCCAGTGCTCAGTTGTGTGTCCGTCCTTCGTTTAAAAACCCCAACTTCAAATCAACAACTATCTGCAATTAATACAAATTCAGCTGGAAAATATATCTCTGATTTATGGCCTAGAGGTCCGGGGCTCTTTATCCCAACATGGATCCCTACACAATGCTACTAAAAAATTCACAAAAAATAAGAGAGAGAGGGAGAAAAATAAAAAGGAAAACGTCATTCATCCCCTTTTAGTCAAATTAGTACAACTCCCAGGCAACAACAGCCGGGTAATCGGCTTAATGGCAAACTATTGTGATGCTGTCCTCATTGTCCCCACAACAGGACCCACAAACACGTATTCACCTTTTTTCAGCCTCCTGAATTATGTGTGTTTTTGAAAGTGACATAGGTACGGTGGTGTTCTACGCCCCTTCAGCACGCCCACAAGCAACAAATTAAATTTCCTATTTTTAATCTTTTTCCTTGCAAACAAAAAAAAAAACTAATGGAACCACCACCCCTAAACGACATCCGACACGAATTCGGCAAAAATAGAGAGCAACCCAAAAGGTCGTGTCGTGGCAAAAAGGCTTTGTGTGTACCTAACTAAATAAACGAATGGAAGTTCTGTATTTTTCTCCTAGGATCTGTGTCCGTAGGATCTGTTTATATACGATATTTATGTGTGTGTGTGTATGGTGGTGTGTGTGAAAAAGGAATAAATTCAATTCAAATGAAATGATTCTCATTCATTGGAAAATTCACTCGTCCACACAATTAGGGGTGTGCAAGACCGACACGACAAGGAGAATTGTATGGGCTACGACACAAGGCGATCGATGTATGGTGGGATGTGTCCTACTAGGAGCAAAAAAATAAGAAGAATAGTATCTCCAACATTGAAATATCTGAAAGGAGCAGAGAGCGAGTAGCCCTCACACTTTTTGGGCAACCCTCATTAGTCATGCAAATGAAATTCATTCTCAGCAATTTCATTCCCGAAAAATAAAATTTTCACTTTTTGCTGGTTCTGCTGTTACGTACCTACATTGCTGCTGCTATATTCGTTTTTTTTTTTTTGGAGGTCCAGGGACGAGTCTGGTTGTTGCCATATCTCAAGCAACCTACATTGGGTTGAAGCTGAAGAAAGTGTATGTTGATACTCGTCGTGTGGTTCTATGAGTACGAATATAGTGGGATGCAGGGGTTGAGTTGATGGTGCATTGTTAAAGGAGATTCAGATTGGCGAAGAAGTTTTTCAAGAGCACTTTGTTATTGCTATATGTGCAACTTGCTCAGCAAGTTATCCTAAGGAGCGAAATTCGGGGTAGTTTAATGGAAATCTTGCTGAAGTCATCATTAGCTATTATCAGCAGATTTCTAGTTTATCCAAACTATCATAGTTTAGGGATCTGGTTAAGTAGAATGGCTTACAAAATAGTACGAAGAGTACTTCCTGCAGTTCAGGGAAGTCTTTTCCTCAGCTCGTGTCTAATGGAATAAGTGGCTTCCTCTATTCATGAAGCCATCTTCACACCGAGGATTATGATTTATCCGTTGCCAATTTCAGGTTGGTACTAAGAGTTCAATATTGGACTTGCAGGTTGTCGGAGATTATGGTCCAATTTTTTTTGGCTGTGATTATGAATTCTGGATCTTTTGGTGGAGAACTCCCATTTGTCACAAACCAGTAAAAACTATGAAAAAAATTAAAGAGGCTTGGGTGATGTTGCCTAGTAAGTCACTGATGACCACAAGTCATCACCTCGACCGTCTTTATAGGAAAGAGCTCTACCCAGAAACGGTCTTGTGAAGTATAGACTACTAGAAGATTGTATTCATTTTTTGGGGTCTGCATCTGATAGTAAAAAGTCATGTGAGTATGCGAAAATGTTCTGCTGCGGTATGCATTATTGTGTAAAATAATTCAAATAAATATCTCCAACTGCTCAGTTAATCCTCTTCTGAAGACCGTCTATTCCTTTTGATGTATAAGTGTTGCGTGCAACTCTGATAAATAGTCAATTACCACATAGATGTGTAGATGGTTCTGCAATTTTTTTAACCTCTTATGTCAGTAAGTGGGGTAGGTAAGAGCGGCTGTTGGAAACACCAACCCACATAGGCCTATTGGCCCATTGTAATACCACGTGGATCTATGATCCTCTTTCTAATGGAACTATAAAGCTCCTAAGTGAAGTTTCCTTCTCTGGAGAGAGAGCTGGACATGTACAGAGTAGGAGGAGGATTGTCTCCTCTTCCTCCTCGTCCATGCAACTTCTACAGAAGTCGTTTGCAAAAGCGCCAAGCCTTCTTGCATGCTTGAATATGAGGCAGTGTCCAGTGATGACACCTATTATGGCGCTGAGATGTTTCCTATTTGGAGGGATCAGACTCTTAGAGCGATTCAGATCTAGGTCCAACAGTCCACCTAATGTCTGTTCTTTTATTGGCATCCAGCTTTAATACCAATGCCACAGTTCCCCTGGAATGTCTCTGTGGCCCGGCACCCAGCAAAGGTGAAGGTTGAATTTCTCTGCCATCGTCCATAAGAGATGATCGGCATTCAAGGGTGGTTTTATAATTTCATGAGACTGACTCCAGGGACTTGATAGCGGCCTGACTATTCGAACATATGCGGATATCCTTTGCAGATATCACGTTTTTCTTCAGTAAGGAAGGTGCTTCTTTAAGCGCCAAAATTTCCTCTTGGAACATGCTACAGTGATTTGAAAGACGGAAAGAGAGGCTTAGATTTAGCTTATCTGAGAAAACACCGCCACCATCCCCGCTATCGGTTTTAGATCCATCTGTGTAGAAGTGGATTGACTCGTCCTCCATGAAAGCATCTTCCTTCCAGAAGGATCTAGAAAGTAAGCTTACAATAGAAGTCTTTATCATACCAAAGTACAGGTATGGTGTAATCAATGTTCTCTGTGAGGATTCATGATATATTAAGAATGTTAGTGTGACCAAATGAATTATTTGTCCACCGTATAGTCGCTTTAAGACGAATAGCCGCAATCGCAGGGGAGAGAGGACAGCGCCTCGCGGCGTACGTCTGCTGACGCATCTATTAGGAGAAGCCCCACTCAGTTTGGAGTTAATTATCCTGCTATTTAACATAAGCCTGATCAACTCCCCAAGTGAATCGTCTACCTGTACAGTTGACAGCACAATCGTGATTGTGTACAGTACACAAGCAACCATTGTGTACCCTCTATATTGTAGGGATCGTTCGATATGGCTAGTCAGTGAATGCAGAGCCGTTTAAACCGACTTTCCTTTACAGCAGGCATGTTGAGCCGTTGACAGAAATCTTGGATCAATTTTAGCTCGTATATGGATATCAATCAGTCGTTCTAGAATTTTAAGAAGGAAAGATGATAAACTTATCGGTCTAAGGTCCTTTGGGACAACATGAGAACATTTTCCATGGGATTTTCAGTAGGATGGTGTGTCTTCTTACCTTTCCCTGCCGTTAAATAATTAATTAACACTCACCGATTTATGCTGTTTTTCTTTTCTTACCTAAAGCTTCTTAAATCTCTGCAATCTCATGCATTAAACAGCTCCAAACCACAGCCTATCAAGGTTGTATCTGATAGATTACAGCACATTTTTTTTAATAATTGGCGCATGCTACAGTAGTTTTGTTTAGCCTAGGGAGGAAAGAAAGTAAAATATCGATGAACGTTGTTTGAAAATGCACCCAGTTTCGACCAAAGAGCATTTGAAATATCGAGTGCAATTTTTGTGCTTTCTCCAGATTTCCAATGACTTTTGTTCCAGTTTTCCGTGAGACATGCCATTACTAGTGCACCTGTTGCTATAAAAACTGTACTACAGGACACTCAGAAATTTTTGTGTCACAGAACCCTGACTCTGAGTCTAGTTAGAATCTTATCTCTGGTGCCGGCTGACTGGACCAAAAGTCTATTACCTTCGTAACAAGCAATCAGTGTGGGCAGAAATTGTTCTAATTTGACCGGAGCCGACATTTTTGGACACCAATGTTTGCAGCTTCGACCACCTAATCAACGCTAAGAGGATTACCCACTGCCGTATTGAATCAATTGTACGAGTATACCGTAACTTAATCTGTGGGAACTTGATGAAATCTCCATGGAAAAGATTTCTTTTAGTCGGAGGATTTCTTCTGAAGCTTCTGTACATTTAACTGCTTAATTTCGCTGGTTGCTTTGTTTTTGAAGGCTTTAGAGTCTTCTACTGATTTAGGTTTCATACTATTGGCAGCGTACTTTTAGAGGATTTCGTAATTCTCGAGTATTGAAATCAGAATACGAATACAAGTTGGCGAAATAGGATTCCATCACTACATCACTTCTGCTGTGATAAAAAGAAGAAACTTATCACTGATTTATATCTTCTGCACATACGCATAGGTATTCGATATCCTTCTGTTGTCTGAAAGAACATTTTTATCTTGTTGTGTCAAGATATCTGCTTGATACACTAAAAGTTTGCCCCTATCTATGAAAAAGATAGCTGCTACTATTTTAACTTCAATCTGTTGCAAAATGCAGCTGAATCCATTATTCAATTACTGAAGTTTCTCAATTATTTAAAATAACTGCAAATGCAAATTAAAAAAATAAAAACAAACTCATAAAATACAAATCAACGACTGAAGACGAAGGACTTCTCTTTCGCCATTCTATCAGAGACGACTGGTCGCAAGGACTGCAAAAGTTTTTCTTCATTAACAATCAACTTCGAAGTGAACTGTCTTCCTGAATCGTCCCTCCCCCAATAGGGCCAGCAATAATAATTTCAAAGGACAACAACTCGACGTAATTAAAAAATCTGTCAACCTTAGGTTACCCGTCGAAATGGTTTATCCTCTGACTCTGAATCCGAGAATGTTCTTCCTCATCCTCCACTTTATTTTTGTAGGCGTCCTTATGATAACGACGAAGCAGGGAATTGAGAAAAAGAAATCAAATTGAAATTCTTTTTTTTTTTTGTCGTTCGCCCACCATCTCTAGCATTTCGAATAGATGAAATCCTGGCCATCATTAGTAAGGACATAAATCCTTATGGTCCATGACCGCGTGAAAATCTTCACCGATGGATTGATATAGCAATGCAATCTCAAGGGGGTGGAAAATTATGCGAGAACGGCGAAAAATAGGAGAACAAAAATAACCATCAACCGGAGGCCCATTTGTGTTTGAAGTGTGTGCGCGTGGTGTGCGAAAATATCGTGATGGAGTGTAAAAAAAGGGACGAAAATGGGGCCACAAACAAATAAATGGGAGAGTCAAGGTCGTCATAATCACCGAACCGACTGTGCCTCTTCTACCATTCACCAAACGCCGCCGTCAACCGTATTTCCGGTGGGTTCCTTGTATTACCACTACGAGAACACTTAATGGTGCTCCCTGATGGGAGTATTGCTGAAAGTGGTTGAGTTGGAGTCGGTTTTACCAGACCCAGGGGCTCTAAGTTATTAAAAACTTCCGGATGTGAATATTTACTACTCAGGAAAATCTGTTGCAGCACAGCTGTTGTTTTGCCGTCGCGATAATGTGGCGACCTTCCAATGGAAGGTTAAAAGTGTTTGCTGATGGTGAATGGTAAAAGCCGTTTTCAGATGGCCCAGGGAGTTGAAAGCACTTGAACTGCAAACCACGATCGAATCAATTAAAATTGAATGATTTTTTTTTCTCAGGAAATTTGTTTTTGGTTTTTTGAATTAATCGATGGATATGGTGCATGCCAGTACTTGCATGCGGTTGACAGGGTTGGTTTGGATATGCACACAGGTCCTACCTGTTCAGTGAATCCGAATGGAATTCAAAGCCGAGAACAAATGTTTTGGTAGATTTTAGAGAATTTCTATGTGCAATTCAAAAAATTACTTTTGGGTGAGAGTAACAGGGGCTTTTGCGTATCTTCCTGCATTGGAATTCGATTTGATTTGCATTTTTTCCCTCACATATATGGGAACTACGCTACAAAACTACGCTCACAAAAAAAAAATCGGAGACCAAGCGGGCATCTGTGCACTTTTGTGCTGTAATCGGAGTTCCTACCTACAAATACTTTATAGATAAAAGTGGCAGCACCATGTGCTATGCCAAACAATTTGATAACTTGTAGATTCGAAGTACGACACCTTCACATTCCCCTTCGAGGTATACGAGTATAGCAAACCTACGAGTACTTATCAGCAGTCCTAGGAATAGTAAATGAAAAAGCATAGGATGTAATTTCGGCCAGGAATCAACCGCGGTAACAATCAATCACATCTTAAGTACTGAAAGCTGCCTCTAAACTGACATTGTATACCGAAATGATAGACGAAATAGCAGCACTCTATGACCGTCTTGGACGTATATGAGGGTGGCTCAATAAGCACCTGTGTAGGGGATAAAAACGCAAGTTTTTCCCAAATTATCTTTTTATATTTCAACGTACGTAGGACCTTTTAGGGCACTTTTAAAAAATATGATTTGTCAATCCCTTAAAAGCAGGTTTCTGTCTCGTTAATGTCTTTTTCGTTCGAGCTGAATTTTTTTCCTACGAGCCACGTTTTCATGATGAGGACACACATAAAAGTCGCACGATGGATGGGGGTTCATACCGTAATTCAAGCAATTTGGCCACACCGATGAGTAAGCCGGTGCGTTGTCGTTGCGGAACGGCATTTTTTCTTCGCCAAATGATGCCATGGTTTTTGCCGTTTATAAGATACTGTTCAGAGTGAAGGTCTGTGAAGGTCTTAAGTCAGTTTGCTACACGTTAATTCAATGAGGCTTCCGGCCTGACAAATCGACAATGAACCGAGTCTCCGTACTAAGGCAAATCCTGGAAAAAAAAAAACCAATGAATTCCAACTCGAGACACACCACCTTTTTGTCGACTTTAAGGCCGCGAGTTATGTTTGGGAGCAAAAAAAACACAAATCTTTATTTATAACAATTATTCATAACAATTTATTAGATGCTCTTTATTTTGTGGTCAGAACAAGAATGGTCAAAATGTTATGCTGCTAGTGTTGCACTCCCACAGTTGTCCTCTCTATTCTCCCTGTTGGTGAACTTCTCTTTTGGGTAGAACATTCGGGTGGCTTGGCTTTTGCCGATGCTGATGGTTCGATGCTATTGTTGAGTATGGTGATCATGCATTCGGAGCGTGTTGATGCATGATTGATCCTAGCGCCTGATGTAAACAACTGCAACTACTAGATCTATGGATCACGCACCAAATGCGTGTTAAATGCGTGTTGCTGTTTTTATCGCCAGCCATTGTTGAGTCTGCAAACATGCTTTCGTGCGTGATTTGTGCATGACCAATGCATCACCAAATGCATGGTTATTTGTAGCTCGGTTGAGTGGCACAGGGTGGCACGTAACTCGCGCGTGTTCTGTGTAGTTTGGCAACGCTTCATCGGAACTATTCCAGGCATACACTGGATTTCGTCAAGGGATGCACTTTCATGCAATTTTTTTAACCTTGCTTGAACAGATAGTGCGTAGAGAGTTACCACTAGAAGCACTATCTTCCACAAATCAGTCCAGACGACGCTGACATTATCGCCCGATCCCATCGCTCCATAGTGCAGGTATTTGTAGCAATCGAAGGAAAGGCTAGAGAAATTCTGTCGGCAATGGAAGAAATATCTGTCTACCATTTCGGACCAAACATCACATTGGGCAGTAATAATTTCGCGGTGAAAATATGGATGTAGTCCAAAAAGTCAAGATACGTCAACTCCACTGTCTTGGTCACATCGAGCGGATGGACAGTAATGCTTCAGTTAGAAGAGAGTCTTGGAGTCACAGCACTCAGGTTCGAGATGATCCGGAAGACCGAACCTGCGTTTTTAGGATAAAGCAGTCGCGGATGAAAGAATGATTCGTTGTATGAACTGGCAGCAGCGTGCCTGGGACCGAAGAGGATGGAAGGCTGCGGTGTCTAGGGCAGTTCTTTTTATGGGTCAGGAACCCTTAAGTAAGTATATAGAACTGCCCTGTTATCGTGATTCCTGTCGTAAAAAGGTTCTAATAGGATTATTTCCTTCGAATCCCAAAAATCATAGCCATCATCTATCCGTTGATGGGATCCACTTTACCTTATTCGGAGCAGGTTCGCCTGGGAGAGTGCATTGTTTTGATTCTCGCATGATGTGAACATCGCTTGAAGAGCTCCAAACACTGCTTTGAGGTTGACGGGCGTATCATCTTATTGTCCACCGTAAGCAACCACGATACTCATTCAACTGGCAGCTTCCTCATACTTCACTTATTATGTAGAATATTGACTGCCGTTTGGTATGATAAGCCTATGTCACCTGCTACTTCACGCATTCTCCGTTGCCGGTCAGAAAGAATATCCTCTCAGACCTTTTTCAGACAGAATTATTGCAGTACTGGGCCAAACAAAAATAGATAAACAACGTCTTCTCTGCAAGAACCAAGGAAACGGTGTATAAAGTCTTCATGGCCCTGGTCCTGTTGTATGATGAAGGTGGACTTAGTAGAAAATGATAAGAACTTTCTTTATTGCTGCTGCATAAATTTCAGTGCAATATTTGCAGCATTTGTGTGGACATTGTCAAGGCACAGAGTCCTACTTCATTTCTTATCAACTTAAATGGCGCTACGGCCCGTAATCGACCTGTGTCTCATCTAACAGATCTCCCCAGTTATTGCAGTCTTCGGACAACTACCTCAAGCTGTGCAGCACAAAATTCTTTACGTCTCAATCCTCTACCTATGATGAGGACTTCCTCTACTGCGCTGTCTTTCCAAATAGGAATCCAAGGTTCTTCGAGCCAAAGTGATTATGTTTATTGGTTTTCATGTCCTAGCTACCTTATTCCACTGATGCGCACTTTTGTGAAATATTCCATGGTGCTATAAAGTTCGTGGAATTTGTTATATCTCACCCTGCAAAGTCTGTCGACAAAGATTGGACCGAAAATCGCTCGGAAAACACTGTGTCCAAAACGTTGGAAGCTATCCTTATACGGATTGGCTGGCAAACAAGCTTACACCACAGAGCATAGGGTCTGGTATGATGTAGGTTCTATATTGAGTCCACTTGTTTTTTTCTAATTAAGATCCAATTATTCATTTGCCATCTTAAGTCAAAGAAACAATACATACACAAGTATTGCTCTTTTCTGCAGATGCAGGGCTTGAAATCGATAAAAATTTGGGAAGAATCGATCTGGGTTTCTTGGGTTTTCTTTAAGATGTTCCAAAATGTGAATATTAGTCTGAATATGTAGTCTGCAGAATTGGCTTTTCCATATTGAACAGAAACTGAAGGTAGCAGGTAAGCCAACAACTTTTACCAACCCCTTCCCTCAAATAAACAAAACAACTCCTATAGCTTTCTAGGTGACAGATGTCACTGCCAGTTCACTCAAAGATATAGCCGAATTTATTAAAATTTCGGGCACCATGGGTGAGCTCTAACTTGAGGAAAGTAGAATAAGCCTAACCTGGCCACAGTGACAAAGGTACATAGACCAACCTCCCTGCTTAATACATATAATCTGATCTAACTTCAGCCCTGGTACTATGCCTGTGTTTCCTCATTCATTTTGGCAGGTTTACCTAGTAGTAATAGTAGTATGTTTTATTTCATTATATATAACACATGTATAAAATTTACATGATTTGAACACAATAATTCACTATGTATATTAAAAAAGAATATATAATAAAAATAATATAGTGACATTTTATAAAGTATTAAAATAGTGCCAAATGCCACTTCAATGGGTTTTAATATTATTAATATGTGGGTGGGGTGACCCGTTTAATTACATTCAAACAACAAGTTAATTTGAGATACAATTATATTTACAAAGAAAAGTGAAGGATGCAAATCAAAATAAAAGAACTACATAAAAATAAAGAAAAGTTAAGAGGAAGTTAGAAAAAAAAAACATTTTTTACACCAGAATATCAGAGAGAAGTTATTCCACGTTCTGTGAATCATAATTAAAAAGCCAAGACCTTATGGATCATTCAAATATTCCAGAAATTCTTATCATTTTAATATTTAAAGCGAACTGAAGAGATATTATAAAAATTACGAAACGCAGTTGTACGGAAAACGGGTACAGTCACAACGTAAGAAAAGTTTCTCCGTAAACTGTAATCAGATATAAGTCTGTAATTTACATTTCCTGATCTCTGAAAGAACGTTTTCAACACTTTAAAACAATACAAATGACGAACTGGAAGAATTTTCATATCACAAAACAATGGGAAACTTGGATGACGCCGATTCTTGTTACAGATTTTCCTCACTACACTTTTTTGTAAGACTAGCAAGGGCTTGATTTTATTCAGATACACGCCTCCCAACAAACAATTCCATACTGGAGTTTAGCGTGAAAGACACCATAATAAATGTTTTTTTAATAATTGCTTTGAACAAACATTTTTTAGATAAAAAAAGTGTCGCAGAGTATTTCGAAAATATTTCCTTAGGGACTCTGTGTGGCTTGCAAATGACATCCTAGAATCAATTGTGAGCCCAAGATACTTAAACTCGTCTACTTCCTCAATTAAAAAGCAATTATCACTACAGTTAAGACTGCTACAAAATGTTAATTATCCTGTTAATCCATACCTTTGGTATTCTGATGCGTGGAAGTAAACGTCCGCATTCCTACTCATTGGGGAAGCTAAGTTAAAACCATTATTTTTGTCTTTGAGATAATGTTCAATTTGTGCTCTGCGAACCAAATTCTTAATAGTCTAAGATCCCAATTAATGTCGGAGATTAAATCCAAGATACTTTCAGAGCCATATGAGCAGCCAACATCATCTGCAAACGCCGTAATTCTACTTCTGAAGTTTAGTGAAAACAGTGAATTTATATAAATTAGAAATAAAATGGGTCCAACACAGAACCTTGAGGAACTCATAAACTGAAGAAACGAATCTCGCTTCTCATACCATCAATCTTCACTCTTTGAGATCTGTTTGATAGGTATGATCTAAGCCACTCTAGTATGAACCCACGAAAACCCGATTTTTCCATTTTATCCAACAGTATAGTATGGTTGACCATGTCAAAGGCTTTTGTGATGTCAACAAATAAACCAGCTGTGAATATTTTACCATCAAGGTTAGAGAAAATATTTTAGGAGCTTTAAAGCACTGATAGGTTCGAAGGCAAAGCTCGTATATTGCGACAGGTCACCACCCCCACTTATTGAATTGTAGCAATGAGTGCAATTTCTCAGGACTGTTTGTTGTGAGGTGAAACACTCATTGAAAGCATTAGCAATGTCAAGTTTGTCAAACAGTTCGCAATTGCTCACACAAATTGAACGGGGTTTTGTTGTAGAACGAGACTTGTTCAGAATATCATTCACTATTTGCCATTCTGATTTAAGGTTACCCTTAGCAGAAATGAATTTAGTTCGATAATAATTATCGCGGCAAAAACCAATCTCTTTTTTTAAATCCAAACATAGCTGTTTTAAATTTATTTTTCAGCCTAAGGTTCATGGGATTCTTAGAGCATTTTATTCTTAGCTTGTGTTTCACGTTAACTTTTTCAATGAGTTGACTAGATATCCAGGGTTTTAGTCTTTTTTTAGATTTTTTCAAGGGTTCCGTAGAGGAGGAATTTGATATAAATCTATTAAGGCGAGTTATGAACACATCATAAGAAGCAGAAGCATCACTTTCCATGTAAACATTCCAGGACTCATAAAGTAGAAGATTTGTTATAAAATCAATTCTTGTTTTTTGCTTTTGGCTATTAACTTCGGTACGGCTGGTCTTTTTGCTTTGAAAAGTATTCACCAATACACCTATCATTGAGTGATCAGTGATTTGAAAGTCATATGTGCATCTTTGGCAGGCATTCAATCTAAAGTCTGCAAATCGCCCATAAATATGATCTAAACACGTACCTGAAGACAACCGAGTGGGTTCATTTATAAAACTAGCTAAACCGTGGAAGGCCAAGAGGGCCAAGTAATTAGACACAGTTTCGCTACTATCTAACAGATTAACATTGAAATCTCCCAAAATAATTAGGTTTTTTGCTTTTACTGTGTTCAGCAGGCAAGAAAATTCTCCTGTGAATGCCAAAACATTGAACATATGTAGAACAGACAACAGAACAAAATCTATCTAATTAAACCTAACAGAAACCTTTAGAATGTCTGCGCTCTAAAAGTTGACACACTTAGCTTCATGAACTATTAGTTTCTATTTAATAAAGCAGCCGATACCGCCCGCAGCATAATCTTCATTTGGATTCGCAAAGAAAAGAAAACCCGGTAGATCCAAATTTCAGAAACAATAATAATATCCGGAATGCAATGAAAAGAATCTAGGTGGGTAGCAATATTCTAATATTCTGGTGTACGACAAACCGTTTGTTTATAGAGTATGAACTATTTTTAAAAACATTATCACAATTTGCAAAACATAGATCGAGGATAGAAAAGTCATCATTTGTGTCATTAAATTCAGAATTCATTATTCAAACAAGTTCAAGATCAGTAAAAGATTTAATCGAGATGACTTTTCCACCTTCCTCCTCCCTCATAAGTATTTGGTTGTTCTTAAACCTCACAAATTTATACTCTTCCGCTTTCTTACTTCTTTTGCTTGCATGAAGAGAGCCCTTGTGTATGACTTAAGAGCATCGTTGATGTAAATCCCGCTTTGCCTTTTGTCGTTGCTGTTGCTGCTGTGTTGGCGCTCTCGTTAATAGTCGCGTTAGAAATTAGGTTTCCCTTCTTCATCTTCTTCACACTCATGATCCGCTGCTTCAACGGCAAGTCAGTGAACTTAACACAGATGATCGATTTGTTTGGAGGTCCGTTGTTTATGTTTCGCACATTCTTTACATAGCATCTCTCTATGTCAGCATCGGGAACATCAATTTACAAAGCATTCTGGAGTATTGTCTGGGCTTTGTTCATAGCATTACTGTAGGTTACATTTGATACACCAACAATTTCGATGCAGTTGGAGAGAAGATGTTGCTGTTGCCAATTTAGTTTACTCTGCAGTGAATTTACCTTCGCTTTCAGCTCTGCATTTTCGGTTCGTAGCTCGTTGAGTGAAGCCAGGAAGCGGTTGTTTGTTTCTTCCAGCTTGGTTAGCTTAAGGTAAATCATTTGGAGAGTGAATTCTGATTCAGCTTCAGTGTGTGCAGGTGTATCTAGATGTGCTTCAGTAGTTTGACCTCTGTTATAAGTTCCTCGGTTTCGGTTAGCAGTGGAGGACGGTGCATTTTCTTTTCTTTCTCCGCATTGTTTGTTATTGTTGCTGATAATTGTATCAGGCACCCGCATAGATCTACGCCTGAGCACTTCGCACTTGTCACAACGGAAAGTCATTCCGGAAGAGCACATAAAATCAGCATCTTCTTCACTTAAATTTACACAGGATAGATGAAAGAATGCAAAGCAATCACTACATGATATTTTAGTGGAAAAATTCCTTTCAATTTTTTCGGTACAAACAGAGCTCTTCATAGATACCTTCACTATGAAAAAAAACTTTTATTTATTGTTCTACTGAGATGCGCACCCCACGACACTCACGAGAGAAGCCTTACCTTAAGGCCTTGTTAACTTAACACATTTTGTTTTTACTTTTTGTAATAACTGCCGTATCTTGTACATGGAGTAGAACCACTCCATTTCCTCATTATCTTTAATTGACTTCCAAACGTGATGAAGGCTATGCTTTACGACTCCCAATTTTTGCAATAAAATCATCTAAAACGGTTTCAACACCATTTTTAGGATATTATTCGTAGGTTTTGTCGTGTTGATGGGTCCTTTTTTAGGATTGTGCCTATCTCTTTTAGTTTTGTATTTATATTTAAATTAAAAGAAAAACAAAAACAACAATTTTTTTAAATTGGCTTCAAACCAGAATACTGTCCTTATTAGATAGGAATCATTTTTCAGTGTCTCTCAATTCTGCTACAGAAGCGGTAAATTTACTGAATGTGCATTACTAAGGCTGATTGGAGAAGTAACATGCACTAACCAACATACTAGAAACTGTCTACTCACTTTCGTGTTTGACAGTGACCATTGCGGTCTCAACACCGATATAACTGTTACCACTAAAACAGTGGAATTGGATGAATTGGTTCAAAGGTGTTTCGACATCATTGCCCTGAACCATAACCTGGAAAAACGAGTCCATGTGCACAATTTCTACCTTCGAAATGAAATAGTGAACTGGCGATTCGAGACCTCGAATTTCACCCAGTTCAGTGACGAGAATATAGCAAAAATAATGTCATTGTCGATGATAGGGTGCTACTATACCCCCGTGCATAAAGGTGGAAGTCCATCAGGCTGGAATCTTCAGAGAATCTGACGACACCTACACTGAGTCGAAAGCGGAAAGTCCTCGCCAATTGTCTTCTTCGTGTGTTGAAGTTGTGTTGAGTTAGTATTTTGTAAGTATTATCATTCCAAAATCTCGAAATAATTTCCATCTTTTGCAGCTGTTTGGTGTTAAGCAGTTTTGTCTTATTGCTGATCTGCTGTCGGTCGTGACGCTGCCCTGTTTTTACACGGATTATTAATTTGTGGATTCGGGTTTGTATTTGCTGCAGTTTTTTTTTTGTTGTCGACGAGACCATGATAATGACACCAAGCTGTAACTGCATTGAATTCCTCTTGCATTATTTTTACTGCCGTTTCCGCACATTTATGATTGACAACTTTCGCCGTATCATCTGCATACGCATATCTCGTACTCTGCCGAAGAGCAGAAAGTAGATCATTCATATATACTATGAAAAGCAATGGCCAGAGTTTTAATCCTTGCGGCACTCCATACAGTGTATTCTCCGGATCGCTATAATGTTCTTTAATTTTAACTCTAAAGTTACGGTTTTTTTTAGGTAACTTTCAAACCACCTCTGGATGATTCTCCTCACGCCGATTTAGCCTAGCAGCCGTAATATAGCGTTTTCCAATAAGGACGTGACAACTTTTTTTTTAAATAAAACGCAAACCATTTGAGATATTTCAAAAACTTTACTATCAGCTTGAAGTGCAATCAAAACATTTATAAATGGCACTCGACTTCGTTCATATGGCCATCGCGGGCACGTTTGCAGCGGTCGATTCGTTGGACCCAATTTTCAACGACTTGGCCACACATTTCGGCCGACATTCGCTATTTCGCGTTCAATGTTGGCTCTGAGCTCTTCCAACGTCGTCGGCGTATTGACGTAGGCCAATGACTTAACGTAGCCCCACAGAAAATAGTCCAGCGGCGTTAAATCGCACAACGAGGCGGCCAATCGACTGGCCCATTTCTTGAGATAACACGTTCACCATACTTTCTCTTCAATAAATCGATTGTAGCGTGTGCTGTGTGGCTTGTGGCATCATCCTGTTGAAACCACATGTCGTCCAAGTCTATATCTTCCAATTCGGGCCAAAAATAATCGGTGATCATGGCGCGATAACGCTGACCATTCACAGTAACGTGACGATCGTTATAGTTGACGAAAAAATATGGCCCCATAACGCCGCCGGCATGCAAACCGCACCAAACAGTTATTTTTGTGGATGAAGTGGTGATTCATGAAGCACATGTGGATTTTCACCCAACCAATAACGCATATTTTGCTTATTGATGAACCCATTGAGCCAAAAATGAGCTTCGTCACTGAAGATGATTTTGCAACGAAATCATTTTGGCGCATCTTCTCCAGAACCCAATCGGAGAACGTACGTCGCTTCAAATGGTCCATCGGCTTCAATTCTTGAGTCAGCTTGATCTTGTATGGGTGTAAACCAGGATCCTTACGCAAAATACGCCATAATGTGGTCTGAGCGATGCCCAATTCTTGAGAACGCCGTGGAATTGAGTGATTTGAATCGTTTGCAACGGACGCCTGAACGACAGCGATATTTTCGACACTTCGACCAACCCGTTGTCTCACTGACACGGCAACATCACACAACAAATATGTAGACTAAAATTTTTGTACTAAACTTGTTATTGCCTGTCTACCAGGGCGAGAATTACGACCGAAAATTGGAGTTAACGCTCTTAAAGTTGCAGTCGCCGGCTCCGAATTTCGGTAGAAAATTTTTATAATTTGCAGACGTTGCTCGTTCGTGTACCATGATGAAAATGTTGAGTTTACTGAATAAATTGACAGTGACAGAATGATGATTAGTGGAAGAGTGCGTTCACAAATTAAATTCAAAGTTGTCAAGTCCCAATTGGAAAACCCTGTGACTCACTCAGGGTATCGAACGCCTTTTTAAAGTCGATGAATAAGACAACTGTGTTATGGTTTCTGTCTAGACTACTGTTTATTTGGTTAGTGAACTCTCCTAATAGTTGACTAATACTTCTGTTTTTCCTAAGCCCATACTAGATTTTTTCTAAAATGTTGTAGCTTTCTAGATATCGGTAAAGCCTGAGAGTACCCCTTCAAGCACTTTATCTACTACTGACAGAATAGACATAGGTCTAAATATAGTTCAATATGTCATTTTTGTTTACCCCTTTTGTACTATATATTGGCCACACTATAGAGACTTTGAGCAGTTCAGGGATTTGGGATTGTGTTATGCTCTTATTAACCAATTTACAGATTGTTGGTGATAGAAATTCAGTGAATTACTGGAGGTCTTTTGGTCTTATGCCATCTATTCCTGGTGATTTTTTGTCACTTAGTGTACAGAGAATATTTTGCACTTCTCTCACGGTCACTTCCTCTAGATACATCGAACGCGTTGTGCTACACATTGGGCCTATGAAAGTTTGCTGACTACAATGGTGCACTATATTGCTAAACTCCAGTGATAGCTGAGTTGCAAATTTGTTCGCAAGACCTTGTATATATTTTCGAGGGGTATTCTCTATTTGCTTTTTTTGCTTTTCAATTCGAAATTTCTCCTTGTAATATCCAGATTTTGTCGCATTGATCCTTTTGTTTAAGGGATTTCATATTCTTGGTTCCGTCTATTATTATTTTTGTATCTTCCATATAATCTGTCCCTTTTTTGCAAGCCTGCTTTAATTCCCATGTCATCCATTCACACCCTGTGTTTTTTCTTTTTTCTTTCCTTGTTTTTGTTGCCGCTTCTATTATATCCATGTATCGTTTCCTAAATTGCTCGTAGAATTCGTTTACGCACTCATATTGGTCTAATGCATCCCAGTTCATATTTGTCATTCCTTGTGTCATTTTGCGACTGTTAATGTATTTTTGCATCGTTTTGTGTCTCCTTTCGGTGATATTTTGTACACCAAGCCTGCAGTATATATGTAGCATAATGATCAGATATATTTAGTTCTATAACGGCTGATTCTATTGTTTTGCCTAAGACAAGTACTAAGCTGTGATCTATCAACATACTAGTGTATCGCACTAGATCGGTCTGAGTGTCGGATTGTATGACGTTGCAAAGCCACTTCTTTGCAATCACAGAACATTTTGCTTCGGTGTTCTATCTCGACTGCTATGGTGCATGGTCGACTCACTGCCTAACGATCAGAATAGTTCTGACATCTATGCTCAAGCACATGCATATTATGTTGCTGTATGTTGGATCGTGCATCCGGAATAGCTCCAAACGATCTTCGAATCACTTAGAAATAAGAAATCAGTTGGGAACCAATAGAATACCGAACATTGTACTTCGACATCTCTCACTACAAGAGGTGGACATTTATACCACCCTGTTTAATAATGCAATGAATAATGCCCATTATCTAGTGCAGTGGAAAAAGACACATCCAATCCGGCGAGTCTCCGGTCGATCAGTCTTCTTCCAAATATCTTCAAACCAGTACACTGGTGTCTGCCTGATTGACTTGGAAAAAGCCTTCGATACCGTATGGTTAGAGGGACACTTTTTCAAGCTGAACTGTCTGGGCATTAGTAAACCACTTCTCTATTTTCAGTTCATCGTGAAAAATGACGATGTGACTTCTGCTGGAATATTTCACATTAAAAACAGTCTGCAATAAAATGCGGTAAATTCGCCGATCCTACTCAACATTTACAAAAGTGATCTGATTCACTTCACCGACTTCAGACGACTTAATCGCGTACAGTTTATCAGCTCAACCAATTTATGAGACAAGCTAATGTTGCATTTTTTAATTTACGAACTAAAGTAGGCTATGGTGAACCATTAGAAAAACATGGACTTGAGTTGATAGAATCAAGATTTTTTACAAAAGCCGATATGCAAAGACTATACCCAAAAGGGATTCGCCTCTTTTTCAAAAATGATCACGTAAATGCCTGCAACAACTACGTTCTACAACAATTGGAAGACAATATTATCTCCTCAGCTACTAATACTACAGTTATTGAGTTTAAACACAGATTTTTGTGATTCGAAGCTGAAATAATTGTGTATCACAGCTCAGAATATCTTTCAAAAATTGGATACTTGGAATGCAACAGAACGCAACTCAACATTATTTCGCCTTTGCATTCGTTTCACAAGAAATAAAAATATTCTTAGAGAGACTGCTAAGCAGAACCTATACAGAGGGAAGTCTCATGCAATAGGAGACTTAAATTGAACGACAATCAGACCCAGGCAAATACGGGTATGTTTCCATATTTTGCCGATGCCAATTCCAGTGGTATGGTGTTAGATACCTTAACGAATTTTGGCTGGCGAAATTTGGACTTTTCTACGGGAGTAGCTCTTCGTATAAAGCAAAGCTTAAGCACCTTGTTGGTATGTAGAACAAAACTACATTACAACTCCCCGCCAACTTCAAGGTTAGATGCTGACCTCATTTTGGGATACCTCCATCCCATTGTCGCTGAACTAAAGAACAAACAAACTTTAAATTTGCCAGAATTTGAGAGAAAAGAAAACGAAAGAAAAGGCCACAACAATCTCAATATAGAACATCCTTCCTCTTCAGAATAATTTTAATGAGGCATCTGTCAAACGTACGGGGTACAAATATATCGCCCAAAGGACTTTTTCGATAGAAAAAAAAACAAAAAAAAAATTCCAAACCCAGTCTACTGTTTGCACTGACTGTAAAGTATAAACCCATCGTGAACAAAACAAAGACCGATGAATAAAATATCCCTGGTTGTGGGTGTCGGACGAGAATAGCGGGGTGCTAAAATAAACACAACTCGTTCACCCCTTTTTCGGGGCCAAGCTCCACACTTAAATAAGAATACAGCACACATAAACACATACTTAGCCCCTCTGACACAATCGAAATGGAGGGTAAAAACGCGATTCCGAAAAATACCATAACAACGAGCGTGTCATGCTTAACTCTTTTAATTTAATCCGTATCTTGTATGTACGTATCTCGTAGGTACGCACAACTTTAACAAGGATTTATGTCAGACATTACCACCCCAAAGAATGGTTGCTTGTGGGTTCGTATTTGTGTTCAATCCCCACACCCGACCATTGCCTCTAAAGCAATTATGCTAAAATTATGAGTGAGTAAAAATTTGTAACCCCGATGAAAGGTTTTAGCAAGAAACGCAACGGCCGTTGTTATGGCGGTCGCTCTGATTCTTATTCCCACAGGACCTACTATTCAGCTGAATAGAATTCTCATCCGGATTTGAGTAGCATCCATCCAGAGGAAGCACTGATAGTGATAGCTTGTTTGTTGACGTTGTGTTCGTAAGAAAATGACTGCTACGCTCATACCCATTCGTACATCAGTTAATAGCTAGTCAGGATGATCTGTGTCCTTGGGGTGCGGGCGAGGATAATTAAAGCGCATGAAAGATTTGATTGTCGGGATGTGTTTTGTATATTTTTCTTATTCACAGACAAGAAGAGCTTGGCATTGGCATTTCAACCAATGAAACCAGGGTCATTTCGAGGAATATACGAGTATTCTGAACCGATGGAGTAGGAGTAGAGAGGAGTAGCCGAAGGGTTTAGTTAAATCCCATGCACGGGTAGAAGTAGATTATTTGGGAGATATCCAGCGGTTAGTGATTTTCTGCAGAAAAATCTATGCTTTCGCGTCGTATTCCATTTAAATTTTATGGATTGCATGGTTTTAAGAGTCCTAAAACGGAGTCGTATTCCTATAGATGTAGCTTAGGTGAAAAGTCGTCAATTTTAGCATTCTGTATTGGTTTTAAGCCCTAAGTGAGCAAAGGACATGAACAGGCTTCTCAGATGAATATAGTTTCTATTCGATTTTTTTGCTTGGAGATCGTGCCTGATTGAAATTTACAGGGGGTGGAGGGTCTTGGGTCTTATTTTATGACGTAACAGAGTAAATACCTCTGGGAACAACATGTCGTTGTTTAACTGGAAATGTAAGCCATTCAAGCATTTGAAGGGATTTTACCCGATTAAGGAGGTGGAGGGTACGATGCAATGGAAGAAATCGAAGACTATTGGTCCATTTCAAAGTAGCACCTTTCAACCTTCCTTTGCCTTTTGCAATAAATGGTTCTAAATCGAGCATTTTCGAAGTTGATTTCAGTTTTTACGTGCGTTCGGGTTTTTACTACTCCCAATACCGTCGTCGTATCCATTTCGAAGAAATGCTGTTATATCGTGAGTTAAGCCTGATGTGTGAGTAGGCAGTGAGTCCAAATTAGGTTCTTCTACACACCTCTAGAGGTTGACTTCATTCTCGTCAAACAACTTTGAATAGCCTTAGATATTTCTGAATATCGTAGAAGTACTAACCTCCTTAAGAACAGATGTGATCTTTGCCAACAGTTTCTAGTTGCGCGCTCAAAAATGATTGAGGTCATCCTTTACATACGTGCGACCTTCCCATCTGGGCATTAGTATCGATTCGGTTAAAGTTTCCCAGTCACCTATGCATGTAAAGTTCGATGTCACATCTCCTCGTCCAAGGCCCGTCAATACAAAGGAAAACAATTGGAATGTTGGGGTCTTACGAGTATATACGAGTAGAATCTAAAACGAAACAGAGATTGGCAAGTGTAGCTCTCACACAACATTCACACAGGAACGATGGATGTGTAATAAACGCATCTGTGTATTCGGGTGTTTAAGGGGTTTTACCCCACAATATGGTAAGCAATCGGAATGACCGAGAGCTTGGATTTATGTGCCGATCTCACCCTCACCATCTAGACTTAGGCAATTTTGCCAACGAACAGAGAATGTCACAAAATCGTCATTGCGTCCGCCTATTTCCCCAATGACTCGTTATTACCACCACCGCCGAAGGCAGTAGCTGAACTCGTTAAATACTGTGATTCCAGGAATATGGGACTTTTCATGTGCTGCGATGCTAATGCTCAGAATACATTTTGGTGCAGTGGCAAATGCAACGCGAGAAGCAATCATCTTCTGGATTTCATACCATCGTCTGACCTGGTTGTCAACAATGTTGGCTCTGGGCCAACTTCCGAGAGTAAGACAGCCAGTAACCGGCCTAACATTATCCAAAAGCTATCCTAAAGAGAATTCCAGCTGGAAATCCAATGTCAGACCATAGGTACATCGAATTCAGAATCGAATGGCATCAGTTTTCAGTTTTTTATGCATTTTTATTTTTTAACTTAAGTTACTCTTATATGCTAAACAAAAAACGCTTAAAAATTAGCTTAAATTACTTAAAAATAATCTTATTCTAACTTAATGGCCCCATGCGGGCACTCTAAGATAAACCTAACACTTAAACTATGTCTTTCGACGAATCTTACAGTCGACTTTTATTTCTATTTTAACATTAATTAATACTAAAACTAAGAAAATAAATTTTAATCAAAAACTTAGTATATGGACATTTTTTTAATTTTTTATAAAACTTAAAACTAAAAGCCTACAAACTACCTAAAAATAAATCTTAATCTACTTAACCTACTTACATATAACACAAACATAGACATACATAAATATATACATACATAATATGTATATACATAATATATAAATACATGCATATATATATTTTTGTTTTTAATTTTTTTTTTGGTTTTTATATATTTTTTTTTCTTAAAACTACCTTAATCCTACCTAAAACTATGTAAGCCGGCCATGGCTAACAAAAAAATTAGGCTGGCCCACTTTGATTCACATGAAGCTACCATCACTGAAGGAGTTTGACGACGAAGCATCCTCCCCTTCAACAAGCCACCAAAAGTTTTGGTGCTGCTGAGCAACATCCCTCATGTCGCGACTCCCTACCACCCTACTGAACCGGAGACGAATCGAATGGCATGTCTCGACCTTAATGAAGAGTAGAAATACGCAGAAAACCAACAGAGCAGTTCGACAAGTCCAACAGAACGTTCCTAAACTTAGGACAAAACAAAATCCAGAGGAAGCTATTTAGAACCTGAACGGTATCGTCACCAAGTGTTTTGAAATGGCATGTCCAGCTAGCAGGCAATCCTGCAGATCGTCCGTGCCTGGCTAAAATGCAGATCTGCAGTGACTTCGTAAAGAAACCAGAAAACTTATAAATAGGGCACTTGAGACTAATTTGGAGGAAAACTGAAGTCTTTATAGATCGAAACCAAAATAATATAAGAAGCTAATCCAGATATCCAAGAGTGCCTCTTATAAAGACTTTTACGAAAAGATCAAAACTATCAGTGAAACCAGTCATCGAAACGTGGAAATGGAGCAGGCTGAAATCTTCAGAAAATCCAATGACACCTACACTCAGTCGAAAGCAGGGACGCCCCTCAAAATGCTTGAGGCTCACTTTCCAGATAACCTCATCAGAACCAGTTCCTTTTAACGAAGCTGGTAGTGAGCTGAATAACGCAACACGCCGTAGCTAGTACGGGTATATCACATCGGTTGCGGTGATTGATGAGGCCAGATCTGACTTACTTCATGTTGAAGAGCATGTAGAGAACTGCCGATACTCATCTGAGCAAAACTACTTGGCGAACGCATCCTCTATCTGAGATGCAACATGCTTACCAACGCATAAGATCTAGCAAGAATGCCCTCCAGAACTTGGTAAGAAAAATTGAAGGCGGACTCGACTAGAAGGAATATGCGCGGGGCATTTTCATATACTCGACAACATAACTTTTGTATAACTCAGCCAGACACCACTTCTCAGACGAATCACTAGTTTTGTGCGTAGGACTAATACTGATGACTATGATCCTGATTTCGATACTGATTGCTTCAGATATGCGGTGACTGGTGTAGACAGGGTTTCTCGACAAGACGAAGTTCTGTCTCGACTGCTATGGTGCATGGTGGTTGACCCACTACCTAATGATCAGAATAGTTCAGACATATATGGTCAAGCACACTTAGGTGATGGTGCTGTCTGTTATATCGTGCCTGCGCTTTAGACTAAATAGTGGAGCAGGCAGCCCTTGAAGTGATCGAAAATTGGTGCACTGGATATAGACTTTCAGTTAATCCTATCAAAACTAGGAGTAGCAAGCTGAGTGGTCAAACTCATCTAGTACCCTTAGCTTCACTATCCAATTCTCCAAAGAAGCCAAGTATTTGCTGAACCTTTTTTACGATTTCCAAGCCAGTTCGAGGATGCACAACTCCACTGAACGCAGCCGGAAGACTGAAATTACTGAGGTTTGTCTTGCTCCCAGATCACAATGGGATCACGGGAAATGAAATCGCCGATGATGCAAGGTTCAGAGGAGAGTTTTTCAGGATCCAAACCTGCATTAGCTCTTGGCTCTCATATGACCACAAATGCAGATGGCATGCAACTGGCTTCCCGACTAGTGAGGGACTAAGCTTTGCTAAGCACTTATCTATGCTGGACATAAGTTATGACCAGACCGCAGAATGTCCGACAAACGCTCGAATCATTCTGCAGGTACTCGACTCCGACGTGGTGGGTACTGCTACTTTAGGCACTTATTACTCAACCGCTACTTTACCTTTCTTCGATAGGCTGAGCACTTTCAGTAAAAGGAATATACAAGGTTTACAATGGACAAGTTCTTTGTCTAACTGCTCTGTTCCGACAGAAAAAAAGTGTAACTCTGCTCCTAATTCCTGGAGAGGGTTTATTGTCAGAATTAAAAGCCAAGTCGAAGGCTATGTATTGGAAGTGAACCACCATAAAACTGATCTTGTCTCCTCTTTTGCAGGAAATACAAAAGTCCAATCGTGGACCCAACGGTACCGTCTTAGTCTTAAGGAAAGCTACAGTAGCTTTATTCTCTTGCAAAAAATCCACTGGGAACAAGTGGGGCCTTCAACGTCGTATTATCCACTGTCTATACATCTCGGCCCGGACCGATACTCACCTAGAGGGTTGTTGTCTGGTGAACGGCCTTAGATAATGCAGTCAACTGTAGTAAACTAAACAGAGTCCAAAGGACATCATGTCTATGCATAAGTCACAGAATGGCCTCCAGGATTGTCGCTTTGCCTTCCTCAGTTCTTTTTTGTATAATGTGAGGGATTCTTTGTATGAGTCACAGTCAGTTACTTTTCTTGCGCTTTTTGCTACGTTGAAAAATTGTCTACAAGAGTTTCTAAGCAGTCCCAGTGCTAATGTCCAAAAATGTGGCTTTTCTTGCCTCTAGGTTGAATAAGAGGGCAGGAACCGGCCATAGCCTGATTGAGAGCCAGAGTAAATTCCTTGACTTTCATGTCAAGCTCATTTGTGTCACGCGGGGGACTTGATAGTTCAGAGGATAGCGTTTTTGACAGTATTCTCTGTATATTGGCCAATCAGTTTTCCGGTAATTCCGGAAAGTTGGTTAGCTGGGTGGAGCATCACTCAGGCTGAATTGGATGTATCTGTGGTCTGAAAAGGAGTGTTCAGACGATACCATCCAGTTCGTTAGCCTTTGAGTGATGCTGTCGGAGACAAGAGTAATATCTAGCATTTCCTGTCGGTTTCTCATTGCCAATGTTGCAAAGAAAGAGTTTAGTACTTAAAATAAGTCAATAAGTCCGTGACTTTTGGAATAAAACACAGATTTTTTGATAAAAAAATAATTTTATTTTTCAACGTAGTCTCCCTTGAGCTCTATACACTTTGTCCAACGCTTCTCCAATTTTTTTATCCCTTCCAAAAAAAATGATTTGTCGAGGTCCTCAAAATAGGCCTTTGTTTGCGAGATGACTTCATCATTGGAGTCAAATCTTTTTCCACCAAGCCATTTCTTCAGGTTTGGGAACAAGAAGTAGTCGCTCGGAGCCAAATCTGGAGAATAGGGTGGATGAGGGAGCAATTCATAGCCCAATTCATGGATTTTTGCCATGGCAACTGCACATGTGTGCACCCTTGCATTGTCTTGGTTTTTTGGTTTTTTTTCGCAAGAAATTAGTGAGTAGTCTGATAAAAATAGCTGTCAAACACAAACTAACTGACGCAGCAAGTTTAAATTTTGACAGGAGTCAACTGACAGATGCCTGTTGACAAGAGCAGTGTTGCTGTTTCAGTAAAGAGGTCAGAAATTCAAAAAGTCATGGACTTATTGACCCGCCCTCAGGTCAAAAGTCAAAAAGAGACTCACTTCTATTGTTGATATCGGCACTGCTCCACACAGTGTGATAAGCGCTAGCGTCGCATCCGATGATGAGGCCAGTTTTTTGCCTTCCAGCTTCCAGTACCATCCTCCCTAGGTCATCACCAGGGAGAGGGTCAACATGGTCGTGGCCAAGGTAAGCTGATGCCAGCCAGTAGGAACCTTTGGCAGTCTCTAGTCTGGCAAAACCCACGAACCACGCCTTCTACAATCCATCAATTAGGATTATGTCTTCTGCGTTTTTAGAAAGACGCAGAATGAGTGCGGCCGAAGCCTTTTTTGAGTAGTGGAGATTAATCTGGAGAAACCGTATCATTGCTATAGTTTTCCAGAGTCGCCTCCACCACAGTGTTGTTGAGGTCCTCCAATTCTGAAGATGTGCCCAAAAGCTCATCTTCTACCTCTGATAGTGTAGGACCTCTCTTTGCTTCGTCATCGGTTTCCATTTCCGACAGGGTGTCAGAAGAGGAGACCGACGGGTTAATAGTCACCTCGGACAGATTGGAATCATCGCTATCCATTTTTGGAAAGGATATCGACGCTCCGAGATCCAAGGTTGTGTTATCAGATATGAAAGGAGGAGGAGGTTGCTTATCATCATCCAGCTCATCCTTTCTCATCCTCATGCCTTTCGTCTGCGCCAGAGGATTAAGGGATTCCTTATTGATCACGATTAGCGCGCATCTATAAGAGCCCCTTAGTTCCTCCAGTTTCGCGACTTTTCAGTAATGAGTCGGAAGAGTCAGGTTACTGAGCCGGATGATTTCCAGAAGACTTTCTGGAGAGGAGGGTTCGGCTGGGATCCAGGTACGAGTTCGAGGTCTGCTAGGAATGTCTTCCTTAGACACGACCTCGAGTTTTGCACCTGGCCAAATCTCTCCTAAACCACCTATGGCCTTGGTGAAGAGATCAAGAGATCTCTGGTTGGAAAATGCAATGAGCTTGACATGGCCTTGATGCAAGCCAGCGTCGCTTGTGATAGGAGGTGGTCCGGGGTTTTCCCGTATGATGGCCAAGAAGTTGCTCAAAAGCTTCAGCTTGACCAGCTGCCACCGTTCAGGTGTAATGGAACCGTCGGTATCGTTCCTATCGATCACCGTGATCACCAATGCGTCCTTTAGGACTTCATTGAAAGGCCTCAAAGATGTGCTGTTGGATGGCCCAGGGGTTTTAGAACTATGTGTTTTGGGTCTCTTGAAAACCGGTACGGTTTCCTCCAATGATCTCTGGCGCTTCGAGGAGTCTTTTAAAATGTTGGGAGCAGTGGAAGCAGTGGGTAATCCGTCTTTTAGGATGTTTTTAGCCCACTCAACATTGCTCTTTATATCCACACTTCTCTCCACCGCCGGAATAGATCCGAAGGTTTTGATAATGCGTGTAGCATTTCGGCGTCTTAGATAGAGCACCTTAGATGGAGCTTGCCGATACGGCTGAGCTCCAGATTCCTCCTTGTGGGAGGAGTTTTGGGAGCAGCAACAAGTCCGTGGCCTGCCACAAACTTGCTGCTGCTAGGGGTGGAGGAAGTAATAGACTATGGCTTGCCACAGTCTTAATACTCCCTGAATCTTTATTTTTAGGCTCGTTGCATTTGCCTCTAGAGAATGGTGCACCATGGCCTGCCACAGTTTTGCCTCCTCTCGACAATGCAGGAGCCTTGCCGGTAGTCGGTGTAGTCACCGTTCTACCGCCCGGTATTAAAGGAGTACCTCGGATTTTGTCTTATAGATTTTGTCCATAAATGGTCCCATAAGTAGCGGAGAAACGATTGTCCATCTGTACAGAGATCCGCTGTATACAGATAAGGCTAGCTAATCCGGAGGTCGCCAGGTATCCGGATACTCCGTTCGCGACTCTGCTATTTTTTGGAGATGCTGGACCCTCAGCCAGGTTGATCTGAGTGCTTTGTGAGTTGGGGAGAGGGGGAACATCCTTTGGTTTCAGGACTCGTCTGGCGAATTTCTTCTCGAGATTCATTGACCCTACTCAGCATCTACAACTCGACAAGTTCAATACTAGCGGTAGAAGATTTGCGTACTTAGATCTGAGCAAATTTCAAAGTGAACAGCTTTGGTAACTAAACAGACAAAGATTGCCACCCAAACTTTTATGATTTTATCGAACCTTATTGTGCTGATTGCAGATTTCGCCAAATGTTAGTGCTGGGGAGATTCGTTCCGTGGGTAGATCTCCCATAATCGGCTGGACAGTTTGGGCCTTCCATCGAGTGCATATGGTACAACTCCGGATACATTTCTTAACTCGTGATTTTACAGCAGGAATTCAGAATTCTTCTCTTATTAAGTGCTCCGTTAAAGAATTTCCACAATGGTGGTTAGCCAGGTGTGTTTGGTATACTATTAAATCAACCAAGTGGAATTGGGCTAACAATATTGGATGCTTATGACCTTCCGTGAGGTTGTCAAGAGAAATCCTTCCTCCTATACAAAGAATATTGTCAGATATTGGTCTGGCCCACCAAAAGCAATAGTCCAGAAGCCGACACTTGTCAAAGTTATCGGAATAGGAGGAAAAATTGGAACAGTCCGTTCCATTGCCAACATAAAGCTGAAGCTGGATCACCCAGAACTACCAATCGTAAATATAAAAGCATTGATAGTCAAACGATTTACCGGATCACTCCCAAATATATCCTGTAATATCGCCTAGAAATCCTCCTTTGATAATCCTCTTGCAGATCCAAAATTTAACAAACCAGCCCTTATTCCTGTATTATTGGGTGGCCCAGTATATTCTATAGTGATACGTCCAGATCCGGAAAAGAAGGATGAGTTGTTACTTCAAAATACCTTCCTTGGTGGGTGGATCGTGTCTGGAGACCCAGGAAATGGAAAAATTGGAAAACGAACTAAAGCCTTTACAACACTCTCAGACTTCGAGGCGAACCTAGTAAATTTCTGGGAAATGCCCGTTACCGGAGAAGACATCGGTGATGTCGAGAGTTCATACTGCGAAAACTTATTCATCGAAAAACACTCTCGAACCAAAGACGGCCCCTACATCGTCTCAATCCCTTGGAAAGTTGACGCACCAGCATTAGGAAACACGTTGGGAGCAAAACGTGATCCACAAGAAAATGTCAAACAACTTTATGGACGACTATCTCGCGTCAATTAACACATCCCCAGTACCCTAGACAGTGAGACTGGACTGGAAACGCTCTTTATATCCCATATATCAGCATCATCCGAAAAGATGCTGTCACAACAAAGTTAATTAACGTAAGCAACGAAAGCAACGGGCTTTCTCTAAATCAGCTCATACACTCAGGCCCGAAATTGCAATGTCATATTTTCGACATTATCCACCAGAATAGGCAATACGAATTCGCCTACACCAGCGACCTGCAACAAATGTTTCGACAATTCCTGATGCCTCAAGCAGATCGGGAAAAATTTCGGATCCTCTGGCGCCCCAACAAAACACTACCATTGGGCGAGTTTTGGCTAAACACTGTGGCTTAAGTGTGCACCATAGCAAGCAATGCGAACAATCCACAAGATTGCCGATGATAACACACCGGATCTGAATACCAAGGACATTATTAAGAACTCTATTTTTACTTGGATAATCTCTATCATGAGGCCAATAGCATTGAAGAATGCCAAGATTACCTACCTTGAGGCCGGAAAGCTGTCTCTAACAAAATGGTCGGCCAATATCCCAGCAGTCCTTCACAATATAACAAAACACTTTCGAAAGCCAAACCTTGTTTCACTTATTTTCAGATATTACAAAGTATTGTACAAAACTAAACATCGCACATTCAAGCATCACCAACATTTTTGTGGTGAAAAAATTGTTACCGAATATTCACGAGCTGTTGTAATGTCAACCATGGCTTTGGGGTTTCAGAAGGGAGACAGTTTATGACTTCAGTTCTGTTTGCGAAACGAAGACGTGTGATACGCTTATACCAACCAACAGCAATATCGACTTCGGTCGATTCCGATGAACTTAATGTTAAAGGAGCGCTTCTTAGAACCTGTATTTTAGTTGGGATTGCGAGCATTCTTTAGAGGGCTTCCGTTGCCAATAAAATTTGTTTTGACCACAACTGTGATTCTCAAAATGGAGGGTGTCTAGACTTGAATATATCTACGTTTCTAAATAGTCACTGACTGTTTTGCTGTCTTTACCAGAAAATACCATACATCCGTATCACCGTATCCTTACAGTGGACAGGGCTTTATTTAAGAACCACATGGTGTTGGGAATACATGGCTCTAACTTCCTCGACGCTTATTGTTAGGGCGACTTCTACAATGCGGAGCCTTTCGTGGAGATTTTCATAAATGACGCTTAGCACAAATGTGTACGTTGTTATTGCTTTCGGGTAGTTAGTGGTCCAGCTGCTTACACATCAGTTTCAGATTGAATCTAGTTCAGCTTATCACTAAACAGCGTGCTTGTCTACAGATTTGTACAAGCTCAACGCACTTCCATTACCTAGCTGCCTTTAATAACCTCAAACGTGATAAAGATGATAACTATTGCAGTAGCATTATATGTATGTCGCTATATCAACATAGCTAATCGGTTAAATACTGATACCCCTATTAGCAACAGATCTCATTGTTTCCTCGCTCGTAGATTCAGAAGCCTCATTCAAGTTCCATCGCCCCTCTTCCATTAAAAAGTCAATACACAAAGTTGGCGGAATGTATACTCAAAGAACACCTTCCAAACTTCGGCAAAAAGAAAAAAACCGCCCTTTTGCGGGTGTGGATCTAACGCAGTTAGAGGTACTCGTACCTTACGAGTATTCGTACCACTTAACCTTAACATCCTTTCGTGGTAAATATTAATAAATAATTTTTTATTTCCGCGATAAGGACACGCACGCTGACATTAATGGCAATTAAATCGAGCGCAGATGTATGGCAAGCCACTTACTCCGAGTTTAGGATGGGTTTGGAGTTGTTATCCTGCCACATCATTCTATTGTTTCACTGAACAAATGACAACATTAACTGAAGTGTGTACGTACGTGAGGAACAGCTGAATTATGAATTTCACCCACACACTCGTATCTATAGTCAGTAGTGCACATCCTTTCTGAAGGAAACAGATTGCCATAGAGACATTGAGGGTAGGTTTGCAACTTCCTTAGGATGACGCAATTTTGTGGCAAGATTTTGCATAGGAGAATGTGCAACAGAATAACAAAAGATGAAGCATACTGAGTAGGTAAGTGGAAAAGGAATTTTCAAATAATTGCGAGAAATTAAAATTAATATTTTATACTGCACTTGAGCTACATAGATTTGAAACATTTCCTGTACGAGTACGAGTATGTGTGCATTTGCCTTAGAGATGGATGTGGGGCTAAGTGTAACACAGGCTGGAGTATGTATAGCGGAAGAAAGGCAAGATGATTAGGGTTTGATTGAAGGCAACAGAAGATGAAGAGATAGGAATAGTTGAAGCTGAGGCTGGAGTTGAATTAACTTCGTTCATAGGGTTGCTTTATGGTTGGTAGGAACAAGATGCGTGTGGTTTACAAGTTCCTGGAATATTTATAGTGTGCAGGTATGAGAACTTTCACGGAAATGTGATGTAGTTGATAGATGAAAGTAAAGAAAGATTTTTCTTTGAAGAGCTAGTAAGAGATTTACTGACCTGGATACTAAGATTGCTTATGGAGCTGATTAACAACACAAGAGCAAATAAATTAATAACAAACGGTCTAGGAACACTAATTGAGATATGATTAGGCGCCAAAATAGCAGTCTTTGGATAGAAGCACAGCGGTATGTTCTTTCACTTTCAGTGAGTTCATCGGTCTAGCAACTTCGTTTGTTCTAGAACAATATTTGCGATTTCACTTTCTTGTCTTTCTGTGTCCTACTGGTCTCTTTGCTTTAAAGACACTTCTTGCCACATTAGATTCCTAATTTCTTGACCTGTTTTCCCATTTTTAATTTGGTCCCATCTTCCTGGATTCGAAATTTCATGCAATCTTGTGTTCTTGGCTTTGTGCATTCTGGCTTTTTTACTTTCTGGCCATACAAATTTATTGCCTTTTTATTAGTTTATTGCCTAATATCCTTCCTTATTTGTTACCTCTTTGATTTCCTACTTTTCTAAAGTCTATCTTTCTTGTCTTCTAGCTTTCTTGCTTTATTTGCTTCTTGATTTCTTTTCTTCTTGACTTCTTGTCATCTTGCCCTCTGGCCTTCTTGACTTCTTGTTGTCTTACCTTTCTTCCTTCTAATTGCTTCCTGGCAAACACATTGACTTGCGTATTCTTAAAATGCCAACCAAAACGGCTTTTGGATAAGAATCAGACTTATTGCTAATATGTTAAAGTTACAATGTAGCGTTATGCATCCAAGAAGATTTTGGTTGAAAATGACCTGTACAGTGGGAAGCTTTCTGGGTTACAAATTGCCCAGACTTGATAGGTTAGAACCAGCAAGGTCTTGCCTAATTCAATTCGGTGGCAAGAATATTCTATTGAATTTTAAATTTTCAGGGTAAACAGCAAGACCCAACTGTTCCGCATAGAACAGAGAAATTTCTATACAAATTGGAATATGTGTATGAAAACATTTCCGGACACAATAACTGCAAGCACGAGGAAGCTCTCCTTACAATGAAGAACATTTGGGATTCTATTATAAGAGCTTTTGTGCTGATGCGATGTGGATTATTAAAAATAACTTCGGTTGAACCTAGAAAAAATAGAGCTATTGTGGTTAAAAATAAGGCGAGTATTCCCATACCTAACTAATAGCATGTCGGAAACAATTTCCCTGATCTGGTGAAATGAATTCAGGATAGGATACAGATCAGATCCAAATTTTGGCTTTATTCTGCTTGACCACCAATATATACGTGCAAGAATCATCAGCCTAGCTCTCATTGCTAGTGACGGAAGAGCATTATAATAAACACTGACAACCAATTGGCTGCTGAAATAAGATCAAGTTTTACACGGAAACGTGATAAACCCTTTAACATAACGATAACATTTTATTAAGTTTCACGACAAGAAGACATCCCAGAAAACGCCGTCGCCCCTATAGGGCTCACAACCCTATACGGAAGAGATACACAAAAAACAAAAAAAAAATAAAATTTGACAGTTGAAGTAGAACATGTCTAGAAGAAATCTTCTATAATAGTTTCTAAAGTGGCGGTTGATCGCAATATATTAAATTCCAAAAAGTTGTCGTTTGATTATTTAAAAGTCGTGGTTATCATTCTATTGATATTATTTCTAAATCCTAGAACTATTTTCACAGTAATTTGTTAAACGAAGTGTTCTTTGTAAATTGTTGTTGTAACGCTAGCTTGTGATTGTCAAATATGCAGTCTGACTTATAAAGTGCTCGGGAAACAAGGCTAACATCGAGAAATAAGCCAATAAATTCCCCATCAGCAACATCAAAAGACAACAATTCTGCCAGGCAAACAGAGCTACGTTCAACTAACAAGCCTATCGGCTCACCATTACCAAGCAATGCAAAATCATTAGAAATGGAGCTCTGTTTAACAAAGCAAATTGAAGAAAGTCAAACCGAGTTTATAAAACGGCTTGAAGAAAATAATGCCCAACTGAAATTGACGATCATGGAGACTCAAAAACAACTAGATTGCTTTAACCAACAGCTCAAATCTACGATCCTTGAGATTCATAACAATCTGCTTAAAACGTTGGAAAAGGCTGTCACTGACTTTAACAATCGCTTTGAGGACGTCAACCGATCCGTTGCAGCACTCACAGTACGCATCGAAGTACTCGAACAGACATCAGAGTCTATTTATTGTAACCAGCTACAAAGTGATGTTCATTTGGAACGCGAACAGTTGTCTACTGATGCTATTTTGGTGTTCCAGTAAACGAAAACGAATATCTCGTTCGTGTTTTCACTGCATTGTGTACCTCGGTCGATTGCACACCAACACCAGTGCCAAAGGAAATTGTTCGCACTAAAACCAAAACCAATTCAGATTGCCCAGCAATTATAATAAAATTTTCTTCAACAGCTGATAAAATTAAATTGCTGAAATCCATAAACTGTGCATACAAGAAAACAAAAAAGTCGCTTCGTTTACATAATCTTGGCATGCAATCTGACGTGTCAATCTACCTCAATGAAAGTTTTTCTGCAGACAATCATGCAATCTTTCCAATTAAAACATCAAAAGCAGCTGATATCTGTATCCACACGAGGTGGGCGTATTTATGTGCGTGTGAAACCAAACGAAAAAGCTTTTTTGGTAAATTCTATACACAACTTGGATTCATTTGCCGCCATCGAATAATATAATTAATATCAACTTCACTTGTAAGCTACTATTTCAGTATTCCTTTCTATATGTCACTATTCACTTTTCACTATTCTGTTTGTGTTTGAGTCTCTTATTGAGAGGGCAATTTTCCGTTGGTACCATTAATGGGTGATATCGGCGGAAATCTATTCGTAGGCAATGGCTCAAATGATAACCTGCGCGTTCTTCTTAAAATCTTTTGTGAACAGCAAGAAGGCCTTAGGGTATGCCACGTTAATGCACAAAGTTTATCGGGGAAAATTGACGAATTTAGATATCTGTTTGTTGGTTCCTGCGTTGATGTTGTGTGTGTATCTGAGACGTAGTTTGATCCGAGGGTAAGTGACGAACCATACTCCATGTGCGGTTATAAGATCTTTCGCGCTGACAGGAAAATTAGAATCGGTGATGGCGTTGCTATTTATGTTCGTGATAGTTTAACTGTAAATCCTCTGTTTGAGTCACCGCCCGATAGTGATTTTCAGTATTACTTTATAGAAATTGAAAAAAGGAAATGCCTGTTTGGTGTCGTTTATAGACCCTACAATAATATTGACCTGTCATCCCTCTTTGACTTATTAGAAAATGATTCGTCGTTATACTTGCGAACTATTGTGTTTGGTGATTTTAATTGTAATATTCTTGAAAATATGAGATCGTCACTTTTTATTGATACCATTAAAATGCTTGGTCTTGATGTTGTAAATTCGACCATTCCAACACACTTTACTGGTTCCAACAGCACACTCTTGGACATCTTTATTACCAGTGACTGTCAAGAAGTGTTCTTTACCCAGGTTTCCGCTCCTGTTTTTTCTAAACATGACCTCATTTTTGCCACTTTTAATCTAGTCACCAGTAACAAACAACAAATAAAGTCAGGGACTTTAAAAATCTTAATGTGGAGCAACTTGAACAAGACCTTATTTGCCTTGATTGGCATAACGTATTTTTTGAAACATCGGTCGATGCTCAAGTTGAATTTCTTCATCACGTAGTTTTCCAGCTCTTCGATAAACATGTTCCTCTAAAAAGGAAAGCTGTCAAATATAATAACTTCAAGTGGTTTACCTCTGAAATTGTTGAGCTAAGAAACAAGCGTGATGCTGAATTCAAAAAATGGAAACGATTTCGAATTCCCGAATACTATGACAGCTATCGGTTGTCAACATAGTCAACTCGAAGATTGAAGAAGCCAAACGTCGCTATTATGCTAAGCACTTCGATCATAAACTTCCAACCAATACACTTTGGGCAAACTTACGTGACTTAGGTAGTAACTTGAAGTCCATGGTAGACCAGGTCGATCCTATCGAACTAAACAAAGAATTCGATCGAAGTTTCGCCCAAATGGAAACAATATCCAAACGCCACACGCTGGCTTATTAGAATTTGGCAGAGTGGAACAAATCGACTTTGCTAGAGCTGTGCTAAAAATTAAATCTAACGCTGTTGGTGTCGATAACATCCATCCAACTTTTATTAAATTAATATTACCCTATATACTTCCAGCTTTAACATATATTTTTAATAATATAATAACAAGATCCACTTTTCCGTGTGCTTGGAAGCAAGCTAAGATTATACCAATTCCAATAAGGAAAGCAGTAGGCAACTCGTCAACTGAATATAGACCTATCGCTATACTTCCATATTTGTCAAAAGTATTTGAAAAAGTCATACACCATGAAATATCAAGTTTTCTTCAACAAGAACAAGTTCTTTGCGCCTACCAGTCTGGATTTCGGAAACACCACAGCTGCACATCAGCGCTTCTAAAAGTATCCGACGACATGAGAGCTGCAATAGACAAAAAACAAATCTCCCTTATTGCTCTCCTAGATTTTTCTAAGGCCTTTGACACCGTTGATCATGAACTACTTGCATCAAAATTGATGAACTCCTATAATTTCTCTGCATCAGCCGCTAATCTCATACGGTCCTATCTGGTTGAAAGAAAACAAGCAGTTCATGTAAGCAATGCTGTGTCAGATTACATTGCAATTTCAGTTGGTTCAGGATCCATTTTGGGTCCCCTACTTTTCGCAATTTTTATTAACGATCTTCCTAAAAGCATTAAAAGTTCTAATTTTCACATGTTTGCTGACGATATCCAGCTCTTTTAAGCTTTGAGAATGATCTTATTGATCATGCTGCTTTGAAATTTAATGATGACCTAAAACGCATCCATTGCTGGGCAGATGAAAACCTTCTGCAGCTTAACCCAAGAAAAACTAAGTTTCTTCTCATAAATAGAAACCCCTTATCTTTTATCAACGTTCCTTCAGTATACCTTGGTAATGAACCTAACTAATTTGTAAACAAAGCCAAAAATCTTGGTATTTGATTCAATACAAAATTAACCTGGGACGACCACGTTTGCTCAGTTGTGGGAAAAATATACGGATGTCTTAGAAATCTCTCCCAAACTCAAAGCTTCACACCAATAAATACGAAGCTTATGTTGGTCAAGGCCGTCCTCATTCCTCTGATAACATATGGCTGCGAAGTTTTTTATTACACCGGCGCCTTTGCCAGACGTAAGCTCAACATTGCTTTTAACAATGTTGTGCGATACGTATACGGCCTAAATCGTTTTGCTCATGTGTCGGCTTATACCAAAAATATTCTTGGTTGCACACTTGACCGATATTTTGACTACTGCGCAATCAAATATCTACACAGGATCATAATCAACCAACAGCCCCAATACTTATATGATAAACTAAGGTTTTCGCATTCAAGTAGATCTTTAAGTTTAATTGTACCTCGTGTTGCTTATCAAGTTACCGAACGACAGTTTTTCGTTCACGCCATTCGCCTTTGGAATTCACTCCCCCTTAATATAAGACAACTCTATAATACAAATAGCTTTAGTGAAACTCTCTTTCGACATATAGCAAACAACTAGCAGGAATACTGAACATAAATTTCACATCATACAAATATTTTATTTAAATTGTTCAAGAAAGCTTATAAATTTATTTATATTTTTATTTTTCTCTCACTCTCTCTTTGTACTCAAATTTGTTTCAATCAGATGTTAATATTTTTAAGTTTACCTTATTGAGAAAAAATTATAATTTTAGTTTAATCTTAAATCACTTATTAATTGTATCACATTTATAGCTTAAAGATCTGAATGGTCTATTATAAATGCCGTTGTTATACTGTAATAAAAATACTGAAATACTGAAATACAAAATGTGAAGAATAAGCTAATAGTCCCAGATAATAATACATCCACTCTTGGCGGCCCTAGAAAATGATTAACTGACAGCGTCCTTCAGATCTGTGAGCACGTGGAATGTTCGGACCCTTAACAGGCCGCGTGCAGCCGAACAATTAGCAGAGGCACGAACTCACATCATGCAGATAGCACCGCCATCCCGCCAGTACGATAACCCGAGAAAAAGGAGGACGCAATACTGTGACATCCACTGGAGTGATCGCAATATAGAATAGTGAAGAAGGCGCTTATTCCGGAGCGAGTCTGTCATACGTGGCAGACTTAGGCGAGAAGTCTGAAGCTTCCGACATGGGAGAAAGCGTCTTATGACAACCCGCGCCAATGCTCAATGTCCTAATTAGTTAAAATCTTCTAGGACGATTTGCGACAGGAGGACATCTTGTGTAGGACAGTTTGTAAGGATAGTCTACACCCCTGGGAACGGACTTAGACTTATTGACTTTACGGCGGGATGAAATGTCACTAAGGTGAGGAGACGGTTTCTTCCTCTCAATATACACAAGTAGACATACTCGTACTCCCAGTATTTTTGACGTCCCATAAAAACCTGCAGTCGCAGGTTTGCTGAAGGTGGATCCCAAAATCTCTCAATAACTCCTATACTGCCAACATTGACTTCCAAAGACTAATGGCACTGTTGCCAACATCAGAAGCGTCGCAACTGATATGTTGGATTTGTCGCGACCAATACCAAGAAATCTCTGGATTGAAAAAGTAGGCGGGAGAACACATGCAGCTAATCAAGAAGCATACAATACGGCTTCTCCAGAAGAAGAACAAAAGAGCACAAGAAGCGCGCAATTGAAGATATTGACATGATGTACTCCAGGAATAACCTTCGGACGTTTTACTAACAGGTACAAAGAACGTGTTAAGGCAGTTAGATCCGTTCAGAAGCCTCTACAGATGAAGTAAGACACCTTGTACGAATAGCATAGTCATAGTCGGTTATGAGAATATAGAAAAAATTCCCTGCAGACTATATAACGGCGATAAAGATCATCATCACGTCGTCAGGCAGAGAAGACCATTCAACTTAGACGCTGGTATCCAAAACTTCCGTTCACCTGACCAAAACGAAGTAAGGAAAGCAATATCTAAGTTAAAATTCAACAAAGCAGCTGGACCTGACGACTTACCGGCCGAAATGACTTTGTGGAAAGCAAACACCTACTCATTTCTCAGATCTGGTCTGAAGACTGTACGCCTGATGAATGAAATCTCAGCACCGTATGACCGATCCACAAAAAAAAGGAGGACCCGCCAACTTCGCAAACATACAAGTTCATTGGGCCTCATTGGGCCTCATTGGGCCTTGTCAGTGCAGTTTCAGACTAGGAAAGTTTACAATCGACCATATCTTCACATTCCAACAGATCCTGAAAAAACTCAAGAAATCCAAATAGATACCCACCATATTTTTATCAATTTTAAGGCCGCATATGACAGCACTTATAGAGACGCATTATATAGGGCAATATCTAGTTTTGTCATCTCTGCCAAACTCATCCGTGTGTGCAGATTGACGATTGAGAATGCTCGCTGCTCCGTCAAGATCGACAATGACTTAACCGAGACATTTGATGTTCAGAAAGGTTTCAAACAACCTGACGCGCTGTCATCTGACCTTTTCAACATCATACTTGAAATAAATATGCTGAACTCACATGTGAACACTGGAGGCACAACTTTAGAAACGTCTGTACAACTACTAGCATACACCGATGATGTCGACGAAGTGGACAGAACATCACAGTCGACAGCTTCGATTTCGAGGTAGCAAGGAGTATTGTTTGCCTTGGCTCTACCACATATATATTCTGCCGGCAATATCTCAGCAGAAATAAAACAAAGAAATACTCTTGCCAATCGCTGTTTTTGTTGTTCTAATAAAGCAATTGAGTAGTAAGGCCTTATCCCAAACAACTAAGGAGACTCTGTTTAAGACCTTGATAATCCCGGTCTTTCTTTATGCCGCTAAAGTATGGAATCAATCGAAGTTGGATGAATATATCCTGAGTGATTTCGAGAGAATAATCGTTCGTTCAATATTTGATCCCGTTTGCACTGACGGCTTTAGAAATAGAAGATTCAACGTATAGCGACATCGACCTAGTCAGAAAACTGCTCATTAGCAGCCTGAAATGTGTATTACAGGCAGAGCGAATGGAAACCAATGCCCTGGCCCACAGAGTCTTCAAATCCAACAGAGATGGACAAACCAGTAGAGCAAGACCTTAGCCTAGGTGGCACGCACAAGTAGAAAGGAACCTTAATCGACTTGGAGTGTGCAAATAAAGGCAGTTAGCCAAGGATTGAGCTACTTGGAGAAGCCTATCAGTTGAGGGGTAGATTTACCCCCGAGGTGTAGGAAACGCCACGAATGAATTAAAAAATGTATTGGTTGATCCAAGTTTTATTAATAAGGACAACTGGACGGCACTTCTTGGTTTCCTTCTCAAATTCAAATATTAAAATTGAACAAGTTGATATTACAAGTTTGTATTACCAGAATAATGTTTGTATGACAGAATAATGCGGTGACAAAATCTACTGAAAGTTTCAAATGCTAAAGTGGCCCTCAAAATACACTTTTTCCTTAAGTGATCTGACATTGTCTCCGGCCAGACGTGGGAGGGTATAGAAATTTCTATATTACAGTTAAATGAGGTGCTATCATTTAAGGATTCCTCTGCTGTCGTCTGAGAATGAACACTTGCAGCTTCGTCTGCTACCATTACTAACCTAGTTGCTTAGGTGCGCTATTATCCGGATTGAACCAGGGCCGTCACGAAATTGGCTGAGGTCTGGTTTCACATATGTGCGCCATCTAAGAAGAGGTTACCGAGCTATCAAACACGACCGGGTTAATTACGCTCCTACAAAATGTATAATAGTCTATTGGAGAGAATGCTTCTCGATTGCGTCCTAAGCACAATAAAGTAACGATTACCAACAGTGTCTTCAAATGATTTCCGCTCTGGTGTCATTTTTGAAGTTAGCGCGGCCAGTGTAAATACAATAAAGTCCCTTAATACCTAGCTACCGATCGTGAAGTTCTAGGCGTTGGCAACATGTTGGCAACATGTTGGCAACATATACTTTGTCTTTAATTCATTAACCGCAAACCAAATCGAAGGTTATGTTAGTCAATGATCTCATCTAATTATTCGGCTGTACGCGGTCTGTTCATAAGTTTCATCAGCAGTGAATCCTTCATTATATGAGGCTGTTACATAGCTGGTTCTTCACATTTTTGTCTTATTCGTATGAGGTTGTGAGCCCTATGAAGGCGCTATATTATGCTATTGGTCGAGTATGCATTTTCACTTTTAGCCTGCATGGGTTAGGATCCTCTTACCCGAACCACCACTGCTGCCCTTAATGACTTAAAATTTCAAAAAGTATACAATCGAGTAGTTAAAATGGAAAAGCGAATTTGCGAATATTGTTTGCAGATTTAACGGTCGAGAACGTACAGCAGATTCAGGATTATGCGGGCGGCGATCTACTTGTTCGCTAATGTCACGGCTTTTGCACTGACTTCCATCTTCGACATTGCAGTGATGGGGAACGAATGAAACTGATCTGGTTGTGGCTGCAAAGGATCAGACAAAAGGGAACAATTACCAACAACTCCTCAAGGATCAACGTCTAAAGAAGCGCCAGAAAATGTGGCGTAAGTTCGAGACGAGTACGGGGAATTAAATGCTATGAGAAGTCAACGACGGGATTTCACAAATTCTTGCTGCCGACAATACCAACCGAATGAAGTCGAACACATTGTCTACTCTACTAGTCACAGTAGCACGTTGGCTGCACTGCTACTCCATCAAATTTAAGGTAAACAGTTCTAACATCTTGGTTAGCACTAAAACCATAACCAGCTATGGCGAAGAATCAGGATATATCTAGTGCCCGCCTAGTTGCTAAAAAGCCAGAATCCTCTAAAAGAGTGCAGATAGACCATTTTCACTTGTCCGGAAGCTGCCGAATTCTTGATGACTATAAGTCCACCACGGGTGGCCGTGGTGTAGTGGTACTAGCAATCGCTTCTCACTCGGAGGGTCCAGGTTCGAATCCTGCCCATGGCAAGTCAGTTTTTCATTTGTGTAATTGGAACTCAGACAGAAAAATTCTGCGTGTGAAGGCATAACACTGACACGTAGATTTGGCTATTGTAGAGCTTCAAACACAGAAAAAAAATACTGTGAATTATGCCTCGAATCACTCTGAGTGAAGAAAAAACTCTCCGTCCTATTTGGACTCCCCCCCCCCCCCCCCCTGGGAGAGCGAATATCGAAACCAAACACACCTGAGTTTCAAACCACTATTTTCCGCCCGCGCCCTGGCAACAGTAAAAAGGGTACCTAATCCCTTAGGCGCGCTCAAATTATAAAAAAAAAAAAAATGTCAATTCGAAGGAGAGATCTGGTATGTTATACAAGATACCCATGACAACTATCAAGAAAGCTCTGCTCAATGAGGAAATTGCCTCGCGATTTCACCTTGAATATATAAACCTAACCTTCAGACTCATTCAAGAGCCTTGCAAAAAGAGAAGGCACAATAATTGGCCTTCGAAATAGATTATGAGCATAAGTAGTACGCATAGACATAGACCTGCGTATTTAAGATTTCATTATGAGTGATCACTCAACATTCCCATCAAAGGCTGAAGTGGACGGATATAAAACACTAAGGTGTAGTCATAACACATGATGCATGAAAGTTGGATAGTTAAAGCGAACTTTTTAACAGATCTTCATAACAGTTTCTGTGGTAAAAGGATGTCTACAAGGTATTGTCCCTTTGCATTATTTATAGTTGTGGTCTTAGAGGTCCTACAATACAAATTGAATTGAGAAAGCATAACACTGTCTCTTGTACTTTAGATTTACCAGTAAACTTGAATAAGATATTCTTAATGTAGTTGCATAGAAGATCAAAGGCAGATTTAGGTTCCTTTTCTATGACTTGTAACCATCAAAACAATTAATTGTAATTTCCATATTAACGATAAAATAGACAGAGCAGTCAAGGTCTTAAGGCTATGTCGATGGTCATGTTGTAGTTCCTAGGGTTTTTAATAGGAAATCATACTTTGGTTACATGTCATGATAGTTGGTGTCATGTCTGTGTGTTATCGGCGGCTGACCCCACTTTCAATAAAATAAAAATGCCATACCACGTTGCACTGTCACTAGTGAAGATTTTGTTTGGAAAGTGGACCATCAGATAGAAAATGTCCCCTATCCTCCCAATGCTCCACAATGGGTAATGGAAGCGCGTGCTTACATTCTAGCATGCATTGAAGGAGGCTTTTACGATTGCAGGTAGTTTAAGTTATTTTTTTTTTACAATCCAATGGTTTACTTCTGTTGACAATGTTCGTCAGATCAGATAATTTTACAATCAGTCTCTGCTATGATAATACAAAATAGTTTATTTGTTCGTCCTTATCTAAAACCGATTATCACTATATACCTGATGGCCAATCACAACTACAAACATGACACATCTATACGCACTTATTCTAAGTATCTTTGAGCTACCAAAGAATATTCTCGAAATTTTAACTGTGTTTCAGAACACTGTCCCTAAATTTGAATGGGACACAGATACATGGTGTTTAGTTTGTCAATATCCTTCTGGCTAAGACCAACCCTCTGACCAATAGATGCATTCGGGTCAGTTGTTATGATGGTCTTCTGGCCATTCTTCGAAAATGCCACATTGCTGTAGTGAAGAACGCTCTTGTAATCATATGAGATACCGAAATTCTCAGTTCCGGATTGCTTCTTAAAGTTGTATTCCATGCCAGTTTTGATATTCTCCTCAACTATGGTGATGTAGTCGTCCCTATCTGAAGCGCTTTGTTGATGATAGAAGCCAAGAGAATGCAAGAACTCGTGTAAAATAGATCCAATTCGAAAGCACCCTTCATCCATGGGGAATATCTGAAGATGCATCCGTTGGACTGATTGCTGATACCCAACTGTAGATGCGCAGCCACTAGAACCTGCGGTAATGTCGATGTAGTACTTGCTGGTATCATTGGCTTCTTGAAATTCCAAACATGAAGCTTTCTGGAGGATACTTATTGCCTTCTGGATTTGAGCTCGGTGAGCGGCATCTGCGAATGGAGAGGAGTTGATAATTGGACGTAAATGGGGAACGATTGTGACATACCAAACTCGGGACTGATCTTGTAGATCACTAGACGATTCGGCCATCGATTGGCTTTACTGATCAATCCATTCCTCATCGAGGTGTCACTAGGAATTATATCGCCCTCGAAGTATCCGGCGGTTTCCTCAGGGTTTTCTGGAAGATCCTTTCTCGGATATCCATGAGAAAGGGTAATGTAAAGGCCCAACAGTATACTATACCAAAGGAGAGACATACTTCTTGAAGAAACGGACACAACTCTGTGACTACTACAATGTACTACAATGCCGTTTGCGTTTTGTGATTTGGAAGGCTAGCTTAGATAAGAAAATGATAGTGAAACTCCGCAGTACTGCACAACTGGTAGCCAAAGACATGATAATATCAAATCTGAACATCTGTTGAGGGATTGATATGGCATTCCACATTCATAGGTGTGGCAGGCGGTATGAAATCTAAATTGCTATCAGTTTTGAGCAGTGATATGGTTATCAAATCCATTTGTTGGACGCCTGATAGTTCATGATATGGATCTGATAGCCTTTGGTTTATGAGCATAGTTTGTAAACTACGAGGCGTAGGGAGAAATGTGTTGAAGACAAATGAAGAGAATGTTTCTCACTTGAGTGGCGACTTTAGTTGTATCCCCGCAGTGTTCTAAAGGTCAAATCAAACCCAAACTGATAGTAGAGATGCGTTTTTCGACAGTATCTATGGTTTCAATGAAATATATCAATTCAAAACCAAATTTTAGTGTTGAGAGCCCATTAAATAAATCAGGAAGGTTTGCGATAACGGTTGTCAATTCTTAAGGGTTATTCATCAGCCAAAATAAGCTTTAAAACGAACCTGATCAAGATTCGACTGGTGCAAAGAAGCTTGAATGAGCATAAGAAATAGAAGCCCTGTTCAACCGTCCAACCGCCACTGACGGCGTTCTTCAAGGATATTGACGGGGTGCAAATATAAAAGCGTCGTTGCAGGTGAAACCTCGAAATAGAAGAAAACGATGTTGAATGTTCTCAATTCTGGGCAAATGAACTCGTTGAAAGGGAACCACTTTTGACTGGCGTGCTCAAGCAGGCACGAAAAAAAGTAACTATGAGCCATCTAGTTACGTACGGATTGAGAAATGTTTATAAATTGTTCCAGACACTCGCATAAAAAGGAAGACAAGATCTAATAGGCGATTTTTAGCAGAGTTATTTCCCTAGAGTCTTATTTCGTGTTGATTAGACAACACGTTACTAAGATTCCATAATTCGGGCCAACTTTCCTAGGACCATATCTCACAAAGAGCTGGTCCATGCTCCCAACTAGATCACATATAGTTACATATTTAGTTATCGATAGGTCACTCTGTGTGTGCAGGAGGCTTTGTTAAACTTTAGCTTGGATATTGACACCTTTACTTGGTCTAGGTCACCGGGATGGAGTTAGTTTTCATCTTCGACCATCTTGAATGGTTCATTCTGCCTGATAACGAGATTTTATCCATCATTCTGTCTGGGCATATCCTTAGCACCGCCTGCAGCTCTACTTATCCTACTCCTGAACCTGTCCAAATTCGTTTGGCTTTTTAACGCGATCATTTTAGTGATGACGTGTATCTCATTCTCTTTAATTTTCTTCTGGGTTGTACCTGGGCCTCAACAAACAAACGTCTCCAGCCAGCTCGATGTTTAGCCAGCTGCTTCCAGTTTCGCACACTAAGTTGATTGAGTTCCCCATCCAATTGCGTGCCCCACCTGAGTCGGGGTCTTTCTCTACTGCGCAGCCCCTCGGGGATGGATTCGAAGACTTTTCGGACGGGAGCATTGCTGTCCATCCGTTCTACATGACCCATTCTACATGAGTTCTATATGAGCTCTCTCAGTTGTTAGACCATCACTTTTCTGGCTAAGTCGACGCAACCATACAGTCGATACAGTTTGTCGTTATATCTCCTCCTCCACTCAGCGTCAATGCAGACTGGATCGAATATCTCCGGAAGAATTTTCCTTTCAGAGCAACACAGAGAACCCTCATTCAGTTTTGATAAAGTCAATGCCTCTGCGTCATAGAGAAAGACTGGGATTATTAAGGTCTTATGTATAGAGGGCCACTTTTGTTGTTCAAAAAAGGGATTTGCTGGTCAATTTCCTTCTCAGCGCCGGTATCGTTATCTGAATTGATAGCGAAGCCTAGGTAAATCTCAGAGTTACTTCTGTCGATGGTGACTTTCTATCCACACCTGGGTGTTGGGTGTCCTATCTTGTTGACATCATATGCTTGATCTTGCCCTCATTGATCATCAAATACGTCTCTGCGATTCTGTCTCAATGCTCGCGAATGTGCCACTGACATTACGCTTCTTTCTTTCGATTATGTCAATATACTCGGCGTTTGCGAGTAATTTAGATTCAGAGAGCGCATCGATTTGTCCTTTTTTGGACATCAAAGGTCTCTGTGAGTTCTTTACCGACCTTGATGGAGCAGCATGCATTTTCTATCGTCATCCTACTCAAAAGGAGGAGTCTCTATAGATACTATCATACGCGGATACTGTCATCTCATGGGTTTTTCCTAAGATCTACGTAGTGTGAATATTTGGCCGATAGTGGTCTTTCCGGAGCGAAGTCACACTGATATGAACCAATCAGGTTATTGCCGAACGGGGTCAGGCATTCATACAATTCAGCAGGTGGGATCTTGTAAGAGATGTTAAGAAGAATGGGGCCTCTTAGTTGGCGCAGTTCAGATGCTCGATTGAATATCGGATAAATAATTCTGAGATTTCATTCATTGGGCATAGTTACTTTCGTCTGACCATATTTTACACAAAGCCTGCCGCTTTGAAGATCTCGGTAATCAGGCCGTCCGCTTCAGTAGATTTGTTGGACTTAAGCTTAGATATGGCTATCTTCACTTCATTGAGGTCGATTGAATAGAATTGTTGGTTTATTCTGGCTGACAGGAGTATTTGGTTCGTTATTGCCAACAGTCTACAGAAATGCTCTTTCCAAATCTTCAGCTTCGATTGCAGCAGTTCGTGGTTTGTATCCGTGGCATGTTTTTTTTACCTTTTGGTAAAAGTTCCGAGTCTCATCCTGGAGTAGCGTCTTTCAATTTCCTCAACCGCGCGCTTCTCATGCTCTTTCTTCTTCCTCCTGAGAAGCCGGTGTTCGCCTCTCCTCTTCTGCTTGTAGAGCTCGTGAGCTACTCTAAATCTGAATCATCACAGCTTTATATTCATCTGGCTTAGCTGCATGTACATGCCTACATTTCTCGCCAAACTTGCTCTGTTTTTGAGGAGGACCCTCGTTCATAACAATCTCTACGAGTGGCCCCTGAGAAAGTTCGGACTCCCAGAATGAAGGAGATTCGAGTCGACGTTGGATCCTCGGAAAGTTCGGACATCCAGAATGCTGGAGCAGTGTCTTGCGTCGATCGGAATGTGATCAATCTTGTTGCTCAGGTGATACTCAAGTCCCTTCATATATGTATGTTGAGATGTGGTAAACGAGTGCTGGATACTAGGAGGTTATGTCTCGCTATAAATTCTGGAAAGCGGACGTGGTATTATGCAGACTGTGTTTTCCAATGATCCCTTCAAAGACCGCTTCCTTACCCGGCCTTGCGTTAAGATCTCTTATCACAATTCTGCATTGATGGGGCACTGAGGAAGTGTTTGGTGTAGGAGGTCATAGAATTCGTCTTTGACGAAGTTATCCTTATCCTCGTCAACATTAATATATTCGCCTGTATATGAGGCTATTTGCTGTATCTGAATTGGGAGTTCTTTTTCCACGAACTGGAGGGACAGCTCGCTAATAAAACCAAGGAGCCATAGTTGCGACTAGGCGGGCAGTTCCCAATAGCCTCACTGAAGTTATGAGAGTCGCCTTTGACAGCGTTCCTATGCCACCACATCTACTTCACGGGTCCGACACAACCAAAGAGTTCTCTTAAGACCTGGGCTCCGAATAAGTCAAAGTAGCTCTAAACGGTGCACCAAAAAGCTCAACTAGTGGATGCCACTGTTGATCCATATATGTGGTTACTCCATCGCCACCCGAATGAAGAAAAAGTGGTCGAGTGCTAATACTCTCCATCTCTTATCTGTAGCCGCCCATGACGTTCCACAGAGATTGGCTACCCTATGTAGTCAAAGATACAAAGCTCCCAGGCATAAGTCTTGACGTACGCGTCTTCAAAAAATGCTTGAGTACATCTATCATCTACAAAGAACACTTTTATCTTAATGAAAGCCCTTCACATTAGCAAAAAAAAGTACCGAAGGATTCTAGTTTCCCATCTATGCTCTTAGTTCCTACATTTCTCCACTTGAAAGCCACTATAGATCTTTTTGAGTCCAGCAACTGCCAGTTGGCATGGCTTCTGACAGATGGGAAGTACTAATTTGCTCTACTAAGTGATCCCAACGGATCAAAGCGCTGTGTAAAGAATTAAAATAAAATAATCGTTCGATTATCCAGCATGATTTGGTAAAGTCTGTCTCGTAATATCTCCTCCTCGTCTTATCATCACCCATATGCCCAGTATCTGCAGCATTAAAATTCTGTGCTCAAAGCTTTTACTTCTCACCCATTTTAATTATTCAGGCTTAAGGACAAACTCTTTGGATATACTATAGTCACTAATTAGCAACTGATGCATTCCCACGAGTGCTGCTCCTTAACAGCTAGCTAATGGGGCTATTGAACAACTATTAGGTTTTCCTTGCTCTAATTACTGGTAGTTATTCGTTGTGCTTCATAGTAAATTATGATTTTCAAATACTTGTTTAGTAGGCATACCCTTAAAACTTGAGTTCGTATCACTTAATGCTATTTCACACCATTCGAAATCCCACTTCACCACGCTGCAACTGTTTGCTTTTCCTTCAACACTGCTAGAGGGATCCTACTTAGCCAGTGAATGACACACTGGTGCGTATCTCGTATGAGGAAACAAGGGCATCTAGTGTCACTACAAGTGGATTGAGCTTCTGAAACGCATCCGTTCCGATGGTAGTACGACATTAGGATGGTCATGGCTACCTTATTCATTATGTTCTACTACTAAAACCCGCAATAGTCTTCCTGACTTCCTGTCTATTCACCCCACCCACAGGAACCACCAACCATTCATATCCACGGATCCACGGACAGTGAAGTATTTGCTGTTGCTGTTGCCAACCGAAGTAACATGCCAACATGTAAGAGTCCTTTCAATAGGGATTAAAGATCAAATCAGTTTTCACGTTGAGCTGGCAAGTTTCATTTCATAGAGCACTTCGTGAAATTTACGGTCGATATCATCGGCCCTCGAAATTGAAAATCAACTTGAAATTGGCCAACAATTTTGTCCAATGATGAGGCACATTACTGGTTAAACGGCTACGTAAACAAGGACAATTGTCGTAATTGGAACGAGAACAATCCTTTAGAAGTTCACTAGATGACATTGCATTTAGAAAAAAAATGTGCAATATGATGCGGATTGTACGCCAATGGCATTATCAATCGTTATTTCTTTAAAACTGAGGCCGAGGCACAAGTTACTGTCAATAGACACCGGCACCATATGATGGTCAAAAATTATTTGTTCCCAAATTTGCATGACATCAATTTGGAAGGATGCTGCTTCACCCCATACTACCAACAAGAACATCGTTTTATTGAAAACACTATTTGGCAATAGAGTCATTTCAATAAATTGGCCGCCAAAACTGTGCGATTTGACGACATAATATTGTATTCTGTAGGACTACGTCAAGTCACCATGAAAAGGTATACTAACTGGTACCTGATTTTTTAAGGTTTCCTTGAATAAGTCGGGCTTTGTCATGTTGCGTAGAAATTGTAAACCTACCACTGAAATGACCAAAGACGGGAGAAGAACTGAAAGTGAATGGGCCTTCATGGGAGTACCCGATAACAGTTACCACATACAGATCAAAGATTTATTTTTTTTTCTGTCGTAACAAACAGAATCCTCAGACAAAGAGTTAGTCCACTGTACTCCTGGTTGTAAGTTCCTTTGAATGGAATTTCTCAGACTATCCAAGAAAGGCGAGTAAGCGCTTCAGTGATAAAATGCTACAGTACCAGCAAGCCGGACATTCACAGAGGTAGTGCTCCACGGTGTCGTCATCCCTTTCACAGCAAGTGTCGCCGGATGTTGTATCACTTTTGCCCAGCACACTTAAGAGCTTAGCAAAAGTGTAGGGCCCCTTTACGACGTCACTAAGTAGCGTGCAGTCTTTCCTAGTGAGGAGCAGCAAGAAGTCCACTAACTTCTTATAGAAGTTTGCATGGGTAAGCATTCGTTTACTCTGCATTCAACCTGGAAGACCATGCAATCTGCAGTTGTGCTCATATGAAACCCAACTGTCAATGGAACCGCTAACCGGGTCCTGAAAAACTCTCCACTGACCCACGGCTAAAAATTTCATCGTCGATTTCGTTTTCCATGATCCCACTGCCACCTGGCAGAGACACGAGACTCAGTGAATTTAGCCTTCCAACTGCATTCAGTGAAGGGCCCGCGCCAAATTATCAAGGCTTCCCCCTTTAATGACGTTGTCTAATAATGAAGGGGCAGAGCAAAGTACTGGTCTTATCGTAATCATCTTCAGATGACGCTACCGAAGGTTGCTACGATTCGATCAGTCACAAGTTGCCGGTCATAGGTCATAGTTCCACAGGTAGTCCCTACCAGGACTTAAATCACGGTACCATAGGAGTCAGGAGCCCCCGGATCTCGGTCCGGGCCTGACTTGAAGACCACGGTGGCTGTGGTTTAAACCCAAAATCGCGGGAAGGGTCTTCCTTTGGTTGACCCAATGTAGAGCTGCAATAAGTACTGGGTGCTGCGACCCTAAGAGCAGAAAAAGGTTTTAGGTCGGCCTCGACTCATACCAAGGGTGGAATTTATGCCGGCAACACAGTTCCGAATTGGTAATTGGATTGACGGAGAGCGATGGCAAGGCGTATCCTTGCTCCCATGGATGTATGGGCATCTCGTGAGATAAGGCCATAATGGCAGGAGTCCACGTTAAACACAAGAGACGTTCTGCATCCAGCTTGGCTTTTCCTACAGATGCATATGCTTCCCCCCCTCCACCGATTCATCACAATATTGTTCGGTGCCATCAGGATTGCATATATCTCCGCTTGGAAAACAGACGCAAGTTTTCCTAACGAGAAGTGAAATCTAACAGTCAATCCTAAATGGATTTTGAAGCCATCCGTGAAGTACCGACTACATTCTTTCCTGGCTCAGATTCTGGCCGAAACCAGTCATGAGCACAGAAAAAGTCGATTTCGGATTTTTTCTGCAGCAGATGGTATGTCCATAAGATCAGAGTTATAAGACAGTCAGTGCGCAAAGTCATCAAAGCTCCAGTGCATATTGCCAAACACCACTTCTTTTTAAGCGGAAGATTTCTCTGAGAGTGCAGCCCATGATATGAATGTTAAGGGGAGGGAGATTCATCTATGCGTCTAGAGGGGAACCATTTCGATAGGGAAACCACCCATGCAGCCAGATCGTTCTTTGGAGTCTTGTAAAATTAGCAATAACGTATTTACGTGAGAGCTTGTTCCATTAACCTTATCATAGCCGTGTAGATCCAGAGAACCCTTCTCGGTAACAGGCCTCATGTCTTGCCGATAGTTTCTTTACACTGCCGAAAGACCGACAGCGTCTTAGAGGCTTTCCAAGTAACATGTTTAGTCCATAGAAGTTTGTTATCCTGGATAACGCTCAAATACTTAGCTTCTTTGGAGAATTGTATGATGATGCCCTTAACCACCAGGTGAATTCGACCAGTCAGCTTCTTTTTTCTCGTAAAATCAACAACCTCGCTATTGAGAGGGTTGAGTGAAAGCGCATTTCTAGTGTACCAATCGTCGATCCAGACTACGAGTGCCGGCGCTTGCGCAGACAGGCGCAAGATACGATCTAGTAGACAGTACAGCTACGTCATATGCGTATGCTACTGCTAAGATGGCAGAACTATTGAGTGCAGTGAGTCGACCAAGATGCACCATAACAGTGGAGACAAAACGCCGACTTGTGGTCAATCCCAGCTTACCCCCTCCATCACATATTGACCCCAGTCAGCATCCGCTATCAGTGTCTTATTTACCAGCATTGGTCTACACGTCTACACCCTGTTATACATGTAGTCAAAAGTTGCATTGTGGAAAGCATCTTCAATATTGATGAAAATGCCCATCACGTATTTCTTCTTGTCGAGAGCGCCCTCATGTCCTCATATGCTCTCAGTTCCAGGCGACTTGAAGCCATCAAAGGAAGCAACAGCATGTTTAATGGCCTCATCCGTCACCACAACGTAAGGGTTATACCAGCTATGGCGTATTGTGTTATTCAGCTGAGTAGTAGCTCGTTAAAAGGAGCTGATTGTGAGCTAGTTCTAATTAGTTTACGTGGGAAGTGAGCCCCAAGCATTTAACGGAGAGATTTTCTGAGTAATTCAGCCTGGTTGATCTTCCCCTTTTCAGAATTATGACTAGCCTACTGGTTTCGCCGATAATTTCGATCTTTTCGTAAAATTTTTATAAGAGGCACTCTTCGGAAATGTATTCTTTTTGCTTCGATCTGTAGAGATGGCAGTTTTCTTACAAATTAGTCTTAAGGGACCAGTTTAGAAGTTTTCTGGTTTCCTTACGAAGTCGCAGCAGATCTGCCTTCCACTAAGGTACGAGTGATCTGCAGGATTCCCTACTAGACACTTGGTAAGGGTACCTTTCAGGTTCTGAACAGTTTCCTCTAGCTCCTGAGCTTACGGGCTGGACTTGTAGAGCTGCTCCGTAAATTGCATCCGCTGGGTTTTTCGAGGATTCCTGCTCTTCATTAAGGCCAAGACCTACTGCATAGTACTTTCCAGCCTGTAATCTCCTTAGCATAGCTTCTGGGTAACGTTAAGTCGAATATTGGCTGTCTTTTTCTTGTAACAAAGTTGTTGGCAACCATGTCAGATGACAGTATGGAATCCAGAAGATGATTGCCTCTCCCGTTGCATTTGCTATTGCACCAAAAAGTATTCTGAGCATTAGCATCGCAGCACATGAAAAGTCCCAGTTTCCTGGAATCACAGTATTTAACGAGTTCAGTTACTGCCTTCGGTGGTATTGGTGATAGCGAATCATTGGGGAATTAGGCAGACGCAATGACGAATTTGTGCCATTCTTCGTTCGTTTGCAAAATTGCCTAAGTTTAGACGGTGAGGATGAGTTCGATACATAAAGACAAGTCCGTAGTGGTGTGAAACTCCTTAAATATCCGAATCCACCGATGCGTTTATTCGACACTCACGGTCCCTGTATGGATATTATGTGAGGTTCTGTATTTAACACGGTAAGCCTCCTACGTAAGGATGCGCTGGCAGACTTGGAATGTTGAACATTGATAAATGAATAAGTACTGGGGTGTCTTATAAATACTCATTTGGAAACAAAGTGATGCATATAGGTACGTGGGTTAGACCTAGATTTAGGTTTAGATTGTCAGAAAACCTCGAAAGTCTTAGTTTCCAGATGTCAAATTTTCGGCACAGACTTGTTCAACTATTCAAGAGTTTGCTGCGTGGAGCCCTTCACTGTAAGAGTCCCGTTTTCCATATCTTATCCCTCTGCTTGAATACAATACAAACATTCTCTGCTTTGGCTAGCTCCCACAGTTGATCGAAACAGTATTTGCAACTCAACGTGTCGTTTCAGACTATTGTCATTGCTAGTCTTCCCAATTCGGGTGCTCTATACAAAATTCTGGAATACCTCAACACACCTCAGTTTATTCCTTTTGCTACCACTGACATTGACTTTCCTTGACTTTAACTCTCTGGTTCCTTTCAGTCTACATTCTTAAACTAATGAATCCCTCAACAGTAAAGGGCTCACCCACCACCTAACAGCAAAATCAATCAGTAAATACATTTTTAATTTTCTCCCACAAAACACAAACACGAACAAGAAACCAAACTCAGCTATAGAGACGGCTTAAACAAACATCCGCTGTCATTCTGTATTAAATCCTCCTGAGCAAATAAATTAAGTAACCATCTGACTACTGACTACCACAGAAACCGCATACACACACAGATCTACTTGTATGCTCTTCGCTCGTTTGACTATTCGAAAAGACAAACATGTCATTCCCATTTGTGATGGTTAATCCTCCAATGGATCCTTTTCAGTAGAAGCCCCAGTATCAGCCTACATCGCAGCACACAGCTTCACTAGACTATAAAGCTTTGCGGTTAGTGACTGCCGCCACCCTGTATCCTCTGGTCTCTGTCGAAAAAAGGTTATTACATCCCCGAACCCCAAATGATTTGTCGTTGTCAACAGAAAAACGTGAAAACAAACCAACAAAGAGGCAACACAACAAATAAAATAATCAACTTGTCAGTTAAGAAAACCACACAACCATATCGTCTCCTTTCACTTCCCACCATCTCTCTCAAGCCAGTCCTTTTGGGATGTTAAAAATATTCCACCAGCAACATACACGTCTCCCGATGGTTTTGCTGCGGTTCGGCAATCATGACCCTTGGTTAAGGGAAGGATCCATCGACATTTAAACTTACAACAAAAACCAAAAAAAAGGACCAAACGGTCGGTTAATCGAAAATTGCCCGACAGACGGTTATTAGTCGTAAATCGTTATTCGTTAAGTCTTTTGCATTAAAATCTTATCTCCTATAGCCAATCGAAAGACTTACCATATCTTTGGGATATTTGGGCTGTTGTGCGATGAGGACTTTCGTCTATTCGAAGCGAGGGGATACCTAATTTCAAATTGACAAAATCTTCTATTGTATAATGGAACGGTAGGGAAACAATATAGTATGTGCGTCAAGAATTAACGTAGTTATGTACGTATCTAAGGCAGTAGATACGATAAGGTGACACATTGCACATGCCTTTTTAGATTAGGCATGTATTTATAGACGTGAGAGTTTTATTTTGCACACTATACTGGCTTCACACATTTTCAAGGTCATGAGCAATGACGACGATAAGCATTAGGTATCACAAGCTTATGCGAGAAAGACATCCACGAGATGAAGGGCCGCAACAGCCAGGGGTCAAATTGATCTAAATTGTAACAAATTTGTTAATTTCCTCATCATCAGAACAGGGCAGTATGGTTAGGGGACGTACTCAATTGTTACACCCTCAACCTAGGGTCCTTCAATTTACTTCCTGAAAATAAGCTCTTAAAGGACCTTACCTACTAACTTGCCTGTCAAGGAACCTATATATCCTCAGAGGTTTTATGTGTGGAAAACCTCTGAGCAAACAAACTCGGGAGGCCCTTCCGGGCAAAGCGTAGGAAAGTGTTAATTAATCAACAGGGGTAGGCATGCCAGTTTCAGTTCCGTCCACGTGCGGCGGAATGGAGTGGAAGGAATCTTACCGCTAATAATTTCCAACAATCGTTACTTTCTTCCCACACAGCAACCTAACGCTCCCCACATAGTCGATCCAGAAACGAAATCGACAACGGGCTAAAACATCCAAGACACGCATCCAGTAATCTGAGTATCCAGACATTCAGAAGGGCTTGCAACCAAATTCAGGGTTCGACTAACTAGCGAAGCGAAGCTGTAAACTGCACAGACAACGAAGTTCAATGTTGGAAATTTTAGAATGACTAGAGTAACCGGAACCTACAGACAGAGAGTGTCTGAGCGAGAGACTGTCCGTTGTGCATTCATTATCTACCAACGCGAAAAATCTGTGGAAGCACTATCACGACGTCGTCAAAGAGGTAGCAGACCACCGAGAAAGAGCCCTTGGTATGCTGTTGAAAAAGGGGACACATTTACAAACGCTGAAAAGTAGCGGGGGGAAGGTATCGAAGCGGAAGAAAGGAGGAAGAGAAGATCCTGCTTTAACAGAAAAGGGCCTATGCAACATCCCAGTTTAGGAATATCGAAGACTCCTGCGATAGGAACTGCAAACCCGGAACGCAGACCCGTCGATACAGTGAAGGACACCCAATTACCGAATGGCAGAGAATATTTAATATATTTCAGCAATATGTCCAGTTACTACTTAATAGTATCAGGTAGAGAGAGTGATAGGGTAATGGAGTCGTTATCCTACTTCCCAGTATAAAAGAGGTTGGGTCAGCAGCTATCAAAAAGCTGATCCATAACAAGACCAATACTTCCGATGGTCTGCCAACATGAAGGTGATGTTTCAGCAGAGTGCATGCGCCAAGTCCTCAACCAGGTATAAGTAGATGAAAGCATGCCCGATGACTGGCTCTATGTACATATATTCCTCTACAGCCCCCTCCTTCAAGTAAGACGATCTTATGTCGAAGTTTAATGTCACATTTGGGATGTTATCCAACATATTGTGTGAAGGCAGAGGCCTCCTATCTGGAAGACACAGATCAGCATGGTAAATTCTGTAAAAGGTCAGCGATCTTCAAGCCGCCAATCTCCATCTCTTCATCAATTTAAGCCGCATATGACCACATTCGTCAGCTTGAGTTCCTCGGAACTCGGTACACCGCGTGCTGTTGACAAACGCCACACAGGCATAGTACCGCGGCGTAAAATGCCGGACTTTACAAATTCATTTGTATCGACCTTGAAAAAAAAAATAAAAAAACTTAGGTGTTTGAGGAGATAACCTACCTCGAAGTAAACACGTGTTCACGAATGACATCCTGGGAAGATCATATGCTGAAACAAATGAGCTCAAAAGTCTTAACTCGAAAAGTGGAATGCATGCTCTTAAAAATATTGAACCTGTCGGTTCTGCTACATAGAACCGAGTCCTGAATCATAAGCAGGAAAGCAGATATTAAGTATATACTTCGAAGAAAAAATTCTTCGTCGAATGTATGGACCATGATCTCTTTGTGCTGTTGATATGGTCCAAACTGTTCCAGCCATATTCGGTTGGATAATAATGCTCAAGGAAAGGGGATTTCCGAACCAAACCGCCGTTTTAAGGATCAAGATATCGTGGACACTAGAATGCGTGGTCTGCACAATTGAAAACAGCGTGTCCGGCATCGAAAGGTGTAGAAAGCTGTCGTATCTCAGGCAGAGACTCTTCACAGGTCTCTGTTGATTTTGGTTGAACAGATTTCTTGCGAAAAACAAAATTAAAATAGGAATTTGAATTTGACTTTTAAATTTGAGATGAAAAAGGTCCATATAAACTCTTAGACAGAGAGATGTTCTCTTACAGAATTAACCCTCCCATTAGGGTCCAGCATAGGAACGCTAAGATAAATCGTGGGTTTGGTGAGTAACTACTACTCCCAGCTAGTTTATTACCCTCTTTTTCTCAAGCCTTTTTGTGCTGGTATCACAATTCATGCATTTGCCATATCTTGCAGAATTAATAATTTATTTACGCTAAAGTGGATGTTAATGTGTCGCAGGCATATATTTGATGTTAATGTGTCCAAATATGATCATTCAACATTGTGTTGAATTTTATGACAAGAAGGGGAACATTAGGTTAGGTCAGATTAAAACAGGATATAATGGATACACCAACACACAGAGACTAGGCACAAAAACTCACCCATCGCGATCCCTGTGAAACCAGTTGAATTTATCTTCAAAAACCTTAACAATGTCCCTGGAGAAACATCCAATTTGTAAAAGCCAAGAAGGCCTTTGAAGTTCGTGTCGTCTATTTCCTCTAGGTTTTCGAAAAGGTTTTTCCCTAAAAATTTTCTTCACACAGTACGTGTGTTATGACCTTAGATCACTGCAGAATCTGCAAATACCCGTATCTGGCAATTTGAGTTTCTTTGCGTGTTTCCGCAGCAGACTCGCCAGAAGCTCTGGTTGGAAGACACTGCTTGCGTCCGGTTATCTTATAGACACTCTTAGTTTTGGGTCTTCTGAGAAAATACCAGAATCTGTTCCTTCCTCTGTTTTTGAGCCATTTGTGAAAATTGTGAAATTGATCAAATAATTAACTTATTTGATCCTCTCGATGATATCATCGTATTCGGCGATTTCAATTTACCGCAACTGCACTGGACTCAATCACATGATGAATCTTTTTATATCGCAGACCCCAACTCGAGTAAAGAATGCTTCTTCTTGGATAAGCTTACAGACTCTAGCTAAAGCCAAGTTAGTGGGATCTCCAACTATGCGGGTAGACAATTAGACCACATTTTCACCACTGACCCCTTAAACTCCTCTGTCTCTCTCTATCCTCTTTCACTATCGACCATTGATAAATTTCACCCGCCACTTCTTTTTTCTCTTTTCCACCAATCTCCTATACAGCATAGAGCATCTTCTTACGAGTTTCATAAAGCGAATTTTCACAAAATTAAGTGTTCTTTTAATTTTGCCAATATGTCCCTCAACGATGCTCTCTCTATCTTCTACAGAGAATTATTCAATTTTATTTCTCTCTATGTCTCCTTTTCGCGCAAAAAGAAGACTTCTACGAGCCCTCCGTTGTATAATCGTAAACTTCGCTCTTTACGTAACAAGAGAAACAAATTATGGGCAGTTTTCTTTCTATCCAATTAATTTGCTGACTTATAACCTTCTCTACCAGCGATCCTAAGACTTTCTACCAATTCTACCAACTACAAAAAAAAATCTGATAGTTTTCCTCCATCCCTCTCATACGAAAACATATCATCAACCGATCCGCATACCATAGCCAACCATTTTGTTAATTTTCTCAAGAAATCTTTTGCCGATAATTTCTTCGTACCGGATCCCTCTTATTTCAAATATCTACTTAACTTCCCCATTGGCCCCTCTATTTCTCAATGTTTTGATCATACTGTAATAGAAGATAAGTAACAACAACTTAATGATGAATACTTACCCGGGTCAGATGGCCTTCCATCTATATTTCTTAAAAAGTGTTCCTCCACACTTTCCCACCCCTTTCCAAATTTCTTCCAGTTATCGCTCTGTCGAGATGAATTTCCACAGATATGGAAGTCTTCTTTCATAACACCGATACACGAAAAGGGATTAAAGAGCGAAGTCACTAACTTTTTCTGTTGATTTTGATCGCCCCATAGCTAAACTTTCTCATATACCCAAACTGCTCAAAAGCATTTTGTACGAAACCTTAAGCTTCCAAGGCAACTCGCTTATTTCTCCTAATCAACACGGCTTTCTGAAATGTAGATCAACTACCACTAACTTCGTCGAATTCGTGTCCTCTGTTCCTTAAGCCTTAGAAAGTTGTAAAGAAATTGATGTTATAACAACTGATCTCAGCAATCCTGTACAAATTGTCCGTCCTGGGCTTTGAACCCATCTTGCTAAAATGGATATCTTCTTACCTGGATAATCGTCGTTTTTATAGTGTTCGTTGCAGGTCTGTCCTATCGGCCCCTTTCTTGGCCACTTCAGGTGTTCTTCATGATAGTCACCTAGGTCCACTTCTCGTCATCCTAGCTATTAACGATCTTGAAAGGTTCATTCAACACTCAGCACTTTTTCTCTATGATGACGATAAAACATTTTTTAAGTCTATTTCCTCACAATATTACTCCAGCCTCCTTCAAATAGATCTAAATAGTTTTTCGAACTGCTTAGAACTCAATGTCACCAAATGTCAATCGACTACTTTCTCACGTAAGTGCAACAAATCTCCTCCCCGGATTTACCTTCTCCACGGCCAATCTATATCCCTGGTTGAGTCTTGGCATTTTATGCTATCGAGACCGTCTCAAGCTCATTAACCTGAATACCCTTGAGGGACGAAGGGACACTGCTGACGTTCTTTTCATTCATCGACTGCTCTCAGGCTCCGTCAACTGCACGTCTCTTTACAACTCCATTTTCTTTTACACTAACCCTCATAATCTACGATCCCCCGTCTCTTTTATCTACCAATCCTCCGCACCGCATATTTCTCTAACGAACCAATCTCCCGTATGCTGCGTAACGTGAACTCCAACCTCTCCGTTTTCGATTTTAATCGCAGCACTCTCTCCCTCAAATCCGATCTCGTTCACCATCCCTAGTTTTAAGCCCAAGTGATAAGCACTAGATATCGCTAAACCTAAGTCCTAGTTTTTAAGCTTGTATGAAGCCAAATAAATGGGGTTATAAGCATAGACTATGTCTAAGAATTTCCATAATTTTTTCGATTGCTGCCTCCGATGCTGTTTGTAGCATAATCGAAGAATACCATCCGAACATTGAGATTTGAACGGCTTAAAGGAGAGATAGAGAGAGCAATGTTCTCAGTGTGCTGTAGCATGCTAGGTTCGCTTGATACTGTGGATCTCGGATAGAGGGTTTCCACCAGTGTTGACAGAGCCTCTTGGCTACTTTCAGCCCAGTTTCCGTCACTTTTCCTGAGGTAGCTAGGAACGCTTGATTCTTTTGAAAGCATTTTGCGTAACCTCAAAACCTCGTCTCTTACCGCGATGGATTCGCAATACTTATTTGAATTATTTCATACATTCGTAGTACACATTCTGTACTCTCGCTCTATTATAGAGTTTCCTAACCTCTTTCCTTTTTAATCCTATCTACCTATTCCACCGTTTTGGTTGAACCCTTTTAGGTTATCTGTTATCCAGACAAGCCTTCTCGAACACCATTGTTAGTGCCTTACTAATATTTTCTACCGCCCTATCTAAGTTAACAATAGTATCGCAGGTGATTGATTGGGTATCCAAGTGTATATTTACCACTTCTGACTACTTTACCCAATCAGTCTTCCTAGAATTTATTTGAAAACTACATACCGTGTTCTAAAATTTCACCTTGAAGCGTACCCGTCCGTGACCCGACATCGACGCTTCATCGACTACTCTGTATTTGTAGCAAGGTTGATATCTGGCACCTGCTGCCTATTTTTCACCGCAAAAGTGGGTGCATTCCCTTTGTTCCAAGTATTGAGGTTGGAAAATATAATGAACTCATACAAACACTCACCTCTTGGTTTGCGTATGATGTGCGTTTGCGTCACAGCTCAGCACCAGCATCCAATCTTTCTGCCTTGACAAGTCCTTTAGTTTCTCCGTGATAACTAACTCCGAATCGTAGGTTAAGTAGGTAGGCCGAGGACAGACAAAGTGGTTTGCCACACTTCCTTTCGCAAGTTGCCGCCGTCAGATTATCCTGAGTTGTAAGTATGTATTCAAAAGAAACGCCTCTACTCGTATTTGGTTTTTGATTAGAATGCATGTCCTGATCTTGCCTTCTGCCTTACAGGACAACATGTAATTCTTTAACCTAAGACCCTGGATCTTGTTGTCATTATTGATCCAGGGCTCTTGTATGTGTACGGCTGTGACGTCCTGTCAGGTGATGTACTTCACCAAACAAGCTGTCGCTGCCTTACTATGTTGCAGGTTTATCTGTATAACTTCCATCATCTTAAGGGGATTTCTCCTCGTCCTTGCCCTTGGTCGATGGCTTAACCATCAATTATCCCATGTTGCAATCCTTGTTTAGGGACAGCAGAAATTGCAGAGGGGGAACGAACTGCGGAAATATTTTAGCAGCAGTTGCCGCACCTCAACTCGGTCTGCTTGGTTCCGGATTGCTCGAGTATTACGAATAACAACAAGAACTGTACGGCAAACATTTATTCGCGGTAGTATCTACGAAGTTAATACTATTTTCTTCGTCCTTGGGCACTCCTTCAGGGGCACCGCGCTGTTTTGGATACATTTCATTTCACACTTCATTGGTAGTAGAGAATTTCATTTATATTTCGTATACCCCTATTGTCATAACTCAATGATATCGGTACGCGTGTTTTCACTCTCACTTGATCTCCATATGTGTAATAGTCTTTACATTTGGATCTTGACCACGAAGATTTGTATAATATCTAAAGTCGGTGTTTGCAATAGTTTGACACTCCAGAGTCATTTTTCCTCTAAAATAAACGTTATCTTCTACAAATCCTGAATGCAAGTTTCTGAAAGGCCTGACAATGTTTTTCCTACAAGCTAAGTCGCTGCATATTTGTAAATAGTTACAAATATCCCACATACGAGTACCACTCATGTGGCGACTGAATACATTTCTGAAAGCAGCGTCATTTCGTACCACAGCGATAGACGTAAACAAAACAAAAACATCTAAAAAGTACATTCACGATCAAGAAAAGGAAACCAGTTATGGTGCTCTATAAATAGATTCCCGACGGCTGTACACCCCACGTGCGTATCTATGCGATACATTCACAACATTCATATCATGTCAAAGTCCCCAAACAAAATCCAAATCCAATTACTCGTATCTCCAGAAATGTTGTCGTCATCAAAACCAGTTCTACACTCTAGCCATTGGTAAGAAAAGTTTCTCATAAATTTTGCTAAGTACTTCGTTTATAGTACCCTCTTTCCACTTCCACAATTTCAATCGAATGAAGAGTCCATCTAAGAAGACTAAACTGGTTGATATGCGGTCCCGAGTGAAGATTCCATCAGATCTTCATATAAAAGAAGAAGCAACCAACAAAGCTACCAACAGTGGTTCGGTAAGTGTGTCACAATCCAAACCATGGTTTCGATCGTCCAAAGAATTAGCTATGTATGTGTTATTCTGCATTTGTGTCGTCACAGCTGTTCCATCCGATATTCATAAAACTAGCTCTAAAGATCATCCTACATCAATCGGATATATCTGCCACGAAAATGAATCGGTTAGTAATAATTTAGGCGAAATCAAGCCCTACTCTGATGCGTTGGCGATGAAGTCCAAGAAATTGCACCAACTCTCCGACTTGGACGTGAAACCTGAACCATCTAGCACAACTATGCCTGTGATTTTGAAGCAAAATAGTTCTATAGATGTTCAATTGAACTTTGGAAGACCAAAGACGACAAAGACTGACCAAAAACACACTACTAACGAGATCCTTGAATCCATCGAGTGCGGTAACTTCAAATTGGCCGAAAAGATAATAAATCAATATGGAGACACTGAAGTGATCCCGGAAATCGTTCACAAACTCTATACAAAATCCGACACCAACTTTGACAAAATTTTAACATTCGCAAGGACTCTCTCGAGTTGGAACATAAAATATAAGATTCTCGTGGCATTAGACGACGAATTGCAGACACTTGAACATCAGCAACCAGAGAAACAGTTGCAGCTATTAGAAGCATTCGAATACGATTTGATCGCAATATCCGATGAGAATGTTCCCGATAACCTAATGCAGAGTGCTTTCAATGCCAGCTACGATCTTATCATAAAAATTGAATCAAGTACCACGAAATATTTGATTAAGGGCTTGTTGACCGGTGATATTGAGACGGACCCAGAATATATTCTCTTCATGAAAACCCTGTACGAACTACGTCCAAAGGTGGCCAACAAAGTCGTAAAACGAGTGATCAATGGTACTTATGGTGTAAGCCATGCCAGGAAACTTCTTAACTACATCTTAGGCAACTTGAACACTTCTCTAGCTATTGAAGCGACAAGCAAACTCTTTTGGAATATTGAAAAGGATGGTCGTCCAGATCTAACTAATGAAATTGTTATGAAGTTGGCTTCAAATCTAGCCAAACTTCATTCAAATGTTGATTTCCCCCAATCAGGCTCTATAGGAAGGAAGACTTTTGAGAAGGCAGTTGCAGAGCTGCCAGCATGTGCTAGGAACCTCGTGTTTGCTCCAACCGTTTGCCTATGGAATAAAGCCAGAGAATCGTATTTAGAAGTTGCTGACTCTAAATATAACTACGATGGTGAGCGTCGTAATATATTCACTCGAGTGGGAGGTTCTCCAAATTTATCGGCAGCACGCTGGGAGGTTGTTCATTTCAAAGGTAACATTCTTTTCAAGAGTGATTTGTATCCGAGCGAATTCTTATATGTAGCACAGTTCTACTATTCGAGAGACCCACAGATGCATTATGTGTTCAACTGGATTCCTGGAAATAATACAGACTATCAGAGTGCCTTTGAAATTGAACTCCAAAATGATCACTGCTACCTTAAGAGTGTATACTTTGGCGAGTATTTAGTTGCTCCGACTATTGGCTACCAGGAAGATAGTCAATTTTCTCAAGTGTTTACAAGAAAGGCAGTTGCTAAAAATAAGGAAGCCGATTCCGCATGGCAAATTCGAGAATGCTAGCTATATTAGTTGTGTAACCTCTGTAACTTTAATAAAAATAATCATATGAAAATGTATTCCATGATGCAAGTACCATATTTATTTTTTAATCCCCCGGCGTCAGTGGATAATTGTTACATGGACAGTCAGGTGGGTCATAACATTTGATAAATGTTAAATGACTCTTTCAACACTTACTCATGTGAAATAAAAGACTTTTGAAAGTACTTTAGGCACTTTATTTCAGTGTACACAAGTTAAAAAAAATAAGAACTTTTCTACTTAAATTAAACATCTTACTATTAGTGAATAAGAGATCTTTGAAAACTTAATACAAAATAAAGTATAAAAATATTAATTCTCGGAAGGAGTCAACACATTGGAACGATGTGTTCAGTTAGTCTTACGACCTTGATTAGCTGGACTTGAATTTTTGCCGGTGGTTCCTCAAACAGTTGGAAGGTAGGTAGGTATAAGTGGTTCTCGAGTAAGGTCCTACCAGAAACACAAGTAGCGCGAATACGCCGTTTTGATACCACAACATACGTGACCTGGATGTTGAAGGGTGTTGCAAAGAGTGTAGTTTTTAGATGTTGCAGAATTTTATGACAGAAATCTCTGATATTTTGGTGAGTGACCCGTGGTAATTCGTGCTGTCTCGGTGCGAGTTCTGTTGATTAAGTCATCGGTCCTGTATTTAAGATAGGTACACGGCTATTAAAGCGAATGACCCACTGACCTAAGTGATTCCATCGGATGATTAATTCTTTTTTACCGCGTCAAACGCTTCATCAAAGGAATGTCTATTCGTTGATCCTGTAACAGATTCAAGCCTATGCCAAGTAAGTTGCGTCCGCGATTTAAAAATTGTAAATAATTATTTATCAGAGAAGGGTGCTGGGCTACCGGCAACCAAAAGAAAAACCGAAAACATTGAGACGAAACAAAACCGCAACCACACGGATGGCAGTTGGTAATCCAATGAAAGAGGATACGCAAAACCGAAAGCAGGCCCAACACCGGAATTGCAACCAGCAGCTGGTTCCAAGCTGCGCACGCCGGCTACTCAGCACAGCGGGGATAGATAGTGAAAGAGTGGACGCCACCCAATTTTTATGCGAAATTGGGAAAACAAAATCATAACAAAACAAATGAATTATTCTCTGGTTGGGAATTTAAGTATTTTTTTTGTAAAAGGGGGGATGACAAAAGCCGTATATGATGCAAAAGTTACCAAAAAAGTTGCCCACCTCAAGGCTTAGCCAACAAAATGTTACACTTGATTTGACGATAACAAAACTGGGTGACTCACTGGGAGTCAACGGGGTCGCGAACATTTTAAAAGTAACCGCTAAAGGGTTACGGGGTTTGCCGAGAAACCGGTATTGAGCTTTAGGGGATTCTATGAATCACAAATAACCCCAACTACTGGAAAATCACACAAATATATCAGAAATTACAAGGTGTACTTAGCTGTTTTCCTGCCTACTCGGGGTCGCACCTATCTGGTTGTCGGGAGATTGGTGAAGCGAGTGTCTACTTCCCGCCTCTGTCACTATCGGTAGCTTTCGTCCGACGGTTTCATGTCTTTCTTGTTGGGATTTTTTCTTCTTGTTCGGTTTTTTTTTTGTTCGTTCGTTGTCTAGTTTTCCTTCTTGTTGGTTTCATTTTTTTTGCTCGTTCGTTGTGTGGTTTTCCTTTCCTCTTGTTGGTTTCTTTTATTCGTTCGACGTGTAGTTTGAATTTCGTTCCTATTGTTCCTATTAAAGAGGAAAGAAAAAAAAATTAACGAAATTTTTTTTTCTTTCCTCTTTTAGTTTTGTTTCTTTTTTTAATTGTTGTCTCTCCCACAAACACCCATTCATACGTGGTTCCACTAATTCAGCTATCAGAGCAAAGAGACTCACTTCCAGAGCACTGAGCGACACCCTATGGAACCACCCAATCACTCCGGTCGATGTTTTGTCGTGTTCGTCCTGTTCGTTCTGTCGGTCGAGTGACTGCTTGGGCCCATATTACACCCTCGGACCCGGAACACTTTTGGGGAACAATTAAGGGGAGCTCAAATAGTGACCGCCAAGTAGAGAGGAAACCTTTCCCAAGAATAATGTTGAGGGGGCCCGTGAGTCTCCTTGCAGACAAGAGTGAGGGAGTGGACCGTGGAGAATCGTGAGCTTCCTTTCACAATTGTTACTTTTGAATTTGGAGGTTTTACAATTTATGTGGTTGGAAGCAAGCAATACAGAATTTAGGGTGGGCTCTCGGCTATTGCTGGGGTGTCGACATCATCGGAAATCAAAGGAAGGGGGGGGGGGGGGGGGGGCAGACCCCCCAGGGGTCTATATAGTCAACTCTGGAGCAGGAGGGGACTGGATCCAAAGAATCCAGTAAATCCCACGGTTGGATCCAGAGCATGACGGGAAGCAAAGAACGGGGACGAAACAAGAAAAGACAGAGGGATGAAACAGACAACAACAGGACCAAAAGGAATGGAGGATATTTGGGGCGTGACTTGCACTTAACAACTCCATCGGTAGGCAACTAGACCATATTTTCATTAGCCATCCTATTAGCTCTACATTTTATCCCCTAACTCTACCAACTATCGATAATTTTCACAACTTCCCTTTTTCTTTCATCATTGGCTTAGCCGTGGTGTAGTGGTACTAGCAATCGCTTCTCACTCGGAGGCTCAAGGTTCGAATCCTACCCATGACAAGTTTTTCAAGTTTTTAATTTGTGCAATTGGAACTCAGTCAGAAAAATTCTGGCATAACACTGACACGTAGATTTGGCTGTTGTAGAGTTTCAAACACAAAAAACAAGTGTGAATTATAACCTTCGAATCACTCTGAGTGAAGAAAAAATTCTCCCTCCAATTCGGACTCCCACCCCTGGAGAGCTAATATCGAAACCAAATACACCTGAGTTTCAAACCACTACAAACCAATTTTCCTTTCTCCTCCTTCTACCTTTTCGCCTGCGCCCGGGCAACAGTAAAAGGGTATCTAACCCCTTAAGCAAATTTTCGCAAAATTAATATCTATCTCAAAAAATTTTCTATTGATCTTACCAAACTATCTTTAACTGATGCTGTCTTTATTTTCTACAGTGAAATATTTAATGCTATTTCTCTTTACGACAACATTTATCGGCATAAAACATCATCTACTTCCCCTCTCTGGTATAACAGAAGACTTTGCTATTTACGAAACAAATTAAAGCGGTTTTTCTTGGAACCAATTCTTGTTCTGTCTACCGCAACAATCATGGAACCTACCTGCAATTTAGCCTGCTCTATAAGTTCCTCTATCAGCGTTTTCTCGACACTGCGCATACCAACCTTATCAACAATCCTAAGACTTTTTATCAATTCGTCAACTTCAAAAGAGAATCAGTCTCCCCCCTTCTTTCGTTTTCGTTTATAACATATCACGGACCGACCCACATACAATTGCCAACTATTTTGCAAACTTTTTTAAACAATCACAGAAAACTTATTCGTACCCGAACACATATATTTCAAGTACTTTCACAATTTCTCCATTGGCCCCTCTCTCTTTCAATCTTTTGATCCTACCCTTATCGAAGAAAAGTTTCAAAATCTCAATAATGAATTTTTACCTGGGCCATACGGTCTCACAGCAATATTTCTCAAAAAGTGTGCCTCCAATCTTTCGCATCCACTTCCCTTCCTATTTCATCTGTCCCTCACACAAGGGGAATTCCCCCAAGTTTAAAAGACCTCTCCCATAACTCCAGTCTACGAAAAGCAATCAGAGAATGAAGGAACCAACTACCGTCCCATTGCTAAGCTTTCTCACATACCAAAAATGTTCGAAAATGGCAACGAAATCGATGTTATTGCTACAGGCCTTCGATAAAATATCACATCAACAGATCCTTGTCAAATTGTCTTCCCTCGGTTTTGGCCCCATATTGTTAAAATAGATATCTTCGTATCTGGAGGATCGTTATTATAGCGTTCGCTTTAGGTTAGCCTTCTCAACCCCGTTTTTAGCCATTACTGGTGTCCCAAAAGGCAGCCATCTAAATCCCCTTGTTATTATTAAATACTGCCCCCTATGCCAAAACTATGTCTTCACCTCAAAACAATATTCTCCTTCAAGAGGACGTCGAAAAAGTTGCTTAGAGCTTAATGTCTCCAAATGTCAATCTATGACTATGTCACGTAAGTAAGATCGAATCCATCAGAGAAGCATTGAAGTTAGAGTCAAATCTGGCTAGAGCGTGGGCTGTCTCATTCCCCTCTATGATAGGAGAGTGATATTATTATTATTATAATTTATTACCATATAAATAAATTTACATGCTAAAAAGGAGAGGGCACTAGCTGCGAAGGCTTTCGGCTCTATTGATTTATTTGAGATTATATTAAATATTAAATTTAGACATTTTTATGTGGTTATAAATCTTAACAATATTATCGTGATTGGGATTTCTTAAGATCTCGTAAATAGAAGGTTGCGAAGGGGTTAACATTTTTTTCGTTTGATTACATGAGGGAGATGTGCCTAAGATGTGATATACTCGTATGTCGATTGAAGAGTTACAGGAATGACACGTTGGTGGATCTTTTTTCTTGAGGAGGTGTTGGTGGGTATATTCAGTGTGACGTAAACGTAGTCTAACAAACGTCGTGTTCATCGGTTTGGAAGAAGAGCTGGGATAAATTGGGTGTGATCTGTCAGTGTTAATGGTTGAGTAGTGATGAATGTAGCAGCACCAATCCAGGAGTTGTTTTGCCCTGAGATTGTTTTTAGCGAGTCGTAATAGGTCGAGTTTGGTGTATATGGCCGATTTATAAACTGGAGCACAGAGTGCAGAATTGGCGGTGAAATCAGCAAGTTCATTTCCCATTATGCCTACATGACTAGGGATCTACATCAGCTTCAACTTGTGAGGCGTTCTTATGAGACCGTCTCTGATTTTGTTGACGATTAAGGCGTTGTTATTAGGATTTTTAACAGCATGTATTACAGATAAGCTATCTGTTCCTATCACAAATTTACCACGTACTTTTGAAGATAGTTCTATGGCTTTTAGGATAGCTAGTGCCTCGGCGGTAAAAATGGATGCGTTGGTTGATAGAAGCCCAATGGTGAGTATGTCACCATTTTCGTGTATGGCGGCAAAAGATGTACTGTCCTTAGTCTTTGACCCATCTGTGAAAACCAAACTCCAGCCTTTAGATTTTAGATCGGAGGTAACTGCTGCAAAGATGGCGTGGTAAATTGATGGTGGCGTGTTTATTTTAGGATATTGTGCCAGTTCCATTAAGAAAGATGAGGGGCTAATGTTCCATGGTGGATGCAATTGAGTGTGCTTGCCAAAGCGACCTATTGGAATTTCCATATTTTTTGCCATTGTTAAAGATGAGGAAATAGCAGATTGGAGGCGCTTGGAGGTTTTCCTGTTCATACAAGAGATGACGTCTCTGTCAATGATTGAGCTATTTGAGAAAGAGAGCTTTATAGATAGTATCGTTTTTGCTGCTAGTATCCGGTCTTCTATGGTTGGTAGTCCAGCTTCCACTAATATGTTCTTAACGGAGCTTGTGGGGAAAGCATTAATACTCCTACGGGCCGCTTGATGGTAGGGTGCCTTTATAATATTAATCGTAGCTTTTGGGCTGTTTCCATAGAGGAATAAACCGTAATCAATTTTACTTAAAACTATAGCTCTCGAAACTGAACAAAGGGTGTTAATGTGCGCATTGCATTTTTTACTGGCTAGGTAATTGACAATGTTGGTCCTCGCAGTTAGGCTTTTTTTTAATTCTAAACAATGATACTTCCACTTATATCTATTATTAAATACTATGCCAAGAATATTTAAATTGGTAACATTTTCAATATAGATATTGTTATAATTAAGACTAAGGTTGTTGCAAGAGGTCTTACGACAGATGTGTAAGGTTTTGCATTTATCTACAGAAAGTTTAGCACCAGAATAGGTAGTCCATTTTGATATGTCGTTAATAGCATTCAATAATACATTTTTTGATACACCAAGATCACTGTGTTTAGTCAGAATGCACTCGTAAATGGAATAAGTGAGATTGGTCGAAAACCGTTAACATCGCTTATATTTTTCTTTGGTTTTGGTAGAGGGAGTATGGTTGCCAATTTCCAGTTATAGGGAATAAGTCCTGTATTGAGGATATTATTATATAATGACACCAGCCTAAAGATAGTTGAAGAAGGGAGGTTACTCAGCATAGGGTATGAAATTCTGTCTCTACTTGGAGTTTTGCCGCTGAGCTTGTTAAGACAGCAATCGAACTCTAATTTTGTGATTTATCCTTCAATGCGTCGAGCTAATGGAGAGATAGGACCAATATGGGAGGAGGTGGATAGAGTAGCAGTTTTCCTGTTGATGAAGTTGGGGTGGAAATTTGCATCTTTCGATAGGTTTGACCAAGTAAGAGCGAAGTGGGAACTAATGTCAGCAGGGGAGGATAGGGATCCAGTGGGAGTTTCTATGACTCTAATGGTTTTTTGACTATGATCGGAGGTTAGGCAGCGAATGTTATGCCATATTGTACTACATGATGAATTTGGGCCTATTGACGAAGTGAAATTCTGCAAACATTTTGCTTTGCTGGATTTTAGTTGTCTGCGAAATTTAGCTTTTTTTTTTTTTAAATATTATTAAGTTATACTGATTAGTGATTAGGATACCTTTTGAAACGCCTCCATGCTGTGACTTTTTCATTTCTCATGAAGTTTAGCTCTTGACTCCACCATGGTACAGTTAGTTTAGGGACTTTAGGCAAACTTTGGGGGATTGATTTGTTTGCTGCAATGCGAATGGGTTTGTGAAGCTGAGCAGCCTCCTTGTTTATGTTGGTCGAAGTGTGACATACTGAAAGATAATCTAAAATGTGCTTTTTGAAAGAAGCCCAATTAGCAAAATCAGTTTTAAACTTGCGGCTTACTGGTGTTTGAGGGTAAGCTGGACCAATGGTGATCGACGAAATAATAGGAAAGTGATCGCTATTATGGAGATCATCCAAAATTTGCCAGGAGGTGTAACCATATAATTCAGGTGAGCAGCACGTTAGGTTGATATGTGTGAAAGTGTTGTGCGTGGAAAAGTGAGTGGGAGAGCCATCATTTAGGATCATAAGATTTGAGTCTGATAAAAAATTTTCTAGAATGGTTCCTCTGTGATTGGTGATAGGCGAACCCCAAAGCGAGCTCCAGGAGTTAACGTCACTTGTTATTATAATTGGAGTAGTAATTTGCCCAAGGATATTGGCTAAGTCATTTGCTGTGAAAACTTGGCCAGGAAGAATGTAAATACAAACTACAGTAAATACGCGTTGGAGTTGTATTTCATATGCTAGGGTTAAGATATTCGAATTTATAGATATTGGCTTGTGCGGGATGTTATTTTTTATTAAAATACCGATACCTTGTTTCGATGATAAGTTTGTAGGGAAGTTATGGAAATACCCTAAATATGTTTTTGGTGGTTTTGGTTTGAAATTGAACGCGCAATGTGTTTCTTGAATGGATATGATGCTGGGACTATATTCTTTTATTAGTATGTTTAGTTCGTCGTAATTGTTTAAAAAGCCCTTCATGTTCCATTGTAAGATTTAGGTTGGCGTATGTTAAGACGTTGAGATCTCGAAGGTCGTGGGCCCCACTTGCCAGAACTAGAGCAAGGAGAGCCAGTGTTGATATAGTATGAAGTTTGGTTGATGTAGTTGTGGTGTTTGCGAGGGTAGTTTGGATGATAATTTTATCGTTGGTAATAGGTTTGGCTTGAGGGGTTGGTGTGACAGTGTCACTCGAGCTTAATGATGTGGATGTTGTAATAATGTTCATGTTGTTTATTGCATTAGTTTTTAATGTGGCTTTTTGGGCTTGTACTGAGTATGAGATTTTATTAGATGCATGTAAAGGAGGCACTGATTGATTATATACACGTTTGGCTTCTGCCATTGTGCACTTATTGCGAGTTTTAATTTTCAAAATTTCTTTGTTTTGAAGATATTTCGGGCAGTCTCTTGAAGAAGAAGGGTGATCAGAAGAAGCTGGCAGTTTTGGCATCTCATAGGATTTGGGATATATTCTTGGATTTTGGCTTTGTGCCATCCTATTTCAACCGATGCCGGTGTTTGGTATAGGTCGAAAGTAAATAACATTAAGCCTGAGGGGCGAATGTTGCCATCCACGTGAACTTGTACACGTCAGTGACACCTTGTGACTTCATCTCCGAAATTATTTCTTCTTCTTTAATGTTTATTAAACAGGGTGCATATACTATACCTTTGGAGGAGTTGAGGCTATTGTGCATGTTTACAGTGACTGCGCACTGGTTTGCTATATTGGTGATACGTAAGAATTTATCAGCTGCTTTTTGGGATTTGGTTAGGATAAGTATATTGCCGTCTCTTAACTGCGATACATTTTCGTACTCAGTGCTAATAGCGTCTATTGCTTTCCGTAGTACAAAGATGCTAACAGAAGTAACAGGTTTATCAGTCTCCTTTGCAGAAATCAGGACAAATCTAGGGTTCTTAAGGTTGGTGGGAGGGGAAAGACTTGGAAAATCCTCATGAACTATGGACCTATGCCTTTTTTTTCGGGGTTCAATGAATTGCTGATCATCAGCAAGTTCACTAAAACGATTCCCGGGTTTTAATTTATTTGGCCCCAGGGCCATGGTTATGTAATTAATCACTAGCTGCGCGCGTAAAATTGAACACGCGGCTTTGACTAAAGAAAAAATAAAAGGTATGTAGAGTAAGCGGGATAGATAGAATATAGACTCTATCGAGAGAAAAAAGAAAAAAACAACTCTTTACCAACGCACTTGCACTAGGGAAAGTGAAACACGATGTGAACACGAAGCGAGAGCTAGTCGGTGACTGAAGGAGAGTGATACTATACCAAGTGCTCACCTGCGCGATAATTTCCTTGCACTGTTCTACTACAATAGTTTAGAGAACGAAGTAAGTTATGCTTGGCTGTCAATAAAGATTCCTATGTTGTTTATGGTAATGCAGCTGAAACTATATGTATGAGTATGTAGGATGTAAGGTTAATGGGTCCAAAATCCTTGGTTGACTCATGGCCTCATTTGCCAGGTCGAGGGGATGTGGTTGAGTCGAAGGCAGCAACGACAGAGCAGTACCTTCTACAAGTTATTTTGGAGCATATTCGGTATAATCCCGTCAAGGCCAGGTGACTTATAGGGGGAGAAACTGTTGAAGGATCCGGAAACATTTTCCTCTAGTATTAATGAGTTGATTTCATTTCAGGATGAGGGTTGAATGAGGTAGTGGAATTTGTCCATGTTCAATTAAGTCGTTTGGTGAATGTCAGATTAGAGTCTCCTTTGGAGAGGATTTTGCAGAAACCTTGAGAGTTTCAATTGAGTGATAGTACTCAGCCCAAGCCTGTGACTTAGCCTTCCTGTTTGCTTTTTTATACATCTTAAGGCAGTCCTTGTAAGGCTTCCAGAACGAAATTCTTCACTCCAGCACGGTGGGAGCGTTTACTTGCTGAATTTGACTGGACACGTGGTTTTGAAGAGTACTTTCATAGCTTTTTCGAGGGTCCTCACATTTGTTTCCAGTTCTTCTACCGATTCAGTTCTAGTCTTGGGGATGCTCCTAAGATTGGACTTTAAGACCACACTGAATTTCTTCCAGTCAGTTTGCATTACTCTTCAATCTTTGCATCTACATATGCCCTGCAAAGGAGTTATTGGTTGATAGCGTAAAGTTGAGTACTTCCTCCCACTCGCAAAAAGTTGCCGAGCTTGGAAATATGTCAGTTGGAGTGTTACTCACATTAGAGGTCACATTACTCACAAGATTAGAGGTCACAAGGAAATCAAATAAATACTCACTTCGTTCGTTGATTTCAGTGCGCCTTATAAAGAGCGTCTTGCATTGGTATCGCATCCGAACTTTCTGCGCGATAATTTGTCTTGGGTTATACCTCCCATTTGAACGACTGTGCTGAGACGGGGACATAAAAATGCTTTGATACGTTTTTAGTATAGAGGTTCTAGAGGTACGGGTATCCTTTTTACAGAAAAGGTTGTATTTATTGTCGCGGAGTCCTCAAATGGTCGATTCACTGGGCCAGGGCTTCTGAAAGATACCAATGTCATGTCTTCCTCTCTAAGAAATACTAGTAAATTTTCAAGAGTGCTGAAGATTGAATTGTATAACACTGAGCATATTATTGTATAATTCCAGCTTGTCGTCGTCGACCATCATGTCGAGATCGTCATCTCCTGGGCTCCTTGGTCTGGAAATACTCAGTTTGGCGAACCGTACGCCGAACTTGAGCTTGAAATTGGTTTTCTCCAGCTACTGACAGCAGAAGAGTTTGACTGCCGTTTGGGGCTCCTTAACCAATCGTCCATAGCAGTGCCAGGGTTCTGAAGCTTCAGATATAGGAGTGCCCTACAGCTATCTATCTTCATCCTGGGCAACGAAATGCGCGCTCTAGTTTTCCTAGGAATTTCCTTAGCAGGGATGACCTTAAATTTAAGACCCTCCCAGACATCACCAATCTTAGCGATGCACGAGGTAAGGTAATCCTTGGAAAACTGATCCACGCACTTGATGACTCAGTAAGCTCTGACGACTTCCTCAGGGTTATAGCCAGGTTCAATGTATGGTTTACCGTTAATTTGATACTGGCCCACTTACCCATAGCTGCTTTGCTGTCAGATGAGAGTTTGTCCATTAGTGCGACCTGGACTCTCTCTCGCTACGTTTGCGACAGACGAGGGTTTGCTGTGGTTTTTGGGCTTTGGAGCGACGGAGTGACTGATTGCTGAAACTGTGGAAAACTTGCTCCTTTCAGAGGCATGTGTGGTCTTGTCTTGTTTACTCTTTGGTTTGCTGTGGTTTTCGGGCTTTGGAGCGACGGAGTGACTGATTGCTGAAGCTATGGAAAACTTGCTTCATTTAGTGGCATGTGTGGTCTTGTTTATTTTCTCTTACCTCCTTCCCGCTTGGGTTGTTTTTTTGTATTCAATATATGTCTGGTACATTCATCAACTATGGCTTGGTACTTGAGCTTGTCCTCAGTACCCGACGCATCAGTCTTAGCAATCTTGGTGAGGATGAAGGCGGCCTTACTGTACCTTCTCTTCCAGTTGTTACCAGAGTACTACCCTTTTTTGATAGTTTGAGGTTATCCACCTTGCCGCTGGTAGCAGAATTGTGGTCAGTTTGTTGATTTGGTGGACTTTCGAGAGATCGAATATTGTTTCTTGACGCGAAGCCAGTAGTTCGTCTGCGGATAACGTGTCTGAATTCGGCACCCCCGCTGCTATGCTCGATCCAGCAAACTCTGTACAACCGACCTTGCCTGGGTATCGGAGGGGACCGTTATATTTCAATTCTCTTTACACACTTACTGGTCACGCAGCCCTCGGCTCGGCTGCCTCGACACCTTAGCTTTACAAGTGAAATCAGTTAACCCAATTGAAGCCTGCGTGTATATTCTTAGTTGTAACTGATCGTCCAAAAAGAGAAGCCATTACCAGCAGGCGCCCACATGGTGGACAAAAGAAGAGGATTTTCGCTACTTGGTTTCTCATTAACCAAAATAATGTGATGTTTCACTGCTGCTTGTTCTCCTTCGTCGTGGGAATAACTAGAAACTGAGGAACGTATTTGATGGAGTATTCTGCTCAGAGGTGTATCATCATTATCACTTTCAGAAGCCTCGTGCTCTGTATTACTCTGTTGGCTGCGTATACTAAAGTGATCTTCATCAATGTCGCTTTCCACCGAAAGTCACTATCTTCCGAATCAGTTTCCTGTAATTTAGGTGAAAATCGTCGTCGTTCACATTCCTCGTCATCCATTTTGAAGAAAGAACTACAAACTTAGCCACTAATAAATTTGGCAACGTCACATTACGTAATCAAAAAATACACACCAATTAAAATTGTGAACTTAATGCCCCTCAGTTCGGATTAGAAGCAGCGAGTGCTCCACCGTTTATTTTCTTCTGGAGCCGTCTTGTATGTAGGGCACTGATCGTTCTTCTGCCGCTTAGTTCCAGACGCCTCAGGCTAAGCTTGGTTAGTAGATGGCTTTTATTTAGGGGCTGCCTTCACCACCTTATCGGATTTTGTAGCCATAGTTTGCTGGAATCTGACGTTTAAGTATGCCAACCGTTGCTTGTCAACGCCACTTCATCTTTTCTGGCTTAAAATCGCCACATTGTTCGTGTAGCTGTTTTTTCGTCAGTGGGCAGTTGGTTCATCACAGAACTCTTCGCTACCTTTTCCGCTTTTGGAAGTAGAGTAGCATCTTTTAAGTGTGAAGCCTTTACTGACGCTTTTTATGTAACTCATTAATTGCTTCCACGAGTAAAGCAGTATGAGGCAGCCTCTTTGTTGACCGAATACTTGACTGATAGCGGCAAGAAACCCAGTTGATGGGAAATGGCTGATATTATTATTCTCAGAATTAAGGTCGCTGCTTATCTGCACTTATTTTCTAAGCACCATTCATGCCGGAAATGTTATCGTTATCGAAACTAGTTTAGAGTCTGATTAACCAGACGTTGTTCAGATTGTTTTCATCTCTAGACTCTGACTACCGTTTAGCTCAGCATCTAGTATATTTTCTCACGCACATACTTAGTTTGCCAAGCCGTCTCTCTTCCACTATTTCAAACGAAATAATGATACCAGCTTCAACTGAGTCAGAGGTACTCGTATTTCAGCAAATTCGATGATGCCCTTTATATAAAAGCAGAGCCAATATGCGTAGCTGAAAACAGTTTCGCGGTTACTGTGTTGCGATTCAAACCATGGATCCGATTGTGCAACGAATTGCATTTCTGTTAATCTGTACCGGTATCGCTACAGGTGCTCCGTCAGATATTCAAAAGAGTAGTTCTTATCTCGGCAGCCAAGATTGTCCTACAACAATTGAGGTTATCCGCTGCACGAATGGACCAGCCAATAATAATGTAGACGACATCAAGGCCCGTCTTGATGTGCTTGAATGGGAGATGAAGAAATTGTACCAACTGCACAAGCTGGACGTAGGGCAGGAAGCATCTGACGAGTCTATTCGAGTGATTATGAAGCAATACAGTTCGATCGACGGACGATTGAAGATGATCCAAAACACCTTGGATGGGAGACCAACGATGACGACAACGACGGAGGTAACAGCAATGACTGACCAAGAAGCCACTCATACAACTGAAGAAATTCTTGAAAACATCGAGAGCGGGTATTTTAAATTGGCCGAAATGAAACTAAATCAATTTGGAGACACTGTGGTTCCAAAAATCGTTCACAAACTCTTTGCAGAATCCGACAGCAATTTTGACAAAATTTTGGATTTCGCAAGGGCTCTTTCAAGTTGGAGCTCAAAGTGTAAGGTTCTTGTGGCATTATATGAGGAAATACGTGGACTCCAGCGGCCGGAGAAACAGTTGAAACTATTAGAAGCATTCGAGTACGATTTGATTGCAATACCCGATGAGGATGTTCCCAACAGTGTTAAACAGAATGCTTTCAATGCCAGCTACGAACTCATCAAAAATATCAAAGAAAGTGCCACGGAGTATTTGATCAGGGCAATGAAAACCGGCAATATTGAGACTCATCCAGAATATATAAACTTTATGAAGACCTTCTATGAGTTACGTCCAAAATTGTCCGGCGAAGTCGTACGACGAGTGGTGAATGGTACTTATGGTGCTATTGAAACCGGCAGACTTCTTGACTATATATCTAGCAAATTGAGCACACCTCTTGCTGTAGAAGGAATTAGTGAGATTTTTTCGAAGATCAGAGAGGCTGCAGGCCTAAATAATAGTGTCGTTCTGAAGCTGGCATCAAATCTAGCCAAGCTACAGTCAAATGTGGATTTCCCCCAAATAGGAACTGTGCAGAAGGAAACTTTCGACAAGGTAGTTGACGAGCTCCCAACATGTGCCAAGAATCTTTTCTTCGCTCCAAAAGTTTGTTTATGGAATAAAGGCAAAGATTCGTATTTAGAAGTTGCTGTCTCCAAATACAACTACGATGGTGAGCGTCGTAATATATTCACTCGATTGGAAGGTTCTTCGAATTTATTGGCACCGCGCTGGCAAGTAGTTCATCGTAGAGGCCATTTTTTTTTTATGAGCGATTCGTATGAAAACGAAATCTTATATGCGGCACTGATTGAATACCCAGAAGATCCACAGATGCATTACGTTTTCAACTGGATTCCTGGAAATAATTTTGATGATCAAAGTGCTTTCGATATTGAACTTCTAAATGATCACTGCTACATTAAGAGTGTGTACTTTGGCGAGTATTTATTTGCGCCGGATGTTGCTTATCAAAAAGATAATAGATTTTTCCATGTGTTTACAAAACCCGCAGGAGCTGTAAATGAGGATTACGACTCTGTGTGGCAAATTCGTGATTGCTAGCTCATGTTTGTATAAAACTGCTAATAGTATCTATATTATATACATACTGGTAAACTATAAACTATAAAAAATATATATAAATGTGTTTTCATTGAAGGATTCCTTCTGCCCATGTGGACTTTTAAATGAAAGGGCATGGAAGGGCACTGAAAGGGCATTGTTCATCCGCAACTATGCGACGAATTCTTCTTCTCAAACGTAAGGAGCAAAGGGGACCTGTCTCTTACTAACTTTGAGCTTTCATTGACTGAATTGTGGTGATGCAAAGTTGTACGGTCTTCTTACCTATTTAGTTCAATCGACTTTGGTCTTGAATGAGTATACTTTGGAATTTTGGATGGCGCCTTAGGTTAAACAATCTTGCAATTGGTTGCAAATAATCTTCTAAGCATTTCTTCTAATATTATTGACAAATTTTCCACACCAACTGTCACTAATTCAAAAAATAATTCAAAAGTTCTCGGTTAAGATAATGTTCAAGTTATCTTAGTTCACATTGTTTTTTTCTGTTCTTTGTCGCTTGTATGTAAAATAAATGTTGAAAAATTGTCCCAGTTCGACTATGACTTCGTTGTGAGCTGTAAGTATGACCAAAATGAAAAAAATCATTTCTTGTTAAACAATCTTTGCAAAAGTCGAAATGCACTTCCTATCTGTCACATTAATGCACAAAGTCTTGTTAATAAATTTGATCAGTTCAAAATGATATATGAGAACAATCTAATTGACATTGTTTGCGTATCCCGAGACTTGGTTTCACCCCAATTTAACAAGTAGCCTTTTTTCCCTAAGAGAATTTAAAAAGCCTTACCGAGCTGATCGAATTCACTTCACTGGATGAGGTGTTGCCATATATGTGAGAAAATACATTAGCTCTAGCCCTATCAAGTTCTCTAACGGCACCCAGTCTTGTGACTATTATTTCATCATTATCCTCAATGCTGAAACTATAATAAATGCATTATCAGAAAATTTTATATGTCACAGCACATTGCAAACTCGCATGTTTATCCCCAATTGTTGGAGAAATATGTCACCTAGCACCTAAATTCATTTTTTGTGGTGATTTAAATATAAATCTTCTCCACTCTTCCTCTAGTAGCTTGAGAACTTGTATGAAGTCTCTTGACCTTTCTTTTGTACTCATAAACGTTACTGAACCAACGCACTTTAAACCAAATTGTATGCCATCTCTGTTAGATGTATTTCTTGTAAGTGATATGAAGCTTTTTAAATGTTCTGGCCAATTATCTGTCCCCGTTTATTGGTATCATGATATCGTCTTTGCAACCTTTGACTTACTCTTTCCTAAATAAGTGTCTTAGTCCATCCAGTATCGTGATTTTCACAATGTCAACGTTGAAAGTCTTTTTAGCGATTGTTCGTCCATTGAGTGGTACTCAATCTACTTGACACCTGACGCCAATAAACAAATTGAGTTCCTGACCAATGCTATTGACTGCCTCTTTAACAAACATGTTCCAATTAAGACCCGTGTTATAAAGCCGCACAGCTGCCCTTGGCCTTCGTATGACATTCTTAGGGCAATCAAAAAGAGAGATCATATCGCCGTTGGAAACGTTTCGGCTGTGACGTAATGCTTAGATGTTTTAAATTTAATAGTGATATTGTCACTAACCTTATTAAATCCGTTAAGCTGAGCTACTATAATACCTAATAGATTTAATTCCAATCGTTCCTCAAAATTCCTGTGGAGTGAAATTCGGATATTGGTATGAATAAGCAACCCTCCATCGGTACCGAGAACAACGGAAGCTGCACCTAACATGCTCGCCATCTTGTTCGCAATTCAAGGGCAGATGTATCAGCTACAATAGCAGGTACAAGAACAGGCCAAGCGGGTGGACCAGATCTACGCCCTTCTGCCAGGACTAACGCAACACATGTCGTAATGGGTAGGCACGTGGTGGAGCAAACTTTGAAGGTAAATCAACATTCACTGATTAGAATCAAACGAAGAGCCGCTACAAAATCAAACTCCAGATGTGCTTCTCGCTAGCGAAATCAAGTGGAGGCAGTGTCGCGATCTTCATTAACCAAGGTATAAAATTTCACAGAGAGTACAAGAGAGTGTTGCGCAGTTTCCGTGTGTTGGAGGCAGTCGTCATTTACATCCCGCTCCGCAATGGAAAGCGGCTGTACTTGGCCTCTGTTTATGCACCTGACGCTTCACAATCCACTTTATTCATTACAGAGCTCGACACGCTTTTTCGGCTTCTGAGGATGGAATCGTGGGAGAATTATTTTATAATCGGCGGGGATTTCAACGCTAGACACAGAGATTGGGGAAATAATTTGCCAAATACTAGAGGGAACCTACTACTCGATTGGTGGGGTCAGCACGATGTCATGTACAGACTCGGTCTTAAAGCGACGGATAACCCGTCGTTTCCCAGGGGCGGGTCATATTTGGATCTACTGCGGTACGATGAACGCATACGACTGACAGGTACGAATTTACAAACGCCAAACTGTCTGCGCACATTCGTGTATGACAGTGACCATTGCGGTTCGAGCACCGAAATTGCAGTTCCCAACGAAATTGCGGAATTGGAGGAGTTTGTCCAAAGATATTCTTACAACTACAGTAAAACTCGATGGCCACGCTTCTCCGCAAACTTGAAAAGAGCGCTCTCCTCGAACACGCTCCACCCACCGTCCGAGGAGATCGACAATTACCTAAAACAAATGGACGAGACAATTAAACAAACTATGGACACTACAATACCGCGGTATCGACGTATGACTAACGAAGACCTGTTCCGCAATCCTACTATTGACGCACTGCACCGACAGAAAAGTAGACTTCTGACAAGACTTAAAAACTTGTACAAACAGTTAACCAACAGACAAGACCCGGAGATAAGGACACTGAAGTCGTCGATTAAAAACCTTCAAACGTTAATAAAGGAAAATTACAGAATATCTGTAAGTTTGTATTGGAACAAAAAGGTTCGGGCTGTACACCAGCAACCCGAATATGTTTCCGCAAATAAATAAACTATTTTGGAGAAAAAATCAAAACGACCTTCAGTGTCTTAAAATAGACCGGACAACAGACAACGAACGGTTACTGACAGTAGCAGGTATTGATCCAAATGAGGCCGCTGATGATGACGACTTTTTTGTGATCGAGGATCCACAGGAAAAGGTTGAGGCCATAGGGGCGACTTTCCAGGAAGTATACAAGGCCATTGATAACATTGGCACTAATTACGACCTGGACAATCGCGTCTTGGTGCATGACTTCTGCATTCGAAATGAAACAGGGAACTGGCGATCCGTGGGCTCTGGTTTCACCCGGTACACCGACGGAAATATGGCAAATAATGTCATTGCCAGAGAGGGTGACCTACCTCCGTTCATTTCGAAGGAAGGACTCCATGAGATCTTCGACACAATCAGGGCTAAGAAATCGGTGGGGACCGATGGTATTCCGAACATCGTGCTTCGACATCTTCCTCTAGAAGCGGTGGACATTTACACCACCCTATTTAATAATGCAATGTATAATGCACATTATCCAGCGCATTGGAAAACGTCAGTGGTTCAACCTATTCCCAAAAACGGCAAGGATATATCCAATCCGGCGAATCTCCGGTCGATAAGTCTCCTTCCGAATATCAGTAAGGTTTTTGAAAAGGTAATCAATAGAGCTCTGTCTAGGTGGGTTGAAGACAAACATATAGTTCCGGATAATCAACTCGGTTTTAAGGCGAGACATGATATCTCACATGCCGCGTCTAAACTGGAGTCCGATATTCAATGGAATAAAGGCAAAAAACAATGCAGTGGTGCCTGCCTTGTTGACTTGGACAAGGCCTTCGACACCGTATGGTTGGAGGGTCTTTTCTATAACTGACTAAGCTGGGTATCAGTAAACCACTCTTGTACATTCTTTGTAATATGCTACACAACAGACAGTTCATCGTGAAGAATGGTGATGTGACTTCTGTTGGAATATTTCAAATTAAAAATGGTCTTCAGCAAGGCGCGGTCAATTCGCCGATCCTATTCAACATTTTTACAAGCGACTTGATAGGTTCACTTCCCCATACTATTGCGTACGCAGACGATTTGGTAGCGTACAGAACAGGTCCAAAAATCGAGGTCATTAATACTCTCTTGCAGAGTGACTTCGATAAGATAAGACGATTTTGAGATGACTGGAAGTTGAAAATCAACTTTCAGAAGTCGGAACCCATTCTCTTTACGACGCCGTTGTCTGGAGCCTCTAGGGATACCATAAAAAATTGGCGTAAGTTCTCGATCATTGGACAACACGGGCGGCCTCTTGCCTGTCGAAATGTAGTCAGATACCTTGGGATCTGGCTAGATCAGTTTCTGTATTTCGACAAAAATATAGATGCTGCTCTAGCCAGAGCTGAAGGCGCTTTTGCCGTTACAAAGAGTCTGTTTTATAGCAGCCAACTCGATGTGAGGGTAAATGTAATCTGCTACATGGCCCTTATCAGTCCCATGCTGGTATTTGGGTGTCTCATGTGGCTCAATGTACTAGCAAGCTTAATGGAAAAGATTCGGGTGTTTGAGAGGGCCTGCCCTAGGGTTTGCCTTCGCTTGTACAGAACACCAGAGTCGGAGTAAAAACATATTTTTATAAAAAATTAAAAAATGTCAATATGCTAAGTTTTTTGTTAACACATTGTTCTTTCTTAGCCTAAGTATACAAAATAAATATTTATAAAAAAAATTTAAGTAAAGTCGAAAGACATAGATATAAAAATTTTGAGTAGCTTAGAGTGCTTGTGTGGGTCCCGTAAGTTAGTATAAGTATATTAGGGTAGGTAGGTAAGAGTGGCTGTTGGATTTACCAACCCACTTAGGCCTATTGGCCCATTGTGATGCCACGTGGATCTATGATCGTCTTACTAATGGAACCAGTTTGAGCTTATAACAAATTGTAGGAGACTGTTGACGTCTATCTTAGATGAAGCTTTCTTCTCTGGGAGAGAGCTAAACATGTAGAGAGTAGGTGGAGGATTGTCTCCTCCTCTTCCTCGTCCATGCAGCTTCTACAGAAATCATTTGTGAAAGCGTCAAGTCTTCTTATGTGCTTGCCTGTGGGGCAGTGTCAAGTGATGACACCTATTATGGCACTGAGATGTTTCGTATTTAGAAGGATCAGACACTTAGAGCGATTCAGATCCAACTTTGGGTAGTCGCTAGATGTGTTTGTCCAACAGTCCTCCTCTATTCTTTTATTGGCGTCCGGCTAATTTTAGTTTTCATGTAGCGATTGGTAGAATAAGTAGAGTGCTTCCAATTTTGGCGAGTTCATCGGCTCTGCATTTCCCTGGAATGTCTCTGTAGCCCGGTACCCATCAAAGGTGACTGTTGAACTGCTCTGCCATCTCCATAAGAGATGATCGGCATTCAAGGGTGGTTTTAGAATATAATGAGATCGAGTGCAGGGTTTTGACAGCGGTCTGACTATTCGAAAAGATGCGGATACCCCTTGCAGATATCACGTGTTTCTTCAGCCAGGACAGAGCCTCTTTAATCGCCAAAATTTCCGCCTGGAACACACTACAGTGATTTGGAAGACGGAAAGCGAGTCTTAGATTTAGCTTACCTGAGAAAACACCGCCACCAAATCCGCTATTGGTTTTAGATCCATCTGTGTGGAGATGGATTGGCTTGTCCTCCATGAAAGCATCTTCCCCCAGAATGATCTAGAGGGGAAGCTTACAATAGAAGTTTTTATCAAACCAAAGTTCAGGTATGGTGTAATTGATGTTCTCTGTGAGGGTTCTTAATGTATTAAGAATATTGGCGTGACAAAATGAATTATTTGTCCACTGTGCAGTCGCAGCTACTTGCCTGCTGAAAATATCGTGAGATCAATTGAAACAGAATGTTTAATGCCGCAGAGGGGGTAGACCCCAAAGCTCCGCTTATGTATAAACGTGCTGTTCTTTGGACTCTGCTTAGTTTACTGCAGTTGACTGCATTGTCTAAGGCTGTCTACCAGACGGCAACCCCGTAGGTGAGTATCGGTCTTATGACCGAGATGTATAGCCAGTGGGTTATGCGAGGTTGAAGGTCCCATTTATTTCCGATGGATTTTTTGCAAGAGAATTAGGCTACTATAGCTTTATTGACTCTTTCTCGAATTTTAGGTTTCCAGACATTTTGCTGTATCGGAAAATACTAAACTGGTTCCGTTTATTGAAAGATTGTCTATAATTGTATTTCCTGGAAAAGAGGACAACATCAGTTTTATGGGGGTTTATTCCCAATCCACAACGATCTGCCCAGCGGGTTAATCCATTGAGATTTACTTGAAGGAGTTCTGTAATGGTATTGAGATGCTTACCTGAGACGGCTATAGCAACTTCATCCACATAGGCAATCAGCCTGCTACAACCGGCTTTCAGGTATATCAGCAGTTCATTTACCACTAAGTTCCAGAGAAGGGGAGAGAGGACTCTCCTGACACATCTTTTAGCAGAAGTCTCACCCAGTTTGGAGTTGATTATCCTGTAATTTGGCATAAAACTGATCAACACCCCAAGTGAGTATCTTAAGAGCTAACAGCGTAGTTGTGATTGTGGATGTGTTAAAGTTGTTAGAGGCACCATTTAAGTCCAAAAACGCGACCATTATGTACTCTCTATTATGCAGGAATCGTTCGATGTCAGTCAGTCGGTAAATGTAGAGCCGTTTCCACCGACTTTCCTTTAGAGTAGGCATGTTGAACCCTTGACAGAAATCTTGGATCAATTTTAGCTCGTATATGGATATCAGTCAGTCGTTCTAGAGTTTTCAGAAGGAAAGATGATAGACTTACAGGTCTGAGGTCTTTTGGGAGGATATGAGGGCATTCTCCGGCTTTGGGAATGAATACTAAATTGACTTCGCTTCATGACAGTGGAATGTGGATAAGTTCTACACAGCTCCTTATAATATTTTCAAGCACAGGCGGAATAATATCTGAGGACCTCTGTACCTAGGCAGGTATTATACCGTCCAGACCAGCAGACTTGTATGGTTTGAAGCTTTGCAGCGCCCAGAGCAGTTGCCTCTTACAATCAGACCATTAATTTTTGTCCCGGTTGCAGAAGGCCTGTTTGGGCGGCTACTGGCCGCGAGTTGGGAGGTACCTGGAAGGTGGGTATCAAGTAGAGGTTGAGTAATTCATCACTTGAGGTTGTCCAGGAGCCATCGGTTTTTTTCAAACATCTATGTAACATAAGATTTGTACAGGTTTCTGCGATTTTGTCACAGAATGACCTCCACGATTGTCGCTTTTCCTTCCTCAGTTCTTTTTTGTATAATTTGAGGGATTCTTTATATGAGTCCCAGTCAGTCCCTTTTCTTGTGCTTTTTGCTACGTTGAAAAGTTTTCTGCAAGTATTTCTAAGCCGTTCCAGTGCTGACGTCCACCAATGTGGCTTTTTCTTGCCTCTAGATTGAATAAGAGGGCAGGAAGCGGCCATAGCCTGATTGAGAGCCAGAGTGAATTCCTTGACTTTCATGTCAAGCTCATTGGTGTCACGCGGGCGACTTGATAGGATGATAGAGAAAATGAATTTTCCTTGACTGCAGTTAACATATACCATGTGGGAAAAGCAATCTTCTCTATCAAAAGCAAGTCAGTCGCACTAGGTAATATTCATCCTGATCTCATAAAAATTTTCCTTCCTCTTTTACTCCTACTTCCTTACACCACCCATATTTTTAACACCATTACTATGACATCTACTTAACCGTTAGCCTGGAAAAAGCCTAAAATCATACCGATTCCTAAAAGAGGTACAAACTCTGAATCGATAAATGAGCCTTTGAATCGATTGTAAGCCACCAAATAAAAGTGTTTACTACAGACAAACAGCTTTTAATCCTCTGCGGTCAGTGTTCCAGTGCGGATATAGCTGTACATCAACTCTACTTAAAGTTTCTGACGATCTAAGACAACAAATAAACGCTGAATATATAACTGTGATAACGCTACTTGACTTTTCTAAAGCATTTGAGTGTGTACTCATAAATCCCAATATTCTCTGTATTAACTTCTCTGACACCTCTAACAAATTAATTTATTCATAAATAACTAATCGCTTGCAAGCTATTTCATGTAATAGTAAACTGTCTTCGTTAATTCCTGTTAATCGTGGTGTTCCCCAAGGACCTATTCTTGGTCCATTATTGTTCTCTCTTTTTATAAATGATCCACCCTCCATCCTATTGCATTGTCAATATCATATATATGCTGACGATGATGTTCAATTGTACTTTAGCTTCCCTATTGGCATGATTGAAGATGCCGTTGAAAAACGAATGGTCTAAAGCTGAATCCTGACAAAACTAAAGCCATACCAATATTCAGATCTCAACCGTATCTCCCAAGTTGAATAAGTTAACCAAGTAAAAAGCCTTGGAATAAACTTTAACAATAAGCTTACTTGGGATGCTTCCCGGTTTGAGAAGTTCGACGCTTCAAATGGTGATCTGTGTATAGTTCTTGAGTCAATTTGGTGTAGACCGAGATCCTTTCGCAAAATTCGCCACAATGTTGTTCGAGCGATGTTCAATTCCTGGGAATTTCGCGGAATGGATTGATGTGAGTCGCTATCAACAGCTACACTTAGGTTCTAAATGCATTTGTTGCATTTCTTTCTCTCACTGGCACCGAAACATTAAGAAGCCAAAATGTTTACTCAAATTTTTTCATCAAATTACGGATTGCGAGTCGAGTGAGGCGATCATAACTACCGAAAATTGGCGTTATCCCTCTTAAAGCTGAGGTCAGCGACTTCAAATTTCGGTTGCTCATTAGAGTATTGAAACGCGACTAAATGGTAGGCATCGACAAGCTAATGGTGATGGGAGTTTACAAAAAAATATTAAGGGTGCGTTCACATATAGAAAAGTATAAAGTTTTTAATGGAAAACCCTGTATTATGATCAAAACGTCCTCAGAGTGAGCGCCAAATTAGCTGTATGTCAAACAAAAAGATAACATTTGGACTCAGAACACACCTCCAGTGTTTTAGCTGTCAGAACTTTCCGAGCTATCAACACCGAATGGATATGAATTCAGATATACCAATGACCATCATTGTAATTGTAATCACAGAAGACCAAAAATAAGTTTTCCATTGGCGAGGGGGATATTTTTGTAGTAGCCTCTGGAAAATAGCACATGGTGTTAGGAGGCACAATGGGTGCGAACAATGGGTGCCTCCGAAATGCAAAATTATGCGGACAGGAAGTTTCGTGCCCAATAACTGGATTATTTCACAACTTGTACTGTGAAATATTGAAAGTAGAGGTCGTCCGTATCAATATCTTCGACCTAAGGCTACAAAAAATTGTTTATAATGCCTCGGTAGTGCGTTCCATTAACCGTAATGGCTTTCGCGGTCTCATTTTCAAAAAAGTACGGCCCTATAACACCTCCGTTTCATAAATCGCACCAAGTAGTTACTCGTTTAAGGTGCATTGGCATCTTTTGAATCACTCGTCGATTTTCGGTGCCCCAAATGCGGTAATTTTGTTTTTTATCACCTCCAATATGGAAATAGCCTTAATCCGAAAACATGATTTTCTTGCAAAAATCAATGACAGCCTGCATTTTTTCGAGTACCTAATCCGAGTATGTATGGCGCTGCTTGTGGTCGGCCGGCATTAATTGCTGCGACAAACACAATGCTATTTTTTAGACAGCAGAAAAGCCTCGATGTTGCAATCGATGATAAATTGGAACCGTACCCCTGCACATTTCGATGATGCTTCAATTCGAACAAAGATGACGAAGAAACAGGTTTATTTTAATAAATCCACCTAGCACAAGCGGGAATTCACTGAATCCAGTTCAAGATATTTGGTTAAAAAATAGTAAAAATGCTGATTTTAATATGTAAAATATACAATTCTCTGTATAATAATTTTTAGTTTATTGTTCGAATTAGACAACAGAAATTTTATATGAACGGCTGTTGGAGCCGGGTTACACAATAATCTTTAAGAAATCACACTCAGCAGATAGACTCCTTTTAACAGACACGAATTTCCCATTCAAATTCAGCCTTCCCATCGGGACCTCCAATTTTCCGTGTAAGTACACGTGAGTACTCATCATCCTTATCATACTTAATCAAAGGCGCAAAAAGGTATTCATTGAAGAAAACACTCTTTATGTAGCAGTCATCATCTCGGAGTTCAATATTAAAAGCACTCTGACCGTCGAGATTATTTCCAGGAATCCAGCTGAAGACATAGTGCATCTCTGGGCTGAAATCGATTCTTGCTGCATACAACAATTCCTGACTGTACAGGTGGCTCCTAAAGAGAATTTCGTCGTTTTGGTGAATAACCGTCCAACGTGCGGCCGATAAATCGGTGCGATTTTGGGAAGTGATGAAAATGTTGCGACGATCTTGGTCGTGATTGTATTTTGCTGGAGCAGCTTCCAGATATGCTTGCCTTCCTTTGTTCCACAGGCAAACAACTGGTGAGAAGTAAAGATTTCTGGCTGAAGTTGGTATCTCCTTAAGCATCCTCTCAAAGACTTCGTTTTTCGTTGAGATTAAGGCAGCAAATTCGACTCGTCTTTGAAGCTCGGCTAGGTTTGAAATAAGTTTCACAAGAATGTCATTATTGGAGGCAGCATCTTGCTTAATCTTCCAGAAGAGTTGTGAAGCTCCTTCAATAGCCAGAGGTACATTGAATTTTGCAAAAATGTAGGAGCAAAGCAAATTTGAATCAATTTCACCATAAGCATCCTTAACAACGATTTTGATCACTTCATCGGACACATTTTGTGGTAACTTTTGTAGAGCGCTGACAAAAATCGAGTATTCAAGATTGCTCTCAAAGTCGCCAGTCTTCATGGCCTTGATTAAGTAGTCGGGGGCTGTCTTCCTGATTGACTTCGAAATCCCACTGATTATCTTCGAAATGTCCTGCTTAACTCGGTTGGGAATTATTTTATTGTCTTGCTCCATCAAGCTAAACCCAAATGCTTGGTGTAATTCTATAAATCTCAATGGACACTTGTGTCCAATGGACCTCATTTCATCGTACAGAGTCTTCAAAATGCTGAAGCGCAGCTCCCAGTTTGACGCAGCTCTTGTGAAATTCAAAATTATGCCAAAGTTGTCTTCAGAATTTGAAAAGAGCTCACGGATGATTTTTGTGGTGAATTTTGTGTTCTTCGATTTGTTGAGTTTCTCTTCGGCCAATTTAAAATTACCACTCAGAATGGTTGCAATGATTTCCTGCGAATTCTCGTCACGGGTATCTTGGTTGCATTCCATTGGTTGTAGTTCGTCCAAAGTACTTTGGAGTTTCTTCAAACGGGCATCGATGGAGTTAAAGTGTTCCAGAATCATTTTGAAATTAGTATCACAGGATTCGCATTGATTATCAGTGGACACAGGCGTGGGTACATTCTTCAAGTTTCTCCAATTCCATTCAAGTCCACCAAGTCGGGCTCTAAGAGCGTCAATACTATTTGTGTCATCACTTGATCCGGATTCGTAGCGGATAATCTCAATATGTGTAGGAGTGCTATTGGTGGTTTGAGTGGAATCACTCTGCCGGTTGTTACAGGCAGCAGCCGTCACGACACCAATCCAAAATAACAACAAACCAACTCTTCGCAGGACAGAATTCATTATTTCTTCTTGTTCTACGTACTGTTGAGCGGGAAGCGTTTACCGAACAACTGTTACTAGATAGAAGAAGTCAACCTGCTTTTATACAAAAATACTTCAAACAGAACTTCCTCTGAATAAATCGCAAACAAATAAATTGCTGAGGTACCTGTGAGTCATTATTTATTGGATTAGGGTCACAAAGATTCTTTGTCTGCAATTCGATACCTAGAAGATGTGATTATCGGGGATTTTCCTTCAATTTATAAACTCTTGTTTAATTAGGATGGTTAGGCCTTGGCAGAAATAAATTAGTCCCAGCATGCTTTTAGAAAATTCATCTCCGTTGGGATCAGGATTATGTGTATCTCTGTGGAACTGGTTTCGCTGTGATCAGTTGTGGAGCGTTATGTCTATGTTTACCAGAATAGTTTTCTGATAAGGAAGATTAGTTTTGATGAAAACCATTTCTTACTATTAAATAGCAGCACATGTTGTAGATTAATATTTTCGTACCTGCTTTTTGTTGAATTTTCCCACTCAGCGGGATTTTGTTCTTACAAAGGAAAAAGTTCCCTCGGAGAGGAAAGTAGAAAAGTATCTCAGATAAGATCCAGTAAAATGCAGGTATTGCAAAGTATTGAATAAAATGGCTCAGAGTAGATATCTTTTAAACCTAAAGACACTTTTGTATAACAAAATTCTATATAGAGTTCTTGGTGAAAAAAGAAAAAAATTAATTATATGCAAATTACGTTGGGCTGGTAATTGTTTACAGATTTGTACAATTGCCTTTAAAATGGAATTTTATACGTTCATCGTGCCTCGGTCATTTCTGACTCGGAAATTAGCATTTTATTGTGCTAAGTGTAGGAAGTTTAATAAATCGGTTTTCGGCCATTAGCAGTTTCGATCCGTCCTAAGGTCGAAACTACGGACTGTGATTCGAAGAATCCCTTGTCTAAAGCTTTTTTTATAGCACGTGGTTCGGAAACAACATATCATAACACAATTTTTTGACAAAATTCGACTTTAGGCGTCAACATAGCCTCCTTCTAGAATGATTTACTGGATTTACTGGAGCCGTTATATCCAGCTCCAGAGGTGACTCTAGGTGCACCATGGTTAGAGCCAGGTGGACGGCCTATAGACTTTACGGATGGACGGTTTGATACCCTGAGTTGACTCCAAGAAGCAACAACAATGACCAAGCGCCCAAAGTTGTGAAAAAACTCCTAACCCCACCAAAAATTTAAGGATAATTTTAAAGAAAATCCCAGTATTTCCCACGGTAGTTCCATCAACCCGTACGGGTACCCCACTGTACCCTTAGTGAAATAATTTTCCTCCTTATTCGGCTGTCTCAATTGCAGCTCTAAACTTTTTAGCCTTGGTTTCGGGTCAGAAATCTGTTTTCGAACTAAAGCAATCACTTTTACGGCAAGGCAAACATGACTAACAAACATGGGCCAACGGCGTAGAATGTCAACTTGTGAGATTGGCTGCGGTTAGAGGAGACGCTGTTACAGCCAAAATTATGGTCAAAAATCGCGATAACTACAGTCGATGTTAAGAAGACTGGTGCCTCTGTAGTTGACCCAGTTCACCTTCCTTCAGAATGGTCCTATTCATCGGCCATGCTTTCGTCCAACAAAATTTTACTAATGAGTTAGTGTATGCTCCTTAACAAATCCTCGCCGTCTGCTTCAGCAGCTTTATTAGACTTGAGCTTGGATATCGCTATCTTTATTGTCTTTGGTGTCGTTATCTTGTCGTCATCGGATTGTTAGGATGCGTTTGTTATCATGCCGGAAACTTAAGACTTCTTCCCTAAGTCTGCCTCTAACAACAAATCTGCGTCCAAATAAGCGTTGTTTTTGCCGTCCATAACTATCGCTGTAGTAGATTTCGGAGTTCTTCATTTTCTTTTTGTTCAGTCCATCCCATTGCATTTCTTGGATGGCGGTAGTATCTGCTTTTAACAGTTCAGAGCCTTCGCTAGTTGTTGGCCTATTAAGGGATCTAAAATTCCACGTGCAGATTCGAAGTTCGTTGTTCTTGTTTCATTTGCAGTTGTTGTCAACGCTAAATCCGTCCATATCCGAGGCCTATTGTTGCTTCGTAACTGGATTTTTTTCTCCGTAGCCTTGCAGTTAGCCCGGGTGCGGCAAAGGGACATCACCGTGCTTATACCGTGTTCAACAAAAATCTGCAGTAAAGGGAAAATAGGAATATTTACCTCTCATTCCAGTTATAATGAAATGTATAAGCATGTCGCTATTGAAAGTTCCATGATATGCACATTTGTCGACAGGAATTTCTGAAACCATGCTGTCATTCTCATCAGTTAAAGTTAGAACTATCTCCTTTCTTGCTGTTTCGTCGGGAACATCTACATCACACAGTTTAGGCTCAACCTTTAGTTCAACATGGTTGACGCAATTATGCCGTTTTTTACTGTTCAATTTCTCAAGTGCTTCTGTTCATAGTGGCTTAACGCCGTTCATTTAGAAAATTTTATTTTTCGTTGCTACGAATCCTTTTACTAGGGCTCATATCAACTCTATGGGATTGAGCTCACAGTGGTAAGGCAGCAATCGTAGTACTCCGTGTGCTGCCATTTGAGCCAGTGCATCTACCACGTGTACCTCAAGTTTGTCTTTGTGGCGTCTGACTACATCCAACTACTCAGATTTCACCAAGCCACGTTTTGGCTTCTTCTTTTCTGGTGGAATATGAAGGCGCTTCGTTTGTTTTTTTGAAAGATACGAGTTGGATTCAAGATGTTTCAAGGCATTTTCAAACCAATCATCATGCATTTAGGCATTCATATCGTCATGATAATCGCCGTTTTTGCTAGAAACAACGTTTAAAAGTCCTTCCTGAACGAGTCCTGTCGAACTTTCCTTTTCCGGATGGAGACTGTAGTTGCTTATAAAGGGTCCGCCATCTAACGTTTTTTTTTTTTTCAACTAATGCTTATTTCGTGAATGGTAACACTTAGCTTATGTCTGATTCGACAGATAATTAGTTTTATTCTTCCGCTGAACGAATATGGTTATGAATACGCTTGAACAATGCTGGGATATATTGCCTGCGATCGACTTAGAGAAGATGCCGATTTTGCCAAAAAAATCATCTTTTCAGATCAACACCGATAGGCAAGCAACTACTGCACAAAGTCCACGAATGCCCCTTTGTTGACCTATTACATTACAGACAGTAGCCGGTAGAAACCCAGTTGATGCGAAATGGTTGATATTATTTTTGTAAAAATTAAATTCCCGGCTTATCATCGCTCATTTCCTAAGCACCACCCATTGTTTTGACATCGTCATCACTTTTCTCAGATGCTAGCATACTACAGCGAAAATTGTTAGCAAAACAAAATAGAAAACAAGTTACATTCACGAAAAGCAGTTTGCGTGATCACAAAGTCTAAATAGATTCTCTACTATCGTGTGCCTCACGTGCATAACTTTATACGATGTATTGAGCAAGCAAATCATGTAAAAACCCCAAAACAAAAAAAAAAAAACAAAAAACAAAAAAAAATTAAAAATCCAATTATCGCCGGAAATGTTGTCGTCATGGAAACCAGTTTGGTCTCTGGTTAACCAGACATTGTTCAGATTGTTCGCATCTCTAGACTCAGACCAATGCCTAGCTCAGCACCTAGTATATTTTCTCAAGTACATACCTAGTTTGCCGAGCCCTCTCTCTTCCACTGTTTCAAACGAAATTGGGTTTTTTTTTTTCCAATTCATCCAAGAATACCACGCTGGTAAGGGACAATACCAGCTTCAACTGAGTCAGAGGTATTTCAGCAAATTCTCTCATGCGCTTCATATAAAAGCAGAGTGAATCCGCGAAACTGAAACAGTTGTGCGGTTACCGTGTTGCGATTCAAACCATGGATTCGATTGTGCAACGAATTGGATTTCTGTTAATCTGTGCCTGTATCGCTGCAGCTGTTCCGTCAGATATTCCAAAGAGCAGTTCTTATCTCGGCAGTGGAGATTATCCTACAAAAATTGAGATTATCCGCTACACGAATGGACCAGCCAATAATAATTTAGACGACATCAAGGCCCGTCTTGATGTGCTTGAATGGGAGACGAAGAAATTGTACCAAATGCCCAAACTGGACGTAAGGCAGGAAGCAACTGACGAGTCTATTCGAGTGATTATGAAGCAATACAGTTCGATCGACGGACGATTGAAGATGCTCCAAAACACCTTGGATGGGAGACCAACGATAACAGCAATGACTGACCAAGAACACACTCGTAGTACTGAAGAAATTCTTGAAACCATCGTGAGCGGGAATTTTAAATTGGCCGAGAAGAAACTAAATCAATTTGGAGACACTGTGATTCCAAAAATCGTTCACAAACTCTTTGCAGGATCCGACAGCGCTTTTGACAAAATTTTGGATTTCGCAACGGCTCTCTCAAGTTGGAGCTCAAAGTGTAAGGTTCTTGTGGCATTATATGATGAAATACAGACGCGTGGATTCCAGCGGCCTGAGAAACAGTTGAAACTATTAGAAGCATTCGAGTACGATTTGATTGCAATACCCGATGAGGATGTACCCAATAGTGTTAGACAGAGCGCTTTCAATGCCAGCTACGAACTCATCAAAAATATCGAACATAGTGCTACGGAGTATTTGATCAGGGCAATGAAAACCGGAAATATTGAGACTCATCCAGAATATATTAACTTTATGAAGGCCCTCTATGAGTTACGTCCAGAAATGTCCGGCGAAGTCGTACGACGAGTGGTGAATGGTACTTATGGTGCAATCGAAACCGGCAGACTTCTTGACTATATATCCAGAACATTGAACACACCTCTTGCTGTAGAAGGAATTAGTGAGCTTTTCTCGAAGATCAGAGAGGATGGAGGCCTAAATAATAGTGTCGTCCTGAAGCTGGCATCAAATCTAGCCAAACTTAAGTCAAATGTGGATTTCTCCCAAATAGGGTCTGTGAAGAAGGACACTTTCGACAAGGTAGTTGCCGAGCTCCCAACATGTGCCAAGAATCTTTTCTTCGCTCCAAAAGTTTGTCTATGGAATAAAGGCAAAGATTCGTATTTAGAAGTTGCTGGTTCCGAATACAACTACGATGGTGAACGTCGTAATATATTCACTCGATTGGAAGGTTCTTCGAATTTATCGGCAACGCGCTGGCAAGTAGTTCATCGTAGAGGCCATTTTCTTTTTAAGAGCAATTTGTATGAAAACGAAATCTTATATGCGGCACTGATTGAATACCCAGAAGATCAACAGATGCATTACGTTTTCAACTGGATTCCTGGAAATAATTTTGATGATCAAAGTGCTTTCGATATTGAACTTCTAAATGATCACTGTTACATTAAGAGTGTGTACTTTGGCGAGTATTTATTTGCGCCGGATGTTGCTTATCAAAAAGATAATCGATTTTTCCATGTGTTTACAAAACCCGCAGGAGCTGTAAATGAGGATTACGACTCTGTGTGGCAAATTCGAGATTGCTAGCCCATATTTGTTTAAAGCTAAGACAATAAAAGTATCTCCATATTGAGGATTGTTTTTGTTTTGAATAATTCCTTCTTCAGTTGCCCCCTGGACTTGGGTTCAAATATCATTGTTCTCCCGCAACTATGCGATGCTTTCTTCTTCTCAAACGTAAGAAGCAAGGGCGATCTGTCTCTTGCCAACTCTGAGCTTTCATTGAATCAATTGTGATGGTGTAGAATTGTACGGTCTTGTTACATATATTTAGTACTTAGTTCTATCGACGGTGTATACCTTGGAGTCGTGGATGGCGCTTTCGGTTACATGATCTTGCGAATGTTGACAAATAATCTTCTAAGCATTTCTTCCAAGACTGGTTAAACATTTGTTGCATCAACTGTCACTAATTTGGAAAGCAATTCAAAAGTTCTCAGTTTAACACTGACTCGACGACTTTTGGCAAACACTGACTTATTTCTGTAATCAAGCGGCTCCCCCGAGATGCTACTAAGATATGAAGATCCCAAAGATCCTGGAGGAATGACTAGATTTTAGATTAGCTTGGACTTCATTTAGCAAATTTGAGATAGATATTACACGTCCATAGTCCTTAGTGACCCGCTCTAATAACCGTCGGCCAGATTGCAGGTAATGGTTCAATAATCTAGCAAACTCATATACTAAGGCCCGTTTACTGATACGAAACTTAAAAAATTATATTTAACATAAACCCTTAAGTATCACTTATTGCTTTGCACCAAACGTAAACTCAAACATGAAAATCCTAAGGGTAGTTCTGAGAGCTATTCCAGGGCAATAGCTAAGCTTGGAAACGACTTTATACAGTTTCCTGAGACTGAAGCTGAAATTGCAAAACACAAACGCCATTTCTTTTGTATAGAATCGTTTCCAAATGTAATTGGAGCTATTGACGGTACACAGGTAAAAATTCAGTCTTCCGGTAATCTTAATTTATAAAAGAGAGTGACGTTAGTTACTACGCTTATAACTCAAGAGCGCCTGGACCGATTTCGATGATTCGCACCAATTCGGACTGGTCTCCGGCCAAACAAGAAGAATACCCAAGAAAATTCCCGAAAAAAAATTGTGAAGAAAATGCATTTTCCCATACATTTCGTATGGAGCGATTTTACAACGCCATCTTCATGATAGATGACGCTTATGTTTACGTTACGTTGTGACAATTGTTTTTGTAGCAATTTTTTTTTTGTCACACATTAAAGACGAACATGATTTCAAATGCTGGTTCCGGTAATGGCAGTAGATGGCGTTGTGTGCAGCAACTTTTGACAGCTGATTCATTCGCACAATCTTTCCATCGCATACTATTGTGCTGTGCTGACGTGTGTTGAGATTTATCAGCATTTTTTCAAATTTTATCAAATCAGCTTTCGATAGTTATTGTAATTCAATTTAATTTAATACATTGTTTTGAAACGATTTTTTGTGAAAATTACCAGAGAAAAGTGATTTCATAGAGGTGAGTTCAGTTTGATGAAGTGCACATTGTGAATGGTTATGTACTTTGTGATTGCGTGCGCAGCGATAATCAATCCAAACGTTAATTTCGGATTGTGCAATTAATTTTTAGGTGGATTACTTCGAAAATCAATTCGAATTCGCTGTTCATTTCATTCTGATTGATCATTTTGGTGTGGAATTATATTTTCAAACGGTAAGTTGCCAACGAAGATGTTTATTTTGTGAGGTTATGACATTTGTGCACATGTATGTATCGATAATTCCTTAATTGGTTTTGTGACATTCATTTCTCAGTGGTATTCATAATGCCGTAATGCAAGTAGAGTTCGGAATATCGCCAATCAATTGAATACGGATGAACAAGAAATCGCACGAGAACAGCGCTGTGTTAATATTGCCCGACTTCGTGCATCACAAACGCAAGAAGAAAGATTGGCGGCAAATGAAACAGCTCAGTTAGCAATGAGAAATCGTCGAGCAAATCAAACAACTCAAGTGCTTCAAGTGTTGATTTGAATCGAGTAGCGTTTCATTACGATTGCACTATTGGCTACAGCTTATTGACTGCGGTGCATTGACGTTCGCTGGAGAAACGGCTGGATTGTGCTGTCTCAGTGGCAGAGTTAAATTACCACCATTGCCCTTGCCACCGGAGACATTGCATTCTTTGCTTCGTGGTGAAACACCAGAATCACGTCATTTTCTATCGGACACTAAGAAATATAACGGATGCTTTCAAATGACTTCTTTTGGAGCAGATATTACTGATAAACGCGGATTCAATCCGACTTTTAAGGTAATAAATGATTAAAGAAATTTAATTTATTTAAAGAAATTAAGATTAAGTTAAGAAATTAAATTAAAAAAAAATCATTGATTCTAATTTCGTCATCGACTCTACAGATCCAAGGCCAAATTCACCATCGAATTGGACCATTGCTACCGCTTGAAGACGCACCACATAAATTCCTCCAAATCTACTTCATGGGCAATGTGGAAAATCAACTTGTGTCAGTACCAAGCAATCAATACGGCAATGAGAAGAGGAATTCTCCGAGATCTGCAGCAGCTACTTCATGAACATCATGCATTGGTTCGGTTATTCAAAAGTGCGTTGGATCGCATGCCAAATGATGACTATAAAGTCATGATCAGAGCGGATAAACGGCCTGCTGTAACGCACGAACGCCAATTTAACGCTCCAACAATAGATGAGGTTGCAGTTGTGATTGTTGGCAAAAAACTGGAATCGCGCGATATTGTGCTCACACGTCGGGACTCTGGGCAATTGCAACGAATATCCGAAACACATGGTTCATACGATGCATTGCAATACCCACTGATGTTTTGGCAAGGAGATGATGGATATTATATCAACATCAAGATGATAAATCCATTGACCGGTGAGTATCGATATCATAATATCAACTGATATCATTTTAGGTGAGGAAACCACTAAGAAGGTCAACGCAATGAATTTTTACGCGTATCGTTTGATGATTCGCCAAAATGTCGATAACTATTTGCTTGGATTTCGCCGATTGTTTCAGCAATTTTGCGTCGATATGTAAACCAAAGTAGAAGCGGAGCGAAGGAAATGCAGCTGATATTGGTAGGTTGACCATTTTACCGGCGACGTCATATGCATGAATATGTGGAAGATGCAATGACATATGTACGTCATTACGGCTGTCCAGACCTGTTCACCACCTTCACGTGCAATCCAAAGTGGATAGCAATTGTTCAACTGCTGTTTCCTGGCCAAACATCAAGTGATCGGCATCACCGCATGTATAGTCAGGAAAAAAAATCCGATCGCTGATGCACTATATTGTTAAGCATCGTGTCTTTGGGGATACTTGATATTGAATGTATTCGATTGAATGGCAAAAAAGAGGCTAGACGCTTGCGCACACTCTCATTTGGTTAGTCGAAAGAATGTAATCAGATCAAATTGATGACATCATACATACATACATATGTGCCGAGATTCCTGATCTCGAAACCGATCCAGACCTGCATGACTTCGTAATTACAAACATGATTCACAGACCGTGTGGCGCCATTAACCAACAATCACCGTGCATAGTCGACGGCAAGTGTTCCACGAAATTTGATTGATGATACCATCACTGTCAACGATGGTTACTGTATCGGCATCCATCATCTGATGATGGGGGTAGAACAATCACAGCCGAAGTGAAAGGAAATGATTTCATGGTCGACAACTCTTAGGTTGTTCCGTATTCGCCACTTCTTTCCAAAACATTCAAGGCGCATTGTAACGTGGAGTATTGAAATAAAGTGAAGTCCATCAAGTACATCTGCAAATATGTCAGGAAAGGCAATGACATGGCGGCTTTTGGTCTTCAAGCTCCTGATCCCAATGATGAAATCACGCGCTATCAAGTTGGTCGATACGTAAGCTGCAATGAGGCGATTTGGCGTATATTCTCATTTCCCATTCACGAACGCTATCCGTCTGTTACACATTTGGCAGTGCATCTGGAGAACGGTCAACGAGTTTATTTCAATGCCGCTCAAAGTGCTCAAAACTCACCAGCGACAACATTGACCAGTTTCTTCTCGATTTGCCAAAGTGATCCGTTTGCACGTACGTTACTTTACTCAGAGATACCGCGTTATTACACTTGGAATGTTTTATCGGATAAATTTCAACGTCGAAAGCAAGGCGATATAGTTCCTGGTATCCGGATTTGTGTTCTACTGAAGCTCTTGGCCGTATTTATACAGTCCATTCGAAGAATGATGAATGCTTTTACTTGCGACTATTGCTGATATTGTTCGTGGGTCGACATCATTTGAATCACTTCGAACTGTCAATGGTGTAGTGTTGAAAACATTTTGTGCTGCATGTTAGGAGCTCAATTTGCTTGAAAACAATACGCATTGGGACACGAAAATCGCTGAAGCAACTGTTTCCGCATTTTCAAGTCAGATACGCTCATTATTTCCACATGTTTTCCATCGAATCCACTCGAATTGTGGGACAAGTACAAGGATGACATGTCAGAAGATCGTGGAATAAACGACGCTTTCGAACGAGAATTGCAGCGTGAACGTGAATACGAGACAAATGCATTAAACCAATTGGTTCGAACGAATGTACCTTTGTTGAATCCCCAACAAAAAGAAGTGTACGATACGGTGATGAAGGCAATTGATGATGGAAATGTTGGCATGTTTTTACTTGATGCGCCTGGTGGCCCCGGCAAGATATTCATCATATCATTGATTTTGGCTACAGTTCGTGCAAGATCAGAAATTGCTGTAGCAGTAGCTTCTTCTGGTTGCCGAACCGCTCATTTGGCATTGAAATTTCCATTAAACCTTCAAGCGGTTGAAGAGCCAACATGTAACATAGCGAAACATTCAGCAATGGCCAAAGTTTTGGTAGCAAGCAAAATAATTATTTTTGACGTATGTACAATGTCAAACGCATAAACGTGCGTTAGAAGCTTTGAATCGCACTATGACAGATCTGGGTAATGACGCAAAACGTTTTTGGGGTGCATTCATCTTACTCTCAGGCGATTTGCGGCAAACACTACCAGTAATACCACGATCGACCGCTGCCGATGAGATCAATGCTTGCCTCAAATCATCGACATTGTGGCGTTATATGAAGAAACTTCAGCTGACGACAAACATGCGAGCTGTCGACGCATCGAATGGATTGATTTCGTTATCGCCGGATTTTTGCAATTTCGAAAGAGGAGCAAATCAACAAAGTGTTTCCGAACATCACTGCTAACCAGAAAAACTACGAACCAACTATCCAACTGAGTTTTTGAATTCATTGGATATGCCTGGCTTGCCACCGCACAATTTACAATTGCAGGTTGGTTCAGTCGTCATCATGCTTCGCAATCTCAATCAATCAAAATTATGCAACGGAAAGCGTTTATCGGTCACAAAACTCATAAGCAATGTGATTCACGCGAGAGTACTAAAAGGAAAGTTCAAAGGTGAGGAGGTTCTGATTGCGAGAATTCCAATGACCCCAACTGATATGCCATTCGAGTTTAAGCATATTTTTTCAATTCGTCTCGCATTCGCCATGACAATCAATAAATTACAAGGCCAATCATTGAGTGTTTGTGGCCTGAATCTGGAAAATGAATATTTTTCACACGGTCAACTGTATGTCGCATGTTCTCGTGTCGGAAAACCATCCGTTTTGGTCGTTTTCGCGCCTGACAACAAAACGAAAAATATCGTTTATCACAGAGTGCTTCAATGAGGGGAAATACAATTCAAAATCGACCCGACCGCAACCCATCCAGCAAATATTTCAACACAAAGCATCAATTGCAGTGGACAATGGACCACAGATTTTCTGCAATTTGAAACGATGTAGGGCAACGCCTGCGGGGTCAGCTAGTTATTATTAAAAATTAATTTGCATATTAATATACAAATACGAGTAAGTGTTATTCATCAAGGTGGTACGGATGGAGAAGTTTTTCGCAACAGGAAAAGTTATGTATTTCTCTATCAATATTTAAGCGATTTGCAACGCTAAAATGATATTTACCAATGTAGTAGTTAGATGGCCAGGATCTACGGATGAAGCAACAATTTTCAGTAATTGCAGGATTCGAACTGTTTTGGAGAGACAGTCAATTACAAATACAGAATGTTTTCTCTTGGGTTGGCTTTATTTAAATTTTAATTTATAAGAATTCTTTTAAAATATAGGAGATTCGTACTATCCCCAAAAATCTTATTTGATGACAACTCTTCCCGATCCAAGAAGTTCATTGTACAATGAGTCTCAAATTCGTACCAGATGTGTAGTAGGAAACGCATTTGGGATTTTAAAAAGAAGATTTCCCGTTTTGGCTTATGTTGCCCGAATAAAATTGAGTACAGTTTTAACAGTTGTCATTGCGACCTGCACTTTACACAATACATATGCCATAATGCGGCAAAATGGACATCTCGATGATCGTGGGAGCGGATATATAGTAGATGCTGATTAAGCATTTACTCGAATCAACTGTGCATTGACATTGAATACTTGGAATTTATTTGTGGCGTGTGGTAAAAAGTGTTGATACAACAGTTTTTTGTAGTTGCTGATGATTCTGGTGCGGCTGTTATTCTTGTTGTTGTCGTTGTTGCATTTGTAACTCGCGCGATCGTGGAAATTTAAACATGGAAGTCCACGAAAATTGTTCTGAAATTTTACCAAAGGATACAAAGTACGTGCCAACAAAACCCGAACAGATAACAGACATAAAGATGAGAAAAGAAGACGGTAGTTGGATCACAGTCAACCAACCACTTCTTCTATATATCACTTCTGTATGTGGCAGAACTGTAATAAACAAAGCCATTTCTTACAAAATCTCAGATTTTAATCAATATCTCAATCTAATTTTAAGTCAATAGGGTAAAGGCCCTAGTATTCGGACACTTCGTCGTTTATTGTCAAAAAAATAAGAGAATTTTCCGGTTTTAGTGTGAAAAATACATAAAAAAAACAACCCTCTATGTTTCTTTCATACGCACACGTAGTATCAAATAGATACGATAACTGCTTTGCGAAATACGCATTAGTTAGTACGCGGTAGTCGTGAAGTGTGCAGCTAGGTGCGTTTTTTCTCTAACAAAAATAATGAAATGTAAGTATTATAAGCATTATATATTGCATTTGCACATCCAATTAGGTGTAATTTTATTTAAATATAAATAATTCCTGTGTTCAATAAAAAAAAAAACTGAAAAAATTGTTAAATTCTATGCAAATCATTTGGTGTCCGGATACTGGAGCCCAAATTTTATAATGATTTTAGTTTCCGTACTGAAAGTTTAACGCAAATTTTAAATTCATGTTTTAATACATTTAAACGATACTTATGTGTATTTTGCTTAATTTATATAAAGAATATTGCATGTTTCTTTAATAATTTCAGTATGCGGACAGTGTTTTTTTAACTAAGAAACTGGCTGTCCGGGTACTGAAAAATTAGGTTTAGTATCCGGACAATTGTTTCTTTTACGCAATAAAATATGTAAAACATTAAAAATGTCATATTTTTAGATTTAATTACTTAAAAATGGAGGAAAGCAGTTTAGCACGGGCTTTAGAAGATATTCGAACAATTAATTTGAATTTAAGAAAAGCAGCTGCCAAATATGGTCTGTGTCGATCAACTCTTCATGACGACTAAACAGTAAAAGACTAATTGGTGAAAAACCAACAAAAAATGGGCAAGATCCATACTTAACACCTGAAGAAGTAAGTCAAGTGGTGCACCGATATATGCAAATGTAGATTTCCCTACCAACAAAAGCGTAAAAAACACCAGCAACAACAACAAAAGCAGCCACAAAAACAACAGCAACAGCAGCAGCAGCGGTAACAACAACAACAACAACAGCAGCAGAAGAAGAAGAAGGAGAAGGTGCCTCCTATCAACACCTACAAATTAGAGGTAAATGCAACCAAGAACCTGTGTAAGTTGGTCATTGGTAATAATTTTAAAATTATGAGATTGGGGAACGATCGCCATGCCATCCAGTGTAATACAGTGGAGGGCTACGCGAAAGTGAAATAGCTCCTAAAGGAAACAACATCGGAGCACTACTCATTCATAACGAAGTGTGAAAAGCGGCAATCGCTGCTGAAGGGGTTGGAATCATCTACTGATCCTGAGGAGATCCTGGCACTGCTCAAAGAGATGGAGTGCGAAGGACTCAAGTTTGCTGAGTAAAGCCATTTACCATAGCTAGAGCCAGGCGGGAGAAACGGAGTTTGCGTTTTTGCTGGTGCAGCTCAGTCCCGAAAGCCGTCTGGATAGTCTAAGGAGTATCAATGTCCTAGACTACAAGGTGGTTCAGTGGGAAAAATTAAAAAGGAGCGAAAGCGTTATACAATGCCACGTCTCAAATTTCCTACGCCCAAATGGTGTCAGGTAGGGGGGCTACGGTACAACAAGCTACTTTTGCTTCTCCGGCGCCAATGCCAAAAACAACGGAAGCTGCACCTAACATGCTGGCCATCTTGCTCGCAATCCAAGGGCAGATGGCTCAACTGCAACAGCAGATACAGGAACAGGCCAAGCGGGTGGAACAGATCTACGCGATGCTACCGGGCCTAACGCAACACATGTCGTAATGGGTACGCACATGGTGGAGCAAACTTTGAAGGTCCTTGCGGTGAATGTTAATTCATTGATTAGGATCGAACGAAGAGCCGCGATGTTTAAATTGCTACAAGACCAAACTCCGGATGTGCTTTTCACTAGCGAAACCAAGCTAATTTGTAATAGGAATTTGTCAAACGAGGAGATCGACAATTACCTAAAACAAATGGACGAAACAATTAAACAAACTATGGTCACTACAATACCGCGGTATCGACGTACGTCTAACGAAGACCTGTTCCGCAATCCTACTATTGACGCACTGCACCGACAGAAAAGTAGACTTCTGACAAGACTTAAAAACTTGTACAGACAGTTAACTGACCGACAAGACCCGGAGATTAGGACACTGAAGTCGTCGATTAAAAATATTCAAGCGCTAATAAAAGAGAATTACAGAATTTCTGTAAGTTCATATTGGAACAACAAGGTTCGGGCTGTAAACACCAGCAACCCGAATATGTTTCCGCAAATAAATAAACTATTTCGGAGAAGAAATCAAAACGACCTTCAGTGTCTTAAAATAGCCCCGACAACAGACAACGAACGGTTACTGACAATAGCAGGTATTGATCCAAATGAGGCCGCTGATGATGACGACTTTTTTGTGATCGAGGATCCACAGGAGAAGGTTGAGTCAGTCGCCATAGGGGCGACTTTCCAACAAGTATACAAGGCCATTGATACCATTGGCACTAATTACGACCTGGACAGTCTCGTCTTTGTGCACGACTTCTGCATTCGAAATGAAATAGGGAACTGGCGATCCGAGGGCTCTGGTTTCACCCAGTTCAGCGACGGAAGTATGGCAAATAATGTCATTTCCAGAGAGGGTGACCTAGCCCCGTTCATTTCGAAGGAAGAACTCCATGAGATCTTCGACACAATCAGAGTTAAGAAATCAGTGGCGACCGATGGTATTCCGAACATCGTGCTTCGACATCTTCCTCTAGAAGCGGTGGACATTTACACCACCCTGTTTAATAATGCAATGTATAATGCACATTATCCAGCGCATTGGAAAACGGCGGTGGTTCAACCTATCCCCAAAAAGGGAAAGGATATATCCAATCCGGCGAATCTTCGGTCGTTAAGTCTCCTTCCGAATATCAGAAAGGTTTTTGATAAGGTAACCAATAGAGCTCTGACTAGGTGAGTTGAGGACAAACATATAGTTCCGGATAATCAATTCGGTTTAAGGCGGGACATGATCTCTCACATGCCACGTCTAAACTGGTGTCCGATATCCAATGGAATAAAGGCAAAAAACAATGTACTGGTTCCTGCCTTGCTGACTTGGAGAAGGCCTTCGACACCGTATGGTTAGAGGGTCTTTTCTATAAGCTGACTAAGCTGGGGATCAGTAAACCACTCTAGTACATTCTTTATAATATGCTAACCAACAGACAGTTCATCGCGAAAAATGGTGATGTGACTTCTGTTGGAATATTTCAAATTAAAAATGGCCTTTTGCCTGTCGAAATGTAGTCAGATACCTTAGGATCTGGCTAGATGAGTTTCTGTATTTTGGCAAAAATGTAGATGCTGCTCTGGCCAGAGCTAAAGGCGCTTTTGCCCTTACAAAGAGACTGTTTTATAGCAGACAACTCGATGCGAGGGTAAAGATAATCTGCTACATAGCCCTTATCAGGTTCATGCTGGTATTTGGTTGTCCCGTGTGGTTCAATGTACGAGCAAGCTTAATGGAAAAGATTCGGGTGTTTGAGAGGGCTTGCCTTAGGGCTTGTCTTCGCTTGTACAGAATACCAGAATCGGAGTACAAGAAATTTTATCCTAATGAGGTGCTTTACAACAGGGCGAACCTAATACTAGTGGACTCGAAGCTGACTCGAAGGCACATTGCAAGAGCAATGACCTCGACGAATAACTTGATATCTGGGGCTTACTACCCCAATTACCTTTACCATGAGAGTGTGCGCTCTGACGGCTTCGTTCCACCGGAAGCATTCCTCTACCTAGATCAGATAGGGTTGATCCAGGATAGATTAGCGGTGCCGTTAATCTTCCATATCGCTCGGACAGCTGGGGACAGGCGACTCAACTACTACAGAGACGTCGCACACGGCAGTGTGGATCGCCTCAGGTTCAGTAGGGCGGTGGGGAATCGCGATAAGAGGGATGTCGTTCGGCAGCACCAGCATTTCTGGTGGTGGAATGATGGGGAAGATGGTTCGTCGTCGTTTCCGTCAATTACGGACCAGCCTCACTAATGAGGCAGAGCTGACCAATCTGTTTTCTCTGTGAATAGCGATGGCCAGCTTGCATAGGTTTAGGTTAGCATTTAAGAAATATATACATATATTAGTATATAAAAGGATATATACTAATATATGTATATAATTGTGTATAATGTCTATGTGTGTGTATGTGTTTATTTTGTAAGTAGGTTAGGTAGGCTAAGGTTTATTTTAAGTTAGATATTAAGTTTTTATAAAATATAAAAAAATTATGTCCATATGCTAAGTTTTTGTTAGCAATTCTTTTTTCTTAGCCTTAAGTATACAATATAAATAATTCTTAATAAAGTCGAAAGACATAGATATAAGAATTTAGAGTAGCTTAGAGTGCCTGTGTGGGGCCAGTAAGTTAGTATAAGATTGTTAAATAATTTTAAGCTAGCATTTAAGCATTTTTTGTTAGTATGTAAGAGTTAGTGTTTAAGAAAATAAAATGCATTCAAAACTAAAAAACTAAAAATGAGGATTTCCCTTAAAGACCTCCTTAATACGGTGCAAACAATAATTAAGGACTCGAAAAGGGTAACACCTTTTAAAGATGATCGACCAGGTAAACCATGGCTCAGATCATTTATGAAGAGAAATCCTTCTTTGGCTATGAGAGAAGATGAAAGCATATGCAAAGGCAGGGCCGTCGTCACAAATGAAAATATTTTAAAATGGTTTAAAGAGCTGAAAGACTATTTAAAGAGCATAAACCAGGAGGGAATAATGTACGACCCATCAAGGATCCTCAAAAACTTGCCCAAAAACTGGCAAAGTGATATATATTTACCAAACATGTGCTGGTAATGAAAAAGAAACGTTAACCGTACTAATGGTTCTCTCGGCTGATGGATAACTCTTTGAACCTATGGTAGTGTTCCCATACTTACGTCCACCAAAGGACATTGTTGAAAGTATGCCCCAATCTTGGATCTTAGGGAAAAGTGAGAGCGGTTGGATGCGCAGTGAAACATTTTATGAGTACGTAGCTAATTGTGTACTTAAACGCTTACTGACAGGCCAAGTAAAACGTCCAGTTATATTATTTGTTGATGGTCACAAATCCTGTTTGACTTTGGAGTTAAGCGAATTTTATAGCGAGGAACAAATTATTTTATATGCATTGCCACCCAATACAACCCTTAAATCAGAATGAAAAAAGACTGTTCGTGGGTGGCAAACAAGAAATCTAGGACAACAAAAAAAATGCTTGCCCTCTTTTCAACGAATGCATAATGAAAAATAAAGATATTGGAACAACAACCAAGAATGGCTTTCGCAAATGCGGTCTTTATCTACTAAATCCAACTGCTATCGATTTTTCTAAATGCGTTAAGAACACCGTTGAAAATTTAGTAATTGCTGAAGCTCCAAAGTCGACAAAATCACCTTCAGTGGATACGTTTAAAATTGCTGCCGAAGTTATTGAAAGCGTGTCCGAAAAATTAAGTGCTATTGGTGTTGAAGTAAAGTCTGTTTTGTAGGTTATTGCAGCAGAAGCTACGCAAGCTGATAAAGTTCCATCGACAAATGAACTCGATATAACTATTAATCCACTACTAGCAGAAGGAAGCTTAAATATCTTAAGCCTTGGAGTTTACTATCTTCGAAATGATGGCACTTTGGAAAAGGAAACTGAAACAGCAACCAGTTGTATCATAAATCCGGGTGACGATGTCGCACAATACTCACCTGAGCGAGTCCCTATTATAAATCCTGAAAGCACTATACCAATGACTTCATCGACAAGTGCACAGTGCCTTAAAGATTTGGTAACAAATAAAGATTGTTTTTCACCATCTACATCTAATATACCGTCACCATTCAGCTCAACAATTACTTCGCATCTCTTTTATCCAAAATTAAATGTATTTGGCCAAAAAAATAGAACTTAGAATAGGAAAGAGAATAGAACACCAAGCGCAATTTCAACCGAAGCATGGAGAGAAATTTATCTCAGCAAAGGAAAGGAAAAACAGGATAAAATCGAAGCGCTTCAAAAACGGAAAGCAGAACGCTTACAAAAGAAAGAAAACAAAACTTCAAAGCCAAAAAAAAATAAATTTCAAGATCAAAGAAAAATGTCAAGAATGTGGCGACGAACTGCAAAGCGACGTTGAAGACGATCATTTGAAAAATATTGGATGTGATATGTGCATTAGATTGTTTCATCTTAAGTGTACCTCCATAGCAAAGATATTGTACTCTAATATCGCAAGCACAAAAGATTTTATTTGCAACTATTGCTGTGATATTTAAATACCATAAATAGTTTACGGAGCGAAATTTATACTTAATTTAATATTAATTTTACTGAATATTTTGCATTAACCCATTTATGCCCGAGTTAATTTATTTTCAATATTTTATTTAAATTCATTCAATTTATGTGGAAAAACACTTAACTGAAGCAAAAATTGATTACGTAATTTCAAGATTTTAGCTTTTTAGAAATGTTGCGTTAACACACCAATGGGCAACAAACAGCATTAGTGAATTTTTTTAATATAATATTTATATAATGGAATTGCACAAAGCATTTATCGTGTAATGCAATTTTGTTGGTCTGGGATTTGAATAACCGGCAACGTTTTCGCAAGTCCTGGAAAAAAATTTCAATTTTATCACGCAAATTATTAAACGAATTTGTATTTAGCTACCTCCTGTGACGATTAGATGTTGTCCATTGACTCTTCTTCGGGATAATGCGTTTTCGGTCTTCCACTTCGCACAGGTGAGTAACCGTATTTTTTCAAAAGACCTATTGACAGCTGCCTCCTGAACTCCAGTTGGTCTAAGCCTTTTCCACAATATTTGTTTAAGGACCACGCATTAACAATGGCTGGATCAATCATACACATAACAATGGAGGTCTACCGTTTCTTTCCTCAAAATTCAATTCGGTAGCACGAAATGGGCTCATCTAGCAAATCTACACCACCCATATGAGAGTTTTACTCATGATTGACGTTTGGTTGAGGGATATCTATCCTCCTTTTCTCAGGAAATGAAAACCTTTCTACACTTTTAATTGGATAAGTACCGTAGACATTGGACACCATAGTAACTACATTTTTGTGTTTCCAGCTTGTTACAATTTGGCCAGTTTCTTTATCATAGTACGTGGTAAAAAAACCACTACGTTTCTTTAAAAATTTTTTTCTATCTTCCAATTTTATAATTTTCAACCGGTTCTCACGCAAGGTCTGGGCTTGAAAAACAGTTATCGAAAAATAATGAAAATTTAAACAAGGGGAACTTGTTGGCGATCGTTTTGCTAAAGTCCAGAACCACTGATTCTCCTAATCCTAAAAGAGGATCTCTATCCTGTCTCTTTCCTTGATAAATATCAAACTGAAGACAGTATCCGAACTTCAAAGCCGCTACCCAAGCTTAATATCCGAATCCTACGGGCTTATTCCGAAGAAACTGCTTGCAACGATGTTTTCCGAAGTATGGAATCATGGAGTCGTCAATAGATATACTGCTTTCCATCGGACAGTATTGCAAAAATTTTGTATTTAGGATCTATTGGAAGATAGTGTGCTAGTGAATACGTGTTTGTAAAAACTAATGCTACCTTGAATTGCGCTTACCTTACACATCCAGTCCCTTGAAGAGAGGAGTAGTGTTGGTTGAACAAAGTAAAAATTGGAAAAAATGTCTTCAAATTTATTTCTTCTCATAGCTTCAACAACTAAAGCGTTATGAGCGTCTTTCGAAGGACTCCCAAAACATTCGCTTTCTTGGTATATGAATATATCCGCTTATTATAAGTATTCCAATAAATGTATATATTTCATTTTTCTCGGCTTGAAGTATCTTATTCTTTATTATAACCGAATAGGCTTTTGTTTTTTCGACAATTACATTAATAATTTCTTCGTCCATAAAAAGTTCAAAGAAATCAATAGCATGGCTCTCCGAAGATAAGGTAAGAGGCTTAGGCTAACTTACATCTGGAAACTTATTGTTGTAAACCATAGTTTTCAAGGTAAGGTTTTCCTCTGTACCACGTTTCCACTTTTGAGGAATTCTAAACCTCACTTGTGTAGGAGCTAAGTTGCCTACTTCCCAGTCGATTTGCATCTTCATTCTCCTCATCTCCCGACTCTTCATCTGTTAAATTTCCATCTTTTGGAGGAGTTATAAAAATTGCATCTGGAACATCATAATCTTGAGTCAAGTTTTCCAGAAACCCCAAAATTTCTCCAACAGTTAGACATTTATTCCCACATAAAAAAAAATTCAAACACTTGCATATCCCATTGATGAGTTAACGCAACGCCATTATTCAGCTTGATATAATAATATGTATGATAAATATGCTTTTCTGATCACATTTTTATTTTATCACACTTATGTTTATGTAGTTGCAATAACCCTGATGTCAAATATCAGATTTTATTAATTTTTTGTACTTATCATTCCATTTTATAATTTAAAATTTATTTTCACAATCTATAGTCAAAAAAATCAACTTTTTCACACACCGAAAACTTTAAAGTAACAGTCTATTTTGAATGTGTAACAGAATTTTCCAAATGCAATTTCTCGATAAATTCAAAAATTTAAAATTCGGAAAGGCTTACACCCTGTTTTGTTGCGTGAACGCAACAATGGGCATAAATGGGTTAATAATATTTTTTTTTGTTTTACTGAATTGAAAGTTTCAATTTTGTTTTTATTTTTAATTATTTTGAATTGTGTTTTGTTCCCTTCAAACAAAATAATAGAAGTATTATTTATTTTTTATTTTTTTATTTTTATTAGTAAATATATACAAAAGTACATACAAAACATTTTATAATTCCTGCGAAGCCTTGACTTTTCTGCAGAAGATTGTGTCTCTATAACAAGCAAAAAACTATAAGTGAGTTTAAAGTTTTAAATTAAGACTTAACACATCAAAAAACGTAGATATTCATTTCAAATTTGAAAGTTCTAAGACATTTTTTCATTTGTCTATTTAACTATTCAAGAGCAAATTTTTTTAATTGTTTTTTTCTTGTTTTATAATTTGTTATATGTTTAACCTCATGAGGTAAGGAGTTTATTATTTTTGGAGCAATGTATTGAAGTTGTCTTCTGCCATATGTGTTGTTGTAGCCCGGGATTTGAAATAAACCTTGTGCGCGTTGTCTGGTATTGATTTCATGTTCTAACGGTCGAATGAAACGATTGTCGGCTTTGTATTCTAAAACCACCGTCATCTTGAAGATTTGTTCGACTTTGAGGACCTCAAAGCTGTTTTCATTTTGCTGCCTGTTACACTTTTGAATTATTTTTAGAGCTGAATTTTGAAGTCTCTGGAGCTTTTTGATGTGAGTTGTGGCTGCGTTTCCCCATGCAAGAACACCGTATCTAAGCTTTGATTCTATTAATGCATAATAGACCTGTCGTAACACCTGCTCAGAAGCATGATTCTTTAAGTGAGAGAGGGCATAAAGACCCTTCTTTAAGTCACTGCGTAGCTTGCTATGTGCTTTTCCCAGAGGAAGAGTGAGTCAATAACTACACCAAGGTACTTGTAACTTTCAACTATTTCGACGCGTTCCTTAGACATGTTAATACAAGATTTATTCCTGAAGTATATTTGCTTATCTGTTTGTTTGAAATGTGGACTCCGAATATGCATTAGCTTTATTTTCGAAGCGTTAATCACTAATCCGTTGTCGTGGCACCATCGCACAACTGCATCGAATTCCTCTTGCATCATCATTGTTGCCGTATCTAGTGTCCTATGGCGAACAACAATTCCCGTGTCATCAGCAAAAGCAAATGGAGTACTAGCCTTAAAAATCCGCAGTAGTTCGTTTGTGTAGAGAATGAACAACAGTGGACCTAAATTAGATCCCTGGGGAACGCCATATTCAATTTTCTTGGCCTCACTGTACGCATCACTTATCCTGACGGAGAACGTTCTGTTGTGAAGATAGTCTGACATCCAATCAGCCATCACACCTCGAATTCCGATTCTTCGTAATGCTTCTAATAAATTTGAATGGTTGAGAGTGTCAAAAGCCTTACTAAAATCCATGAACAACACCAGTACATGGTAACCTTTATTTAAGCCCTCGTTCACGTAGTTAGAAAATTCGCCCAGTAGTTGTCCTGAGTTTTTTTTCTTCTGAAATCCGTACTGGCTTTTATGTATAAGATAGTTTTTTTCAATAAAATGTTGTAACTATGGTTTACGACGATTCCTTCTAAGCACTTTTCAAGAACGGGAAGTATTGAAATTGGTCTGTAGTTAGTTAATTGATTTTTAGCTCCACCTTTATAAATCGGTCTTACCTCAGCAGTTTTAAGTGTTTTAGGTATTTTTGCTTGTGTGATACTGTGATTTATTATACTGCATAAAACCGGAGTAAATACAACAGAATGCTTTTTTATGTCCATCGCTCTGATTCCATCGATTCCAGGTGATTTGTTTTCTCCAAGTGACTTAATAATCATATTAACCTCATTGTTATTTGTCGGATAGGAGAAGATTGAGTTTCCTAGTGATGTTGTCCGATGTCTTCACATTACAATGATGTATAAAATTTGCAGATTGTTAAGAGAAGAACTCGGCAAAGTCGTTAGGAAGAGAGCCGGTTCCTGTTTCGAAATTATTCGTTATTGTTTCGTCGATACTGGATTTTTTCCTTCCTACGATTTCATTTATTAAGCCCCAGGTTTTCCGTGGATCTGATTTAAACTGAGTGAATTGATTTTTATAATAGTTCGATTTCTGTATCGCTATATTTTTGTTGATTTTGTTTCGTAGGGTTTTGTATTCTAATTCATAGCTTTTGTGTCTTATATTATTTTTCCATTTTCTGTGTAATTTGTCTCTTTGTTTACATTCTGCAATGAGTGCCGGCGTTATCCAAGGGTTGCTTTTTAGTTTTTTTAATTTTTTTTTGACAGTTGTTGCCTTTTTGTAGATATCTTTCAGTTTAGAAGCCAGTTTTTCATACATCTTTTCAACATCATCTTCATCTAAAATCGAACTCCAGTTCTCTTTTTGAATGAGTTCATCAATTTTCGAATTGCAGATGTATGTAGTACTTACAACTAAATTAATTGAGAGTTCTTGCTCTTTTGTATAAAACAATATTGGATAATGATCGGTGATCTCGCTTTCAATCACCATTGAGTAGATTGGGTTATCGACCTTGCTTACTAAGATGTGATCGATCAACTACTTGGTTCCATTATGTAAAACCACTCTTGTGCACTTTGTTATGGACGTTGAATAATCTTGATGAAGCTACCATCTCCAAGTAATCTTTAACATAGCTTGAATTTAAATTTGAGTTTTGTACATCAATATTTATATCACCCATAACAATGTATTCCTCGTTTCTCTTCATATTTTTCAAATCGTTACAAAGTTCTTCAATAAAAGCAACTTTACTGAAACCTGGTGGTCTATATATTCCAACCACATATGTTTTTTTGTTTTCTTCTGTGAAACAAATTTTGATGTTTTCATATGATTTCGTTGGCGTGAATATTCGGTTGTGATCTAATTTTTTTCTAACGAACATCATTATCCCGCCACCTCTTTGTGTATTTCGATTTAACGGTTCCTGTTCGAATCCATCTAACTGATAAAAATCATTTTCATTATCGTTTATATTCGTTTCTACTAGAATAATGATTTTTGATTCATTTATTATGTGACAAATATTCAGACAAAAATTATTCCAGTGTAAACGTAATGATCGAATGTTAAAACATAAGCAGCAATTATTATTTTTTAATTCATTTACATCAATGCTGCTAAAACCGTGCAATACCCTACAATCTATGTTGACTATTATATCGTTGCTTCCATTTGAGCTATTCATTTTTTATAATCGGTTTTGAGTCTCTGTTTGTTCTGTTTCATACAACAACACATTATTTTTCAGCCTTTGTTGTTCCATTGTGTTGATTTGTGCCTGCATGTTATCTATGATAGGATCGTTTTTTATATTAGAGTCTTTTAGCTCATTAATTTCTTTTTTAAAACTTTCAATCAGGTTATTGTTCTTCACCATGTTCGCGTTTATCTCATCATATTTGAAGGCAAGGAAATCACAACTAGCCGCTATTTCCTTCAATTGATCCCTGAGTAGGCGGATTTCCGTAAGTACGGACTGGCTTTCAGTGCCGTTGTTGACAGTTGGAACTTTGTCGTTGACATCAGGGCTGTTTCTTGGTCTAATTCGTTTATCAGGTTGTAGCTCCGGTGATCGTGCAACAGGTGCACTCACGCTGGCAATATTATGGCTGTCTGATACGTTTCTGCAGAACTGACATTTCCAAGTTTCTTTCCTAGCAGCGCCCATGTTCCTCCAAGTCCTTTCGGTTACCGTTGTACAGTGATAGTGCAGCTTGCGCTTGCAAAAAGTATATTCGACTAAATCGCCTTCCATAGGAAGTGAATCACCGCAAGAAGAACAGGTATTCATTTTATATTAGATTAAAAAATAAAAAAAGGGTAGAAAATAAGTAAATAAAAAACGATTAATAAAATCACACGTTCTTCAGTCTTTTTTTACGCACTTGAAAACTTTAATTATTATTTGAGACAGAATGTAGATTTAAAACTGTGAAGCACAAGTTAAACACGTCCGGTCGCTTTGATTAACTCGCTTCTTCTGTGTTAGTTAAGTAATAGACTGAATTTAAAACATTAAGTTTAGATACTTTTACAAGTATTCTTTATATTAAATAACTTTTGTCAATTCCATTTTATCTTTTTGTTAAAGAGCATATATGTACATTTATTTATATTTATTGTTATGTATTAACTATGTTAAGTTTGTTAACAAAAATGTGATTAAAACTTAATTTCTTTAATAAAACTAAATATCTGTTATGAATTCTTTTTTAGTTAAAGCTTATATAAATAAATAACATAATAATTAGTTAATAAAAATGTGAATAAACTAAAACTAAATAAAATGTTCCATTAATCAAAAAGAAAACGTTAAAAGTTGATATGAAATTTTGGTGTCCGGCTTCTGAAACTAAAACGTCCGGACACCAAATATTACTGTCCGGATACTAGCGCAAACATAACTGTTTTTAAGAATTAAAAAAAAAATTATCCACAATAATAAATATGTTTTAGGAGTTTTACAATCTTTTTAAAAATTATCCACATTATTTATATATCCAAACTTTTTCACTGAAGCTTTAATTGTTAAAAATTAAGAAGAAGTCAGATTTGAGATTTGTGTTAAGTGTCCGGCTACTAGTGCCTTTACCCTATTAACTCCTCTATGTAAGTACAATTTGTGTAAACATTCCGGCTACTTGCATTTCACATGTTGCCGATTTGAAAGATTCGTTTGTGAGTGAAATTTATGAAAATTCGTAAAAAGTATAAATACAACAACGTACTCGTAACTGTGTTATAAATCTACTAGGTGTGTCTATAATTTTTACTATTTAATGTAAGTAATGCTTAAGATTTTAAAATTCGTGATAAAATTATCGATTTTTGCGATATTTATGTCAGAATGCGTAGCAACTTTTCTATATTGCGTTACATTGACTTTTGGTTGAAACTTTAACAGGATGACTTCCTGTGATCTACTGGATGAAAAAATTGCGGAGTATCTCTTCGATTATGAGGACACTGAAGTTGGATTTGATAATGATGGTGGTGATAGCATTAAGGATCCAGATTTTTTTTCGGATCTGGAATGCCCATTTGAAGAAAAAGTTTTCGGAGAAATTCAGCAATGGGATGTCAACAATCTTATTGAATATATACAGCACGATGGTAGTACTTCCCAAAATTCAGCCACTGCTGCAGCTTCTACTCAGCTAGGTCTATCGTCACATCATCAAACTGGACAGAAATTGAATGTACGCTGGAGGGAAGAGGAGTGTAGAACAGAATAAGCCAAAACTCCGCTTTACTGACGATTCTGTTCTTTTTCAAACTATTTCCTACAAAATTGATAGAAGTTTTCGTGTTACCGATATTCAGCAATTTATTGGACTGATGTACATTATGTCGTTGGTACATATTCGTAGAGTTGCGAAGCATTAGAAAGCTAGTATAAGAATTCCGCTGATAAAAGGTGCAATGGCAGTATACAAATTCGTAAAGGCTCTTCATTCACCCCACCGATAAGTCGAAGAATTCAAGCTTAGACCAGTCGTCAAGATAATTAATGAAACCTGCCAGAATGTGCCTTTAGAGAAGTATCTTTGAGTATCCTTGGGGACACCAAGGTGAAACAAAACTTGAAAAGATACAATTCTAAGAAACCAAACAAATGGTGCGAGTGGATTTGCTTAGAAATTTGAGTCCGAAATATGAACAGAAAATGTAGTTTAGTCTAGTGAACCGGACTTGGGCCTGGCATCAAATGTTGTTGTCAAACTTTAGGGCAAAATACCGCGAAATCAAAATTACCGACTTTATTTCGACTGGAATATCTGCAAGGCATTCTTAGTCTTGGAACTTGTAATCGTGTACCTGACTGTAAACCGCCCACGGATAAAGAGGATTTCAAAAAAAGAACGTGGGTACTCAGTGGAATATGTTGGCAATCTAGAAGGAACGAATCCACAGTTGCCTTATCTTTCCAGTACAGTTTGTGGATGAGAAGATGAACAAAAGATACGTATCATGGGCAGGTACAAAATAAAACTGCGAGCAAGAGATGGCAGATTCACATGTTTTACCGTTTTCTAGATGCCCAATGCCTATTTCTTGTACAAAAGAGTATGTAAGACCAACAACGTTCAAAACGCGTTGTTGTCTTCAGCTTATTTTCGGGAAGAGATTGTATCATGTTGTGCAAGTTGGGTACAACAGCTCATTCAACACAACGAAATATCGAACCAGAAATCTAGGCTAAAAAACCTCAGGCTCCGGTTCAACATGTCCCGCCAGTAGCTGTATGACAGGACTAAGTTGGAAATTGACATATATGGAGCTAGAAGAGAATTCGCTGGAAGTATCCAAACAGTGCGGGGCTATCACAAACAGTCTGTGAAAAGTATCTCGTAGAATTGTGCTGTAACTAGCAAAAAATTAGCTTCAAAGCATCCCATACCTCAAAGAATCTTAATTCCTATTTGAAACAATGTGAGATATCTGTTACAATCCCTTTTTTCTATTTTACTAGTTTCGTGATAAAAATTTTCAAAAATTATTATACTATTGACAAAAACCTTTATAAAACAACCACAATAATTAATAAAAAAAAAACATGTTCCTGGGTTGTGGCCAAGGAAAAACCTTGAGCGTTGCGCTTTTGAAGTAAGTAAAAGCCCAACTCGAAGCAGTAGTTCTTGCGGATGAATAAAATTGCTTATAACGTTCAACCAACCAAGTAGTCGCCAGTATCAAATCCCACAGAGCATCGTAAGCAATGCCGGAAAATCATGAAAAAATGCGCTTCAGGCATGCTAAGCTCCTTTAACTACCCCCTAGTTTTTCAATTCTACTCCGATCTCCCGTCATCCTTGGAACCCTACAGAGCTCAGTTCCGCTCCGTCTTTTCATTGGACGCATTTAGTGTCACTCAAGTTAATTGTTGCCGCAAAATCATCTGTGTACGAGTAGATGCATACTGCAGCGGTATTTACGTTTATATGTAGCGACTTGTATGATTATTATTATTATTATTATTCGGGATTATCTGGGTTTCATCAACTTTCGTAGATTAACGCCAAGAATACCTTCTTACAAACAGCGGTCGTGCATTTTTGTTGCAGATAATTCCAGCTCTTTTTCAGTGATTAGGAAAATCCTTTTATGTCAATTGGGAATCATACTCTGCTCTGTTATTAGAGCTCTCTGGAGTGCCTATTTACAAAAATTTTCTTTGGAATTCCTTTGCATTCCATACACCAAACACTGAAAAACATCCCGTGATTTATTTATTACGTTACTAATACTGGAACACGTATTCAATGTGAAAAACTCATATACAAACTCTGTATTGATGCAGCTTATACCGTGTAGGACAAGGAAAACTCCTCAGCGCGATCTTCATAAATTTGCGTGACCTTCATCTTCACCCAAAGACGCTAAGCTCATTTATCTCAGAAGTGATGGTTCTGCTGAAGACCATGGTGGTAATGAACAGAAACGCCGCTAAAACATCGTACCGGTCATAAATAATCAATCGACCTGATTTCAACGCCTGCTGCACACGATGTGCAGACAGATAATCCGCGAAATTCAATTATCCTTTGCCCAAGAGGACATCCTCATCATCATAAAAAACAAGTCCTTCGTAAATCAGGTGAATTTTTGTTCACCATACACGAGGTATGTATACAACTCAACCACAGAGTTTAGATTTTAGTGAAGATGACCTTCAACGAGTTATTACTGAAGGAGAGATATGTACTCGTATATAGTGAAAATGGTTCTCAAATTAACAATTCAAACTCGAATTCCATCAATTTGAATATGCAAAAGCGAACAGATTTGATAAATAACTATTTTGCAGGATTGTAAATATTATTTCAGACAAAAATAAAAATGTTGAACTTAACAATTCTTTAATTCATTCATTTACATCGTTGAAAAACAATGCAATGCTTTTGTGAAAATTCTGGGCCTCTTTTGCTGTGCAGCTTTCCTTTTGTATATTTTTAAACACTTCACTTTTAATTGCGATATCTAGTTCTAAAGATTACTTTGATACTTTTTTTGAATTGCTTCTTCTTTTAAAGTATCATATTGCATTTTAGCCAGTTCGATTTTAAGCTTTGAAAGTTCGGTCTTCTTCGGGACGTCCATGTATTCTCTTGATGTTTTTTTTTTTTTTTTTTTTAATCCTTTGACAAAACTATTTGCGCGTAGTGTCATTTTCTTTATCCGGCGAAAATTAATTTTCAAAAAGGATGTCATCAACTTTGTGGGCTGGGGTTTTCAATTTTCGATGATTATCTTTTTTTAACATTGACGTCTTATAATTACTGTTGGAAAGTTAAACTTATAAGTGAAGTACAACGCAAATGAATCGTACATTGTAATAATGTAGTAGAGTTCTTATTCAAACCGTTCACCATTGTAATGTAGGTATTGTATATATTGGAGTGATTATATAACTCCCCCTGTTTTGCTACCCACTTCTTTAATTTTTTGAGTATGTATTAAGTCAGGCAGTTTCTCACCAGCTTTTGAATTGTACACACTATTCACAAGTCACACAAAATAAATTGTGAATAATTAAAACATATATTTTTCCGTCTCATTCCATCTATCATCTGTCTGATCTTATTCTTCTTACATACATTGTTAACTTGACCCTATATTATATCTAATGCTTATTACAATAGTTAAGTTCTGAATAAATTATCAACTACAATAGATCGAACTCGTCTTTTTACTCTCCTTGGTATCATTACTCAAACAATTGCTCCAGACATCGTTTACTTTTTCATGGCACTGCAAAAAGTAGTTGCAATTATGAATAAGAAGTATTGCTTTAAATGTTTTATTTAGAAATTACAGTACCTCTTCACTTTCTATTTGTTTCACCATGCTGTCACCATCAAATTCGTTCTCCAACCCAAAAAACGGTTTTCGGGTTCATGATGTTAACTGCCAGTACAAAATTAGGGTCAGACGGTGTGAATGGCTTTCCTCCTCCTGTTTGAATACTAGAACTTTTTTATTTTGCCTCCTGTTTCCTTCTTTCTGCTTTGTAGTTGTTGTAGACTCGTTTGAAGGACTCGCTATTTCTGTAACATGACCCCGACTGACTCTTACAATTTTTTTCAATCCGTTGCCAAGCATTTTCCTTGTCTTATCAGGTTGCGCCGTCGGTTTTTTTGTTTTCGATGATTTTTTCTTTTTCATCAAAAGCACAATGAAGAAGAAGTGATTTTTCATTTCGTGAAAAATTTGGATTCATTTTCTTAAAATTCGTAGCCATAACAATAAATAAATAAACACGTTCCACAAAAACAAACCGATTTTTGACATTTGAATTAACCAACTTGAAGTTAGTTCTTATTTCAAAGTGGGCACTTACTATGTTCGACATAAATTTTTTCGTGCAACTAACATATGTACATTTAAGTGTCACATAGAATTTATGTTTCCTACTATTGACGCACTGCACCGACAGAAAAGCAGACTTCTGACAAGACTTAAAAACTTCTACAGACAGTTAACTGACCGACAAGACCCGGAAATTAGGACACTGATGTCGAAGATTAAAAATATTCAAACGCTAATAAAAGAGAATTACAGAATTTCTGTAAGTTTGTATTGGAACAACAAGGTTCGGGCTGTAAACACCAGCAACCCGAATATGTTTCCGCAAATAAATAAACTATTTTGGAGAAAAAATCAAAACGACCTTCAGTGTCTTTAAAAAGCCCGGACAACAGACAACGAACGGTTACTGACAATAGCAGGTATTGATCCAAATGAGGCCGCTGATGATGACGACTTTTTTCTGATCGAGGATCCACAGGAGAAGGTTGAGGCCATAGGGGCGACTTTCCAGGAAGTATACAAGGCCGCTGATAACATTGGCACTAATTACGACCTGGGCAATCGCGTCTTGGTGCATGACTTCTGCTTTCGAAATGAAATAGGGAACTGGCGATCCGAGGGCTTTGGTTTCACCCGGTTCACCGACGGAAATATGGCAAATAATGTCATTTCCAGAGAGGGTGATCTACCCCGTTCATTTCCAAGGAAGAACTCCATGAGATCTTCGACATAATCAGAGTTAAGAAATCAGTGGGGACCGATGGTATTCCGAACATTGTGCTTCGACATCTTCCTCTAGAAGCGGTGGCATCTACAGCACCCTGTTTAATAATGCAATGAATAATGCACATTATCCAGCGCATTGGAAAACGGCGGTGGTTCTACCTATCCCCAAAAAGGGAAAGGATATATCCAATCCGGCGAATCTCCGGTCGATAAGTCTTCTTCCGAATATCAGTAAGGTTTTTGAAAAGGTAATCAATAGAGCTCTGACCAGGTGCGTTGAGGACAAACATATAGTTCCGGATAATCAATTCGGTTTTAAGGCGGGACATGATATCTCACACCTCAAACTGGTGTCCGATATCCAATGGAATAAAGGCAAAAAACAATGTACTGGTTTTTTTTTTTTTTTTTTTTATAATTTACGCGCGCCTAAGGGGTTGATACCCTTTTACGGTTGCCTGGGCGCGGGCGGAAAGATAGAAGGAGGAGGAGAAAGGAAAATTGTTTTTTTTTTTTTTGTAGTGGTTTGAAACTCAGGTGTGTTTGGTTTCTATGTTTGCTCTCCAGGGGTGGGAGTCCGAATAGGACGGAGAGTTTTTCTTCACTCAGAGTGATTGGAGATATAATTCCCAGTATTTTTTTCATTGCTTGAAACTCTTATAACAGCCAAATCTACGTGTCAGTGTTATGCCTTCACACGCAGAATTTTTTTGTCTGAGTTCCAATTATACAATGAAAAACTGATTTTGTCATGGGCAGGATTCGAACCTGGACCCTCCGAGTGAGAAGTGTTTGCTACTACCACAAAGCACAAAGTGCATGCTTTGTTGACTTGGAGAAGGCCTTCGACACCGTATGGTTAGAGGGTCTTTTCTATAAGCTGACTGGGTTGGGGATCATTCTTTATAATATGCTACACAATAGACACAATGGAATATTTCAAATTAAAAATGGTCTGCAGCAAGGTGCGGTCAATTTGCCGATCCTATTTAACATTTATACAAGCGACTTGATAGGTTCACTTCCCCATACTGTTGCGTAAGCAGACGATTTCATAGCGTACAGAACAGGTCCAAAAATCGAGGTCATTAATACTCTCTTACAGCGTGACTTCGATAAGTTAAGTCGATTTTGCGATGACTGGAAGTCGAAAATCAACTTTCAGAAGTCGGAAACCATTCTCTTTAGGACGCCGTTGTCTGGGGCCTCTAGGGATACCAGAAAAAACTGGCGAAAGTTCTCAATCATAGGACAGCACGGACAGCCTCTTGCCTGTCGAAATGTAGTCAGATACCTTGGGATCTGGCTGGATCAGTTTCTGTATTTTGGCAAAAATGTAGATGCTGCTCTGGCCAGAGCTAAAGGTGCTTTTGCCCTTACAAAGAGACTGTTTTATAGCAGCCAACTCGATGCGAGGGTAAAGGTAAGCTGCTACATTGCCCTTAGCAGGCCCATGCTGGTATCTGGTTGTCCCGTGTGGTTCAATGTACGAGCAAGCTTAATGGAAAAGATTCGGGTGTTTGAGAGAGCTTGCCTTAGGGCTTGTCTTCGCTTGTACAGAACACCAGAATCGAAGTACAAGAAATTTTATCCTAATGAGGTACTTTACAACAGGGCGAACCTAATACTAGTGGACTAGAAGCTGACGCTAAGGCACATTGCAAGAGCAATGACCTCGACGAATAACTTGATATCTGGGGCTTACTACCCCAATTACGTTTACCATGAGAGTGTGCGCTCTGACGGCTTCGTTCCACCGGAAGCATTCCTCTACCTAGATCAGATAGGGTTGATCCAGGATAGATTAGCGGTGCCGTTAATCTTCCATGTCGCTCGGACAGCTGGGGACAGGCGACTCAACTACTACAGAGACGTTCAGTAGGGCGGTGGGGAATCGCGATAAGAGGGATGTCGTTCGGCAGCACCAGCATTTCTGGTGGTTGAATGATGGGGAAGATGTTTCGTCGTCGTTTCCGTCAATCACGGACCAGCCTCACTAATGAGGCAGAGCTGACCAATCTGTTTTCTCTGTGAATAGCGATGGCCAGCTTGCATAGGTTAGGTTAGCATTTAAGAAATATATACATACATATATCAGTGTATACAAAGGTGTATACTGATATATGTATATGATTGTGTATAATGTCTATGTGTGTGTATGTATGTATTGTGTATATAGGTTAGGTAGGCTAAGGTTTATTTTAAGTTAGATATTAAGTTTTTATAAAAAATAAAAAATTATGTTTTTCTTAACAAATATTCTTTTTTAGCCTTAAGTATTCAAAATAAATAGTTCTAAGTAAAATGTAAATAAAGTCGAAAGACATAGTTATAAGAATTTAGAGTAGCTTAGAGCGCCTGTGTGTGGCCAGTAAGTTAGTATAAGTTTGTTAAGTAATTTTAAGCTAGCATTTAAGAATTTTTTTGTTAGTATGTAAGAGTTAATGATTAAGTAAATAAAATGCATTTAAAACTGAAAAAAATAAGTAGAATTTATGTTATACTTTGTTATTTTTTAGATTTATGTTATGTATCCGCAAATGGGCCTAAGACAATGCAAACTAAGAAAATACTAAAATCTCAATTTCAAATTGCATGTTTATTTTGTTATTAAATATTTTTTATGATTGATAAATTAAAGTAGAAATGGAAAAAGGGATTAAAAACTTTCTGTTAAAATTTGACTTCGATAACTTTTGGTTCCATTATTTAGTACTTCTTGTTATTCTAAAGTGTTCGTTTCGAATACAGTTTTTGCAAGATGCACAAATGGCAGATTTGACTTCAGGGAGCTTATACTAAGGTGTTTTTTTTTTTTCTGAAGCCTACGTTGCGCGTAAGTGGTATACCTTGGTATTAGAACTCTTTAGAACTCCATCTCCTGTGCTTTGAAGTACCATTCTTCTTCCAAATCCGTTTCGAAAAATAATGCTTTTGGACATTTTTTTTGTTTTTTTATAACTCGCGCGCGCTATTTTTTGTACCATTAAGATGTTTGCACATTGCGCTGGTAAAAGGAAGTTAGGGGGGGGGAAAGAGAGATACCGATGTGCCAGTTACACTGGCTAGGAAATAAAGAGCTCCGCAGGGCATTCCATAACGAGTTGTAAGGCTTAAGAAAGAATCACGATATTTCAGAGTACGTCCGAAGGTGGGCCTGAGGTTGTAGTGATGAGCATTCATGTCGATCCGGGTGATACGGTTAAAACTTTGAATGCGCGGAATACTAGTGGAGCATTGGCGATGAAAATAGCTATAGAATAAGTGAAACATAAGACATTACGCCGCTTTTCGAGGGTGTCTAATGACTGCGTCATATTGGCATCACCTATGAGTTTTATATCACGATTTTGGATCCTATCTAACAAGTGCAGATACGTCTTAGGGGCGTTGACCAGATGTGGGCATTGTACTCAAATTTTGGGCGGATAGACGCCTTATACACGTATATTGAGTCCAAATCAAACGGTGTGACATATTTCTTACATCGCTTGAGGAAACCTAAATATTTCGCAATGTTTTTGATGTTGTTATTGCAACGTAAGTTGGCATTGACATACCCAACGAGAGTAGAATGTTTTTCGGTTTCGACCATGTAAGTGCCATTCATGGATAATAGCGTGCTGCTTGGATTTCACTTTAAAGACCAGGGACGTGAGACTGGAAACGAATATGAGAAGCAAAGAGTACTGTCGTCAGCAAAGAAATATATTGGATTAGAAGTAGCAGACAAGAGATCATTAATGAAAATTAAAAAGAGTGTTGGAGACAGAACGGAACCCTGGGGCACACCAGCATTTATTTTGTGAATATCAGACTTGAAACCGTCTAAGACAACTTGAATTGAACCTTCCGGAAGTCAGTTTCTAATCCAACGATCCCAAATTTTGGGACTCTTCCAAAAACACTATGTCATCTGCATATATAATAATACTCGTAAAGCTGGTACGATAATACCTGTTATATTCGCACCTCCTACAAGGTATTCTACGCAACAGTGCTGAAGGCCCATCGATGAACTAAATTGATCTGAAAGCGTTTCTCCATCCCATACATCGCATCTAGTATCGCAACGGACGCGTACAGAGCTCATAGCGCTGCTATAACTTTAGTCGAAATCCTGTGAAATAAAATTTCTCTATCTATGCAGCGTGGTCCGGTTTCGAATACAAACATTTGGGATCTGATTCATAGGTTCACATTATGAAAAAAATCGTGTGATGTTGGGGAGTGGGGCTATTCTCAACAACCACTTTAAAACTGCACCTTCAGAAAAGTAGGTACCAACAATTATTTCGTTATAACTTCTAGTGTATTCAACCTAGAGCAACCAAGCTGGATTCGTTTGATAGTCAATTGACTTAATCGACTTAAATGTGTTTGGAGTCCACAAGGAAGGTGAATATATTTTGCTTCCGCTGCAGACTAGACAAGGTCTGAAAATAAGAAGAATTGATCTGTTGTCTTTTTTCGTCATCCCAGGTTATTAATCTGGGATATAGCATTCCTCCAAAAAGCCTTCATTGACGTGTTTAAAAACTAATTCCTCTATAGTCTTCTAGTAGGTTAAAGGGGAGAGACTTTATAAAAAGCGTGAAGATCATTGATGCATGACGGAATCTCGCAGTTCTGGAAGGTCTTATTGTAGCTGCCGCATTTTTTAAAAATTTGTATGGTATTCTGCCCATGCTTCCTGCTTGTTTAATTATGCTGCACTCAATGTTGGTGTAAGCTCCTCTACTGTGACATCGGCATCAATTGATCTACATACATATTTTCAACGTCCCCTCATGCTGAAACCTGGAGGAATGAGGTTGTAGTTGCACCAGGTTGTAGTTCTACCCAGTCGTTTTAATTTTGTAAGTCCATCTGCTTTTTGTTGTATTATCAAAGAGAGCTTGTCTTCATGCTCAGTGCCTACATCTAAACTGGGACGGCATACAAAAGTACTGAAATTACAGCTCTGGGGAGTAGGGTCGTTTTTACGTATCCAGATCCACCAATGTTAAGCAATATGCGCAGGAGAGCTCCCTGCATTTGCGATGCTTTCTTGGTTAAATGGTCTACATGTGTTTAGAGTCGTAATCTGTTGTCCAGCATTACTCCAAGACATTTAACCGCTTCTTTGGACCAGATTATTTGGTTGCTAACCTGGAAGTTGGAGAATTCTACAGGTTTTTTGACGAGGACAGCTTCTGTTTCATGGTCGGCTAGTTCTAGGCTGGCGACTGCTGTCCAATCCTTTATCCGGACAATCCCTTCGATCCCTTCGTTTCTAGCGAATTCAACTTTAAAAATCTGTTTACCTACTGTTATGATGGTAATATCATCGGCAAATCCAATTACCGTCACTCCCCAGGGAATACCAATCACAGGACTTCGTCGTACATGATGCTCCACAATAAGGGCCCTAAGACCGATCCTGTTGAACTCGGGCAATGACGTTGTAGTATTTTTCACCCTCATCTGTATTATATCTCAACTTCTCGTCGTTGAGCGATGAGCTTTCACTATACGCGGCAAGTAATATGGTGTATCCATCCTGGCGAGTGATCTTCTAATGAATTATCAGTTCGCCGAGTTAGAAGCATTTTTAACTTGCAGCGTTACTACTGCACAGTATTCCTTTCCCCTTCGATGGCGCCTCTTTCGATATCAATTACTGCTCTTATGACATTAACAGTATATCGCATTTTTCTAAATCCAAATTGGTAGTGTACGGGGACTCCTTTTTCGTCTGCCACTACGAGTAATCTATTGTAGATTATGTTGTCAAGGATCTTTCCCATGGTGTATAATAGGTACGTATATTGGGCTATAGGACGACGTACTCCTTTCTTTCTTTCCTTTTGGTAGCAGGACAAAATGTTGCATTGGAGGGGTTCTGTAGCCCTTCAGTGCAGTCCTTATCATTCTTTATGCCAAACCCTATGGGATATTGTCGGCCTCCTCACCGAGGCGTTTAAAGCACGCTGTTTGACTCTTCTTGATGGCTTTCTTCGAATGTTTCCTTATCGAAAGTTCTGTCGTTCCATTTTGGACCCGAAGTTTTGGGGGCGCGACTGGTTTCTTCATTTTTATTTCCAATACTATCATTTGGTTGTCACTGTGTGAGTATTCCTCACTGACCCTCAACAGGATGATGTCGATAATAGAGCCTATTCTAGCCTTCCCATATGTATCTGCGCAACCCTTGTTGGCGATACTTATCGATAGGGGAGCAATTGCTTCCAGTAGGGCCTGTTCTCTGGTGTTAGTGAGTCTGCTGCCCCATTCTGTGGCCCAAGCGTTAAAGTCGCCGCCTATAACCACTGGGGCTCTCTGAAGAGCGTCCCCGGTTAGATTGTCCAGTATTTGTTTGATATCAAGCAGCAGTAATGGATCCCGCACGAAGCCTTTTATTTGGTTGCTTGTGCCTTGGAAAACATTGCGTCCGCATATCCATTATCCATACTGCCGTTTATTTTGCCTTATCTCAGATGCAGTTAGTGTTCTCGTCGGGATATTTATGGAGTTCACTTATCACGATAATGTCCACCCTTAAGTGCCCGTCCTGGGCTATTCTACGACGATTAAGATTTATTTGCAGTATCTTGACTGGGTATTTGTTACTGCCAGCAAAATGTTTCACGTCATCTGGATGGTTCCTCATCGCAGTTCTTTACTATGTGACCTTCCGTCCCACATCTCCTACATATATACTCGTAGCTTGGAGCGGTCTGTTTCGCTTTTGAATTGCGAAGCTAGGTGACCAAACTTTAAGCATTTGAAAATTTTTTTAGCAGGGTCTGTTCACGCATGCGACAATTAACCCAGCCAATTTTAAGATTGCTAGCTTCTAAAAATTAGTCTGCGTCTTCTGCCGGGAGGCTGATTGTTGTTATTTGAGTTCCTCCGTGAGCCATTCGCATGGATGAAATATCTGTTTCGGAAACTGTCACTGTAAGCTAGGCATCGATTATGTCGTTTATAGCAGTGACATCATCGATGTCCTTAACCTCAAGAACAGTATGGTGAGTAAGTGATGCTAAGTTCGCTTGATATGCTAAGGCGTCACTAGTGACGCCTTTGAACTCAGAGGTTTTGATACCCGTCTCTTTGCGTTGTTTAAGGAGATCCCCCCTTTGTGTACTCCTAATTTTTGATACCGCCTTTCCCATTTCGGGTCCGCCTTTACCTTGCGTGGTATCTTAACGTATGAGAGGGTGCCAAACACGTTGATGACAATAGCGTCAGGTCTAGGTTTTTTGGCCTCTAGCTGCTTCTTATTGGCGGTATTTCGCCATTCCTCTTCTCCTGTCACCCGCTTCCATCACTTGAGTAAGTTGATCATTGTTTGGGTACATATCATAAATCATCGGCCACAGTCTCGTGGTACTTGAAGTAACATCCAGCATGAATTAGAAAAGTTGAATAACATATGCGGTCTCCACACTTACTACGAGTATATCGTTGGTGGATATTTCATCATTTGAAGGGACCATAACACAACATCACAAAGAGAGTTCATCGAGACTAGCTAAATGAAAAAAAAACAATCAGCACCCATTAGTGGTTCTATCACAGTCGCGGAGGACCTTATCTATTCTACTCGTATATCTATATCTATATCAACAACGATGTCATTGGTGCAAAACAGTCAGCATCTACAGATAGTAGTAAATAAAGCAATTAATCGTCGGTAGAAACAACACTTTAGTAAATAGTGGCATGGGCACCTCTTTCAACATGTCTAAGTTATTTACTCCCGCCCCGCTAATGACTCCAGGGGATCTCCCATCGAACACAGAGCAAAACAAATGATTGGAACGGAGCCTTCAATTCACAACTCGATGGACAAATATAACGACAAAGAAGAGGCCTATAGGAGAAGACTTGAGAAAAAAATAAACCTGTTGGATTCTGTTCATGCTATTGACATCAAAGCTTTCCCTTTTTTTATTTACGTTAAAATATCTTAACATTTCTTTATTCACCACATAACAATTAAATTACAACCTATCCCATTTATCTATTGTGAATTATTGTAATGTAAATCTGCAAATGAAAAGTAGTGTTCGGAATCTCCTTCCAATAAATTCTCTCTCCAGGAGATCGAGCAGCAACTTTGTCAAATTGGAATCTATGATTCGAAGACCAACCGTCGAACCATAAAGTACAAAGTGCGTATACCCGATTGTAATAAAAGGAAAAAATTAAATTAAATTTAAAAGTCGTGTCTTTTATTTAGCAGTTGAAAAATTTGGCAAAATATTCAAAAATTAAAATTTAAAAGTCACAAAATTTGTTGAAGTGACTTAGTTCCTGAAAACTCTCAGGAAACAAACATTTTGGTGCCGAAACCCGGGACTTCTAGACATTTGGCTTTGTTCCCACATCTTGCAAAATCAACGAGAAACTATCCGAGGAAAAATCATCGCAAAATCATCGCAGATACATAGCAGATCATTGGATAAAGGTGGTAAAATTATCATTTGTTTAAATTTTGCCGATTGCAGATTTGTGTCTGAGTGGATGTATTCGTACTTGTGACCTTAAAGCGACCGTGGAATCAAAAGCTTATACTCGACATTGCAACTGCTGAGCCAGCTACGTCATCATCAACCATCGTGAGAATCACGCGTTAGGTTATATCATTATCCATCACCGAGAGAGCAACGCAACAACTCTTCAGACAGAAAGTTTTGGTGCTGTACTGTGGGGAAATCTGATGACGTGCGGAGGATTAAAGTTGGGAGTTTGTAAGCTTTTTGAAGAAGAGACACAAGTAAGTTCAAATTTTTGATCTTGTTTTCACCACATCTGTATACGAGTACAAGAATAGTTAAGCTTTTAAGAAATTGTTGACAAGCGATTTGTTGCCGGTAATTTGTTGCTGTGTTGATAAGACCTTGTTGCTGACTTATAGTTGTTTTTCTACGATATTTGGTTGCTGAAAACTTGGTGGATATCGTTGGTCAAGGAGAGTTTGGAACCGGTTAGAAAAGTTGCAGAGGACTAGAGCGGAGGTACTTGTTGTATAGGCATTTTCAGTTCCATTGTCATAGTTGTTTGGAAACTTGTTGCTAAAGTGTCTTGAAACCATTAGTTTCGTATACCTACCGTCCTTCTTTAATCAGCGACAAGACTACGGATTAATCCAATAAAATTATTAGATCAATTTAGTTTGATTACGTTGAATCTTATTTGTATTAGTTGTCGATTGTTAGAATGTCGGATCCAATTGTATCAGCTGATGGCAGTGGGGAGATCGATGGTTCTACTGATGCTAAGCAGGCAGCTGATAGTAGGCAGAAGACGTTAGCAGATCTGAAGACGTTGAGGGCTACCACCAAGCGAAATCTCACGCGAACAAGAAAGCTTATTGATTCAAAGGGGGACTCGTTATCGACAACTGAGTTAGAATGCCGACTAGGTATACTAGAGTCGTATTTTAAGCAAATCCTGAACTTGCAGACATCAATAGAGCGATACAATATAGTTGAGGAAGCAGACGCTAACGACAATTTCCGATCAGAAATCGAAGATATTTATATTGGTTCGAAGGCAAAGATTATGGAGCTTTTGGCTGCGTTAAAAGACAGTACGATCTCGGGTGAAAATTTAAACACAACACTCTTTCACCCTCAGCCAATTTTGAGGTCGAAGTTAGAGCAAATAAAGTTGCCTACATTTTCGGGGAAGTTTTCCGAGTACCCAAATTTCATTGGTCTGTTTAAGAATCTGGTTGATAAAGACGAGACGCTTGATAGTTTACAAAAGTTTAATTATTTAAAGAGGTCTTTAACAGGAGCTGCATTGGGGGCAATACAAGAGTTCGATATGACCAGTACGAACTATAGGAAGGCACTTGAGCGATTGGCTAATCGTTTTGATAACAAATGCCTACTGTTTCAGGAGCATATTAATTCCCTGTTGGAGGTTCCCAAGGTTACGAAAGCTACTTCTTTCTCATTGCGAAACTTGGAAGATAGCTTCAATACCCATTTAACAGCCATGTTGTCCATAGGGAATTATGAGAACATTACCCATGCCATCCTTATATCCCTGGCGTTAGATCGAGTAGACTCGGAAACACTTTCCAAGTGGCAAGATGCGATGGATTATACCAAGCTTCCATCGTGGGAAGAATTTACGAAGATTCTAGATCGTCGTTGCAAGAACTTGGAGGCAAAAGAATCCCAGAGACATAACGTGGATAGATCGGTTGTCTCAAAAGGGACAAAAGAAAATTATTCTCGTCCTCGTAATAGAGATCGGAGTATACGACACACTGCTTTGACAACACAAAGAGTGCAATGCGAATTTTTTAATTTAGAAGGTCATCAAATAGGTTGTTGTGCAGAGTTCCAGAAGTTGCCAGTAGCAAGTAGGTTTCACGAGACCAAGAAGTTAGTGTTGTGTATAAATTGTTTAGAGAAGGGGCATTCAGTAAGGCCATGTTCGAAGCCGAAATGCAGTATCTGTTTTCTTCCACATCATCAGCTTTTGCATAGGTTCTCTTCAAACTCGAATGTCAATGAGGAAACAGCAGGGTCGTCAAACACTTCACGTCCTACAACGTTGCTTGGCCGAACTTCGAATCAAGTTGTCCTAGCGACAGCATTAATAGAAGTCAGAGATCAGTCAGGAGCTTATCATCCAGTGCGTGCGCTTCTGGATTCTGCTTCGCAGCTAAATTTTATTACGGAGCATATGGCTCAAAGGCTAAGGTTGAATAGGTTAAAGGCGGATGTGGAAATCAGTGGTATCGGAAAAAATGTCTCTAAAATTCGTTTTCGAACCAAGGCGGTATGTAAGTCGAGGATTTCAGACTTTGAAACAGAGCTAGGAATGTTGATTATTAAAGGCATTACAGACCTACAACCAAACAAGTCGTTCAACATTGAGAACTGCAATATTCCAAAGAATATTGTTTTGGCAGATCCAAAGTTCAATCAGGCATCCAAGATTGATATGTTGATAGGAGCGGAATGCTTCTTTGAATTATTGTCGATTGGACAAATCAAGATGGAAGGACAGCCTACTTTGCAGAAAACGTTACTCGGCTGGGTAGTATCAGGTAGATACGATCTGTCGTTGGTCCCGAATGCTACAGTTTGCTTAGTTGGTGGTCAATATTCTGAACAAGACTTGCAGTTGAACAAGATAGTTGAGCAGTTTTGGAAGATAGAAAATGTGGATTGCAAGAGCAGATTTCTAAACGAAGAAGAAACTGCATGCGAGGAACATTTCATGAAAACTGTCATGCGGAATGAGGAAGGCCGTTTTGTAGTAAGATTACCATTTAAAGACAACCCTAAAGTGTTAGGAGACTCGCTGAAAATGGCTAGGAAACGGTTCTATGCATTAGAAAGGAGATTGGATAGGAAGACAGAAGTTAAGGAACAGTACTGTAAGTTTATGAAGGAGTACGAGGAGTTAGGTCACATGCAAGAGGTTTCTGAGAATAAAATTTGCAAAATGGAATATTTTTCTCCTCACCAATATGTTGTCAGGCCTGATTCTTCGACAACGAAGTTAAGGGTGGTTTTCAACTGCAGTGCCAGTACTTCTTCTGAAATCTCTTTGAATGACATTTTGATGAAAGGCCCGGTAATCCAAGATACACTTTTTTCAATTATACTGCGTTTTCGTTGTTTTCGATTCGCTCTTACTGCTGATATTTCAAAAATGTATCGGCAAATACTCGTTGATCAGCAGGATCGGAAATATCAATGTGTTCTATGGAGATCTCGTTCGTCGGATGAGCTAAAGGTATACCAATTGAACACTGTAACCTATGGGACAACGTCGGCTCCATACTTAGCCACCCGCTGTCTTAAAATGTTGGCGGAGACAAACATGGAAAGAATACCTTTAGGGTCAAAGGTAATAGGTGAAGATTTTTACATGGACGACCTTATAACAGGAGGAGATTCATCAGAAGAGATTGCGAGGATTTACCAAGAAGTCAGTTTGGTTTTAAAGAGTGCAGGATTTGAGCTACGAAAGTGGTGGACCAATGATGATGTCATGCTGAGTAAAATTCCTGATGCCGATAAAGAAGTTCCACTGCGGATAAACGATTCCGATGTAATAAAAACCCTTGGCATTAAATGGAATCCATCTACGGACCAGCTGCAATTTATGGTACCAGACATCATTTGTTCAAATATCGTTACCAAAAGAAAAATCCTTTCGGAACTCTCTACTCTTTTTGATCCGTTGGGACTGATTAATCCAGTGATTGTTAAGGGAAAAATAATACTTCAGAACCTTTGGATGCAGAAGACAAACTGGGATGAATCAGTACAGGCACGTATATACGAGGAATGGATGGTGTTTCGACACCGCCTTCGAGAACTAGACAACATTAAAGTCCCACGATATGTCTTGAAACCATATTACAAAACGATTCAAATTCACGGATTTGCAGATGCATCGCTGAAAGCATATGGTTGTTGTATATATGTTCGGACGACTGATGAAACTGAGCACGTCACATGCAACCTTTTGGCTGCAAAGTCAAGAGTTGCCCCCATAAAAGCACAAAGCTTGCCTAAGTTGGAATTGTGCGCTGCGGAACTGTTAGGGATGCTATTGAGGACAGTGTTACCAAATCTTTCACATCTGATTATTGACCAGGTATTTCTTTGGACAGACTCTGAAATTGTTCTTTGTTGGCTATCCGCGCATCCTTCAACGTGGGATGTCTTTATCGCAAACAGAGTGTCCAAGATACAATCAGATCTACCAGCAGCTAATTGGAGACATGTAAGTGGTAAACAAAATCCAGCGGATATTATTTCTAGGGGATCATACGCAGATGACTTGGAAAAGAGTATCTGGTTTCGAGGACCAGAATTTCTGTACTTTTCAAACGATCGGTGGCCAGTTCAAAAAGATTTTTCTATTCTCGCTAATGCACCAGGAAGGCGCAAAACAGTCACAGTTTTATTGACGAATAATATTTCAGAGCAAATTTCGCAAATGTATCTGCATCATAGGGACGTCCAAAGGACTTGTAGAGTTTTTGGATATGTAGTGAAATTCATAAATGCATTAAGGCACTCTAGGCGAAAACCGAATGCAGAAATTGATCAACTAGACCCGAAGATTTTTGCTGCCAAAAGGCCTAAACAAGATGTTATTCCACTAACAGTAAGAGAGATGGACGACGCACTTCTCCGTATCTTGTGGCACATTCAGCGCGGCGAATTCAAAGAAGAAATCCAGCAATTAGAAAAAGATTATTCGATTAGCCCAAAGAGTTTCGTCAAAAATCTAAATCCTTTCCTAGACGATACCTCTTTAAAACTCCTGAGAGTTGGTGGGCGTTTGCAGAATGCAGACATTCCTTACTACACCAAATGTCCTATTCTTCTTCCCAAATCCCACCCTTTCATTTATAATCTAGTTTTTTATTTACATAGAAAAAACTACCATGCAGGACCACAAGCGCTAACTGGTATAATACGGCAACGATTTTGGGTACTTGACGTTAGAAGACTGGTGAAGAAGGTAGTTGACAGATGCGTTCACTGCTTCAGGTACCGGCCCAAGTTGATGACGCAAATCATGGGAAACTTGCCATCGGACCGAGTGCAACCAGCCAGGCCATTCCTGAAGACTGGAGTTGATTTCTGTGGGCCATTCTATGTCACACAAAAACTTCGTGGCCAACGTATCTGCAAGGCTTACGTTGCAGTGTTTGTCTGCTTTGTGGTCAAAGCGGTTCATTTGGAGGTGGTCTCAGACCTAACAAGTCAAGGTTTTATCGCTGCTTTGAAAAGGTTCATTGCTCGGAGAAGACTATGCCAAGAACTTTTCTATGACAATGCCACCAATTTTGTGGGAGCACGAAACGAGCTGAAGGAGTTCAAAGATCAATTCCTGCAACAGCAAAGACAAGATGCAATCGCTGCCTGGTGTACTGGAGAACATATTCATTTTCATCACATACCGCCTCGAACGCCTCATTTTGGAGGACTTTGGGAGGCCGCTGTAAAGTCCGCGAAATCTCATTTATTGCGAACTTTAGGTCAAGCCAGTTTGACGTTTGAAGAGCTTTCTACAGTGGTGACAGAAGTTGAAGCTATTTTAAACTCTCGACCAATCTGCCAGATGTCCAGTGATCCCAGTGATGAGCAAGTTCTAACACCTGGGCATTTCTTGATTGGAGGTCCTCTGAATGCCATTCCAGAACCGTCACTGGAACATGAAAAGATACCCTGTTTGAAGAGGTGGAGACGGCTGGCTCAAATTAAACAGCATTTCTGGATCCGCTGGGCGAAAGAGTATCTTTTAGAGTTGCAGCGAAGGGCAAAATGGAAGTCGTCATCCGAAAATGTGAAAATTGGTACTATTGTCCTTATTTCTGAAGACAATACATCTCCCCAGCAATGGCTCCTGGGCAAAGTTATCGGAACAGTGATGTCAGCAGATGGAAAAATTCGTGTCGTGGACCTGAAGACGAGGAATGGAGTTCTCCATCGAGCTATTCACCGACTGGCTCGACTACCAATAAATGATTAAAGTATCGGTAACATGTTGCGGATACTTTATGGCGGCCAGGATGTTCATGCTATTGACATCAAAGCTTTCCCTTTTTTTATTTACGTTAAAATATCTTAACATTTCTTTATTCACCACATAACAATTAAATTACAACCTATCCCATTTATCTATTGTGAATTATTGTAATGTAAATCTGCAAATGAAAAGTAGTGTTCGGAATCTCCTTCCAATAAATTCTCTCTCCAGGAGATCGAGCAGCAACTTTGTCAAATTGGAATCTATGATTCGAAGACCAACCGTCGAACCATAAAGTACAAAGTGCGTATACCCGATTGTAATAAAAGGAAAAAATTAAATTAAATTTAAAAGTCGTGTCTTTTATTTAGCAGTTGAAAAATTTGGCAAAATATTCAAAAATTAAAATTTAAAAGTCACAAAATTTGTTGAAGTGACTTAGTTCCTGAAAACTCTCAGGAAACAGATTCGAACACCAACAGCCTCTTGGGGTGTCAACCAAGAACAGAAGAAACCCACTGCATCAGAGGAAAAACCAGACGCTTTTGCAAGCCATTTCAGAGAAAGTCTCTGCAGAGCACCTGTCAGATTCTATCACTGAAGTTAAGACGTATGTCTCTGAAAAAACAAATTGCTGCGACCACATCACAGTATTTAATGGATCAGTTTTTCCGATAATTCCTCTGATGATGACTTATTTACCTCAATTGGGAAGGCCACCGTCTGCTAATGACCAGTTTTCTAATCACAGTGTTTCCTTAGGAAAGCCTGGCAATATATCATGCCCGGATTGATACAATTTTTGACCGATTTTCTAACAAATAACCAATATGGATTCAGGTCGAAAAACTCAAAAAATCATTCCCCGTATGAGGATTCGTATGACGTTACGTGCGAACTCAAAAAGAAGAAAGCTCCGAGAAGGCATTTGTTCGTGTTTGAATCGAGCCATTCTGGTGTTGGGTTCCCTGAACATCATCAGGAATGAATATGTGCATATGCGCTTATCGTGTACCGTACTTCTTCTAACCATATGCAAGTCATTTAAATATTACAAGATGAAGAAGCTTTTCTATGAATCGAAGGATTATTCCTTCAATCAGGAAATATTGGGTCTATTGCAACAGACTTTGAAATTCGAAATAGATACTTCAGTGTGAAAGCGATAAGCCCTGGAAGACAACTCATTCTATAGAAAGACCAACAGAGAGTGGCCTACTTGCCAGGTGAAAAAGCCTACATGCTGTGATCTGTGGTGGAACCGTACACCCTGACAACCCGATTGTGCTACAAATCATATGAATCGACCCCTGTACTAGAAGAACTACTAGCATAAGCGGCACTGGACTGATCGAAGGCTAATTCAATTCAAGATATTTAGTTAAAAAATAGTAAAAATGCTGATTTTAATGTGTAAAATATACAATTCTCTGTATAATAATTTTTAGTTTATTGTTCGAATAAGACAACAGAAATTTCATAAGAATTGCTGTTAGAGCCGGGTTATTCAACAACCTATAAGAAGACTTACTCAGCAGATAGACTCCTTTTAACAGACACGAATTTCCCATTCAAATTCGGCCTTCCCATCGGGAACTCCAAGTTTTAGTGTAAGCACACGTGAGTACTCATCATCCTTATCATACTTAATCAAAGGCGCAAAAAGGTATTCATTGAAGAAAACACTCTTTATGTAGCAGTCATCACCTCGCAGCTCAATATTAAAGGCACTCTGAACATCGAGATTATTTCCAGGAATCCAGCTGAAGACATAGTGCATTTCTGGGCTGAAATCGATTTGTGCCGCATACAACAATTCCTGATTGTACAGGTCGCTCCTGAAGAGAATTTCGTCGTTTTGATGAATAACCGTCCAACGTGCGGCCGATAAATCGGTGCGATTTTGGGAAGTGATGAAAATGTTGCGACGATCTTGGTCGTGATTGTATTTTGCTGGAGCAGCTTCCAGATATGCTTGCCTTCCTTTGTTCCACAGGCAAACAACTGGTGAGAAGTAAAGATTTCTGGCTGAAGTTGGTATCTCCTTAAGCATCCTCTCAAAGACTTCGTTTTTCGTTGAGATTAAGGCAGCAAATTCGACTCGTCTTTGAAGCTCGGCTAGATTTGAAATAAGCTTCACAAGAATATCATTATTCGAGGCAGAATCTTGCTTAATCTTCCAGAAGAGTTGTGAGGCTCCTTCAATAGCCAGTGGCACATTGAATTTTGCAAAAATGTAGGAGCAAAGCAAATTTGAATCAATTTCACCATAAGCATCCTTAACAACGATTTTGATCACTTCATCGGACACATTTTGTGGTAACTTTTGTAGAGCGCTGACAAAAATCGAGTATTCAAGATTGCTCTCAAAGTCACCAGTCTTCATGGCCTTGATTAAGTAGTCGGGGGCTGTCTTCCTGATTGACTTCGAAATCCCACTGATTATCTTCGAAATGTCCTGCTTAACTCGGTTGGGAATTACTTTATTGTCTTGCTCCATCAAGCTCAACCCAAATGCCTGGTGTAATTCTATAAATCTCAATGGATACTTGTGTCCAATAGTGCGCATTTCATCGTACAGCGTCTTCAAAATGCTGAAGCGCAGCTCCCAGTTTGACGCAGCTCTTGTGAAATTCAAAATTATGCCAAAGTTGTCTTCAGAATTTGAAAAGAGCTCACGGATGATTTTTGTGGTGAATTTTGTGTTCTTCGATTTGTTGAGTTTCTCTTCGGCCAATTTAAAATTACCACTCAGAATGGATGCAATGATTTCCTGCTCGTCACGGGTATCTTGGTTGCATTCCATTGGTTGTAGTTCGTCCAAAGTACTTTGGAGTTTCTTCAAACGGGCATCGATGGAGTTGAAGTGTTCCAGAATCATTTTGAAATTAGTATCACAGGATTCGCATTGATTATCAGTGGACACAGGCGTGGGTACATTCTTCAAGTTTCTATAATTCCATTCAAGTCCACCAAGTCGGGCTCTAAGAGCGTCAATACTATTTGTGTCATCACTTGATCCGGATTCGTAGCGGATAATCTCAATATGTGTAGGAGTGCTATTGGTGGTTTGAATCGAATCACTCTGCCGGTTGTCACAGGCAGCAGCCGTCACGACACCAATCCAAAATAACAACAAACCAACTCTTCGCAGGACAGAATTCATTATTTCTTCTTGTTCTACGTACTGTTGAGCGGGAAGCGTTTACCGAACAACTGTTACTAGATAGAAGAAGTCAACCTGCTTTTATACAAAAATACTTCAATCAGAACTTCTTCTGAACAAATCGCAAACAAATAAATTGCTGAGGTACCTGTGAGCCATTATTTATTGGTTTAGGGTCACAAAGATTCTCTGTCTGCAATTCGATACCTAGAAGATGCGATTATCGGGGATTTTCCTTCAATTTATAAACTCTTGTTTAATTAGGATGGTTAGGCCTTGGCAGAAATAAATTAGTCCCAGCATACTTGTAGAAAATTCATCTGCGTTGGGATCAGGATTATGTGTATCTCTGTGGAACTGGTTTCGCTGTGATCAGTTGTGGAGCGTTATGTCTATGTTTACCAGAATAGTTTTCTGATAAGGAGGATTAGTTTTGATGAAAATCATTTCTTACTATTAAATAGCAGCACATGTTGTAGGTGAATATTTTCGTACCTGTTTTTTGTTGAATTTTTCTACTCAGCGGGATTTTGTTCTTACAAAGAAAAAAGTTCCTTCGGAGAGGAAAGTAGAAAAGTATCTCAGATAAGATCCAGTAAAATGCAGGTATTGCAAAGTATTGAATAAAATGGCTCTCAATAGATATTTTTTAAAACAAAAGACACTTTTGTATAACAAAATTCTATATATGTAGAGTTCTTGGTGAAAAAAGAAAAAATTTAATTATTATTTAATTATAAGATTTGTACAGTTGCCTTTAAAATGGAATTTTATTCGTTCATCGTGCCTCGGTCATTTCTGACTCGGAAATTAGCATTTTATTGTGCTAAGTGTAGGAAGTTTAATAAATCGGTTTTCAGCCATTAAAAGTTTCGATCCGTCCTAAGTTCGAAACTACGGACGGTGGTATATAGAACTATAAAAATTGTTGTATATAGTTAGTAGGTAAGAGTTTGTAGCGGCTGCTCATTAAGCACACTATTATGCAACGACTTAAGTAATCTCGGCTGGTGGCTCAAATGCACCCTTTGGAATGGTGGAAATCGATTTATTGTTCAACTAACCGTTGAAATAGATATGTAATGCGAATGATAATATCTAATACCTCATATCCCTACGTCACTTACGTGCGTAGTGATTTTGCTAATCAAACTCCACCACAATGTATTCGGTGTTCCAATCTGGAATACAACTTCATGTGGTTAAAATTCCATCTCCGAAAGCAAATTATCCATTATAGCTTTGTCTATAGAAGCCCCAATTCCACCTTTAATGTGTTTGATGCGCTGTCTGACTTGTATTGTATCAATTTCAATGTACACAATGCTGGGTGGCTTCGAAATTATGGGCAGACAACACCCAGGACGGGACGGTGTGTTGAGATCTTCGCTGCGGAAAACTTAAACTTAACCCAGCTTGTAAATGGGTGCATGCGTATACCAGACGTTGATAGTCATACCGCCAACACCCTGGACTTATTTTTCACATCTCACCCTGAGAAGTACACCGTTGATATGCTCTCCCCTCTAGGCTCATCGGACCATTGTGTCATACCAGGTAATTTTTTGTACACCGACCACACAGTTATAGAAAAAATTCCTAAAAGAACCGTATGGCAATACGAGAAAACCAATTGGAGCGGTCTTAACAGCTTCTCTAGGAAGTTTAACTGGTCGTTATGTTTCCTCGACAACGACTGATGTAATCACAGACACTATTCTCTTTGGATTGAGATCCTTTATCCCTCATCGTATGAAGAGTATCAAACCAAAAGAAAAGGCATGGTACGACTCAAGCTGTAAAGAGGCTATCAGGGTTAGAGAAATGTTTTTTCGGTCCTTCCAGACCAACCTGACCGAGGAAAACCAAAAAAGTTCTAACGAGCCAGGAACAACTGCAACGTCTTTCTTCAGCGTGTGAAATTTCAATACGACCAAAACTTTTGGCAAAAAATATTACAATGTCCCAAAGGTAGTAAAAGGTTTTGGTCGTTTGTCAAAAACATCAGAAATTCTGGCTCATCCTCCATCCCAATGCTCATTTACAAGGCCAATATTCGAATTCGAATGCGACTCTCGTATCGCTTCTCGCAGTATTGTAAATGGGACTATACTTCCAGATTGTGTTTTGTCTCCGCCTACATTTGAGTGCGTTGAATCTTCAATGGGACAAATCCACTGTTGCACTCGTGTATTAGCAGGAGTACTTAAGGATCTCAACATACATAAATCCGCTGGTCCATATGGTATATGTCACCTTCTTGCGAAGAGGTGTTCTTCCACGCTGGTAAAACCACAGATAAACTTTTTCATCAATCGTACCCTTTAGGATTCTTTCCGAGCTGCATTTGTCCAGCCCGTCGCTAAAAAAGTCGAATCTTCTTCTCTCTCCTGCTTCAGACCCATTTACGTTCCTTCTTTCCAAGGTCATTGAAACGCTGATAAGCCGTCAGCTCATGAAACATCTCGAAACACGAAAACTACGGTTTTCACCGAAAAGTAGAAACAATCTGGCGAAAGCAAGATAGTTACGCTTTGTATATCTAGGGCATTTGACAGAGTATGGCACCAGGCTATTTTATCAAAAATGCGTGCATTTGGGATCGACGACTCTCTTCTCCAATGGATTAAAAATTACCTTTCGGAACGTTCAATTCAAGTTGTCTTGGACGGTTTCAAGTCTGATATTCTCAAAATAAATGCTGGTGTGGCCCAAGGGCTCCGTTCTGTCTCCGAAACTATTTTTAATTTTCATCAACGATCTCTTGTCTGATACTTCTAAATCAATATATTCCCTTGCTGACGACAGTACTTCTGCTTTTCGGATTCGTACCCGAACTCACGTCCCTGATCTTCGGCTGTAAAACGGGAATGGCAGCGTATGTTAAGGTCATTAAATTGTGATATTAACATCATAACAAATTGGTGAATTATCAACAGAGTCGAATTTAAAGTTCCCAAAAAAACAATGCTGTCTGCTGTCGTTAAAGCGAAATTTAAACACCCAGCCATTATCCATGAATCGCACTTGCATCGTCGAAACCGAAAAAATTTCCATTCTGGGCATGTGTGTCAATGACAACTTACGTTGTAATGACCATATATTTGATATCGCCAAAAATGCTGCGAAATGTCTAGGTTTCCTCAAGCGATGTAAGAAATATTTTACCCCCTCTGATCTGGCCTCAATATATAAGGCATTCATCCGCAAAAAATTGGAGTACAACGCCCACATCTGGTTAGGTGCTCCTAAAACATCTCTGCACCTGCTAGATTGGATTCAAAACCGTGGGATGAAACTTATTGAAGATACTAATACCAGTCAATCAATTGACACGCTCGAACACCGACGTAATGTCTCCTGTCTCACTTTGTTTTATCGCTATTTCCACTACCAGTGCTCCACTGAAATCGCCAGTAGAATTCCTCCCATTCAAAGTTTCAACCGTAACACTCGTCTCGCTATGAATGCTCATCAGTATACCCTCAAGCCCATTTTCGGACGTATTCTAAAATATCGTAATTCGTTCCTAAGCCTAACAACTCGCTTATAGAATGTCTTGTCGACCTCTCTATTTCCTACTCATTGTAACATTCAGACATTTAAAACCAACGTACATCGGTGCGTATCTTTGTTCCCTCTCTAATTTTCTTTCGCCCGCGCTGTGTGCAAAGATTTTAAGGGTACCTTAACCCGTTGAGCGCGCGCTATTATAAAAAGAGAATAAAAAAAATCTGAATTGCTACTGCGAAATTAGCGGGCTAAATTGAATTTTCAGGCAGCTCTATTTTGAATCCCCTGATTACAGGGGCCAAGAGTTCGCTGAATTTTTTTTATTTTTTTTTTATTTCGGTCTATTCTTCGAACTTCATCTGGAACTTGGGCTTCCATTGCTTTTTGGACCTTCGTTAAATGACGCAGAATCACTTTACCTGCTAGGCCTCAAGTTTCCTCTTTGTCTGAAAGAAGAATTTTTGAACACTGACATTCGTAACATTTTCATTTTCGTTGCAGTCAATTTTCCTTTATACCCTTCTTACACAAAATACTGAGGAATTTTCGTACCATTTAATCCATCTCACACTAACTCTACGTACCATGTTTTAATGGTTAGCGACAGGTCCTAAGTATTTAAAATTTTCGCATTTCAGAACGATGATGCCTTCTAAATATACATATGTATGTCAGGGGTTGATGTTTGGCGCTCGAAAAAACGAATATTCGTGGAAGGATCGGATCTTATAAATTACCCCGTACTCCAACTGAAACTTTAATTCGCACGGTTATTTCCACTGTGTATGGCAGTGCTTTTTGTTGGGGACTAGTATTCCCCACCAACGAACCATCTTATCACACTCAGTCCCAGGTTGTCGATTCATCTATTGACAATTCTCTGAGTGGGTTATATATATCTTTCATTTTTGCATTGAATTAATGTATAACGGGAATTGTTTTCCGTATCACTTTTATCATCAGAAGAAAAATGAAGGCGCATCTTATCAGATATTTTGAAATATTCGTCTACTCATATGTATGGAAAAACAATCAAATCCAAATTGTTTGCTTGTATGCCAGTACTCCTAGTTGCAAGCTCATTTGAATTTTATAGTGCCCGTATGTAATAACAAGCTTAAAAATATTCTGAAATGGTTAGTTCCTTCCATTTTGCCTCTACTTGTTTTTATCATTCACAGTCATAGAAAAAAGTGTACGGATCACCTCCTTTAGGTACCTTTGGGAGACCCGGCTTGCTCACAAAAGGATTTTTTTTAAATCACCGCTCAAGCTCTTCAATTTTGCTTTCACTTTCATCTTCATTAAAATCCTCCTAATGGCTATTCTCAAAACTATCATCGGGTTCATGTCATTCTCATATTTTAGATCACTGTCACTATACATAAGAGGTGAGCCAACAGATGGCGTGGATGTTGGCTTTCAATTACTGTCACTTACTGAATTCAATGTTGTTGATCTTTTTGACAGATGTCATACAACCTTTGGCAATTTTAGTCATTCAGTCATTTACCACGTAACAACGCATTTCTGTTATTCAATCGTATTACTAAAATGGACGATCTGTAAAAGTAACATTTCGTAAAATTTGCTGATTTTTTGGCCAACATAATCGCTCTAGTGAGTCCGGAATTCGTACAATGGTGAAGCGTTCTGAAGAAACTGGTTCGGTATTGGGTCAAATTCCATATCAGCATGCTCGACCTCCAAAACATCATCACTGTGAGCGAAAGTGTTCATCTTTTTAGATGAAGTCTACTTTCGGATAGATGGGTACGTAAATAAACAAAATTTACATTTCTGGGGCCCTAAAAACCCATACGAGATTCACGAAAAATCAATCCAAGCCATTGATCATTCGACATCATTCGCCCGTAGTTTTTCGAAGATGCGGCTGGATAGATAGTTAGAGTGAATGGAGAACGTTACCGAAACATGTTGACGGCTATTTTTTTTCTTCCGTTTGTACGTCCCAAACTCCTTTCGACGTATTTATGCCTTTAACAAGCGATGTACGGTGAAAGAGTACAGATAGGTGGACTCAGATTTTCGTTCTCTTCTAAATGTTTTGAAATACTTTTTTTATTGTATTATTATTGCAGTCCAAAGAGAACGTATTAGCTCTCTTTAAAACACATATTATTATTTTGGCTAGTTTTTTCAAACGTGAATTAGAACGATGTCGCGTCGGACGGCTTCTCTCCTTGGTAAGTTAAAAACTAAAGTTTATAACTCGATTTGTTATGCAAAATTTATTAAATTGCGAAGTGGACGTTCCGATGAATCTGTGAGTTGCAAAACAAGTTAACTTCAGTTTTTAAGATTTATTTTCATCTAAACAAGGGGTACACATACGTGTACTTTGGGTATTTACACAAGAAAAAACTTCCACCACTTAAGTTCGCTTAGTCCACGTATGTATATTTCGGAGGTTTCGACATATAAAAAATATCAACTGTATTACTACATTTTTTTATATCTTCAACTCAATATGTTACTCACAAATTTCGATCTGAATAGGCAGATTTTACCAAAAAGCTAACTGATGCTGGAAAAATTTTTGAACGACAGTGATGCAGACCTCTCTTATAACGAAGATGACTATTTTGAGTGCATATTAAATGAAGTATTTAAAGATGCAGAAGATGATGCTGCTCAAAGTCAGGATACCAACGATATCGAAGAAACTTTGGAGCCATCACTTGGAAATTCAGCAATGGAAACACCGGCTGAGGAGCTTGTAAATAATCCTGAACGACGGAGAACTATGAAATGGCTGAAGAAACGGTAAAACAAGAACAAAAAAGTGGTTGTTCTTTATTAGTTTTGTTTTTTGTTTTTACTGTAAGATTTCTGCTCCGAGATATTGATTAAAATCAATTAATGCCCGATGAGAACACGCCCGAAAGCATTTTAGGCAAATTCTTTCAGTACCTTTCTGGGAAAAAAACAGCACGCGTAACAAACTGTTCTGCTAGGCACATCAACGGACGAAATTATACATTTGACTGGAATTCATATCTTGATGGGTTGCTTAGGATTCCCACAGTTGCAAATGTACTGGTCAAACAAAAGATTTTCGGGTGTCGAAAATAGCTGAGTGCATGAGCAGAAATCGCTTTTGTGAGCTTCGAAGGTTTTTACGATTTGCGGAAAGCAAAAACGGAAATTAACCGGAATCAGACCGATTGTGGAAGATCCAACCATTTATTGATTTTGTGCTCAAAAAGTCTTTGACCTTGACGATTCCATACCACACAGCAATAGATGAGCAAATGACGGCGCTGTCATGAAGAACCGCATTGGACCAGTTATCAAAAAGAGGTGAGTGGGAAGAATGGGTACGAGTTGATAATGGTATTTCAGCTATTAAGTGGAAGGACAACAAAGGTGTGCTTCTTCTATCATCATATGGTGGAGTTCAGCCCGAAATGAGATATCAACGGTGGTCCAAGGAGCAGGCTTGTAGAGTTGCATTACCCCAACCTTCCATTGTCAATATGTGCTACCGATACATGTGGGGGTGATCTCTGCGACCGCTAAATCTCACTATAAACTGTTGGATAATGCACAAAAGACAGCAAAATATAGATGCGGAAAAGAAAATGACATTTTTGGAGTTCAAAGTCTGTATTGGGAAAGCAAAGAAGTGGTCGTAAGGAATCGGTCTAACATATCATTTAGCTCGCAGTCCAAATCAAGCAAATCACCCGAAAAATCTGGATCTGCAAAAAGAAGAAAAGTGAACCTACCACTTACAGTAGAAGAGCGTTATGATTGTTTTGAGTATTTTCCTCAAGTCATGGAAGCAAAAAATGCTTCAAAGTGTGAGGCTTAGAAGTTTTCTTAAATTTGGAAGACTTTATTTTGTTTACATTATTACTTTTTGAATTAGAATTATTATTTTATATTTTTCGTTTTTATTCGTTGAAGACTGACCATGAAATGTATTTATAGTTTAGTTTATGTTTTTTTTTAAACATTAGAGGGTTATAATGGGTAAGACCGTCTCAAGACTGCCTCCTACGTCAAACTTAAAATTTGTTTTTGCTTTAAACAACGGAAACTTGTTTTTGTTTACTTTTCTGCACATTTCTGTATATATATCACTTCACATTGACCACGCGTTTCAGTGCTGTCAACAATTTAGTGCAGAAGTTGAATTTCTATCGAAAATTAATTTTTTATTTTGCCAATTTTTAATTGTTAAAAAATATCAGTTCGAATCAAAAAATTTAACACATAATTTTACTGTAAGTAATTAATATAATTTATTTAAGCTTAGTTATAAAGTTGAAGTGATTTAACAGTGTTATGTGCCTGTTGAAAGCAAAAAATTCAAGTCTTGTCGGCTTACGTGTACAAAATGTTCGTTTTTGTTTAGTTCTTGTGTTCCGTTTCTGGTGTCTGAAAAAATTATTGTTAAACCAATTTGTGAATATTTTATGACAAAATTGAATTCTAATGTGTTAGATGGATCTTCGAAGACGCCAATACCAACAAAAAAATTAATTTGGAAGCCTTGACTGATGATCAATTGGCTGAATTCATCGAATCAATAGAAAGCGGCGATGATAGCGATGACACCATTTGTGATCCTGACTACGTTGTCAACAACATTCAGCCGGATAATTTAGATGATATGTCAGAAAATAATGCTCAGGTAATTGAAGAATGCCTTCAGCAAATGAACGAAGCTGACACGCTATTTTTGTTTTGTTTATAATTTACGCGCGCCTAAGGGGTTAGATACCTTTTTACTCCCTTTTAGAAGGAGGAGAAAGGAAAAATTGTTTTTGTAGTGGTTTGGAACTCAGGTGTGTTTCACCTGAATTTTAGCGAAATCGAAAATCCAGCAGCCTCAACTTTTATTGCTAATGATACAGAATTGCAGCCATCCACTTCATTTCCGAATTCGCGCTTCAAATCTCAAAAAAGGCCAAGACCTCCCTTACCATTGTTTGAGATAACTGGGCCAACAATTCAGCCTTCTTTTAGGGGATTCAATGATTTACTCAGTTCAATTACAAATGACACAAAAAAGTTTTCCAAATTGGTCTAGCGTAAACGCTCAATGCGCCTACATGTAAATAAAGTTGCATTTTGTGGTAATGCATCATTCCCATTGAGTGTCAAAAACCTTGATACTCCAATGGAAGTCTTTAGTTCGTTTTTTACTGACAAAATAATTGAGCTCATCACTGAAGAGACAAATCGTTGTGCTTTGATGGAAAACATTAATTCCGGTTTCAAAACTTTTGACGAAGAAATAAGAAATTATATTGGAATAATGATTTATATGTCGCTACACCGTTATCCTAATATTGAGAGTTATTGAAGCAAAAATGCCTTCCAGTTGATTCAAAAATGTATATCATCAAATGGATTTACTACAATCAAGAGGTTTTTATGTTTTCCAGATGAATCAGAACGTAGAAAATAAGGTGAACCTGACTACGACCCTTTGTTTCAGCACCAAGACGAAACACGATCTTCATCTGTATTTGCCAAACAAACCCCATAAATGGGGGGTCAAATTGTTTGTTCTCTACGATTCATATGGATTTGCTTGCCATTTTGAGGTGTACAACGGTGCAGGTGACAACGTCATTTTACCTGGCACACCGGATCTAGGAGCTACTTTCAATGTTGTTGTTCGGTTATCGCAAACAATTCTTCCATTTGCTTTAAACTATATGGGTTATTGTTTACTTCGATAACTTTTACACATCGCTTTCTCTTTTAGTATATTTACGAGCCCGAGGAATCTTCAGTTTAGGCACAGTGAGAGGTAATTTTTTATATTGGGTTTTGGAGATAAAATTAATTTTTTTTTATATAGCTAATCGTATACCAGAGTGTAAGTTGCCGACTGACAGTTAAGTAAGTAAAGAAAGTAGAGGATATTCCATAGAATATATGACATCAATCGATGGAGTGGATGTAAATACGGTTTTATGGAAGGATAACAAGTCTGTACGTTTGGCATCCACCTATGTAGGGATTGAATCTTTTGAAAGACTCAATCGTGGTGAAAACAAAGCAAAGGCAGCTCGATACGATAGAAAGCAAAAAACATTGAAATCGACTGCCCCCAAATTATCCGCTAGTGTAATGCTCATATGGGTGGAGTAGACCTCATGGATGGGCTTATGGGTCGGTATTATATATGTATATATATGTTCACCCTGTTGCTGATGTTCGTCATGATGGTGAAAATCATTTTCCAATTTGGGTTGATATAGGGTTTTCCAATAAGGACTTGACAACTTTTTTTTTTAATTAAACCCAACCCATTTGAGATATTTCAAAAACTTTATTATCGGCTTGAAATACAATCAAAACATTTATGAATGGAACTCGACTTCGTTCATATGGCCACGTTTGCAGCGGTCGATTGGTTGGACCCAATTTTCAACGACTTGGCCAGACATTTCGGCCGAAGCGGCCGCTATTTCGCGTTCAATGTCGGCTCTGAGCTCTTCCAACGTCGTCGACGTGTTGGTATAAACCAATGACTTAACGTAACTCACAGAAAATAGTCAAGCGGCGTTAAATCGCACGAACGAGGCGGCCAATTGACTGGCCCATTTCTTGAGATAACACGCTCACCATACTTACTCTTCAATAAATCGATTGTAGCGTGTGCTGTGTGGCTTGTGGTATCATCCTGTTGAAACCACATGTCGTCCAAGTCCATATCTTCCAATTCGGACCAAAAATAATCGGTGATCATGGCGCGATAACGCTGACCAGTAACGTGACGATCGTTATCGTCGACGAAAAAATATGGCCCAATAACGCCGCCGGAATGCAAACCGCACCAAACAGTTATTTTTTGTGGATGAAGTGGTGATTCATGAAGCACATGTAGATTTTCACCCGACCAATAACGCATATTTTGCTTATTGACGAACCCATTGAGCCAAAAATGAGCTTCGTCACTGAAGATGATTTTGCGATGAAATTCATCATCTTGGCGCATCTTCTCCAGAACCCAATCGGAGGACGTACGTCGCTTCAAATGGTCCATCGGTTTCAATTCTTGAGTCAGCTTGATCTTGTATGGGTGTAAACCAAGATACTTATGCAAAATACGCCATAATGTGGTCTGAGCGATGTCCAATTCTTGAGAACGCCGTGGAATTGACTGATTTGTATCGTTTGCTACGGACGCCTGAACGGCAGCGATATTTTCGACACTTCGACCAACCCGTTGTCTCACTGACACGGCAACATCACACAACGAATATGTAGACTCAAATTTTTGCACTAAATTTGTTATTGCCTGTCTAATAGGGCGAGAATTACGACCGAAAAGTGGAGTTAACGCTCTTAAAGCTGCAGTCACCGACTCCGAATCTCGGTAAAAAATTTCTATAATTTGTAGACGTTGCTCGTTCGTGTACTTTACCATGATGAAAATGTTGAGTTTATTGAATAAATTGACAGTGACATTTTGATGATTAGTGAAAGAGTGCGTTCACAAATTAAATTCAAAGTTGTCAAGTCCCTATTGGAAAACCCTTTAGAACCGAAAAGAAAAGATGTAAGCACTGTAAAAAGTCTGACACACAGATCGTTTGTTACAAATGTAACCTTCACATGTGCTGTACTCCTAACAAAAATTGTTTTTGGGATTATCACCACAGACAATAAAACACTTTATAATTGATTTCTTGTTTTCTGCAAATAAAAAAATTTGAATTATAAATTCCATCAAAGTAATTTCATTACACGTAAACCGACATGACCGTCTTAAGACGGTCTTCAGTAATTCTCACCTGGCGTTCGAACTGCATACAATTTTTTAATGAAAATTCACCTATATCTACGTGAAAAAAAATTATCAACTTCATCTGACCATTTACACTGTTTTGCCCGTCAGAGGGTTAAGTAAGAATTTTTTCTACGATTCTGTGGTAACAATAAAATTTGAAAAGTTTACAGAAACTAAAAGTAAATCTATTTCTTTTTACTACATATCAAACCGTAGTCCGCATATGTGTACCATCTAAAACTAATAGTTAAAATTAAAAGGTATACATTTTTTTAAATCAAAATCAAGTTATTAGCCCATATTTAGCAAGAAACAAAAGAAAAACTGAATTATTTCCATACAGTTAGTGAACGGGATAGGAGAGGCTAAATCTTTGTTCCTCCAGTCTTCCAATTTCGCTGCATCTTCTATTTTTTTTCTCAGCTCCAGTTACGACCTTGAATAGCCGATGTGCAAAAGTTTTCTCCATTGGACAATGGAATTTCTCCAGTGTACCTTGTATCAGTTGTATAATTTTCAGAAAATACGTAGTTCTTATTTTTACACGGCAACAATATTCAAATGCGTCAGGTAAATATCGTTTTAGTGACGTACAATTAAGGACAATAAATATATACCAACTTTGTTGTATGAATTGACAAAAGATAAGCCAGGGTCATATTCGGAGTATACCTCTCGCAGGGTAGTGAAAATATTTCAATCTAATAGTAAGAACAGAATGGTGCCGTTTCAAAAAAATTTAACACATTTCCGTACCTTTTCAAGATAAAGGAAATTTAAGAAAAGATATGGCACAAATAGCCGGAAGGACATCTACTGCTCTTTGTCACAAAATTCACTGACCTGGTAAGTTTTACGACATTCGAATCATTGGTTCTTGTCCTTTTGAGTGGTTCAACAGATTATTTTACAACTCTGACTTAATAAATACAACATCAGGCAGATTTTACAATTCCAATCAAATTTTATTGCCACGCTCATGCCCTTACATAATGACACCGATAAAACACCGACAAACCCATACTTTCTCGAGGCTGCTGGGATTAGGAAGAGGCTTACTCGTACTTGAAGTTGTTTTACTTAACGTGCGTTGGTTAATTCCCCGTCTCTACCGGTATTACTATTCGTTTGATTCCAAACGAAATGGATGTACAATAGATCCAAAAATAAAAACAAATCCAAAGGGAGAAAGAGAGATAGAGTGAATACAAAAAAACAATAACAAATCTACGCCAAAAGTAATTGAAATTGATGACTTCGACTTTGATTTCGACGTCGACATCGGTCGATACAATTGTCGATTTGGATGTCGTTGTCGCTATCGTTATCGAAATATCGCTGCAAGTAATTCAGGGGGAGAATCTATTGAATGTTAGAAATAAAGAAACTCTGTATACTACGACATGTCGTATTCATTAAAGCGGATTTGCTAATGTAAGACCTTCGTTACCCGTCCTTTGATTTTTCCCAAGCATTAATGGACCTCTGATGTATCCAATGAATTCAATATAACTGAATACATCTCAATTACTTAAAACGTCAATCAGAGTTGGGTGGCGGGTGTTTGATTAAAAAGACAAAAAAAAAAACAAACAAACAATGGAGATTCGGATACATTACCCATGTGTGTGATGGATTAATTCGCACACAAAAGGATCTCGTATGGCAGTCGGGAAAGAAGTATAGATCCGGTGGCAACCATGTGTATGGAAATGTATTTCGACTCTAGGATGGGAGCAGATGACAGTGATGGGTTGTTAGCATTGATTGGAAGGTTCTTATTAAATCGGATTTAAATGGAACGTAGTTGGCAAAGAGAGATATAAATGAAAAAAGAAAGAAGGAAAAATCGTTACGAAATATTTTGATCATTAGGATACGTTTGCATACACTTGACCTAGGTCGAGTTGGGTAGATGCCATTGAATGCCAATCTGTGTAGGTCAGAGGAGTATTGGATGGAATTTACAAATTGGCAGTGCATATCCATTGGTATGGAGAAGAGTCTTTCCGAATGCATCCACAGGACTCCTAGAAGCTTAAAAAAATCACATTCTCGATGGTCATAATATTGATCACACAACTGTCATTCAAATGCCAGGTCGTTAAACAAATGATCTTTCTCGTGAAGTATAATACTTAGGGTTCACTTGATGAGCAAAAATGAGAAGCATTAAAGGCACTCCTTCAGGTTGCGATCTCAGGTAGCTCAGAGTCTTTATATAGTTACCAAGGAAAAGGAGCATTGGAATCCCCCAATAGAGGTTTGAGCTGTCATTGGGGTAAAGTAACCGAAGAAAGGTATTTACTTATTGCTGTCCGTTTACGATAAGTGTCTAAGGACAAGGTTGCCATTTCCATTGGCAACTTTTGAAGCGGGAGATGACGATAAAGTTGAAAACGAAGGAACACTTGCGATAGAAACTTTAACAGTTTTAGGATACAGTCATTCTAAATGCCATCCTATGTAGTCTTCACAATTCTAAATGTGTTTCAGATATCTTGCTGGCTTTTCTAGGGAAAAAAACAAAACATTGACATGGACAATTTACAGGTATACTTGTACAATACAATCAGTCCTACTTAAACCGAATTTACAAACTATAAAATGGTGAGCGGGAAGTATGAGCCAAGCATAAGAAAGGTTAACAGGAAGTAATGATTCTTTAAAATCTGAAGGACATCCTGCGTTTAAGTTGTGATATGTATACTAGATACACATTGCCTTCGTAAGTGGCGCTACAGTTCAGAGTGAATCTGGACCTCTACTAACAAGTCTCTAGAATTAGTCCGGTCTATAACTAACTGCCTCCGATTGTGCACTCTAAGTCGGTTGAGGTCCCCTTCTACTTATGCGGGCCCCCTAAGAGATTCGAAGACTCCGTGGACCGGGGCATTGGTGTCCATTCGCTCTATATATTCTAGCCATCTCCGCGCAGTTTTTTCACTACGTCGATATCACTGTAGAGCCCGTATAATTTGTCGAAGGTATTTTCGCTCGAAACGATAGAGGATATCTTCAACTGGGATGATCAAGGTCTTATAGAGAGTCTTCTTAGTTGTTCAGAGTAGGGCTTTACTACCCAATCGCCTTCTTAGCCTAAAGAAAGAGCGATTGGCAAGAGTGATTCTTGTTGACGGAATTTATATCAGTGCCAAGGTAGAAAAAGTCCATTACTACTCGTACCTCGAAATTATAGCTGCTCAATGTGACGTTCTGTGACGATGTCGTGTTGCGCTCATTTACTGCTAAACCCATTTTGACAGCTTCCGTTTCAATACTGGCGACGGCTCCGGTGACTGCCAGGTGAGTTCTGCCAATTATGCCAATATCATCGGCATACGCTAGTAGTTGCACAGACTTTTGAAATATTGCGCCTCCGGTGTTGACGGGGCAGCGAACGTTTTTCATTGTTATTCCTATATAGCCCTATATAGCTCGTCTCTATAAATGCTGTTGCACGCGCCCTTAGAATCGATGAAAATATGGTGGGTATCGATTCGAACTGCTTGAGTTTTTTCCAGCATCTACGGGAGTCTGAAGATTTGGTCGATTTTGGACTTTTCTGGTCTGAAAATGTACTGATAGCGGCCAATCAGGTGGTTGGCGAAAAATTTCAGAATTTCACAGAATATGATAGATAAGATCTTGTATCCGATGTTGAGGAGGCTTATAGCTCTAAAGTTTGCATAGTTGAGGGAGTCTATTTTTCCATGGATCGTTCAAACGTTGCTGAGACTCCATTCATCAGGCAAACACTCTTCTGAACAGATTTGAGAAATGAGTTGGTGCATACTCTACACAAAGTCGTTTCCAGTGGGTTTGAATACCTCGGCCCGTAAGCAATCAGCTTCAGCTGATTTGTAGGAATTTAGCTTAGATATTGCTAACCTTGGGGAAGTTTTAGCTATCATCGTCAAAGTTGAATTTTCTATTCTGCATGACGGTGGAATGTTGGGCGTATACGCCGCTAGAACGTCTGCAGAAAAAATGTTTCCATATTCTCAACACCGACTGCGACTCTACTACAAGGTTTCCTTTTTCATCTCAGCAGGCTACCATCAAACTCTCCTTGTCTCCTTCAATTGCTGTTTTCCTACAATACAATATCCTTTTTCACAGTAGTTATTCCTTGTTGTGACGCTTGCTGCAACAAGGTGGTCATCCGAGTAAATGTTGGCTGCCAGAAACGTGCAGATGTCCAGAATACTGGTATCATACCTTAAGTCTATCGTAAAATGATTAATTTAGTTTAGCGTTTGGTGATCTGGAGACAGCCATATCAACTTGTGTATATTGAGATTGCCAACGTGTGCTTGGAATAGTAATATTTCGTCCCCACAAAGTCAACAAGCCTAAGTCCGTTGCCAGACGTGGTGTCATGTAGGTTATGCTTACGAATTGTCCCACCAAAAATATTTTTCTTTCCTATCGTACTAGGCGATTTTAACGCCATACTTAGGACACTGCTAATATATCTTCTCAATGAAACATTCTTCGGTGGCGTTGTCCTTGTCTTTTTCAGGGGTATTGGCGCATATTCGGCTTATGCTAGCGATTTTAGTCTTGATGCTGTTTCTTATAAGAGGCTGGTTCACGTGTCGGAAGCTCAGGACTTCTTGCTTAAGTTTGTGCATATGGCATAGTATATCTCGTATATATCGCAGCTTTTCATTCTCCTAAAGATCGGCTAATCCCGTCGCACTTCCTGGATGGCGGTTACATCTGCGTGACAGCAGTCAAGGACCTCTGCTAATTGCTAGACTAGCACGTGATCTGTTAAGTGTCCGAACCTTCAAATTCAGGCAGACTCAAAACATTTAGAAGATCCTATGGTATCCACCCTAAATCGAAAACAGAGAGCGTCTCTGTCTTATGCTTGAGACTCATTTTCCAGATAATCCGACCTAAACCGGCTCACAATCAGCTGGTATAACGATCGCTACAGGTAGACTAAGTTTTGAAACCTGTCGTAAATAGTTTTCGCTAATTAGGCCATTAAGCACGCTGTTGCTGTTGCTTCTTCTGAAGGCTTCAAACAACGTGAGTCCGGGTACATATATGTATATTTTTGCTACAAATAACTATAGACCAATTGTAGGCGACTGTGAAGAGAACTTTCGTTAGTAGCCTGTCTCTGGCTTATACGTAAAACTCCTGACAAATAGACTAAGGGCTTTAATTCTGTTTTAAGCCTGAAGGAATAGTTGAGTTTCGAGAATGCATCCAGTTTGTGAGATGCAAGACGTCTACCAACCTGGAAGGCCCTGCGTGACTGCGCTTTAAAATCTGATGGATAGTATTGAAGACGCGTTCGACAACATGGAGTAATGGACACTTAACTCAACTTTTGGGACAACACAACGTAGGTGAATCAGTGTGGATAAGAGCAATACTAGTGAATGGGATCACGATTGTGGATGCTGACTGCCGCCAAAATTTGATGGCAGGGATAAAAAGTGGTTGCCCGCAGAGTCGACTCATTGCTTAATGTTCTAAATCGATTGAAAGTTAACTTTTAATCATATGCAGATAATGTAGGTGTACCGCTTGTTGAAGTATACCTAGTTCTCTTGACGAAAACGACGAAGCTGACTGGTCTAACTCATTTTTCAACGAAAATAGTTAATGGGTATCATTCTGAACAAAGCAATTCTTGGGTACGTCAAAAATCCAGGCGTCGTCGGGTTTCTGGAATCGCAAAAAGGTTCCTTTCAATCTACACAGCTATGACCAATTATAGGTGCTGGTTTTCTAGTGCCTTTCTGCTGGCTATTACTAGATTTTATAGAACGGTCTTTGCTCTAGACGCACTGATAAATTTCGCTCTCCTAGATATTTATAACTTGACCTGCCAACTCAAAGCTATTTTCCGCTTATAAGAATTACAACACGCATTTGCAGTTTTGCTGAACTCCTGTTCCTGTGATTGCATGAAACAGACAGACTGAGTGCTCTTCGGCTAGAATCTGGGCCAGAAAAGGAATGTAGTCGGGTTTTTATGGATGGTGCGATGCCAGTGTCCTTTTGGTGTACAACAACGTTAGACTTCTCCCGTCGTTAGGAAAACTTACTTCTTCCGTCCAAGAAGAAATATACGTAGTCTTGATGCACTATTTTATGAAGAATCTGTGGAGGGGGCGAAGTATCTTTCTAAGTATTCAAATCTTTTCTGTTTGTAGAATTCGTGGACAGCTCTGTTCATTTTGGAAATAACGCTGTTTATAGTTCCTCTTCAACTGCATTTACTTGCCGGTATTCTTCACCGAGCCAGAGGTCTTGTTATGGTGGCTGAGGGTAACCCAGCCTTTGAATCGGCCATTGTTCCCAGCTAGCGGCATAAAATCTGAACAATTAAAGACGAACTCTTGCTATTCTAAACTTCAAAGCATGCCAGGGCTACAAAGCTAGTAGTAGAGTTATGAGAATATGGAAAAACTTTTTCTGCGAACTGTGTATTCTATCAGACAGAATGAACTAATTACCCTGGGCGAAGGCAACAGAGAATTCCATCCCCCCTGACCTAGTAAAAGTATAGGTGGAAACATGGAAGTTAAAGTTCACCTACTGTCGCAGAAGGACAACCAGCTTTTGGAGATGACCTGCTTGGGAACATGCATCAGCTCAGCTATCCCCTATGATCTTCTCTGCCGTTTTACATGGGCATTCAAAAGGAGTGCGTTTTCTGGCGAGGAAAGCCCACTAGCGGTCATGCGATTTTCACACTTCTTGGAAAAGACCCAGCAATTTCAAATCGACACTCACAATTTTTTTGTCGACTTCAAAGGCACAGGTGCATAGGGACGAGCTAAACAACGCCATGTTTATTTGACATCCTTCCCATACGTGTTAAATTGGTTTGATGACCATGAATAATTCCCATTGCTGCATCAAGTTCGATAATGAATGTCAAGAAAGATTTTAGAGAAGTCGACTAGCTGTCATGTGACTTTTAACATAGCCCAAGAAAGAATCGCAGAAAACTCCCTGCCAACCAAAGTCCGCACAATTACTTGCTTGCGCGGATGACATCGATGTGATTGGATGAACACAGCGAGCTTTCGTGAGTATTGAGCTGGAAGCTGTCAAAATGGGTCGAACTGTAAACAAGGCTAAAACGAAGTAGGTACATACTGTTATAAGAAAACGACGCACCTCACTGCTGGCTTGGTCAGAAAGTAAGTCAGCGTTGACAGTTAAAACCTCGAGGTAGTTAAGGACTTCCGTTGCTGAAAGCAACGACATCAAAACAGAAATCAGAAGCAGACTCAGCAGACGTTCCAACGTCTGAGATAACAGGGCCATATCGACCGAATGGATACCGATGTGCAGACGCAAGTATAAAGAGAACTCTATCAACTTGTGGTGAGGCACTGAAGGCTGCTGGAGAGAAATCGCAGTCAAGCAGCTTGCTGGTTGAGGCCCAGGTTCAGCCCGGGCTGTAACGCCACTTAAAAATGTGAGTGAAATTGTAGGAATAACAAGAAATCGAGCGAGTCATGATTTTAATCGAACCAGGTAGAAGAAAATTCAAATCACTGATACAAAACCTTGTATATTATGAAAGAAGCCCAAGACGTACGTACCCACAACCAGAAAGTCCGATTTTGAAAATTAATTAAACGGAACCCATCCTAAACCAACCAATTGATTTAAATCCCCTGCCTTCCCAGCCCAATCCTTTATCCTTTATCGTCTTCCAATATCAGTCAGCAATCCATTGCAAAATAGCAATAGCAATAGCAACAACAACAAAGTAAAAACCTCAAAATACCGAAAAAGTATCGTAGTGATGCTTTTGTTGTTTATGTCTAAGGCAAAAGCCGGAAAATCCTCTTTAAACGAACAAACAGCCCAAAAACGATATCTCTCCGGCCTAAAGTGTTTCCCATCTTCAACCGGAGGTACTAAGAGTGTGCCATACCGGATATCATAAACACAGTACTTCAGATAAGTACCTCTATATCCTTTTTATCCAATTCACTTTTCACAATCGATTTGGAAATTTGTTTCTGCCTCTTTCAAAGAAAAAAAAAGTAAAAAAGAAAAGGATATCTCCTGGCCAAAAATCGCTTTTGCTTCTTGAGAAAAGGAGCAGAAATTATTTCAGAACTCATCCCATTGTATCCCTCGTTCTCATATCGTTTACGATAAAATCTAATTCATCCATTTTCCCTCATCCGAAATAGTGAGGAGGATAACTTTCAGTGCATGGGCATAGGCATTGGGATGGATCCTGTCAGCCCAACAACAACCCAACAGGGGACACAACATAATCTGTTTGTTATTTGCTCGACTACTGATGATTCGCCCCCCCCCCCCCCCCCCCCTTAAATCCAGGACAACAAAGTTGGGAGTCACTTGATGCCGGTTAAAAGCGACTCGTACCGCTCAGGTGAGCAGAAACGAGTTGGTGTCTAAAATTGTTGCTCCTGGCAACAATTTAAGTACCTATAAAGCTTATGATTGTATAATCCACATATGCAGGTAGGTATAGGTAAGCACGCAAATATGTATGCATGTACCAAGGTAGGTAGGTTGCCACACAGGCAGGTACACTGACAGCAATCTACGTTAGGCTGTTATCCTATGCACAATCCGTTTGTTCCTTTTTGTTGGTAGAGACCAGGGGAAGCTTGGCGAATGTGAATTCCCTGAGTGAGCTATGATATGAGGACCGGATATTTGTCTGTCGCCTGGTTTTGTTTCTGGCATGTACCATGTGGGCAGGGTCCGTTCATGGTTAGCTCATGGTTAAAAAGGGGGGCACACCGGAACTGGCCGCATATGCTCGATACATACTACACTTTCTGTGCGTTGATGCTCAATAACTATGAGTATGAGATATGTATGTATGTACTCGTATCTATACCTTTTGTACGCACGGCATGACCATGAACATGTGTATCCTCAAATAATCGCTTTGGACAATCCATTTGGAAAGTTAGCCCAGCCCAGTTCAGTTCAGTTCAGTTCGAATGCAAACCCTATGACGACGATCTCCTGGGTAAAGGTGTAAATTTGTAGGCCGTAAAATCTGTCCAACTATGTGAAAAAGTACAGCGAACGTACGAGTAGTGGAAGTGAATTTGGTTAGCTACAACAGGTACATACGAATTCTCGTAGTCCGTATATCCTGGACTAAGGACACGGCTGTAAAGCCTAATTGAAATTAGCATGGCAGCTCAGTTCGCTCTATAGCTCACACTCATTCTTTCCTTCACTGTCGTATGAATATACATATATGTATGTACTCGTATGTATGGATAGGTAGTGTCCCTTAACTGTATGGACACATTTCGAGTGTGTTCGCACGTCGTCGTACGCAACACCTTTATGGTCACCCTGTTAACTGCCATTAGGTAATTGTTGTTCTCATTTTATGACCGGAACCAGGTTTGATACAAATTCACATATACAGACCTACGTATGTAGATCTACAAAACCTCATACGTGATGTGTATTGGAATGTACAAAGATGTTGACATACGGAATTCCACATGCGAATTGTGAATTGCTAGCGTGCGGTTAATTTTGTTGTGATATCGTAAATCAATTGCTTGGGGCAGGAGTCGGGCAGGTTTGTGGGCAGGATAAGGTCCTGTCATGGATTATACATTGGTTAAGGGGTAATCAACCCATCAAATTGGACGGATGAATAGTAAAGGAAGTGAGCCCTTAACTACGTAATTGGATGAAATGGCTTTTGAATCAAAAATTAGCTCTCCAAGTTTTGTGGTAATGTCTGCTTGAATTTAAAGACCCTGGTTTTGTTGGCCTACTTTGGGTTTTTGCACCGCTAATAACTGCACCGAAGGTATAGGCTGGTATCTGATTGATATTCCAATTAGGTTACCATTATGATTTGAATATTTTAACTGCAATAGGTTTTGCGGGAGCTGAAACAGCTGCAGCTCAGGGAAATTGTGTCAAAGAGCTGAGTGCAATTACGTAAGGTTTAATTGCTGCATAATAGCCATGCCTTTTTTTCCTTTGTAAAACCTCAGCAAACCCTATGAAAAATTCAGAGCTATGTGCAAATCGGATGCGATGCATAGCGACGTAAAATACTGTGCATTAGCCCTACTGCATAGCCTAAATTATATACTCTTCTAATTTTAGTTGATCAAGAATATCAGCCTCAAACCTTCGCCATAAACACTAAAGGTCAAACCGTCGACCCTCAAATTATAGTTTAGGGTTTGATCTTGCGAAACATAATAAAACAAAATCAGTACTCCGAGATAATCAGAACTGGATATCAATTTTTTTCATTAGATACTCGTATATTTGGCATGTGGGTCTTATGTGCTCGTACAGAGTACGACCATCTCATGTTTTCGGAGCCTGTTGAAGTGTGGTCTCCAGATTTTCAGTGGCGATTTCTACTTTTGTCTTGACACAGTCTTCTTACTATTCAACTATGTTTCATGTGTGGGGCATTCTATCCAACACAACAAGGGCTTTAAGGAGATTATCGGCTGAAAAGTACTACCGAGGGCTTCTATGTCCGAACATCGAATCCATAATCGAATGCGAGGTCTCGGAGATGAATCCGCAAAAGTTCAACTGAATATAAAAATAGCTCGGCAAGTCTGTCAATGGTCCGCCTAACTCAGAACGACACATAAAATAGAGGAAGCTGTTTAGAACCTGAACAGTGCCCTCACCAAATATTTTAAGCTGACGTCTCCACCATCATCTGTTTCAGGATCAAATGCAGTAACCACTTAAATGAGACTCACTTCCCATGTAACTAGTTCAGAATCAGCTCTTACAATTGATGCTACAAGTAGGCTGAGTAAAAACGCCCAAGGAACTGGTATTTACCATCGGTTCTTGAGGCGGATGAGGTTAAATATGATCCAAGTCGCTCGACAATGATAATACATATGGTTCTGCTAAGAAAAGTTACAGACAGGCTGCTAACAACTCTGGAGAGAATATTCAGTACCAACCTTGCACAGGCATACACACTGAGCCTCTGGCGAACAGTGAATGTACCCCTTTACCGAAAATTGAAAAAAATTCTACACTCTACACTGAAGAGCATGGAGTAAATGACCGAGTTTCAAGTGTGCGAAAAAGCTCTGCGAATACGCCCTCTGTCAAAAATATACCAAGTTTATCAACACGGAGGATCCTGCGAGACTTGCTTCAAAATTTGATGAGCAGAATTGAAGGCGTTCTCGGCATGAAGGAGCACACGATAGGCAATGTCGTTGACATTAATGGTGATTTCGACTACACAACTTTCAAAGGCATTTATTTCTCGGCCAGATGACACTGCCTAGACGAATCACTAGTTTTGTGATTGTGGATGCTGAACACAGCCATGTGATGGCAGGTATAAATAGAGGTTACCTTTAACGCCTCGTCCTGTCTTCATTTTGATGGTGCATATTGGTCGAACGCTTTTGCTGTATATGCGTTCAATTATACACAGATGATGTATCTGGACCGCCTGTTGGAGCACAACTAGTCAATGTCCACTCTAAAGCTCAGGCAGTACTAGTGATCGATTGATGCACTAAATAACGGGTTTTCCAATAGGGACTTGACAACTTTGAATTTAATTTGTGAACGCATTCTTTCACTAATAATCAAACTGTCACTGTCAATTTATTCAGTAAACTCAACATTTTCATCATAGTAAAGAAACACTAATGAGCAACGTCTGCAAATTATAAAAATCTTCTACTGAAATTCGGAGTCGGTGACTACAACTTTAAGAGCGTTAACTCTACTTTTCGGTCGTAATTCTCGCCCTAGTAGACAGGCAATAACAAAACAAGTTTAGTGCAAAAATTTGAGTCTACATATTCGTTGTGTGATGTTGCCGTGTCAGTGAGACAACGGGTTGGTCGAAGTATCGAAAATATCGCTGGCGTTCGTAGCAAAGGATCCAAATCAGTCAATTCCAGGGCGTTCTCAAGAATTGGGCATCGCTCAGACCACATTATGGCGTATTTTGCATAAGTATCTTGGTGGGTGTAAACCAAGATCAAGCTGACTCAAGAATTGAAACCGATATACCATTTGAAGCGACGTACGTTCTCCGATTGGGTTCTGGAGAAGATGCGCCAAGATGATGAATTTCATCGCAAAATCATCTTCAGTGACGAAGCTCATTTTTGGCTCAATGGGTTCGTCAATAAGCAAAATATGCGAAAATCCACATGTGCTTCATGAATCACCACTTCATCCACAAAAAATAATTGTTTGGTGCGGTTTGCATGCCGACGGCGTTATTGGGCCATATTTTTTCGTCGACGATAACGATCGTCACGTTACTGGTCAGCGTTATCGCGCCATGATCACCGATTATTTTTGGTCCGAATTGGAAGATATGGACTTGGACGACATGTGGTTTCAACAGGATGATGCCACAAGCCACACAGCACACGCTACAATCGATTTATTGAAGAGTAAGTATGGTGAGCGTGTTATCTCAAGACATGGGCCAGTCGATTTAACTCCGCTTGACTATTTTCTGTGGGGTTACGTTAAGTCATTGGTTTATGCCAACACGCCGACGATGTTGGAAGAGATCAGAGCCAACATTGAACGCGAAATAGCGGCCGTTTCGGCCGAAATGTGTGGCCAAGTCGTTGAAAATTGGGTCCAACGAATCGACCGCTGCAAACGTTAAGTCTCTCGTTGCTTCAAGTCGATAATAAAGTTTTTGAAATATCTCAAATGATTTGCGTTTTATTTAAAAAAAAGTCCTTATTGGAAAACCCTACATAAGCTTTCACTCAATCCACTCCAAACTGAGGTTGTTCTCCTTATGAAAAAGCTTTGACTCATCAGTCGTTTCTTCCACGAAGCTAGGTATTTGGATATTATCCTAGATAACACACTTCTTTAGACTAAACATATCGTCTTGGAAACCTTGAAGGTCTGATTTTTAGCGGTTTAAAGGAGTTTTTAGCTATTCGTGGACCTTGTCACCGAAGGGAATCTTTCGGGACTATCCAGACATCTGTAACTGGTGCTTTAACCAAACTCCAAAAACCGTCTTACTTGACTGCATGGTAGCTGTGCTCTGTACGCACTCATGAATCGACATCCCGTTGATATTTATATCATAAGTTCCACTGTCAAGACTATCTCGCGTTTCAAAAGAAGTCGTCCTTGGTACAACACGCATCGAAGTTTTGATGACCTCGTGCGCCGACTGCTTTTTGATTCTGGTCGAACAAGAGGTCTGATGCAATGACACCAGATTCCCGCTACAGTGAGAGTATGAAATTGACTTTCCTTATGCTTACCAGCAGCACTGGTGTCTGTTTGGAGGACAACAACTTTCGATTTGACACCTCGTTAGCAAAACTTGTGCTTGTCTTCCAAGCGGAGATATACGAAATTCTGATGGCAATGAACTGCATCATGATGAATCAGTGAAGCAGAAGAAGTCCCTGTATCCTAGGCGTCTGCCAAGTCGCGCTTACCATCTTAAGTGGTAATTCGTGAGTGCCAATTCAGAAGGATAAATTCAGTGAGACTAATCTGGATCTAAGGTTGCAATGGGATCGCAGAAAATGAGATCGTCAATGAACTTGCTAGATTAGGTTTAAGGCAGTGTTTTTCCAATACTTTCAGTTAGATGTTCTACTGACAGTTGGGATTCCTGACAATAGATCAAACCAGTACGTTCTAAGAGGTTAGTGACTCTCCTGCCGTCCCTCAATAGAAAAGACTATTTACTGGCATCGTAATAGAGCAATATCCTTTTGATATGAATACGTGATCCAACGTCTGTTAATGTACTGCCTACGCCCGTCACAGCTGCAGATAGTCAGTACTGTATGATGGTTATGAGTACTACGGATGCAGTTTCACTGATGCGTCTACCCATCATTCTACGAAAGACCGCTCAAAAGTAACACTGAACGATTAGATTTAGATTAGATTTTTGTCTAAAAAGAGCTATTATGTAAGTCAACGGTGGCGTCTACAGTCAGCTTGTCAGCTAGCTTGCAGATATCTTATACTGGTATGTGATCTACTTCAATATATTTGGTGCTGAAGTCAACAATGCTTTTCCTTTTCTGGTGAAAGCGGTGAAATACACCCATATGTCGGCGAATTAAATCCACCTCTCATATACTCGATGTGGGTTTTGGTGCCAAGAGGTAAAGACGAAGCTACCAAAAGCCTCAGATAAGGAACAAAGAATTTCGGATCTGCACTTGAAATATTAGGCTCAACTTATACCGCTTGAAGTCGACCTACTTTTTAGAGTACTGTTAGAAAGCATATTCTGCACGTACAACGTTTGATAAAGGCAGGGGAAGATATTGTCCTGACTGAAATATAACATCCACAAGGGGATTTGGAAGAATCCCAGAAAACGGTCAACAAGCATGGCCACATTGCAATTGATATCCCAAAAGTGTGGACAGACGAATATTATTGTAATAAGCTAACGGTTGTCGATATCCCGACCGCCTCTAAGGTAAGAAAATAATGTGATTACACTTGACGTTGAGGGGTTGTTATCGTATTAGATCGCATAAGCCTTTTCAGATCGAGGGTCCCTTAGGAACTCAATACGCCGCCAGAACCAAGTATGAAAATCAGTCGAATGAAAAACTCTCGCTGTATGGGAGGTTCGCAAATACTCCTTAGGTCTACAAGCGGAAGTGGCGGCAAAAACACAGGCGTTTTAGAAGTAAGATGAACGAGCATGAGAAGTGCGTATTTGAAAGGATAGTGATAATATATTACAGGAATGGCTTCACAACTCAAGCCCCATTCGTTTAGTCAACCAGCAACTTGAAGAGTCACGCCATTTGCTGTTATACTTATATGAAACACAACTGACAATGGAAGCCCTAGCCAAGGACACAGCTAGCCCAAACGTTGGTCCGGGTCCTGTAAAACTCTCCTCTGAACCTTACCAGCAAATTTATCGACGATTTCATATCTGATCATCCCATTGCAACTTGAGACCCAGTGGACTCGATGAATTTAGTCTCGAACTAACTTGGATGTAGTAAGGGTTCAGCAAGACTTTAAGCGCTCCCTGGCTGTGCAGAAGCTTCACCCTTTTCACCAATTGTTCACATTGTAGTTCGTTGTTGCATATATCTCCGCTTCGAAGACAGACGTAAGTTTTCCTAACGAGAAGTGAAATTTTAACTTTGTCGTCCTTCAGAAAGGCACTAGCGCCGAATACTAAATCGCTTTTGGAGCCATCTCTGGAGGGTCTTCTACATTCTTCTTCTTCCTCAGATTCTGGCTGAAATCATTCATGGGCAAAGGGAAAGTCGATTTCGTATTTTAGCAATAGGAGTTCTAGTGTCGTTGCATAGACGGCATATCCATAAGACCAAAGACCGTCGGCGCTCAGGGTCTATACCAAACAGCACATCCTTTTAAACAGATGATGCCTAAATATAGAGATTCTTCATCACCGCCTTCATAGCAGAGCCGGCCATGCTTGGGAAAACCCCCATACAGCCTAGATAGACCGTCCTTTGGAGTCTACTAAAAGCAGCAGGAATGTATTTTTGCTAAACCATGTTCCACCAGACAATTGACGTATAGAATATAATTAACCATGGGTATAGCAGTATAAAACCAGAGGACCGTGAAAAGTCCCACGTCTTCTCGAAAGTTCCTTTAGGCTGCAAGAAAGGCCATAGCGCTTTGAAGGGTTTCGAGTTTACTTGGGCGTCATCTTGGACCCAATTACTGAGCTTCGTTAAAGAGCGGGATAGCGATGCATTTAAGCACTAGAAAGCCAGACCAGTCAGCTTCTCGTAAGCAGAATGATCTCAGTTTTGTGAAAGCCCATTTTTGGTGCGCTAATCGTCGATCACGTCTAGGGTTGCTTGCACTTTAGAGCTGTTGCTGGACTAAAACCCTGTTTACATCGGCCATAACATATTTGTCGCTGTGAGCACTGAGTATACAGAATTAGAAACCAGCATTGCACTTATCAAAAAAACTAGTTATTCATCATCTAAGGCGAACTATCTGGCCAAGATACTCATGACTTCAAATGTAGCGTTGTCGAAAGCCCGCTCAACCTCGTCGGGTGCGCTTTAAATTCTGTCTGTTAGTAGGCATATTATTGTTCACAGAGCATTTATTCGCAAAGTAGTTTTGTCCACATGGAGCTCAACTATTCCCTTAAAGTTCTTCAACATGAAAGAAAATTAAGCCTATAGAGCTAAAGTTCTTGGCGAGCATGTAGTCCTTTTTTCTAATATTCGGTATAAATGCTTTTCTGACTGTTCGCCAGTGCTTCGGTATGCATGCCAGTGCCCGGCTAGCAGTGAAGATTCTTTTCACGTTCCAGCAGCTTGTATATACCTTTCTGTAGCATAAATGGATATGTGCAATCGGTCCCATATGACTTGAAGCCACCAAAGGAAGCAACAGCGTTTTGATGTCCTCATCCTCATCAACTTCGTTGATATTAGGTAGTTGTGAACTAACTCCGATTATATTATCTGGGAGTATCAAATAGTGTCAAATATTGGACAGAGAGTTTCTGGTTTGGCTCCGTCTAAGTTCCCTTTCTCGAACATCTGAAGTGACTTCACATAAGATCATCCCAGTCCTTCTCTACAGTGTAGAAGCATGGATTTTCTAAAAAATACATGACACTATTCCAGACTGCATATACGGTGAATGAAAGATAATGTACAACTACGAACTGCACACATTGACCTATCTAAAAGAATTCGAATGCAACTGATGACTGGTACATCAGTCCATGTAAAGTAGATGAACGTCAACGCTCTTGGTTGGGAACGCCCAAGGGACAGCGTGTTAGAAGAGGACAACGACTCAGATGGTACTCGCTAGTGAAAAGGTACACATTAGCCAACTCGGCTGGAGGAACCTAACTAACTACCGAGCATGGAGACATATAGAGATATACATACGAGTATGTTCACATTCGATTGTTAAGATACAACTTTAGGACTTGTACAGAGAAAGTACCCGTCATTATGTCTTCAAGATGTAAGCCTAACAATTTGTGTTTGAAACGGTTCTTCGACCTTAAATAACATAAATTCAACCACTCCCAGTTGCGTTCCTTTCTTTATGCGAAAAGTTTCGGAATCTGTCCATCGGATCCTTGAAAAGATGTGACAACAGCACGAGTAACTCGAAAGCTGCTAGTTATTAAGGAATGATTTCGACTTCACGTTAATGGTCATTACCATTCTTGCGATCATGTCATTGACTGATGATTTTACATCTCACTCATTCCATGCTCAGTAGATGGAATTAAAATAATTAGGCCTCATTTTCGAGAGTGCTTAGGGGGAGGTATCCTGATTTTCACTCTAATTCATCACAAATGGTAATTTGTGCGCAAGCACTAGCATTTTTAAATTCATACCTACTACATCGGAAGTTTATAGCGTGAATAGATTTGCACGTTGGTAGCTGCAGTTACCGTTATACAAATACTTACTTACTCCAGCGCACGCTTACGTCCTTTTGTTGAAACTTTCATAATTCCTTGCCGATTCCTTGGCATAAAAGAAAGAAAACTTTCCTTCAAAGTGAACGAGACTTAACACAGAGTGAGAAGGGAGGGCGTGGAGAGGGAGGGGCGGAGAAACAAGGGGCAAAAGACTTCTCTCTCGTCTAAACGGATCAGTGGGAATAATAATAATCAGGACTTTGAATGACTCCATGATTGGCTTCGACTCCTGCTTTAGTTCCAGCATCAGCTCCGTGTTGTGTTAAACTAAAAGTTCAAGAAGGCGTGTCGCTACTACTATGCCATGAATGAGAGTTAAAATTAATTTGGCTTTGCTTGCCTGCCTTTTTCATTTCTTCATAATTGATCCACAAAATAGAATATCATGGAAGCAAGGACAGATGGGGTGTCAGACGGCAGAAAGAGAGAAAAATGAAGAAAAACGAGGAAAAAATTACCAAGGGGAAAAGTTTGTTTTTTCCCCGGAAGTAAATTCTAGTAAATGCGAGCAGCGTTTCACAGTCACTTTTCACGTCTCACGTTTCACTATTGCTAGCGGTTGAAACAATAGAAAAAAAAAATGCAACCAAAACCCCCACAGGAGCGCTTTTCAGAAGCCAGAACGATGCGAATAATTCCAACTCATTTGAAAGTTTTCCAACTCGAGTGTCGAAAGCGCTCTCGGAAAGGAAAACGTATGTTTTTCTCAAGTGGCAACTGATTGGGTCCTTTTGTGAGGAAATTTAAAGTTGGAAATTTGTAACACAACTTCGAGAGGGATCTTCTGTTCCCTCCTGTTCGCTCCTGTTCTTCGCTTTCCGTTTTCCGACAATGAACGGCAATTTTCCCAGGAACCCACACGCAGCACCCATATGTGCATGTCGATGATGTTTGCACGATGGCGATGTGGGGTGCAAGTTGAAGGAAACAAATGGGCGATGAAGAAAAGCTCACGAGGAGTCAAAACTAAATTTTCCATGTCATAAAATTTTCGATGGCGGATTGGATACCAGTAAGCAGGACCAGGATCAAGACCAACAGCAGCAGCAGCAGACGAAATGTATTTCGGATAGTTGCAAGTTTGAGTTGATGTATTCATGGTAATTAGGTATTTGACGAGACTATTTCAGCGGATGTCAGAACTTGGCTGTTCATATAAAAATATTGTGAAATTGAGTGGATCCTTAGTTTTTGGGTTGAGTGATGAGTTGTAGTGTAAAAGAGCATATGCAGCATCATGGTGTTATCATTTGAACACCTCGAGTTTAAGAGATAGAAGGAGTGCACTCCTACTAAATCAATTAATAATTTGGTTTTGGGGAATCAGTCAGAATTCTGTATGCGGTAATTAGCTGACACAGTTCTCATCTTTTACGGTCTTATTATTATTAATTAGTTTAGGTGAATTAAATTGCTTTCCGATCCCTTCATTTCTTCCTGTTTGGAGCTAAAATTGAAGCAGCTTCCTTCTCACTGATGGTGAGTTTCACTCGGCCACTTCCATGAAACTACTGACCTCTTGAGGAGCGTCGAAAAGCACGTGGTGGAAAAAAATGTCTCTGTTGAATGGTATTCTCACATCGTTCGCCCAATCAGCAGAAAAGCAGTAGAGCCAACTGTATGTCTTGTGTGCCGTATTGTGTGAATGTTCCTAGCAGTGCGATTTAGGCTGGTAATGCGCAGCCATTATGGGGAAGTTCAGCGTCGAATGGCTACAATCACAAGGGGACACTGAAACCTTTTCCAACGGAGTTAACCTTAACCCGTCGATGAGTCCTATGCCACCAGCAGCGGCATCATTGCCATAGGCCAATCACAGAGGTCACTTCTGATGTACTGGGTTTCCACCTGCCGTATCAAAGAAATCTCCAGTCCGATGACGAACTACAGTACAGGGCGTCCTCCAGAAAAGAACGAGAGATGCTCGTGAGGTCTATGAACGGAAAAGACGAGTAGAACACAGGCTCTTCAGAAGAAAAAAATGAATAATGAGAATAAGTGAGAATAATGAAATTCGGAAGTCTTGCCAAAAAATAAAAGCAACATGCCATACGTGTAAAGCACGAACAGAAATCTGCAAGGATGCAGAAGCAAACCTCATTTATGCAGACTGTTAAACGGTGATGACGAACAACATCCCAGTTAGTTTTAATTGCATTTTATTTTCTTAAACACTAACTCTTACATACTAACAAAAAATGCTTAAATGCTAGCTTAAAATTACTTACAATCTTATACTTACTGGCCACACACAGGCACTCTAAGCTACTCTAAATTCTTATATCTATGTCTTTTAACTTTACTTACATTTTATTTAGAATTATTTATATTGTATACTTAAGGCTAAGAAAAAATATTCGGTAAGAAAAAACTTAGCATATGGACTTTTTTTTTATTTTTTTATAAAAACTTAGTATCTAACTTAAAATTAACCTTACTCTACTTAACCTACATACACAAAACACACATATACATTATTCACAATTATATACATATATTAGTATATACCTTTGTATACACTAATACATGTATATATTTCTTAAGTGCTAACCTAAACCTATGCAAGCTGGCCATCGCTATTTACAAGAGAAACCAGATTGGTCAGCTGTGCCTCATTAGTGAGGCTGGTCCGTAATTGACGGAAACGACGACGAAGCATCTTCTCTATCATTCAACCACCAGATATGCTGGTGCTGCCGAACGACATCCCTCTTATCGCGATTCCCCTGCGCCCTACTGAACCTGAGTCGATCCACACTGCCATGTGCGACGTCTCTGTCGTAGTTGAGGCGCCTGTCCCCAGCTGTCCGAGCGACATGGAAGATTAACGGCACCGCTGATATAACCTGGATCAACCCTTTCTGATCTAGGTAGTGGAATGCTTCCGGTGGAACGAAGCCGTCACAGCGCACACTCTCGTGGTAAAGGTAATTGGGGTAGTAAGCACCAGATATCAGGTTATTCGTCGAATGTGCCTTCGAGTCAGCTTCGAGTCCACTCGTATTAGGTTCGCCCTGTTGTAAAGTACCTCATTAGGATACAATTTCTTGTACTCCGATTCTGGTGTTCTGTACAAGCGAAGACAAGCCCTAAGGCAAGCCCTCTCAAACACCCGAATCTTTTCCATTAAGCTTGCTCGTACATTGAACCACACGGGACAGCCAAATACCAGCATGGGCCTGATAAGGGCCATGTAGCAGATTACCTTTACCCTCGCATCGAGTTGGCTGCTATAAAACAGTCTCTTTGTAAGGGTAAAAGCGCCTTTAGCTCTGGCCAGAGCAGCATCTACATTTTTGCCAAAATACAGAAACTCATCTAGCCAGATCTCAAGGTATCTGACTACATTTCGACAGGTAAGAGGCTGTCCGTGCTGTCCTATGATTGAGAAATCGCAAAATCGTCTTATCGTATCGAAGTCACGCTGCAAGAGAGTATTAATGACCTCGATTTTTGGACCTGTTCTGTACGCTATGAAATCGTCTGCTTACGCAATAGTATGGGGAAGTGAACCTATCAAGTCGCTTGTATAAATGTTAAATAGGATCGGCGAATTGACCGCACCTTGCTGCAGACCATTTTTAATTTGAAATTTTCCATTGTGTCTATTGTGTAGCATATTATAAAGAATGATCCCCAACCCAGTCAGCTTATAGAAAAGACCCTCTAACCATACGATGTCGAAGGCCTTCTCCAAGTCAACAAGGCAGGCACCAGTACATTGTTTTTTGCCTTTATTCCATTGGATATCGGACACCAGTTTAGACGCGGCATGTGAGATATCATGTCCCGCCTTAAAACCGAATTGATTATCCGGAATTATATGTTTGTCCTCAACCCACCTAGACAGAGCTCTATTGATTACCTTTTCAAAAACCTTACTGATATTCGAAAGGAGACTTATCGATCGGAGATTCGCCGGATTGGATATATCCTTCCCCTTTTTGGGAATAGGTTGAACCACCGCCGTTTTCCAATGCGCTGGATAATGTGCATTATTCATTGCATTATTAAACAGGGTGGTGTAAATGTCCACCACTTCTAGAGGAAGATGTCGTAGCATGATGTTCGGAATACCATCGATGGCCACTGATCTCTTAGCCCTGATTGTGGCGAAGATCTCATGGAGTTCTTCCTTCGAAAAGAACGGGGGTAGGTCACCCTCTCTTTCAATGACATTATTTGCCATATTTTCGTCGCTAAACCGGGTGAAACCAGAGCCCTCGGATCGCCAGTTCCCTATTTCATTTCGAATGCAGAAGTCGTGCACCAAGACGCGATAGTCCAGGTCATAATTAGGGCCAATGATATCACTGGCCTTGTATACTTCCTGAAAAGTCGCCCCTATGGAATCAACCTTCTCCTGTGGATCCTCGATCACAAAAAAGTCGTCATCATCAGCGGCCTCATTTGGATCAATACCTGCTATTGTCAGTAACCGTTCGTTGTATGTTGTCCGGGCTTTTTAAAGACACTGAAGGTCGTTTTGATTTTTTCTCCAAAATAGTTTATTTATTTGCGGAAACATATTCGGGTTGCTGGTGTTTACAGCCCGAACCTTTTTGTTCCAATACAAACTTACAGAAATTCTGTAATTTTCTTTTATTAGCGTTTGAATATTTTTAATCGACGACTTGAGTGTCCTAATCTCCGGGTCTCGTCGGTCAGTTAACTGTCTGTACAAGTTTTTGAGTCTTGTCAGAAGTCTACTTTTCTGTCGGTGCAGTGCGTCAATAGTAGGATTGCGGAACAGGTCTTCGTTAGTCGTACGTCGATACCGCGGTATTGTAGTGTCCATAGTTTGTTTAATTGTTTCGTCCATTTGTTTTAGGTAATTGTCGATCTCCTCGTTTGACAAATTCCTATTGGACGGTGAGTGGAGCGTGTTCGAGGGGAGCGTTGTAGTTGTAATAATATCTTTGGACAAACTCCTCCAATTCCGCAATTTCGTTGGGAACTGCAATTTCGGTGCTCGAACCGCAATGGTCACTGTCATTCACGAATGTGCGCAGACAGTTTAGCGTTTGTAAATTCGTACCTGTCAGTCGTATACGTTCGTCATACAGCAGTAGATTCAAATAAGACCCGCCTCTGGGAAACGACGTTTTATCCGTCGCTTTAAGACCGAGTCTGTACATGACATCGTGCTGACCCCACCAATCGAGTAGTAGGTTCCCTCTAGTATTTGGCAAATTATTTCCCCAATCTCTGTGTCTAGCGTTGAAATCCCCGCCGATTATAAAATAATTCTCCCCCGATTCCAGCCCCAGAAGTCGAAAAAACGTGTCGAGCTCTGTAATGAATAGGGTGGATTGTGAAGTCTCAGGTGCATAAAGGCCAAGTACAGCCGCTTTCCACTGCTGAGCGGTATGTAAATGACGACTGTTTCCAATACCCGGAACCTGCGCAACACGCCCTTGTACACTCTGTGAATTTTTTTTTTTTTTTTTTATAATGAGCGCGCGCTCAAGGGGTTTGAGTACCCTTAAAGTGATTGTACACAGCGCGGGCAAAATTTTATACCTCCTTTAATGAAGATCGCGACACCGCCTCCACGTTTGGATCTGGGCCGATTTCTTCTTCTAACAATATAATTATTGTACTCCAGTTTGTGCTTATCGGTTAGCTTGGTTTCGCTAGCGAAAAGCGCATCAGGAGTTTGGTCTTGTAGCAATTTAAACATCACGGTTCTTCGTTCGATCCTAATCAATGAATTAACATTCACCGCAAGACCTTCAAAGTTTGCTCCACCATGCGCGTACCCATAACGACATGTGTTGCGTTAGGCCTGGCAGCAGCGCGTAGATCTGGTCCACCCGCTTGGCCTGTTCTTGCACCTGCTTTTGCAGCTGAGCCATCTGCCCTTGGATTGCGAGCAAGATGGCCAACATGTTAGGTGCCGCTTCCGTTGTTTTTGGCATTGGCGCCGGAGAAGCAACAGTCGCTTGTTGTACCGTAGCCCCCCTATCTGACACCATTTGGGCGTAGGAAATTTGGGACGTGACGGTTGGTGTTTGAAACCTAACAGGTAAACGTTTGACCTCCACCTTCTGCTGCCGAGCCAGTTTTGCTTTCTTTATGTCAGCGAACTTAGGACAACCCCGATAGTTGCGGTGTGTCCCACGTTTCCACATAACACGCACGAGAGCTGCGACCTATCGGATGCTCCGTCAACACCCAGAGCACACTCCTCGGAACTGTGGTTCTTAGCGCACTTCACGCATCGAGGCTGCATTTGGCAGTTCGACGCGGCGTGCCCGAACCTCTGGCAGCGAACGCATTGTATAACGCCTTCGCTCCGTTTTAATTTTTCCCAGTGAACCACCTGGTAGTCTAGGACATTGATACTCCTTAGACTATCCAGACGGCTTTCGGGACTGAGCTGCACCAGGAAGAACGGCAGACGCCGTTTCTCCCGCCTGGCTCTAGCTGTGGTAAATGGCTTTACCCCTACAAACTCGAGTCCCTCGCACTCCTTCTCTTTGAGCAGTGCCAGGATCTTCTCAGGATCAGAAGACGGTTCCAACCCTTTCAGCAGCATCGATTGCCGCTTTTCACACTTCGGTGTGAAAGAGTAGTGCTCCGTCGTCGTTTCTTTTAGGAGCTCTTTAATTTTCTCATAGCCCTCCACTGTATTACAGTGGATGGCATGGCGATCGTTCCCCAATCGCTTAATATTTATTAAAATTGTTCCCAATGACCAACTTACACAGGTCCTTGGTTGCACTTACCTCTAATTTATAGATATTAATAGGAGGTACCTTCTCCTTCTTCTTCTGCTGCTGTTGTTGTTGTTGTTGGTGTTGTTGCTGTTGTTGTTGTTGTTGTTGTTGCTGCTGCCTTTTTTTAAGCTGCTGTGGTTTCAGGTGTTGTTTTTGCAGCTGTTGCTGTATCTGCTGCTGCTGTTGTTTCTGCTGCTGCTGTTTGTTTACTGCAGTTGTTGTTTCTGCTGCTGCTGGATTTGTTGTTGAAAGCTTGCTACTTCCAATTGCTCCCTCTGCCTGCGTTATGTTTGCCTTTGCTTAATAGCAAGCACTTTCTCTTCCAGCCTTTGTATGCTGCTGGTGATGTCGTTTATTTGTTCATCCTCATCCTCCGATTCGGATTCCGCTAGAGAGGCAAAGTTGTTATTGCCCCCCTCGTAATTGACCTCATCAGCCGTTAAAACGTCATTTATTCTCTTTTTTATGAGAATAGGAGGGGTTTTGAAATTCCTCCTCCTTTTAACGGCTTTCGCCACGGCACCGGCAACACTATTTTTGCCTTTTTCCACTTCCGTTATGGGAAGAGCGGAGTGCTCTCCACCATCCATCTCGTTATTTTGTTTTGTTGTAAACACTTTAATTTTTCTTAAGTCTTTTTAAATAAATTAAATAATGAAAAGAAAAATTCGTTCGCAGAGGCTGGGAAGCGAACCCACAACCCCGAGATTTGTCGTCCGGGTTTTTGCCACTTAGGCTACCGAACACCTGAGTAAAAGTATACTCCTTTTTTTTTTTTTGTTTTTTTTTGTCTTTCACACTGTGAAGCCGAACACGAAATGATCTCTACGGAGGTCTATGAACGACTGGAGCAACATCCCACCATCAGTTTCCCAAGCTTAAGTATAACAAAGCTCCTGGATCCGATAGCTAAACGAGGTGTTTAGAACAGCGGCTGATAATTGAATACGGAACGCAAGTCAACATATCTCTAAACTCTGGGTCAACGAAATATGCCTGACGATTTATCAGGGAATCTTAAGTGCGCTTATTACAAGATAGTAAGTCCCCTCAACACCACTTACAAAATCCTGTATGCCGTATTTTGTGAACGCCTACGACTCTCCGACAAATAATCTGACCGGACCCTGTCAGGGTCGTTGTATAGGTCGAATTTTCACATTTCACGAACTACGCAGTTTTGGCATCCCTGCGGAACTCGCCCGTCTGTCCAAAATGACGATGGAGAACGTCCACTGCTCCATCAAAGTCGGTACCCACTTAACCGAGATCTTTAATGTCAAAAAAGGTTTTAGACAACGTGACGCACTCTCATGTGGTTTCTTTAACATCATACTTGAAAGAATTGTGCGGAACTTACAAGCCAATGCCAGAGAGACAATCCTTCAAAAGTTTGTTCAGTAACTCAAGTCATATGCAGATGACATTGGTATAAAGGAAAGAGCACAGTGATATGTCACAGGAGTGTTTGTGGCTATTGAATGAGACGCTTCAAAGGTGGCTTTAGCGGTTAACATAGAAAAAGGAAAGTATACGCTGTCAGCAAAGAGGAATACATACTTGCAACACCGACGTCTAAAACAAATCGTTACGATAGGCAGCCACAACTTCGAGGTAATAAGAAATTCTCTCTGCATTCTATCAACTCCGACAACGACACCTGCGCGGAAATCATGCAAAAAATCACTAGAAGAGCCCTCTCCTGAACAACCAGAACGCCATTATACAAGACACTGATCATCCTAGTCGTGCTTGACGCGCAGTAACCTTGGACACTGCTGACGGCGGATGAAAATGATTTCGTTCGCTTCGAGAGAATTTTTGGTTCCGTATGCATCAGTGAAAAAATGATGTATTTTACAGTGATATCAGCCTCATCGGAAAAGCTCAAATCACACTCAGAACGCACAAATATCAGCGCTCCGGTTCGGAAAGTTCTTCGACTCCAACCCTTTACTGTGTCGTAGAATATGACCTCATCTAAGGTGCAAAGTGATGGTGCAGCTGGCAAAACACCGTGCTAGTTGGAAAGGCATGTTAGCTGAGGCCCTGGTTCACCGCGGACTGTAGCGTCAACTAAGTAAGTAAGCTCATAATTACTCAGATGTTCACACTACGCAGATTGATATTCTCTATGTCTTTTTGAATTTCACGGCCGTATAAGACACCATGTTTACAGACGAATACAGGTCACGTCTAGATGTGACATTCCTACTCGATCGTAGAAGGATGATGGAAGACGCTAGCTACAAACTCAGTATGGCAGATTTATTCCTCAACGATCTGACTAACACAGATGTAATAAGTCTATTTTGCTTCATCCGAAGCTTCACTTGTTAAAGAAAGAAGAGGCAAAAATTTCTCACAGATTCAGAGTTGGACCAAGGTGTCTGCTTTTGTGACTAGAGCCACATTAACTGTCTTCGGTCTAACCGACTCCTCGCCCTAGGGGTATGTAAAATGGACCTGGCCCTCCAGGTTGGTGGTTATGCCGAGAAGGTAACCAACCGGCCATGCAAAAAAACGAAGTTCCAAAGCTACAACAAGCCTCGGCTAACGAATCAAGGAAAACGAACTTCGGATCATTATAAGTAATGTAGGCCTCCTGCTGCCGAACACCTGCTGCAAAGCAGATGTTTCCGCCGTCCAAGAAATGTAATGGGATGGGCCGAACAAAAGAGGATGACAAACTGCGGCATCTACTACGGCGATTGTTATAGATGGCAAAAGCAGCGTCTATTTGGTTGCGGATTCGTTGTTGGAGGCAGACTTAGGTAAGAAGTCCTAAGTTTCTGGCATGTTAACGAGTGCCTCGTAACAATCCGTAATAAGGCTAAATTTGCCAACATCTCCGATAACGGATTCATTCTTATCGACTTTGAGGCGGGGCGAAATAATATTGTCGCAGCCAGCAGACGGTTCCCGCATCTGGATATTCATAAGAGAACTTGCAGAACTCCTGATTAATGTACCATCAACCAGATTGACTACATTGCGCTTGATGCAAGGCACTCCTCCAGCCTTATGCATGTCCGGGGGGGACCAACATATAATCGGACCATTACTTGTTGTAGCCAAGATACGGTTGCGGATATCCCAAACATCGCAAGCACAAGCTAATACTAAGAGGAAGTTTGACGGCGGACGGCTACAATCGCAAGAGATCGCCCAATCCTCTTCCGATCAAAGATGCCTCTAATGTGGTGGGTTTCACTCGGCCTCCACAACCTAACTCCTGGTTTGACAACGAGTGCCAGCAAGCACATGTAGCTAAGCAAAAGAGGAGAGACGAAAACCGGCTTCTCAGTAGGAACAAAAGCACGGTCAAAGAAATCGAGACATGTTACTCCAGGAATGAGAATCGGAAGCTCGAAGTAGAGACGAAAAAGGGAACGTACTAATAGAGTCGCAGTCAATGCTGAGTATTTGGAAAAAGCATTTCTGTAGACTACCGCTCTTAGGCAGAACGAACCTTTGAACGTGGACAATGTAGTCCAACAATTCTATCCACCCGACCTGGAAGCAGTGTAGATAGCCATTTCGAAGCTTAAGTCCAATAAAGCTGCTGAAGCGGATGACCTGACCGTCGAGCTTTTCAGAGCGCAGCCGATGACTTGGTAAGGAGCATACACCAACTCATCTGTAAAATATGGTCGGATGAAAGTATGCCCGACGAAGGGAGACCTTCTGAACTGCGACAGTCTTCTTAATATTACCTACAAAATCATATCAGCTGTATTGTGTAAATATCAGTGTGGCTTCAGGTGAAGACAATCGCTATTCATTGATTTTAAGGCCGCATATGACGGTATCTATAGAGCTATACAGAGCAGTGTCTGGTTCTGTCATCCCTACCAAACTAATCCGCCTGTGCAGGAGGGCGATGGAGAATGCACGCTGCTCCATCAAGTTCGGTAAACAACTCACTGAGACCTTTGATGCCAAAAAATTGTTCGCATACGTCGATGATATTCGGAACAAAGCAGCGTGATGTCAGTGGGACTTTCTTAAGTGGCAAAGATGGGTTTAACGGTCAATGAGCGCAAGACCATATGTATGCTGTCAACTAGAAAGGAGTAAGTCTCGGCAGATATAATTTTGAGGAAGTTAAAGACTTTATCTACGTAGACTCCGCTATGAATTCCGACAACCCTCTCTCCAACAACAAAGGTGAACCTGCTCTATGGTGCAGAGTTATGGACTTTATCAAAATCAAAATGCATGGACGGTGTAGGAGTATAGGAGGAGATACAACCACGAATTGTATGGGCTGTACAGCGACATCGACTTAGCCAGAAGAATGAAGATCCATCTACTGAGGTGGCTGAGTCCTGTAGAGCTGATGAACACAAAGGCTTCGGGCAGAAAAGTCTTTGAATACCGGGGGAGAGAAAGACCGCGGCTCAGGTGGCGCACGCAAAACAAATGACAGTCATACTAATATGTGCCTGCCTGGTCAAAAAAACACGAGGAAAGGTCTGCGATTGTACCAAGATAGAAATGCTGACTCACCCATTTTTCCCATGGGATTAAGCATCGCAGGAACCGTTTAACTTCTGTGCGGCTAGTTGGAGCAGCGATCTTTACTCGGTCAGCGTCATTCCTTCTAATCCGTACTATCTTTTAAGTACTGATTCCACTCATTCATGATCAGCCATTGTTTCTCCCGACATGAGCACATTGTCCAATGTCCATATGTGCTATGCAATTTCGTATACCTGCTAGAAGTTGATTCATCTTTCTTTATAATGGCGTTAGGTCCTGCGAATCCACATTTGCCACAATCCGCTATTTACTTCCAGTTTTGTAAGAAACTCGGCTCCTATGAGTTGTAAAAAAGAATTGGATATACCTGCCATTAAACTCATTTATTCAAATGTATAAGATCAACATAGATTCGAGTACCACTTTTCTTTGCAAAGATATGTGAGCACCACTCTGATGCTTTTCCAAATATTGCTATCACACCCTCCATATCCATTTTATTCAGCTCCTCCTGAACATTTGGTATCAAATTCACTGGCACTATTCTTAATGTTGGTATGGCGTATGGCTCCGCTTTCGGTTTAAGCTCCATTTTATAACTTTCTTTACTTCGCCAAATTCTTCTGTCCAGCTCCTTCTTATTTTTTCATCAAATACAACTTTTCTATCCCAGTTTTTGCTAATACAAATTTTATTTCGTCATTTTTAATATATGATACATAAATCATTTCCTCCATTTGTTGTTGCCCACGTTTCAAATTAACTGTAGGTTTCACCAATATATTCATTTGTTGCCCGATCCCATACAAGCTTGTTCCATTTTTTTGCTCATTTCCTCGACTGCGGACCAGGAAACTAATGTGACAGATGTCCCTGTATTAACCTTAAATTTAATTTTCTTTTCGTTTAGTCACAAATCAACTGACCGCATACATGTTTTCGCCTCCCACTTAGTATTCGTCTCCTTCTTCTTTTCTAACCTCACACACCCTTTTTGTCGTACAAATCTGTGCAAAGTGTTTTGACCATTTCTTACAAACTATATGTTTTGGCGGACAAAGTGTCCGTAATCATGTCGTCCATATCCACATCTCATACACCTATCGTTTGGTATCTCCTTGGTTTGGTGACGCTGTTTGGTCGTAGTCCATGTAGTGCTCGACTTTGCACACTGACGTTGAGCTCAACTGTAAATCTTTTATTGTCGATAAAATTCGTGTATCAGCCAAAGTGAAAGAATAGCCTTTTCTAGGGAGAGATTGGGATCCAGCTGTAGAATATCTCTTAGTCCCCCGTCCTGCTTGCCTACCACAGGAGTCAAAAGAAACATTTTGTGTAATAGGTTCTCCCACCCGTTTCGCGATAACATGCGAGCTGCAATATGTGAACTCCTCGTCCCTTTCAACCTCCTGTTTTCGTTAGAGAAATCTAGAAGACTGTATTTCTTTTTGAGTTAAAGTACTCCTCGAATTTTTCTATGCCTGCATTGTACGAGTAAGTATCGGGTACAGGTATATATTTCGCCCATGGAGTATACCAGAGTTTTTTTCGCTTGCCTCCTGTCATCCAATATGATAACGGTCGACTCGAATCTTCGGATCCACCACTCTCAATCTGATGGCACAAAGGAGAACTCCTCCGGAGCAACAAGAGGCAGTTGCATGTTGCCTTTGCACGCCTTTCAGAAGACCTGCCACTGAGCTTACTGGGCAGATGTTTCAAGGTTGTCACGGACTGTGAGGCCATAGTTGCGACCAGCAATAAGTCAAAATTAATTCCCCGAATTGGTCGATAATGGCTCAAACTGCATGGATTTGACTACGAGACAGTTTACCAGCCTGGGAAGAGGGCGGCGCATGTCGATGCTTTAAGTCGGCAACCAGTGGAAGATGAGCAACAGATAGAGGAAGCATCTGCGTCAATACTGAATATCCAGATATAAGACGAAGATAATCATCGGCAGTGTATCTTTCACTTTTCTAACTGGATGCTGTCTTCCCAGCCTTGCAAAATACAGATCACTATGTCTTCTACATAACCTTATTAAAACTCGAAAGCCAGATTACCTCTTCAATAAACTTCAATTTTTCCAATCGCACATTTCTGAACGCCAATTCTTTTTTCAAGTTGTCCGGCTTTGGAACTGTCTACCTACAGACCTGAGACGAATGACAAGCGCGAATAAATACTAGCTACAATAATATGTACAAACTTATATGAACACGTTTTTGAACTCTTTATGTATTCCTTGTGAATTTATCTTAACTTACTACTCTTTCTTTTCTACTTAATCCTTTTTTTTCTTATAAAGGTTGTTTTTTTTTTAGATGTATACAAATGCAATATGAAATAGAATACTTGAAGCTGATGTTAATGTTTATAGTATTAGCTTTATTTAATAGATGATTTTATGCCATTAGTGTTTAAATATGATATCGGTGTATGCTCGCCACAGCTAGCTCGAACGGAGCGCAATAGTAAAGTCCACAACTTTATCAAGCAATTGGGGCCGTATATCAGCAATAACACGGCAAGTGCTGACTTCCAAATCATCCAACGTCTCTGGTGTATCGGCATAGACTAGTGACTTCACATATCCCCAAAGAAAGTAATCTTCTAAGTAATCACAGGATCGTGATGGCCAGTTAATAGGTCCATTACACGAAATTTTGCGCTCAGCAAATGTTTCCAGCAATAAATTGATGGTGTCGCGCACCATGTGGCATGTTGCGTCATCTTGTTGAAACCAAAGCTCTGTCGCGTCAATGCCATTCAAATGAGGAACGAAGAAGTCAGAAATCATGTTTCTACAGCGCCCTCCATTGACGGGAACAGGCTGACAGTCTGTAAGGGCGTCTCGACAAAGGCTTCTGGGTTTTCTCCACTCCAAATTCGGCAGTTTTGCTTCTTTACATATCCATTTAACCAAAAATGGGAGAATAAAATTTAACCAAAAAAATCGTAGAATAAAATTTTGCGTTGAAGATGAGAATCAAGTTGAATCATGTTCTCGGCGCATTCACCGAACCTACGACGCGTATAATGGTTACGCCATTTCAACTCTTGCACAAGCTGGATCTTATAAGCTTTTAAACCAAGATCTTTCCGTAAAATCGTCTTTGGGGACGCGTATTGTCAACTAGAGTGTACGTGGTGCGAAAACGATTCATCGTGTTCCGAATAACTTGCTCACATGGACGATTACGTCGATCGTAGAATGGACGTAGGTTTGGCGAACCGAACCATGGTTTTCAAAATAAATTTACACGCGTTGTTCTGGCGTTAATCTATTCATCGTAAAATGGCAAAACGTACTAACCACAATTAAACCTCCAACTGTCGAATTGACAATCTTTAGAAACAGTGTTGCCAGTTTAAAAACTAACCCTCTACAACAAAACACCTTGTATATTTAATTTTTACTTTGCTTTCTCTGTCTGTATTTGTTTGCTCTTTCTTATTTCTAACTTATATATTTTTTTAAATGTAAAGGCTTGCAAAATTATTGTATAAGATTTGTAAGTAATATTTATTGAATACTTAAATAAAATAAAAAAATATTAATGGACAATTTCGATGCCGGATAAAATAGTGTGTACGTTCTTCATTGATTTCAGGTTCCACTGTGCTTTGATCTCCGTGACAAGCTCGGCGTATTTATTTATTTTTTCCATGTAAGTCTTCTTTGTATTTCTGCTGAGTGGAACTGCAACATCCACTAGGAATCCTTCTTTTGTTACTTTGCTGATGATGGTAATATCTGGTCTATTGTGTTCTCTTCGGTGTACAGTATTATATTGTCCTATAGAAGTATATTTTGACAGTTTTTCTCATACAGATAGTATCGGTGCAACAATATATTGTTAGCCTTCAATAGTTCAATATGTACTATTGTACCAACATTATTGTGACGCTTAAAGTAATCGCTCTGCGCTAGTGTTGGGCACCTCGATATTACGAGTATATGCTCAATTGTCTCTACACGCATTTCACTACTTCTGCATACGTCTTCATGTGCGCTCGGCTGCTTAACTATGCATTTCAGATAGTTCCTGGCTGGAACCGCCTCATCTTCAATTCCGAGCATAAAGCCCTCTGTTTCGAAGAAGATACTTCCATTCGTTAGCTATTTTTTGACCATTTTTTGTAAACGTTTTGCTTGCATTTAGGGTTTTACAGTACAACTAATGACTCCAAAACTGTATGTCAACACAGGGATAGCATAAGTGTTTATGCCCTTGATGAGATATATTCCATTCATTATGCTTCAATGCCCCTACACAACCCTACGAGCAATGTACTAAACATGGCACCAAATTAGGAGAAAAAGAATATTTTTGGTAGTGTATTCAGAAACCTACATAACACCACATTTAGAGACGGTCTAAAGTTTAGTGATTTTTAAGCGAAATGGAACATCTCTATAGCTAGAATACCGCTGCCTCATCTCAATGTTGACAAAGTAACATGGCGGTTAGCAGATCAAATAACAGTCGACCAAATTATTCATGGTTCGAACATTCCGAGCTGATAAAGTAGATTCGGAAAATTACTCCCTATGCAGCCTAGGAACGTCTAAGAATATATCTGACGCCACAAGAAGAGAAATATTATGAGAAGACTAAACGTCGAACTGTTGTAATCGCAACAAAATGCCAGAACTCTTGACGATCGCTCAGATCGCTTATACCTCAACACCCTTAAGTATTGAAGATCAGTGCCATTGATACAAACAAGCCGTCGAAAATAATGCGGATGTTGTCCTATGTTACACCTTGCCACACACTGGGTTGCTAATGAAAAGTAGGAAAGCTCACGTAGCAAATAAACTCTGCTACGACCCGACTTGGTCACTCTACAATCAAAGGAGGAAGGAAAAACACCGGATCGAGGAAAGTTCGGTGAAAAGTACGAGTCAAGTCAAAAGTCGAGAAGAGCAAGACAATTCAGTAGGGGAGAGAGTAAGTCGAGGCTGAGAATATGGAAAACCCATCTCCGCAGGCTGCTAAAGATTGTTCAAGACCTGAACTCCTTTGTAAGGCGGAACGAACCATTAAACTTAGGTGACAAGACATGATTTCCGCTCTCCAAACCAAAATGACGAAATGATAGCAACATCTAATCTATAGCCTACCTGTCGAACAATTTAAGGGAGTCAGATATGAATTAGATTGATAGCCATTATAGGCCAGCTCATTTTCAAGATTTAAGTAGTCAAAGGAAGGTATGCCAGACGAATGGAATTCTGATTCAAAAGAAAAGAAAGCCTTCAAACTGCAGAGACATCGGTATCCCTAACGAAATGTTTGAAATCCTAAAACCAGTTGTTAAAGATCTGGTTGGTCGCTTTCAGTACGGTTTTAGGCCTGATTCGTCCACAGTTAACCAAATATTTATACTACAGCAAATTTTGAAGGAAATAAAAGAATTCTAGATAGGTACATGCCACCTCTTTATCGACTTAAAGGTCGCTTATGACAACATGGCCCGTGAACTTGTCACGTCCAGAATGGCAATGGAATACACTCAGTTCCCCATAAACGTCCGAAGCAATCTCAAAGATAAATTTGATGCCGAAGAATGATGTAGACAATATAATGCGCTATCCTGTGATATCTTGTACATGAACTTCAGACAATTTTTCAAAATTCTCAAGCCAACACCAATGAATAATTTTGCAAGAGTCATTGGCAGAACGCAGCGAGGTATTTCTGGTGCATTTGCAGGTATTGAACCAGAAGCAGCAAAAATGTGAGTGAGGGCAAAATAACAAAAAGGGAAGCACAATAACGTCGAAATGAACAGAATGTCATAATGAACAGCTAGGAATCTGAGGTGCTCATGTTAGTAATCTTGCCTGCCTCGGCTCCGCTATTGACTCATCCGCTGATTCCTCACCAGAAGTCAAAAGAAGAAGCTTGCAACTCTTTTACCTTAACCGACAATAGGAACTGAGTAATAAGGTTTGTCAAGAATCTCTTTAGAATCACCATAAAACCCTCATCATCCCAGTCTTGATATATGGCCAGTTTCCTGGGATGGCTCGGACATATAGATCGGTTGGCTGTCAATGCTAATTCAACTCGAAGTGCAAATGCAATAGATAAAGACCTCGCCTTGGTGGTAAGCACAACAAACATGGGACCTCTCCTATCTTGGAATGCGCAACTGGAGACAATTGACCAAAGACTCAAACAATTGAAGAGATTAAATGGTTGGGACCCAGTTTAGTCCCAGATTATGGTGCCATCTGATAAAGAAGTAATCCGGTCATAAGATCTTCCAATATTTTCAATATAAAATATTGGCTGTGGTTCGACGAAGTCTCTCGGAGATCTCAAGTTTGTTGCAGGTTGCATTCCATTTAGCGAAGTCCCTGGATGCTGATTGCTACAAATAATATAATGAGCAGGTATCGTTATACACTGACGGTTGGGGTAAATTCTTCGTCACTTCAATCATCATGAAGGTCATGATAATGGTTCCAGGGGTTGAATTTTTGACGACTTACAGCATGGGAGTAGGAGCCGTGCTCTGGCTTCATAATCGAGTTTCATTGTTCATCCTGATTATATTAATAGAATCATCTGTAAGCAAGCCAGTCCGAAAGCCTTCAGTACTTCAGTTGATCAATTTTACGTGGTTGCCATGTTCTAACAAAATCACCTCATCGAAGAGTTAGATTTATGCACATGAGTGTCCGTTTCATTAGCACAAGGCGATATTTACTATAAGCTCAGTCGCAGTCTGGCTCTTGAAGCGCAAACATCTCGTTTAATTTTTGCTGTGAGATTGCTCTGAAGTGCACTTTTGACAATTTTGTCACTGTTCTCATTTTTTCCACCAGTTTTATACTCTTTTACGTTTCCTAAAAGCGTGGTAAAGCTTTATTTTTACGAATATGTAGTGCCTCTATACGCCCCCGGTATGGGCCCATCGCCGGGGTCGAGGAAAAAGCCGATAACGCTTCGTCAGAGCCGCGGGCTAAAAAGAAATAACTAAAATTTTCTGGCTTCAAGGAGTTCCCCGAACTGCCAACCAACCCAAACCTTAGAAACCCAAAATTCGTGGTTATTTCACCAAAAAACCTAGGTACACCAATCACTGCTGTGCGTATATTTTTGTTAAGAAAATTTATAGACTCGGTCAGCCCTGAGTATGATAACATCTCGAAACTTTGAGATGACAGTATCCTAATACTTGCCAAAAGCCAAAAATCGGCAGACAACCTAGCCAATCAATGCCCTGTGAATGTATCGCTTCACAAAACTTTAAATTCCTCAAAAGGAATCGTATACGCACCTTGTCTCATAAACGTAACAGAGCAAGAAATTGTCTCTGAAATGAAAACACAAGGCGTAATAGACGTATATAAATTTACGAAAAAAATTGAAAATAAAATTCAACCAACAGGCCTAATTCTATTCACTTTCGACTTATATCAAATTCCACAAACATTAAAAATTGGTTGGTATAAGACCAAAGTCATGGAATATGTCCCCTCTCCAATGAGATGTCGCAACTGTCAGCTGCTGGGTCACACCACTAACCGTTGCTCAAAAAGCAAAATCTGTGAGAACTGCAATCTTCCCCCTCATGACCCATTGCAATGTACACGCATCATGTGTGCTAACTGCCTTGATAAGCACCCCGCCTCAGCAAAAACATGCCCAAAATATGTACAAAGTAAAGAGATCTTAAAAATCAAGACAAAAAATAAATGCACTATGGCCGGGGCAAAACGGCTTCACAACCAACAAAATGCAGTCCAAGCAAATTCCTTATCTATCTCTTTCTCCGAAAGAGCGAAACAACCCATCGAAAAACCCCCTCAAACACCCGCCCTTGATAAACCAGCTCCTTCTCAATATCCAGCAGTAACTGCTGCTGTGTACACAGACAAGCAACAACAACGGGCCTCTGTCTCATATACTCCCACTCCACCGCCACAGAATCAGATGCTCCCAAGCGCTCTCTTTCTTCACCCCATAGCCAAAAACAAACTTACTTAAAAACAACTCACTCAAACTTACCTCCCTCAAAATTCACCACACCAATCATTACTCCACCTCAAGAATCGCGCACATCTACAACCTCACACACAATGTTCTCTTCACCATCCATACCTTCCAATTATAGTCATCTGCCCCAAACAAGTCTATTCCCAGTCTTCGATTCATTAATTAATTAACACAACTTACAAAAATTCTCCTACCCACAATCAAATACAAATGATGGCACATAATTCTAAACAATTATCAGCCAACCCCCTGTCGATGCCTCTACTCGCTGTGGGTTGTACAGTTCCTTCCGCCTGCGGTGGGAGGCATCGACACTTACTTAATCACCATAAAAACGATCAAACAAAAACAGTCCCAAACACATATCTTAACATTTTGCAATGGAACATGAAAGGTTTCATTAACAATATTGATGAGTTAAATCTCTTAATCAAAGAGCACAACCCAAATATAATATCCATACAAGAGACCCATTTTCCAACTCAAGCAACACCTATAGTTCCCAAGCCATACATAGATATTTTAGCAATCTTCCAAGCAATGTAACTGCAAAGCATGGAATCGCTTTGCTAGTTAAAGATAATATTCCACACTCACCCTCAATTCCAATTAGATCAAACTTTCTTGCAATAGATTTAGAAATACACACCAGCATTAGAATCACTATAATATCTATTTACATTCCTTCCGAACAAACATTCAGTAAAACCGACCTTCAAAATATTATTCATCTAGTGAATGCGCCATACATTCTCACTGGTGATGTGAACTACTGGAGTGTACTTTGGAGCTCCCCGAAAACCAATAGCCGAGGATCTATTTTTGAAGAATTCATTACTGATTCCGAACTTGCCATTCATAATGACGGGTCTCCGACCCATTTTTCAACACATGGCACATTCACCCACATAGATCTTACTTGTTGTTCGGCAGAAATTTTACCAAGGGCATCGTGGCACATCCTTGATGATCTACACAATAGTGACCACTTTCCCATTTTTACAAAAATTGCATTAAAATCGCATTATATTCCAAAATTTAAAACCGACCAAGCAAACTGGGACAAATTCGTTTGCAGCGTCGAACATAGGTTATCAAAACAACCATCCTCTTGTGTCAATAAGGAAGCTGCAGTATTTCTTAAATGCATACGCAGTGCTGCCAATGTATCCATCCCACAAACGTCACCTGTAACACTAAAACGTAATGTTCCCTGGTGGAATGCGGAACTTGGTAGATTAAGAGCTTTTAGCTTGGAGGACTTTTAAAAAAAATCCTACACAAGTTAATCAGATAGCCTATAAAAGAGCAAATGCAATTTTTAGAAGATGTCTAAAAATCAGCAAATCCGAAAGCTTTGAAACTTTCACAGCTCAAATCAATCCCAATACATCCACGAGCAAAATCTGGCGGAATATAAGGGCTCTTACGGGCAATACATCCTTTAAAAATATAGTTTCAATCAAAACTCCAACCGGTCCTATCTGTTCTACAGATGAGATCTGTCTCTTATTTGCTGACACTTGGTCGAATAATTCTAAGGACTCGAACTTTTCCTCTAGTTTTGTAATGAAAAAATCTGAAACACTCACATTAGCGCCAAGCCCTGCAACCACTTCTGCCGCAAAACACATTGAAAAAGATATTTCTGTTGTAGAACTCGAAAGCTGTTTATCAAGGGTAAGTGGAAAAACTCCGGATCGGGATAAGATCTCCTACCCAATAATCAAAAACCTTCCAGACAGAGCTAAAACCAGACTGATCGAACTCTACAATAATATATTGAATAAAGGTATCATACCCCAAAGTTGGAAAACAACTTGTATAGTCTCAATTCTAAAGCCAAAGAAAGAAATTGATAAGGTAGATGGATACCGTCCGATCTCTTTACTCCCATCCAAAGTTATAGTAAAAATAAAAGCCAACCGCATCCTTTAGTTCATTGAATCCAAAAAATTTATAAGTCTAAACCAAGTGGTTTTCAAACCAAAAAGAGGTTGTATGGATGCTCTGCTTCATTTGAACTATGTCATATCTAACGCTCTATCCGCCCGAAACTACGATACAATCCTAGCACTGGACTTCGAAAAAGCTTTCGAACGCATAGGCATTCATCTCGTATTAAAACGACTTATCGAATGGGAAGTTGGTCCCAAAAATGTTCAATTACATAAAATCATTCCTAACTAATAGAAAATTTTGCGTCAAAATTGGAAATATTTTTTCAAAAATTGTATCCCTTGGAAATGGAATCCCTCAAGGGTCTCCGCTTTCAGTACTCCTTTTCGCTATCGCTTTTGATGAGCTTAGCGTTATAATACTCAAGTATAAAGATTTGGATCACTATCTATACGCCGATGATTTGTACATATTGTGTAAATACAATGACCTCAATCTAACTAAAATTGTTTTCTCTAAATTGCTTGAGGAGATATCGGAGTGGTCTTCCATGTCCGGTTCTAAATTATCTTTAGACAAATGTAATACCCTTCATGTTTGTCGCAAAAAAAAAGTCAAAATCTAAACTTATCTCTTAATAACAGAACAATTGAGAATGTAACTAATTTAAGTATTTTAGGCCTTCTTGTTAATAATAGGTATAATTGGAAACCTCATTGTTTAGATCTTAAGAAATCGCTAGCATCAAGGCTCAATATCATCAAGTATTTGTCTTCAAAAAAAAAGTAATGTGCATGTCAATACCTTAAGTTATATTACCAAGACTTTAATTTTAAATAAGATAGATTATGCATTAGCTGTGTATGGTTCTTGTCCCAAATCCACAAAAAACATAATTAAAACCTCGTATCACCAAGCTGCAAGAAGATGCATTGGAGCTTTTCCCACAAGCCCTATCAAAAACATCCTGGCTGAGGCTGGCTTACCTACAATAGAAGAAAGATACTTAGAAATGGTACTTAAACTTTTTGTCAAACTGTCTTTTCAAACCCATTCAATAATCGACAAGGGCATAGCTCAAGCTTTAAAACACAAACGGCAACGGAGAATCCCCTCGGCTATACACAATTCATTAAAAATGGCACAAAGTTTACAAGTTCCAATTAAACGATTCACAAAATACACACTATCCTCCCCACCTTGGAACCTTAATACGTCATCCATCATTCTGCAACTCCACGAGTTCCATAAAGAAAACACCATTTCAGGAAATCTTCTTTAACCTTACCTCCAAAGGATGGAAGTTTTTGTACACCGACGGCTCAAAAACCGCCGATAGTACTTCATTTGCTGTAAAAACCCACAATGGATCAACAATGGTACTAGGTATCCTTCCAAACACAGTTTCGATATTCACAACTGAGGCTCAAGCCATCTACGAAGCTGTTAAAAAGTTCTCTCACACTGCTGGTAAATGGATCATCTGCACTGACAGTCTCTCCGTTCTTAAAGCTATCCTGAACATAAGACACGATTGCAACATAACTGCCAAAATTCGTAGTATGCTTATAAAATCGTCATCCAAAATAAAGCTTATGTGGACACCAGGACATGTGGACATTATAGGAAACGAACTCGCTGACCATGCAGCAAATTCTCCCGCAATTATGTTTGAATCCTTAACCAGTAAAGACCTCAACTGGTTAATAATGGATAAAATAAAAAATTGCCGAGCATCAATATTAACATCACTACCAAACAGTGAACGCCAACAAAATCAGTCCAAATTATCCTAGCAACATGTCCAAACTTCACATTTTAAACGTTATTCGTCTGCGCATAGGCCACACTCAACTGACACATCAACACCTTTTAAAAAAACAAGCACCTCCGATATGTCCAAAATACAGCAATACCGTCACGATATCACACCTTATGGGACCTTGCTATCTCTCAGCCGCTAATCCCCTTCATGACTTCAATAATAGCCAACGTCTCCATACTGGAACTTCTACAAGATCCAAACCATTAAAATATTGAGCTTATAAATAAATTACTTAGCATGCTTTGTGCATTAAAACTTAAAATAAAAAATACAAGTAAATAATACAAAATACTCGTAAAATAATATCAATTAATTAAGTATTATTGTAAAAAACTTTTACGAAGAGCCGAAAGTCTTTGATGCTAGCGCTCTTAAAAATTGTATTAATAATGGATTTTAATTCATTTTTAATGTTTTTAAATAAATAAATAAATAAATAATACTATAAGCTATGCTGAACTACTTGGACGGGATCATTCGAGAAACTGTTTAATCTTTAACCCTTGCATCAGTTAGTGTAGTTTCCTACAGGCCCATGTTTAGGTTTCTTCGATTTTTTTTTAAAGCTTAGAGGTACCTCAAAAGGACTATGCACTACTCTAATGTAACCATGGCCATTGTATCAATTATTTTATTGAAAACATATATAGGTGACAATCATTTGTGGAGATTAGGGAATTCTTGTTGATTCATTTCGTTTTGGTTCTACAATTGAGTACTTAAGACCATCCAGTTTTAGGACTCTTTAGTACTTGTTGTGGAAGCGCTTCCCTCCCTCGGCATTCAAAATCTGTCACCACTTTCAGATTGTATGCTTACAGCTTTCTAATATCTCAATCACTTTTACATCACCACTCCCACCTTAAAGATAACTCTCCAACCTGCAACTCCTCCGTTCATGGTTAGTCAACAAAAACCACTAATCGTTGATTTTTACGGTGCACCCTTAACCAGGAAAAATAACTTGATGCTCTTGCCTGCGTCAGCATTTTCAATGCTCCCAACCAACGTCGGATAAACATTTCCATTCCATTTGTTTCCGCGGGCATAGTTATTCTTATCTTCTCCTTATCTGCGATTTGGTTTCGGAAAAACACAATAAGGATTCTCGAAATTCCACCTTCTTTGGATCACTATTCCAGAAAGCAGCTTCAACAAATATGTCTCAAGGGAGAACCACCACGAAAAAAATGAACACACACTCTCAAAGCCGGCACATAACGCACACAAAGTTAAGAAATAAAAACAAGGAAAGCTATCAAAAATCCTCAAGGACGTGCACACAGAAAATACAAAAGTAGAAAAATTAAATAACCAGATTGGGCTGGGATGTGGTGTTGAGAAGAAGCAAAGACACAAAGAACTAGAGCACACGCCCAATGATTAATTCCTAGTCCTTTCTCCATCTATTGTACTCGTATATGAGTCCTTATTCTGATGCTGGAAATTGCCTATGGGCCAAATCAATATTCGCTATTCCAGAGCTCATCGCTGCAAGCACGATTCAGAACTTTGTGTAGAAGCGAAACGATAACCAAGCAATTTCGATAACAAAAACGAAAACACAACCAAACTGCACTGTTACGATTATAGCGGAGGATAGGGTTCCTAACATACATATACATACATATGTACCAGCAGATACGTACATTATAGTGGTGGTAGAAGGAATCTTCAGAGTCTTGAGCAAAAGGACTTCTTCCTCAAGAGTACTTCTCAGTCAAATTCAGCTATCGACTAAAGGATAAAGTTGTTCGGCGTAATGAATACAAGATGATTTTAAGAGGATGTCATGGGACAAACAAGAAAACTACTTCAAGTTTCCCATTCAATGTCTTCTTTTGCGTGTTCCGACGGAAGATGGGTAATGCTGGGTGATGGTGTGTCTGTCATCGCCCAAGTGCCAACATAATACAATAAAAGCAATTTCAACTGAACGTTACCAGACAGCATCAAATTGTTTCAAAATACCAAACAGAAGAGAAGAAAATGCAAAAAAAAAAAAACGAAGAAAAACTTAAAGGACATGCCACAGACATATTCGCAACCCGAAAGGATAACAATCCTTAAGATGACAATGGGCACCAACAGCAATCACAGTAAAACATAGAACATAGAACGCGCAGCTGGAGCACTTGTATCTGCAACATGGTGAGTATGGAATTGAAATCTACGGAATCGTCCTTAAGATGATTTTGTTCGTCATCAAGGATTAGAGCAGCACGGATGTGATACTACAATTTGGATTCAGCTGAATTGATAGAACTATGTACCAGTACTTGATGTAACTTGTCAATATGGAATTGGTAGCTATGGGAGATGTGAGTCATTTGTCCTGAACAATACAACGGATTGGTATTGGCTACAAGCTGTTAATAGATCGAAGGGAGCTGTTTATATTGCCATATGGTGCAGCCGTCAATATGACTGGAAACACAGATCTGGGGTCATTATTTCTGCATCATTGCGAGAGAGTTTCTTCCAAGTTCTTACTAAATTGTCTTGTGGATATGTAGCTCACAGAAGCATTTTCAGTTGAAGTTATCCTTAATTTGAGAACTCGACAACTTTGAAATTTCTTCTTAGGAGCCCTTATTGGTTTAACGGACTGTGAAGATATGTAAGTGAGCAGTTACAGTTGAATGGTATGATTAGTTGGAGTTCCTTTGAAAGCTTCGAGGAAACTGACTTGCAAGAAGTCTACAACAAAAGTTGAGACTGTAATAGCTTTTGCAAACAGGATTCATTTTAAATGTCAACCATACAAGAAGTGATTAAATGGAAAAATAGCAGGATGCCTTGATTCTTAATTTAATTGCAACTGGCGATAAGTTTTAGTATAGCCAGAATCTTTATTAGACATTTTCCTAAGACTCGAAAGTCCTTCCATTCTAGCTGCCTCCATTTGGAGCGTAAAACCTTGCCAGGTCAAGACCCTTTCGTGATGAAAAGATTCAAGCTCCATCGACGAGATAGTCAAAAATGATAAAGAGCCATGTGGTAGACAAACGACGCAGAAAAACGATAGGTATAATCAAAAGTGCAACGTCAAATAGCAAACTTTGTGGACATCGGTGGTTCAAAATGCAGCAGAGTAAAAAACTAGTCAGCCTACTAAACTAAGCCTACTGTTTACTGTTCGCTTCACGTTGATGCTCCAACAATTTAAGGTCGACGATTATATGCGCGCTACTATAGAATATTGCTGACCTATGTCCCCGTTTTAATGCAAAACTTCCAATGATATTATCTGGACTGGGACATTCTCCAAATTGTTACTGTAAAGCCGTCCTTTCGGTTTCAAGAGTTGGAGATCTCCGCCTGCAGTTAATTTGGTTCAGCTCAGATTCATCCCGGATTGACGTGTTGGATCCGTCTTTATTTTCCGACTCATGCCAGCATATGATAGATCCCTGGTCTTCTTAATTATAATTGCATCCGGGCGCGGTGGCTTTTTAGAACCCGTTGACCGCGTTTTCCTGGCTACCTTCACCCATGCTTACATCGAGTTGTTTTCTTGATTTTGTTTCGGCTTTGGCTGTTCGTTTAGCTTGATCCGATCTGCTGTTGTTTACGTTTGTTTTCTTCACAGGATGTTTAGATGGTTTCCTTTTTTTTGCGCGGATCTACCTGATGCCGCGGGATTTCACCCGTTTGTGAACACTTTGTTGAATGGATATTTTTAGAAACCTCTGATTCTACTTTCCGGAAAACGGACTGTATGATCATTTTATATTCTTAATTTATCCATGGACGTTATGCTTACCCCTGTAGATATCAGTAAGAATGTCGATTTTCACTCCGAGTTGTAGTATTTTTGTCGTCTCGTATTTGTCACAGCGTCATTTGTGCCCGTTTTCCTGGACGCCCGTCTCCCAAAGGTCGTCCAATGCGGCGTTTAGCCCTCGACTCTTAGAGTATGGAACAATATGGGACCGAGCAAGTCCTTTAAGGCCTCGTACCCCTCGTTTGGCCAAGAACATCGCTGCCGGTGGTGAAGATGTCGTAGACGGTTCGTCAACATCGATTAGACGACGTGTCATGCAACTGGCAATTGCACTCACGTCTCTGTGGCGAATTTTGGTAAAACACCTGACGATGTTTCGTTATAAAGTGCAGGCAGTTCATTAAATGATAACAGTTTACCCTGAATCGCATCTAACCTACGCTGAATCTTAACAACGAAGTAGACGATTTTGTTGACAAACACAAACACGGTTCTGGAGTGCTTTTCACGCTGGTGAAGTCAGTGGATCACTATTTTTTTAGGATGGCTCTGGCCAAACGGTCACTTTGGATGGTGAGCGTTAAAGAGCCATGATCCATGAATTTTTCATTCCTCAATTGGGTGGATCGGGACTTGATAAAATGTGGTTCCAGCAGGGAAGAGCAACGGCGCATACTTATACTGCACGAGCCTCAACTGAAATTCTAAAGCAGGCGTTTCCGGTAGTCTGATATTGCGTTTTGACGATTTACATTCATCCGCAAGATCATCCAGTTTGTCCGCTCTAGACTTCTTTCTACGGGTTTGTTTAAAATCAGGAGTTTATGTGAACAAACCACAAACTGTGGCAGTACTCAAGGAGAACATCCGTCAGGAAGTGGAGAATCTAACATCTGAAGTTCTGAAGAAAACCATGGAAAATGTCACAAAAAGAGCCCAAATGGTAAATAATAATGGCGGCGACCACTTAAGCGATACCATTTTCTAAACATTAATTTTCTTTATTATATTCCAAAGATATTACATAGGTATATAGGGTCATACACTATGGCCCACCTATGATGTCGATTCCGAATGCGAGCGCATATTTTCTCTTAGGGAAGTCGTCTTAGTTGGCGAACACCCAAGCCGGATCGGAAGCCGCGTCCATGTCATTGTATAACATATTACTGACTACAGCAACCAAGTTTACGAATGATGTACATTAGCAGGTGCATTAACACAATTATTGTCATTTCTATTTCCATTTCAGTCATTCTAACTCGACGACTTTGAGCCTTCTTTCGCACTGTCAGCCGCCGCGCCGGTAATAGGAATCCGACTCCCTGCACCGTAAGTTCACTCCTTTTCTTACTTTCCATGTTGAATTTATTTTAGAGCATCCACCTCTGTCAGTTTTAGGTTCGGGTGGGGTTTTTATAATCCACTAACACTGTTTGCAGACACACTCGCTGGGCCCCCATTTCCACCACCTGGGGACGTACCGATACTAGAACTGACTAAACACCACACGGTGAAAAAATTACTACACGGAACGTTCAGACATCCAGAATAGTAGAGCTGTGCCTAAGACTCAAAATAATGTTATCAACCTGGTTGACCGAAGATGAGAAGGAAATGCCAATGACACAAAGCAAGAACAGAAATTACATGGATGATGTCAGAAACGTCGCAATCGAATCACATACCCAGTTTATCCTACAGCTCAATGTGCGTTGAAGCAATCTGCATTGGTTCAATACGCTCGAATAAACACCACTTCAAAGCTCATTGAAATATTCAACACGCATACGTTCATTCCTGCTTATAAAACGCATTGAAAATTTGAAATTTGAAATATCATATAAACATTTTTAAATCGCATAGAAGCATTTTATTCTCTCGCGCTCTCATCATCCTTTCATCATCGGGCAGGTATTAGTTGTATATTTAAAACGTGGGATTGCAAACGAAATATTTGGATAGACAAAAAAACAAGAACAATGTAACAGTGTTAGTGTCAAGTGTCAGTTCAAACAGTTGCTTGTTAAACATCTCTCAATTTTCTCTCGCTCATTTTGGATAATTTCAGATACTATAAACACCAGCATTTCTACGGGTGTTGAACCAATGCGGATTGCTTCAACGCACATTGAGCTGTCGGATAAACTGGGTAACAGTCTGTGTAGAAAATATTCCGCTGTAAAGCATAATAAACCATTCCATGGAGACGACGATCGATAATAATTATGTTGATCTCTGGTAGTTCGATTATAGTATTTATGGAGACGAGAGTAGAGCCGTCTAGAGGTTTGGCATCTGCCTCAAACTCACCGGCTTCTGTATCGTGCTGCTCCATACGGAGAAACGTTTACAAGATTTTATTTTTTTTTTTAACCAAACTGAAAATGATTGTGTTGACACCCAAAGGACACTATTAAGTGGCACGCCTAACTAGCGAAGCAAGATGTTGTAACATTACTGTGAAAAATGAAAAGAAACAACTTAGCACATCCGTTTGTACGAATTTCGTACCAACAGAATTTTTTTACAAAGATCCAGCTACTTCCAAACTAGTGAATACAACTAGGGCGAAATTCGCTCAGTGTTATCTAAGTCACACTCGGATTGCCAAAAACAAATTCCTGATAGACAAGGCTAAGGGGATTAATTTTTAAAATCTAAATCAGTAAAAGCCTGCATCGCTGATCGAGATTTCCAATGACATTTGGAACACATAAGCATAGCTGTAGGTATCATGATCCTACACGGTGAAGTTGGGCCAAACGAATGGTTCTAAATACCCCCGGCGGCGTCACTTTTGCTATCAATCAGCAGAGAAGACAGTAGACCACTTTGAAGCATCTTATCCGAACGTGTAAAAGTGTTTATTTAAATGCTGGGCATAGGTATCATAGTCTCCTGCTTCTGATTGTTATGAGGACACCCAGTGCCAGAATTTGCGGCTTTAGGTGCTACATGATGGATGCTAGTATTGAAGGCATTTTTCATTGGTGTTGGATGATTTTTGGCACAAGGTTTCTTTATTGATTTCAGGGCCTTGGTTACATGTCATCCCAATAGTTTCTAATACTTAATAGACTGGCAAAGCCATTACTTACTCAACGTGAAGCGCTTTCCTCTCACACAATGCTTCCAAAATACGAAGAAGGCCGGCAACTGAATTAAATCCATATCAATACTCGCCAAAAAGCCTAACGAGTTTCCACCCAACCATGCTGTGTGAAACCCACAAATGTTAAGACCGAAACTCTAACTTGCATCCCTAGAAATACGGAAGGGAAACTGTGGACGAACAAAGATGTCTCAGCTTACTATAGGGTCCGCCAAAAAAATTTTTTTTTTGAAAATGCTATAAAAAAAAACTACTGAATATTTTCTCAAATTTCTTTTTTATTTGAAAGTACAATCCTTCCGGTTAATAATGGAAAATAATTTCATTCAAACGGCTGCCTCGGCTGGCCATGCAGTAGCCTACACGATCGGTCCAATTTTTAAGCACATTATCGATTGTGTGCATCTGTATTTTACCAATGGCTTCACGAATATTGTCCTTTAAAGCGTCAATTGTCTCTGGCTTGTCGGCGTAACACTTATATTTTACGGCACCCCACAAATAATAGTCCAACGGTGTCAAATCGCATCTCCTAGGTGGCTAAACGACACAAGCTCTGCGGCTGATAATGCGATCTTCAAAAACAGGGAGCAAAACATCGAGTGTAGCTTCGGCTGTGTGGCACGTAGCGCCGTCCTGTTGAAACCAAATGTTGCCAATATCCTCCTCTTAAATTTTTGTGAACAAAAATTCGTTCAACATGGCCCGATAACGATCGCCATTGACTGTAACGGCCACTCCTTGCTCATTTTCGAAGAAAAATGGCCCAATTATGCCTCTGGACCAAAATCCGCACCAAACAGTGACTCGTTTTGGGTGTATCGGCTTTTCAATGTATGCGTGCGGGTTTTCTGTGCCCCAAATGCGACAATTTTGCTTGTTTACATACCCGCCAAGATCAAAATGAGCTTCATCTGAAAAGTGATTTTTTTGGCAAAATCGGCATCTTCTCTAAGTCGATCGCGGGCCCACGTTCTCAGTGTTGTTCAAGCGTATACACAACCATATTCATTCAGCCGAAGGACAAAACTAATTATCTGTCAAATCAGACATGAGCTAAGTGTTACCATTTACGAAATAAGCACTAGTTGAAAAAAAAAAACTTTAGATGGCGGACCCTATATATTGCTTGTACAAACGAGCCACAACGTACTTCCTAACACATCGCGACCTTAAAGACTTTGGCTGGGTAGAAAAGACTCAGTGGTGAGGTTTGGCTAGGGCTAAGCCCTCCCCGAGCCCTCTAATCATACGACGATCCAAACGAACTTGGCATATCAATACACAGAGCTTACAGTCAAACTTTTCCCAGATCTCTGTGTCGTTAACTATAGCCGAGAAAAGTGGTGTGGAATTAAGTTTGATGTTAAAGGTGCACTGTTAAGTCTATTTAGGAGAGTCCAAGAAGGTATTGCTAACATATGCTTCCAACACTTTAACGTCTACTGAAGATGAACCGTTTACCATATTGGTCATATTCCTTTGTTGGTTGAACCATCAGATAGATACGAGTATGTATTTTTATGCATACCTTAGGCTCAAAGTGAATCTCCCGTCTTCCAAACAGCACACCAACTGAGGCTGCGACGATGGACGAATAACCCTCATAAGATCTGAACGAAACTGTCATTGAGGTAACTCTCACACCTTGGTATGGATCTAAAGCTGCTCCAGACTCCCACCTAAAACTTCACCATATGCCTGACCAAAAATATTGAACATAATGGTTTGTCCAAGATAGAGAGAGACTTTGGAGAAATCATCGCTTGGGTAAAGGTAACGAATTACATAATCTTCTGTCTGTTAAGAAAATAAGGTCCACCCGTACCTTTTATTCTTACCAGATAAGGACGGCAAATGACTTATTTTCCTGATATTTACGAATGTGCACTACTCAAACACTTCAAGAAGGTTATTGATGAAGTCGCACACAATCAGGAGGAAGTCGTGATGGCCTGCGACCCAAACACACACGAAGACTTATGGGTCAGTACATGTAGATACTAACCTTAGAGGTGAGTCAATCGTTGAATGTCTCATATTCTTATACTTGTATATGGATACTTATGTTGTTTATCACTCCACAATATGGGTTACCAGCTAGAGCTTGACGATCTCAACAACGAACTCATTTTCTCTCTAAATCTTGCCTTTACCTCATCTGGTCAGACAGTAATAAGTAGGAGGACGAAAAGAGAAGAAGCCCTAATCTCGGCCCAGTCGTAATTTTTACGAAAGAATCACACATGGATCCTCGAGATTTCGACTTGTCTTGTCTAAAAAACGTCACGAATTTCTAGTGTATTTGAGAACCGCCTGTGGAAGCTTCACTGGCGTGAACCGTCTATAGCTTCTTGGATAGCAACTCTCAAAATTGTACTCCGTTTGCTACCTTAAAGCTTTTGTGGTATGAAAATTTCCCTCGACCTAAGAAATATCTAAATGAGGAGATGTCAGTCTACTTACGCTGGATCGCCGTCTCCACAATCAACCGACCTTATACGAGAAGACAACGCAAAGTCATTCTCAATCAATCCATCTCTATCTTCACAGCCAAAAGTGTTGGTACAGAGGTCTACTATGAGGACTTCCATATATTCCAATCCTTTAGTCTATGCACAAAATATACCGTTTTCCAAGCCGAGATCTAAGCTATTCATCAGGTAGCTACTTCGTTCAACATAAGTTCAGCACCTCCTTCATATATTGCAATATATGGTATAAAGACAGTCAAGTAGCGATCAGATGCCTAACAGTATAGATTGGATAAATGACTGTGCAACACAAGATCACAACTGTGCTCAGCAACGTTAATCCACCTTTATCATTCGCCAAAAAAAAGTCACACTTTCAAGTGCTCGTTGAGAATAGCCATCTTCTTTCATATGAGACGTACTCGGGGACAACCAAGAATTAACCAACCGAAGGAAAAAAGGTATCTCCGAACTCACAAAATTAATCATGGGACCCAGTACTATTGCGTGACAAGGCCAACGAAGAGAAAGAATTGAAACTAGCACCACACTAGTAGACTCCTAACCAGACTGAGTGAAGACCCATACTTAGATGCGAAAGGATGAGTGCTTCCAGACTACTTTTTACCCTCTTCTCGACTCATATTTCCCTTGCACTAGGAATTAAGCATCCGAATCGAAAGTTATCCATAATTTATCACCAGACTTCTTAGCTCGTCATGTAGCCCATATCCTAAATTCAGAGAAAATTATCTAAGATGCTTCCCCCGTATGCTATGCCACTGTTTAACCAAGCACTCCAATTTACCCAGTGTGACTGGTTACAGTCGTAAATTAATGAATGCAACCCCTTGAGCGTTTTCTCTGCAGGAGTTCGTCGTACTCATTTATCATAGTGTGCAGAAGTTTGTACATCTTTTCATAGCTCATTACTTGCAATTGCAATTGCAATTGCTGTAGTAGGTGCAGTAGATATAGACTAGAACTCTGTAGCGCATAGGAAAACGTCACCCAGTTTCATAAAAGACAACTTAGCTCCATCATTATCAACAACAGCAGCACTATCACCACCAACGACTCTATCATCCAACCATCCAACCCCTGGGACTTCATCTGCTGGGTGGCGGTTGAAGTGCTTCTTAAGCTTGCAATTCAAAATTGGTGTCAACTCATTTACTTTACTCTTCTTTCTCTCTCACTGTTGTTAGAGTGTAAATTTTATGTTTATCTCCTTCCATCTCTTTATCCCTTTACTTCTTAATTTTTTTCTCCTTTTAATTCATCCGTCCTGCATCTGTGGATGGACTGGATACAGATCCTCAGTTATACAGTCATTCAGTATCCCCCGTCGTCCTTTTGTTTAAAAAAAAAGAAGAAAAAAACACTTCCGTGTGGATGGAGTTGTAGCCAATTCAAACTCCTCATGTTAGACTTTTCCTCCCACTCCATTGGGTTGCAGATACGAGTACATCTCGTATGTCTAGGTACGAATATATGTGGACTCTGAAGTAATTCAAAACTCAATTAACTTTATACCCAAAGAGAATGTTCCCGGTCTTATTCCGTTACCTACTGATGGTAGTTGGTACGAGTATTGGGATACCGGCCAGCGGCTACACTCTGATGCATGGAAGTAAATGGGACTGCACGACCACTGTCCACTTGCCCCATACTAAATGAAACGGTTTTATATTTTTCAATTTACTTTTAGTTATTGAGTTTTCGGGTACCTCTCTCTAGCCCTGGCCGAACGTGGCAGGAAAATATCTGGAAGTTGTTCGACAGTATGTTAATGTCTTGTAAAAGGTTCTAGCATCGAGGCAACTTCCAACTTCCAACTTTCCCCATTCTGAGATCCAGGATGGAGGTAATATTCGAACAGCCATATGTGTCGAGCGTAAATCGTTTTCGGTTTTCCAAATTGTTGCAGAATATTGTCTGAATTGAAGTTTTGCTATTATATATGCGGACACCTCGAATTCCAGGAGTTCCCTTTTACTGGTTTTGGGTTTTTTTTTTGTTTTTTTGTTTTGACCATGTGAAGCAGGACTCGATTAAAAGTTTTCAAATTCAATTTTCCCTTCCATAAGAAATTTAAAAACAAAAAAGGGTTGCGTCAGATGAGGTGCAAGGTTGTGTTCCAAAAGTTGTATACGGAACTGCTGCCGGGCGTTTTGTTCGAAGTTTTCTATTTCACAGATCTTCGAAGGAAGCCGAGAAAGGATTTTCCTACCGAAATGTTACCCAAATTCTGAAAGTGATGAAAAAGTGCCAGAGGCTTGTTCAAAAGGTTGCTGTACAAACAGTTAAGAGACTATGACTTGGAGAAATTAGAAAGTTGAAGCAAGGTTGTGTATTGAAATACATGCCCTGAGCATTATTAGTGTCAAACACATGGAAGTTGAACATAAGCTTCTTGGGAGCAATCCTCTCCTTAGTTTTACTTTATTTGGCTGAAAACCATCCCCTGCACCAAAATTCTACTTTCAAATCCAAGAGATCTAGGCAGCTGAAGAGTTAAAAATTGGTCTGGGACTGGTTGACTGTATTAATGGTTTTCCAGGTCCTGTTTAGAGGAATTAGAATTTCCGGATCTACTCGTGATATTCTAGATTTCCGCGGATCAGCGAAAAGGAGCTATTGCTATGTTCAACACAGTAACATTAAGGACACTCAGGTCAACAGAGAGGTGATTAGAAGCCTCAACAGAAATCAAGGTTGATGGTGACATTCATTGAAAGGCAGGGAAGCTAATTTATTTTTATATTCATTAAGGTTGCTTATAGTGTAAGGTATTCTTTTGAAGACGAATTTGGAAGTCCTTTGAAACTTCAGATCCCATATATCTCTCAAAATAATAAAGTTGCTAAAGAGGCTAATGACATAACATCCTTACGACGCGTAATGAATCCTTGTCCGACATCGGCTAGCTTTTAGTCTGACTGCTTTGCTTCGACAGATAAAACACAGTTTTCTGAAAACCATGGAAGCAATTTTCAATGGAAAGGCAAAGTACTATGCGATGGCACTCCTTGTATGTTCCTTTTAATTTCACTGAGTATATGTTTCAATGGTAAAGTACCAACAGTACCAGCACCCATTACATCAGCGAAGCGTACCTGCAACCTAAAGCAAGTTTGGGCCGGGCACTTCCAGATGCAGTGCTCTGTGGTGTCGTCATTACTTCCACAGCAAGCGTTACAGAATGTCCCCTGTCAGTTAATAGCCTCCAGTATTTCCTACTGACGAACAGTAGGAAAGACGCTGAACTTTTTGAGATAGCGGGGAGAATTCGTCTGGTCTGTCAACAACCTGGAGAGTCATGCCATCTGCAGTTATTTTCATATGATTTCCAACTATCTGTGGAAGCCATAGGACAGGAACGATACAGGCTGTCCTTGGCAACTAAATGGCAAAATGGCAAGGTCATGCTCGGAGAGTAGCGTAATACTGCCTACGCCATCATAGGGCATACAACCCTATACGAAAGAGATTAAAAAGAAGTGACGAACCAACTAATGGCCTCTGATAATTGCTGGCGGCCCTTCCAAAGGTTTAAAGGAAATACTCGAACCCATAAGTGGCCACATGAAGCCGAGAAATCAACAGAGGCCCACGACCGCTATACAGGAAGTACAGTGGGATGGGCCAGGCATAAGAAAGAATAAAACCTGTTTGCTATAGGGAAAAGAAATAAAGCTTATTCTAATACGAATTTGCAATATACGCAAGACTGAGGCAAGAAGTTTTGAGCTTCCAATACATGAGTGAATATCTTATGACAATACTCATCAAGGCTAAATTCGCTAACACAAACATATGCCGTGCCCCTACGGAAAACAAGGACGATGCCACCAAAAAAATTTTCTTCGAGCTCTTCGACAAGACTTATCAGCAATGTCCGTTAAGATAGTACTAGGTGATTCTAACGCCTGGTGAAGAATGGAGGACATCTTTGGTAGGACAGTTGGTAAGCATAGACTAAACGACACCAAGTCTGGCAACGGACTTAGGCTTGTAAACTTTGTGACTGTACGAAATATCACTGCAAGCACACGGCGTCCTCATCTCAATATGCGCAAGGGGATGCAATAGACGTAAAGTATACCTCCAGTATTATGGGCATCTGAACATTCCGGGGAGCTAACATTGACTCAGCCAAGGACAAATGTGGATTTCAAGAGCGCCACAACAAAGAAGAAGTACTGTCAGAAGTTATAACATGGAAAAGCTGAATCTTCACCGAATACGTATCCCGAAACTTCCCGAAAACTCCTATGTCACCAGCATTAACTACCGAAGACCAGTAGCAACACCGCCAATGTGTTAAATGAGGTGAAACAACTGATATGCTGGGTTTCACCCGACCACATCCAAGAAATCCCTTGTTTGGTGAAGAAGTTCGTCAAGCACTTGCAACTAAACAAGAAGCATACAAAGCAGCGCTGCAACGGAGGATAAGAGCCGCTCATGAGATTGATGACCAGAAGAAATGGGAAGGACATCTGATTCTCCAGAAGAAGAAAAAAGAGCACAAGAAGCGCTCGATCGAAGACATTGTGAGGCTATACTCCAGGAATAAGGTACGGAACAGGTAAAAAGAATGTATAAAGGCAAGAAGGCCCGTGAAGAATCCTGTAAAGATAAAGATGGAAACCTTGTAGTAGAGTCGCAGTGGATGCTGAGAATATGGAAAAACACAACAGCGATGAAGTCAAACATCCCACGACTTAAACAAGCCTTCCGTCCTCCTGACCAAAACGAAGTAAGGATAGCAATATCTAAGCATTAATCCAAATGAGGAGTTGGACTTGACGGGTTACCCACCGAAGTATTCCAAGGTGCTGAGAATGGAGTTACGGGGAGCATACACCAAATACTTTTTCAGATCTCACCATCGTTTGCTCAATCCACAAAAAATGCGCCAACTGTATAGGTATAAGTCTTCTCAATATCGCATACAAGATTCTATCTGCCATAATGTGTGAACGTCTAAAACCCATCGTCAACAAAATGATTGGTCCCTATCGGCGCGATTTCAAACTAGAAAAGTCCATAATGGACCAAATCGGGCAACTCCTGAAAAAACCTCAATAAATCCAAATCGATAGCCCCCGTCTTTTCATCGATTTCAAGGCAGCATATGACAGCATTTATAAAGACGAGCTCTGAAGGCCCATGTGTAGTTTTGGCATCCCCGACAGATTTCTTCAGTCTGCGCGGAATGACGATGGAGAGCACTCGCTGTTCCTTCAAAGTTGGTAACCAGTTAACCGGGACCGATACATTTGCTGTCAAAAAACCTTTTGGACCTTTTTGACTCGCTGTTATGTGAGTTCCTTAACATCATAATTGTAAGAGCTCACAAGCGAACACTGGAGGCACAATCTTTCAAAAGTCTGTGCAACTACAATACCAGCGTACGGCAATGATATTGACATAATTGGTAAAACTCAGCTGGTGCTTTCGCTAGTATTGGAAAGGATGCTACTAAAATCAAGCTCAAAACAAGTACATACTGTCAACACATACAACATCGACAAATTGAGTAGAACATCACAGTCGACAGCTATAATTTCGAGGCAGGAACGGCCTTCGTTATAAATTCTGCCAACAATTATACGAAGAATCAACCTTGCCATTCGCTGTTTCTTTGGGCTAAGAAAGCAGTTGAGTAGTAAGGCCCTATCCAGAAAAGCCACGAAAGTGCTTCAGCATGGACTCGTTCAGAAGTGGACGATGATAATCTCAGTCGTTTCGAGAGAAAAGTCCTTCGAAAAATATTCGGCCCCGTTTGCATTGACGGGCTTTCTAGAAAACTTTTCGTCAGCCGCCTGAGATGGCTAGAACATCTAGAGTTAATGGACAATAATGTTTCAGCCCGCAGAGTCTTCGAATTTAAGACGGAGGGACAACACCGTAGAGGAACTACCTAAGGTGACGTGTAGCGCGCACAAGTATTGCAGAAGGGGATCTCAACCCACTTAGAGTGTGCATCTGGAAGCAGTTAGCTAAAGACCAGGCTAACTGTTAAGGCCCAAGTTCACACCGAACTATAGCATCCAAGTTACTGACGCTCTTAATAGATAAGGGGTCGTGCGAAAGTGGTATTTTCTGTCATCACAGCATAGAACAAGGTTTTCCGAAATGTTTTGCCAAAGATGCACTTAGAAACAACCAGTTCAGCATGGTTATCATTAATTGGACAAGGCATGACAGATGCACATATCGCGACAAAAAGTAGGTTTAAGGAAACAAAAACCAAACAAGGGATGTATTGTACCTTGTGAAACGTATCGGAGGCGTCCTAGACTGCGGTAGGACGGTTGGTACTAGGGAAGGATGAAGGATTATTTATCAGTAAATGAGATATTGGCTTCCTCGAGACAAGTACCATTAGTTTGTATAGACACCCGTAACATATTACCATCTGAAGTCAGAAAAGTGAAGAAATTGTAAAATATAGACCTCTACGAGTACATCAAAGCGAATAATATCTAGCAAACGTGAAGTAGCTGCCTACTTGGCCCGTCAACAGTAGATGCATCACCAGCACTCTAAATTCAAAATCAGTTAAATCTAAAAATTCTGTTCCACTATATCCCATCCTTAGTTTGTTCATGTCAGCCTCCTCCTCACAACTGATGCCATTCATCAACCTACTCACAACATGTAATGAGATTGCAATCTTTTCCGGTTGTCTTCATCTTGTCAAGATAAAGGTCATGTGTCATCATTGCTCATATACTGAGGGCCTTAAGTGAAAAGATATAAAGACTCATTGTAACTCAACTAAGAAACTTTCCACCAGAATTGACAATTCCATTAGGCCAACAAATTGCAGCATCCACTCTACTACTACTGTGACTACAACTACTATTTATCACACTACCTGGATAAAAATCTTGAAATTCAGACCTCTTGCCAAACTGTAGTAATGAGGTTTCTTTTCCATTTGGTTACTGCACCATGCCATCCACGTGAGTGCAGTTTATTCGAAGCTACCTTCACATTACCAAGTTAATGTCAACCTTAGCGTGGGTGGGTGGAAATAAGAGGTCGGCAGTGGGAGCCTTAGAAGGATAGAATGTGGATACCGTGCTACGAATATTAAGGGTAAAAGTAATTTACTGAGCTTTTAAAGGAACAAGAAGCCAACAAACTGGAGCACACTAAACTGACGATGAAAACCACAAAAACAAAATGAAAAAAAAAAAAAACAACAAAAAAAAAGGACACGGATTACAAAAACGATGCGTTGTTAGCTTGTAGCTTAGAGCTGGTAACCCAATGTGTTTACCACAAAGTGGGTGAAGTAGCAGCAGCAGTCAGAATGTAATGAAGTGGCTTTAGGGCACTCCTGGAAATGGAGCACACCTCTCATCATCTGCATGTATCTGTGAGGGGATAGCAATTTATTAAAATTTATACCTTCGTTTCCAAGGAGCTAAGCCGGAGTAGAAGAATAAGAACAAGATTGTGAAATACGCGCTACATTATCACGTTTAAATTCCACTCAGTGGCAGATGGAGTACCATGAAAACAAAGCTAACGACAATGATGGAGGTGTACTCGTCCGTGGTTTTAGTTGGTCATTTAGTTCGTCCAAATGGAGTGAAGATGACTCTATCTATAACCACTCGGAAGAGTAAAACTGTAGATTTTTGAATAATTTAAGGTACAAAGCGATTACGATGGTAACTAAGACAGATCAGGTTGTCTAGTCAGGTCGGAGAAAACCAAATTCGAAGGGATGGGCAACGTGAAAAGCTGGGTATACCAGAAGATACTATGTACCACTACAAGATAATGTCCATAGATACGTGGATAAGATAACTCTGATTTTTCTTTCTGCCAATGAAAAAGTTACGAATATCCTTTGTCGCGGAATCTGCAAGAGCTACTCGTTATTAAATGCAAATCGATTATTCGTTGTGTCAAACAAATACTAAAGTCCTTCCGGATGGCGGATGCATTATACATTATTGCCATCACCAGGAGTCTACATCTGTGAATGAGAAATGTAACTTAAAAGGACTCTACAAGAAGTTCCTTTTACTGGTTTCTCTTTATTTTTTTATTTTTAACTTTCTCCCTTCGGTCGTTTCTCCTGGAGTTGATAGCATTACCATCAGCACCAGAATGCCACATAGTACTCATTCTCATACTCATACTCGTACTTTAGTACACTTTCCATTCTCTACTATATTCTCAGTTCACGTCAAGAGAAGATAAAGTATGCGGTGAGAATTCTTGTGTCCTGCCAAAAACCATATACACTTGCAAGTTTGCAAGTGATACCGTTGACTCACCGCACGGATTCTGTTAGATTTTGTTTTTTTTTCGTTGGCGTTACCTCCTTTTCAAAGGAAAAATAAGCAAGCGCCCAGAAGGAAAAGAATAAGAAAACCCACTCGACAGGAAAAAGAATGAGTAACATGGCGAAATCTCTAAAAGGAAGCACACAAGACTCGAATAATATGGCCCATCTGTCTGAGATGCAATTCCTTTGCTAAGCGGGGAAACTGCAAGGAGTAGTATTGTACTAGTACGAGTATGTTGGGTTGGTGTTTTCTTTAACGCGAATGTGGATGTCTTAAAAGGATATCTTGAGCTTCTACTCTTTTTTTTTTTGTTTTTTTTTTTTATGCCACCCCCAGGGGCATTTGTGTTGCTGTTGTTGTTTTTATTATAATGTCGATTCGGAATTTCATCGCATAAGGAATTTTTTATGTTTTTTTTTGTTGTTGTATGGTTTTTGTCTTAGGACTTTGTCCGTTTGGAGGAGTATTTCTGGGATTGTCTTTCAGCTTAGATAGTGGTTGTGGTGCGGGTATTTCGACTAAATCATGAACATTGTCAAAGCCATACATGCGACAAATGGAATTTCTCATAAAAATGATTGAGACACTGGCCTGCAGGGTAGATCGATCCTTTGGCATGCTTATGGATTTTATTTCCTTTGAGGGAGAGGGTTACAATCGAAACCGAAATGAAAAACACAATAAAATTGATGCGGGTTCATTGGGGGATGGTTAAGTCAGCATTAGTTGTAAAAATGCCAGGAAGTGTGAAGGAAATGTCTTTCTGACTAGGAATAGGGCAAATATTGACAACTGGGGTTGGGGTTGAGTGAACGAGTATGTAGAGGGATGTAGAGGGATGGTGAAATCGATACAAAAATTACAGGTTTATCCGAAAGTGAAAATAGTTCCATGCGCATTTCAGAACTTCAGTTACAGTTAGACGATCTACGAGTTCCACGTTTGCACTTCTGATGTTTTTTTGATTTCTTGAAAATTTAACAAGCATTGAAGTTTGGGAAAAGATGGCCTTCAGCTATGTTTGAATCCTTATAGAGGTGCACTTAGACCAGTTGCAGGTCCCTTCTGAATACAACTCGAGGAGCTTAGAAGAGCAATGGCCTAGCTACTTTTAGAATTATGGATATTTCTTGATCAATTTGCCAGTTTTGATCTTGTGACTTCATTTGGATCTCGGAATTTACGACTGCATAGAATTACATTCTGGTGCGCATCAGGAGTTCATGCAGTAATCGTTGTGAAGAATGCTCTGATCAATACCATTTGAGAGTCTGAAGATATCTCTTCTCACGAGGTTGACCGGGGCTCTTGATTCTTTGGGATCGAGTATAAGTCTGTTAGTTTGACATTTATACTGACTGCATCAATGGTCATTTGTTAGTGGGAAACGCAGTTCTCTTGGGCATCCGAGTGTCATGAAAGTCAATAGGCTGTGATCTTGTGCTACTCAGCCATCTCTTTGGAAGATGAGGGGCGGACAATAACAACCCTCGATCTTATGGTGTTCGAAGTTAAGGGTCTGATTGTTGCTTGATTGTCTATGGACGACGAGGGCATGATTAAAAGCTGAAACCTTGGCTTAGAAGATGCACTAATACGTATACACTGAAAGTCTAATCCTCAAGAAGACCCTGCATCAAGACTTTGGGCTATTTTAGAGTCTTCTATGAAGATAAAGAAGAACTTACTGAGAACTCAGATGATTGGAAGCAACGCTGAGGACAATTGCAGTTAATTGAAGGTCGGTTGATTGGCGTGCATTGCCTTGGCAACGGGTTACATTTCTTCTGTGAGCTCGATATAAGTTTGTCCTTTAAAAGCTTATACAATATATCAGAAATGGCTTTACAGCTGTGGTGCAAAGCCAATGCACAACTCTGGATTATTGGCCCTTTGTAACATTTTATGGGTGCCATTTGGCTCGGGTGGGATAGTTTTAGGTATTTTAGTGATAAAAATAAGAAGAGTTCCCTTTTGTCCGGATTTAGCATAGCCCACAGGTATGTTTAAAAGGAAAAACTATTCCTATCTTAGAGAGGGTCTGTACATGTTTTTTTGAGCGCACTTCATCTGCGACCAGAGGCTGCAGTTGAGTGTGTACTGTTAAGAATGAACTTGATCAATATGCCGACGAGAAGACAACGTTGTTGCATACTTAGTCCACAACAAGGAATGCCACCATTTCACAGCCCTGGAAAGAGCAGATTAATTGATCCTATTATTACTTCAGCACTGGGTATTGTACCAGGAGTTAAAGATGTTTTACAAACGCCAAACCGTTCATTATTGACATCCTGGTATACATTTTGCAGTTGTGCAGGGAAGATACCATCGGTCTCCGGGGTCTTGTATGGTTAGAAGGTCCAAACTGCAATTCGGGTTGAAGTAAATAGATTTGTAAAAAAAAGCTGGTTTGAGAGAAATTTCACCTTAGGGTCGAGAATTATATATACATTAACATATGACCCCTGTTCCTGACATCGATGCAATTACGAGTATTTTACTGTTCGTTTTTGTAATGATATCTTCGAACTTTCATTACGGGCGGTCTGTCGTCTCACACTGTAACTGGACTATCATGTCCCAATAATCGTGGCAAGTATATTTGAGAGATTTTTCGTCTCAGTGAACAAACATGATTTGCTGGCGCTCGCCAACAAAATCTGACTTGTTTACTTACTTCACAGTATAATATAAAGGAATAAGGCTGTGTCGACATTCTGTTTTGATTTTCTGCTTATTCCTAAATTCTCTCCGTCAAGTGACCGTTCTGATTTCTACCATATTCAAACAGTATTCTACGTCCTATTACCAGCGGTCTGGAATTACGTTACATGGAACATGGCCACAATGACAGGTACAATAAAACTTAGGAACCAGAAAGCCTAAAATAACTTCATCCAGTTGCGCACTCTAAGTTTTCTGACCAGATCGATGTCGCTGCACAGTTCATATAGTTCGTCGCTGAATCTTCTCCTCCGAACCAACGCACATGGAACCAAATACTTTCCCAAGGATTTTTCTCTCGAAGCTATTGAGAATATCTTCATCCGCTTTCGATAGGGTCCATGCTTGTGCGTCATTTAGTGTGACAGGGAAGATCAAGGTGTTACGAGTATATAGAATTTCCTTAGTTTTTTTTGGATAATGTCAAGCACACAGCGATTAGCAAGGGCGAGTCTTCGTTTTATTTCTGTTGAGGTGTTGTTGGGGGAAGTTCCTACCTTGAAATTTTAGATGTCGACTGTGATGTTCTGCTCAATTCGTCGATGTTGTATGTGTTGACAGCATATACTTGGTTTGGCTCTGATTATAACAGCATCCTTTCCAATACTAGTGAAAGCACCAGCTGAGTTTTACCAATTATGTCAATATCATTGCCGTACGGTGGTAGTTGCACAGACTTTTTGAAAGATTGTGCCCCGAGTATTCGCTTGTGATTTCTTATAATTATGATATTAAGGAAGCCACATGACAGCGCGTCTGAGAAGCAAACGATGCTGAAATTCTATTCATCCGGTATATAGTCTTCTGACAAGATCTGAGAAATGAATTGGTGTAAGCTCTCCATATAGCCATTTCCAGCAGCTTTAAATACCTCGGCTCCCACGGCTGTCAGGTCCAGCTGCTTTTTTGGACTTCAGCTTAGATATTGCTATCCTTGCTTCATTTTGGTCAGGTGGACGGAAGTTTTGGCTAGCATTATCTATGTAAGTGGAATGATTTACGCTGACTGATGTTGGTATTTGTCTGTAGAAGTTTCTCTATATTCCCAGCACCGACTGAGACTCTACTTCAAACTTTCCTTCTTCATCTCTACGGATAGGATACGCGATCGGCGAATATTCTCACAGTCTCTTGCGATTGCAGCCTTTCTACTTTATATCTCCTCACAGCAGTTCCTCTTGTTGTGGAGCTTTGGAAACCCGCATTCGTTCTTTGGCTGCAACAAGCTAGTGATCCGAATGAACGTTTGGACGTTCAGAATACTGCAGGCATGCCTTATGTCTATCGCAATGTGATCAATCTGATAAAGCGTTTTGGTATCTGGAGACCCGTTGTGTACGCGTATATTGAGATGAGGAAACAGTGATATTTCATTCCACTGCAAAGTCTTTTCCTATGTTAAAATCGCCTTGTACCATTTTATCGTTATAGTTCGGACATTGCTCATATGTCTTGTCGAGGAGCTCGTAGAAACACTCTTTTGTGGCGTCGTCCTTGTCCTCCGTATTGCCAGGTTCACATATTGGGTTTATATTAGCGAATTTAGCCTCATGTCTTCTTGACTAGGTCTGCTGCATATGACAATTTCGCATCCGAATAAGCGCTGTTTCTCTTCCCTATGGCAATTAGCGTAGTATATATCCCCCCGCACTTCCTGGAAGGCGGTAATATCTGCGTGATAGCAGTCAAGGGCCTCTGCTAATTGATCAGCTCCACGTGGCTTGTTAAAAGTGCGAAAAGTGCGCATGTGCTTCCGTGGATCGTTAAACGTTTGCAAAGGTCGTCAGTAGTTAATAGGGTTGAAAACCCTATGACAGCGTAGGCCGGTATGACGGTGCGACTGGCCGAGAGAGAGCCTCCGATTTTAGTGTGAGTGAGTATTTACCGGGCTCGACCACTGGGCAATGCTTAGATAAACAATTTTCTTTTAATTTTTTCCAAAATTTGTTCAAAAATTAATAAATTAGTAATTTAAAGCAGCTACAGAGACCAGGGCTGTTGTAACTGGTAGTTGCAGGTTACGTGTTGAACTCCAATTATCAGTTTATAAGGATGTTCTTGGATTCCTTCCTCACTTCTGTTCTCTAGATAATTTTTTCCTCTCCCAGCCGGACTTGATGAAATGATGGGTTTATTAAATTTGGTCATCAAAACATCCTCAAAATAGGGCAATGCTCTCTCTACCTTAGTTGCGTTTTATGACTCACTTGAATCGGCTTTCAATACACCTATCATCCTCCTCAACAATTTTATTCCCATAATTTGCCAACGCTAATTACTCGTAGATGCCCTTAATCTAGTGGGAAGTATCTAAAAGCAAAAACTCGAATTCTCCACCTAAAAACAAAATATAACGAAAATCCACTTTGCAAAAATGACTACCCCATTCAAAACCATAGCTGAGATCCTTTAAAGCCATCTAAGCAACCACAATAAAGCTCCTTTTAAAGGCAATACAAAACCCAAATAGCTCAAGGATAAGAAATATTCTCACAAACAAAGCACCTGATCCACTGCCATGGTCGTGATAGAATAAATAGATAAAACGCAAAGACAATGCATCTCCATCAACCTTCCCTGTACTCCACCCACCACTTTATCATACCACCATTCAGATTTCTATTTGTCCCATAGAATCGGTCCTCGGAGAAAGCCATCCATTTGGCATCTCTTAAAGGTGAAGTTCAAAGAAGTGGAAAACAATATCCCTCTGACAAAGTGGATTTCATTCTCTTGTTTTTCTCCATACAGCAAAGGAGGCTTCTAGCACCCGGACTCATGATGCAAGCTCCAGATAAAGGAAGACCCCTACTCTATGTTCGAAAGACGGGCCCAATGTGATACAGGATAGAGGTAAAAATTATTTAAATGAATAAAAAATAAATAAAAAAACTCAGAAGAGTCTTTCAAAGCCGAAGGTAAATGTGGAAGATGGAAGATACTTGTGGCAAGAGCAGTAGCAGCACCAGCAACAGCCACCTTCTATCTAAGGTACGAGTATGCCAAGGTGAAGTGGGTGTTCAGCTTCTCAAGATTGCCTTGGCTTGAATGTTTTTCTTTTGAAAATGTTTACATTTTTTTTTTTTGTTTTTTTTTTCGGCTGAATAATGTTGTATCTGTATCCATTGGAGGGAATTTTCGTCACACTGATGAGAGTACTGAGCATAAAGATGCCTAAAAGAAATGCGAAGACACGTCTCACGTTCAATCAAGGGATAGAAAATGGAAAGTGTAATATGTGATTCAGGAGCCGACAATATCGGCACAGTCTGCCATGTCGTTGTTTAAAGTCTTCAGAGTATTTGAATCATTTTCAGATACTACTTACTCGTTGTCGTATTCGTAAAATACACGCAGAAGATGCAAATACAAATACCTACACTAGTCTGCCATTAGAGAAATTGAATTGTTCGGTAAAAGATTGTTTTGAAGGAATTCGAGTATGCTGATGCTAATTTGGGAGAAATAGACGTTCCCGGAATGGGAGTTTTATAAAGAAACGTAGTAAGTCGATGCTCATAAATAATAGGAAACAAAGTGGGATAGGTATGATACTTTACCCGGGGTGTGAGACCCTTATTTGATTTGGAGATTTGGAATTTTAAAGATTTTTTCGTCAAATTGGATTGAATCGAGGATGAGTAGGGACTTCACTGTGGGCCTTTATACAAAATATCGTTGCTTCCTAAAAGAGACGACTAAGAAATGAAGCAAGAATGCAATAAAATGATTTTCTGAGATTCTTCTTCGTAGCACGAGATACACGTGATAGTATATCATAAACCTATACACCAGAGTTGGTTTCTTGGATTCGATGGGTCGATGAAGTCCCTTCAATTGCTTAGTTGTTCATCTTGTATATAGATGAGAGGAGCTATGGGTCTTGATCGAGTGATTCCCTTCATTAAATCATAAGTAACTATTCTGACTCTTCGAGAGGATACTGCCATCAAAAGTACTACATCTGTCTTCAGTGTACAATCTGAAAGGTAAGAAGAAACTCCCGACAATATTACTCTTATGGAGGCTCTGTGAGTTGGAAAGCAGCTTTCAGTTACTGGACATTTCCATAGAATAGCTGGATACTTTTATTACTGCGAAACTTTTCGGAATCCAAAGAGAACTTCTTTAGGTGAGTGCATCTGCTTCATTGCTTCTGTTTCGTGCGTTAGAGCTTATACTTGCCCATGCTCAAGCACTTGCCAAATCAATCAATTACTCTGAGATGATTGATGTCCTGCCGTGAAAGGGAATCAGGGTTCTATGATTACTATTTTTGGGTGAGAATGGACGGCAGTATGTTACGTATTTAGATGTTCTCTGTATGATGTGGGTACTCCAATTGTGTTAGTCAGAGTCGATTTGTATCCTCCGATTCGGAATTTGACACGTTGCGAGTATCTACATGTAAAGTTGGTTGCTGATTAGACTACCTACAATAGTTGCTTTGTGGATTGGATTGTGGATTACTGCAAACAACTGGAAAATTCGCGAGTTGGAGTCTTTTATTTTAGCTTCTAGACTTTGTTAGCCGACTTTGTCAGATTTTTCACAATGCAGCCTGAGCAGACTCCAAAATTTATTTGCATTTGTCAATTTTCAAATACAAATTGTGTATCTCTCATTACAAAGGCAAACCTCTTGTCAGGGTCCACGAAAATTCAAAATCTAACACCTTTGCCCTGAAGCAGCAAAATGTGTGGCTAATTACCTTTGCCGATTATGAAAATCTTTATGAATCTAGGTGCAAATATATGGCCATGAGTAACGCTGACATGGACTGTGTCTCACGGTTGACGAAAGTACAGCCAGGAAACAAATTTCTATCTCCGGTGACCATGCACAGATTATCTGAATAAAATTTGAAGTAGACGATGGGCTTGATATATCGACTTGAGCTTAAGGAATTGAACTACCTTGGAACGCATTTGAGTCTTATGGACCTCGCACTGCTTACACTTTACGAGTACTTCCTCTGCAAAAATGCGATTGATAGTAAAAGATCTTCTCAACAGTGATAGCATCTGTAAGTCCACCGGGAAATGTTGGATCCAAGAATTCTTTGCTATAGAATTTGATGAGACGCTGCAAAGAAATTACTTCAGTTCAGATAATGGAATTTTTTTCCATCGGAACGGAGCATTTAGCCAGCGAACAAGGAGTAGGTACAATAGACTAATACCTACTCCTTTCCTTGTTAGTTTTTTTTACCAAAGTTTGTAAGTCTTTCTTAAAAAAAAGTAAGCGTTTCAGTGACTAAGTGCTTACAGTACCATCACCCTCCATAGCAGTATTTATGCTCATATGAAACCTAACTGTCATTAAGCAGTAACCAGGGATGCATGCAGTCCTACTCTCCTCAGACTCTTGCTTGGCAAGTTCATCGGTGATTTTATTTCACATGATCTTATTGATACTTGGGATCCAACCAGTCAAGACTCATTGAATTTCTCACGTCTTCCGATCCATTCAGAAAAGTCCTTCATTCTAAATTTACCCTGGAAGTCATGAGAGCGTTCACCAAGGACATAAGTGTAACTTTCGCAGGGGCTGTGTGTTCAAACATTGTAAGGGTACACAAAAACCCTTGCACCGATTATAGCTTGCAGATGCTTCATCCTCCATCGATTCTTTCAACGAGGAGTGAAATCTAACTTTGTCGTCCTCCAGAAAGACATCAGCACCGCAGGTTTTAACGAGATCCATGAAGATCTGGCTACATTACTTTCCGGCTCAGAGTCTTGTCAAGTCCATGCCTGGGCACAAATAAATACATTACATGTGAGCACAGAAGGAAATGGAATGACTTTCCAATATGCCTGCACACCAAAGGAACGATTATCGACATCACTAAGCGACCTTCCTTCTGTCCACCAATCAAAAAGAACATAGACTGCTTGATGGCGTCGTACTGGGACGCTCTTGCCAAGCTTTTAAATATGATTCTCATAAGAGGCATAACATCCTGCGGGCGATAACAGTGCTGCCAAATTTTCCAAATATTAATAATTAACGCCGATAGGCGCTTTTCGAGCTCTGAAAATTAAACGCTCAAAACACCAAACCTATTGTTATAACATCTCAATGCCATCCATACCTGAATATCAGAAGACTCATCCATTGGAGGGATAATGGAAACTCTTGACAACTGATGCCGAATATTTCGGAAATATGGAAAGTTCTCGAAAGATGGCGGAATTTGAAAAGTCAATTCAGAGTAGTGATAAAGTGGTTTAAGAAAAAGGTAAAGTAAAGTAAAAGTGGTTGGCGAAAGTGGTTGATGAAAGTGATTGAATTGTAAATTGTTGTTGTACTGTGATTTTGAATAAAGCAAATCTGTGGAAAGAAATAAGTTTTATCGTTTGAACCCTAGCTAGGACTTTAAAATTGTCCTCGGCGACTTCAACGCAAAGCTAGGACATCTTTGGTAGTACTGTCGGAAACCATAGCCTTCGTGAAACCACCTCCGATAATTTATTCAGGCTAATTGACTTTACGGATCGGCGAAACATTGTCGTAGCTAGCCCGCCATTCCCGCATTTCGATATTCATAAGGGGACTTGGAGAACTCCTTATTAATCAAACCTCATCCAGATTGACTACATTGCGATCGACGAAGGGCATGTCCGAACGTTCTGAGGGAGCTAGATCGACTCGGACCATTGCCTTGTTGTAGCCAAGGTACGGTTGCGAATACTCTGAAGACTGCACAAGGCAAGCTAATACTGTGAGGCAGTTCGACGTCGGACGTAGAGATGCCGCCTCTCATGTGCTTGGTTCTAGTCGGCCACCACAACATAACCCTCGGTTTGACGACGAGTACGGACACGTGTAGCTAAGCAATATGTATATAAAGCGGCGGTGCATACAAGGACTAGAGCTGCTCACGTATACTACGAGCAGAACCTGGGATCTGAACACGGGCTTCACAAAAGAAGTAGAATGAGAAGCGCGCGAACGAGGAAATTGAGATATGCTACTCCAGAAATGAGATTCGGAAGCCTATGCGATGCTGAGGACCATTTCTGTGGACTGTACAACCTCGGTGACGAACAAAATACAGCAGTCAGGTAGAACGAATCCTTCAACCTGGACGATGTAGACCATGGACTATGTCCATTCGACCTGGATGAAGTGAAGATAGCCATATGTAAGCTTAATTCTAACAAAGCTGCTGACCTGGACGGCCTGACTGTCGAGCTCTTCAAAGCGGCAGGCGATGACTTGGTATGCTCCTTACCAAGTCATTTGTAAAATATGGTCGAACGAAAGTATGTCTGATGGACATACCTCAGCATTATTTGCCCGATTCTCAAGAAAGGAGAAAGAACCTATCTGCGATATTGTGTGAATACCTGAAGCCGTTCGTTAGCAACCTAACTGGTGTGGCTTCAAACCAGGAAAGTTCACCATTGACCAAATATTTACACTACGGCAGATCATAGAAAAAACCCAGGTGCTCCAAATCCATACACTCTACTCATTCATTGATTTTAAAGCCGCATATGACAGCATCTATAGAGACGAGGTATACAGAACAATGTCGTGTTTTGGCATCCCTGCTAATCATCCCTGCAGGATGACAATGGAGAATTTACGCTGCTCCGTCAAGGTCGGTAAAGAACTCAACGAAACCTTTGATTTTTTAAAAGCATTTTGGCAAGGCAATGCGCTTTAACATCATTCTTGAAAGAATAGTGCATTACTCACGCCCCAAAATAGGCACACTCTTTCAAAAGTCCGTCCAATTCTCACAAATATCGATAATATTAGAATAATCGGAACAAAGCAGCGTGATTACAGGGGCTTTCGCGAGTATTGAGACGGAGGCGGCTAAGATGGGTTTTATGGTCAACTAGGGCAAGAAGAAGTAAATGCTGTCAACCAGAAAGGACACCCAACACCGACGTCTTGGACAGAACGCAGGGCTGAGCTGAGATAAAACGAAGAATAACTCTTGCCAATCGCTACGTCTTTGGGCTAAGAAGGCAATTGACTAACAAAGTCTTCTCTCGAACAACAAAAGTGACCTTAATAATCCCAGTCCTGCTCTATAGCACAGAGGCATGAATTTTATCAAAAATGGATGACGGTGTTCTTGGCCGCTTTGAGAGCGAAATTCTATATAGACGGTAAGTGGATGAGAGGATAGAACGAGTAACTGTACGGGCTGTACAGCAACATCAACTTAGCCAGAAGAATAATGGTACAACAACTAAAATGGTTGGGACATGAAGAGCGGATATACAGCGAATTCGCCCCCTAGGGTCAGCGACTCAGCGTGCAAAACTGGAGGCAGCTAGCTAAAGATCGTCCTAGATAGAGACGCTTGCTGGTTGAGGCCCAGGTCCACCCCAGACTGTAGCACCAGCTTAAGTAATAAATTGACCCTCTGCTGACTTAAGTAAGAAGTAATTCCTCAGTACAAAACAGTCGTCGACCTACCTAGGTATATATGTTACCTTAGCACTCAGTGTTTGCCTGACACGGTCGGAAAAATCATTCAACGGATCATTTACGATAGAGTCTTGCCATCAATTGAAAATCACAATTAAGAGTGGACGCAATTAAACGCGAGACGCTTGCAGAGCAGATATTTGAACGGAGATACCAAGAAATACTAAGTAGTTCAAACTTTGGACTTCAAGAACGCATTTAATTCGGCGAACTAGGGACGGATTCTGAACTGTCTTTATTGAATTCAAATACCGAACTATCTTCATGAAATAATCAAGAGCTTTTTTGTTTCATTTGAGAATACGAAGTTGCTGGCAGGGTGCCACAAGGCTCTGTCCTAGGCCCTCTACTATTTTGTACAATTAAATTTTACAGATTTCCTCAGAAGCATCGATTATCGGATTTGCTAATTACAATGCCGTGATGGTTGTGGCAAAAATGCTACAAGAAGTTCAACTACACAGAATCGAAACAATTGCAACTCTACGTCGCTGTCTAACCATCACCGGTACGCAACTCGTCGATCAAAAAACTTAAGTTTTTTTGGAAATTTCGTTAATCTATAACGGTTAGAGTTAGATGGCATACAATTGTTTCTCAACACTTTCTCAAGTATCTTAGAGTTAGTATAGACAGTTCTCCAAGTTTTAAACATCACCCATAGCAGATAAGCAAGAAATTATCGAAAACCGTAAGTGCACTCTCAAGTCAGATGAGTAACATCGGAAGCTAAGACTTAACAGAAGACTCATTCTTGCTGGACCTGGAGTGGTATACTCCTGTGCGCAACGGAAATACGATCAAATGCTTCAAAGTTTGGGTCTTGCATGTGGTGAGTCAAACCGCAGGATGCTATTACTTGCTGTATTCTCATTGCTATCTATTATTGAAGAAATCTTAAGATTTATCGAAACCTCGCAACAAAAAACCGAACTTATCCATAAAAGGAAGATGGACATGAGTATTGGCTTATACCAGTGCCCGGTGAATGGTTTAATCCTGGCAAAGCAAATGGCTATCTGACTCAGTATCTGATGGAACGTGGTTGTTTGAGAGAGTTTCATTTTAAACTTAAACACGAATACATCTTAAACTATCCCGGCAAATGCAGAATACGTGTTTTGATCGAAATGTATCCCCGAAACCGATCAAGAAATCTACAACTGACAGCCCTATTAACTTCTTTAAGACACGAAGGACTATGAAAAAATGTGGTTTAGTAATAGTAAAAAGTAGTTGGTATTTTGAATTCTTCCACAAAGAATTCCCTCCGAACGCTGAAAGCCTTTCGGTCGGATCGAAGTAACTCCCCAAATACTAAAACCACCCTTAAGGGAACATCTCCTCGTGCCTCAAGGACTCTATTTAATATAACAAATTGCAAACAAAGCTCCTTCGGTAAGTATGCATTCTTTAAGTAAAACATATATGTAGCAAGCGCAGTGAAAGTAGTTTTAGCTGGCTGTATTCGCGAGTAACTAACCTCGTACGTCTATAGATAGCAACCCCGATAGCAATATCTAGTGCGGGAGAATATTCTAAATTATTAACCGTAATCGCTGTTGCTCTACTGCAATTTTATATCTTCCACTTTTAATGCAAATGGGGATGGATGGTTGTGTTGCATATAGTCGTAGACATGAGAGAATACTCGTATCAACAACACAAAAACAACAAGCAAATCAACAACAAGGCTACTAGCATCCCCTGGATAAATTATTTAACAGCATACACATGCCTTAGTAGTTTGCATTACCCAGTTTAAGTGTACGAGAATACGAGCAGCCTGCTAGAACTTTGTATTAACCCATTTTGAGGAAGGCTACCCTTTTCCCTCTCGGAATCAGACCGCCAACCCATCAAAAGTGGGCCAAATGATGGCTTATTTTTGTTTTTCTTGGAAAAACATGTAATTTCTGTGTTTACACGATGTTTATAGGTTTCACCCTCGGCGAATTTTCGGTAGGAGTTGACGGGCAAAACTGAACCGTCCCCTGAGGGGTAGATTTTCATAGCGATGCACTGCACATTCTAACACATTTCCATCAGAAAGGGTTTTTTTTTTTTGTTTAAACAGAATCTTACCCCAAACTACGAGTAGTAGCAGGATGGCGCACTCCCTTCTTTTAAATCCCTATTAACCATCTATTCATTCCATTTTATTACTGAATAAGGATGTGGGTAGACAGAGTCCTCATTTTCAAATTACCACCAATAAATAAGGCTCAGCGTGAATTTAAGGACTTTTACGTTGTTTATTACCAACCACCACCACCATTATCGAGGGAGTATCTTTTCTGTGTTTTGTCTACCCCCTTCAATCAGTGAATTGGTTTTGGCAACAAAAACAATAACTACCCAGCCACCTCGACTCCAATAATTGGAGAGTCCCGACTGCAGGAAGGGTTTTATCTGTCCCAAGGCATCTGGCGCCCTTAAGGGGTTGGTTTTTGATGAAACTTAAAACGGAAAAGAAAAAGAGAATTTCTTGGAAAAATCCCACTGGGCGTGACAAGGATATGATTTCGAGGATAATTTCCGAAAACACTAAATGCCGCTAGGCAAACAAAATTTCACTACAATTTAACCCTTCCCTTGTCATCCACCATCAAGAGTAGAGAGAATTGATTAAGGGGTTATTGTAGAGGGTGTAATTATACGCTCAATGGTTTGGTTGCCTGCTCCGGAAATAATGGGTCAATGACAGAGCAAATTGATTTGCAACGTGAAGCCGAGAATTTCAGAGATTCAAGTGCTTAAACTTGGGATGGAGAAAAGCACTTGGCGGGAATTCGGGTCAATAGGTCGAGTTGTCCGAACTAAAATAGTTTATCTGTTTCGTGAGTGATGGCGAACGTCGTCGCACAGTTGATGAGTAAATATGCATATTTCATTGAATCCAAGGATAACGCTGCACGGCAATTGAAGAGGAGAATACATTTTACGATTAACTTTATTCAGTTGATGCACGGCTCAACCGATAGCTTTGACTAATCTCAATCTAGAGGCTGAATGGATTGACATACAATTGTAGATATTTATCAGATTCAGATTCTGATTCTGATTTTCGCGAAGTTCATTATTGTCAGGCGTACATTCATACCCCTTACCCCTTTTCTGGTGTTGGAAATCAAGAATGAGAGAATAAATAGCATGTGTAACAGTTTGAAGCTAAATGGATTAAGTTGCGGTAAGTACAGTAAAAAGCAATTGAAAAGTTGAAAGTGCTTGACAGAATGGTTGACAGTTTGCCTGACAAGTAAACTTTAAATGATCTGGGCAAGTTTTTTTTTAAGAATTTGTCCTGATTGATTTAGGTTTGCTAATGGATACAGACATTGCCTGACGTTTTCTAGCAAACTATTTATTTATGGGTTGCTAGTGTGCGCTGCTGGTTCAGAGTGTGATGCATTGTTGACAACTTTGTGGTATGCGACGTTGGTTAATGATGATTAGAAGAGCTAAGGAAGTAAAATATTCAACGTGGATAAGTACTCGCATATGTCTGATACTTGTTTGTCTAAAAGCCGATAGAGGCTACGACCAACATCGATGACTTCGTATCGGCAGCCGATAAGTTGGCTAAGTTGGTCTTTTTTTGTGGGAGATATGTGAATGCTCATGTAAGCTAAGAACTTGACTCAGAATGTTTGGGTTGAGTCCGCTCCTTTAGCTGCCCATTAATACCTGGAGAACAACACTTATAAGGTTCGTGTCACGACTACTTGGTCTGATAATACTTAATTTATTTTCCGCGCCTTCCATGCAGTATCAACTAGGACGTACTGAAAGAGATTGGGAACAGTGTTGGTTCGCTTGGTCTCTACAGTGGCGTTGTTGCTGAATCTAAATTTACAGCGTAGACCAGTGTTATGTTGTCGTGTTATCGTACCGTCTGGGGCGCTGAGTATTTTGTTTTCTTGTCATGGTACCTCTGGTATTGGCCTCAAACTTTTGCACAGTTTTTCAAATTATCATGTTGAAGAACCAACAGCCTCCGATACGGACGGATATAATGTCAACGAATAGAGCAAGCATTTTAAGGGCAACGAATTCCGGCTTTCCATATGGAATGTTGGGGCACTTAGCAGACCAAGTGCTGCGGAACAACTCGAGGAGGCCCTGGACTGCTTTAAAGTAGTAACTAAACCCAATGTAAGAAATAAGATGGGATGTCGTGTGCAAAAAGCGGATGAAAAACCACTACGTCGACTAGGGCGACTGCAACAAAGAAGAGAAATAACGCTTATTTGGATGTCGATTTGCTATTCGAGGGAGTATCAGATAAAAGCCGAAGCCGTCTTGGAGCGGGCCATCGGGAAAAACAGTTTGCATAGCACCACATCCAACACTAGATTGAAGTTTATAGTGTCAACATGAAGGATCCACATCTCAAAATTCAAAAAGGGACTTGGATGACGCCTGATCAACCAACCGTCAGCAAACCGAAGCCAGACACTACTCCAGCATTCTGGATGTCCGAACTTTCCGAGGAGCCGGCATCGACCCGGATCATTGTCTTGTAGCGCCAGGTAGCGAATGTGGATATCACAGGCACAACAGAGTCAAGAATTTTTTTTCGATCCCGTGTCTTTCAAACTTTTTTCAAAAACCTAGCGCCATACACAGTCCGTAGGACACTAATTGAGATATTGTCAAGGAGCTAGAGAAGCTGATTCAGATATCTGATTTGACATCGAATATAGCCAGGTACATGCCGATAAATATGAAGTGAAGTACAAAGCATTCTTGGAAAGAAAAATAAATAATGATCAAGAGAATGATCAAGAGAAGCGTTCGATAGAGGAGATAGAGACACGTCACTGCAGGAAAGACGTTCGAAAGTTTTATCAAAGAATAAAACGAACATGCCAGGGCTACAAGGAAGACATGGAATCCATCAAAGACAAACTTGCACAACTAGTCGTAGAGTCTCAGGCGATCCAAAGAATATGGGAAAACTATAATACTTCTATAGACTGTATAACGGCGATGTTGGTCAAAATGCCACTGTAAACCATTTACCCTTTATGAAGACGACAGAGAATTGTGTTCCTCTGACCAAGACGAAGTCAAGGTAACAATACTGATATCAATACCAATTTGCTAAGCATACCCAAAGAATAGAATCTCAATTCCTTACACAAGAAAAAAGACTCTTTTAACTGCGCCAACTAAAGAGGAATAGCTTTCCTAAACACCCCCCATACAATCTTTTCTACCCTATTGTGTGAGCGTCTGAAACCGTTCGTGAGCAATTTGGTTGGCCTATACCAATGCGGTTTCACGCCAGGAACTCTATGCTTCGCATTCAAGACAAATAATTATGCTCCTCGAGCTGAACCGCATATTGACGAAGTATGACATGCGAGTCTCCATTCGATTCTAAAACACAAATAAGTGTGGTAATGGTGAGCTATGCTTGCCCCATCTGAGATAGGTAAGGTTGAACCCACTTTTAAAACGTAGCTATATACTGGAAATTCAGTATTTGCTCCAACTCGTACCCACGATCATCAGATCTGGGCGATGACTGAAAGGATAAGCTTGCAAATAACAGCCGCTGAAATGAGATTCATTCTTTCCTTCGTCTGTACTCGCATATTGCCCTATATGCTCTGAAGATTGGATGGTTCAATCAGCAGTATTTAATAAATAAATTCTCCAAATAGATACAGAATCCTAATGATTGTAAGCAAAAACTATTTATACCATCTGATGAACAAGCGGATTAAGAGTAGGTACAGACGCAAATAGAGGCATTTTTTAGATGGAGTCAACAGCGGCATCAGTTGTAGTTAGAATCGAATGTAACTTACAACAACAAATACTGGAAAGGTGTATTTACGTCTAAGCGTTATAATGAAAAATGCCAATGTAACGAGATCCACAAACAAAGCCATGGCTTATTAAATTCAGCGATAGTTTAGATACTCGTATACCATGGTGATTGTTATATGGAAAAGAAACAGCGCTTATTCGGATGCGGATTTTTGATATGCGCAAGCAAGAAATCTTGAACTTCGTGAGCGAACGTTTTGTGACAAACCGCATCAAGGCTAAATTCGCCAACATAGGCCTAATATCCGCCCATACCCCTACGAAAGACAAGGACGACATTACCCAAGAAGTTTTCTACGAGCTCCTCGTACTATGCGATTTTAATGCCAGTATAGGAAAGGAGAACATCATTGGTAGGACGGTTGGTACACGACATCACGTCTGGCAAAGCACATAGACTTATTGACTTTGGGGTCAGACGAAATATCACTATAGCAAGCACACAGTTTCCTCATCTCAATATACTCGTACACAAGTGAACAAGGCGACCACTTTACTATGAAACTCCAAATAAAATAACTTACGACTTGTGTCCGGTATTCTAGAGGTCCGACAGTTCCGAGCAGTCAACATTCACTCGAATCACAACCCTGTTGCAACCAAAGTGCGAATGCAGATTTCACAAGAGACCACCAGAATATTCGCCGAACTCGTATCTCGAAATATTTCAACAACTGCTATGCCTCCAGTATCAAGTACCGAAGGCCAGGGGCAACGCTGCCAACGTGCGATCAGAGACGCTGATGTACTAGGTTTCAGCCGACCAGCACAAAGAAATCCCTGATTTGATGAAGAATGTCGGCAAATACGCTGCAACGAAGCACGAGAGCCACTAGTGAGCTCCAATAGCAGAAGAGGCTTTAAGAACATCGACTTCTCCAGAAAAGAAAAAAGAGCACGAGAAGTGATCGAAGATATTGAGAGGTTGTACTTCAGAAAAAAAGAGCATCAAAGCAAAAAGACCCGAAGAATGAAATGATGTCATAGGATCATACTTGGTGACCATTCAGCTAAGAATGTGATGGACAAAACTTGCGCCTATCTAGCAAAAAGGAAATAAGTATAGCAATGTACAAGTTGAAATCCAACAAAGCACCTAGAACTGACTACTTACCAACCGAGGTATTCAAAGCTGCTGGAAATGACTTTGTGGGGAGCATACATCACCTCTTTTCTCAGATCTGGTCAGAGGAGTATATGCGTATATATGAGTATATGGAGTCTAAGCATCATTTGCCTGATCCATAAAAAAGAGACACCCTCAACTGCGCCATACAAGATCTTATCTTATCTTATCTTATTGTGTGAACATTTGAAACCCTTCGTAAACAACCTGATTAGCTGCTATCAGTGCGGTTTCTGACCAGGAAAATCTAAATTTTCACACTCCGCAGATCCTGGAAAAAATCAAGAAGTCCAAATCGATACCAACCCGCCTTTTCATCGATTTTTCCCTCCGCATATGACAGCATTTATGAAGTCGAGCTATATAGGGCCATGTCTACTTTTGTCATCCCAATCCCATCCGACAAGGTCGGTAACGACTTAACCAATAAGTTTTTGGTCAAAATATATATTAGATAAGATGACTCGCAGTCATGCGACTTCTTTAACATCATACTTGAAAGAGATGTGCGGGACTCACAATCGAAACCGAAGCTACATTCTTTCTGGGCAATTACTACCGTACGCTGATGATACGGACATAATCGGGAGAACGTAGTGGGCTGTCAACGGTGTGTGCGCTAGTATTGAAACGGAAGCTGACAAAATGGGTTTAGCCGTAAGTGAGGACAAATCCAAGTAGAATGTATGCTGTCAACACAATGGTACACACAACATCGACGAATTGGAGAAAACGTCACAGTCGTCAAATAAAATTTCGAGATAGTAAGATACTTTGTCTACCTTCGCTCTGTTATCAATTCTGCTAATAACACCTCAGGAAAAATAAAACGAAGAATCACTCATGGTAATTGCTGTTTCTTTTTGCTAGGATTGCATTTGAGTAGTGAGGTCCTAAGTAAGGAGACTCTATATAAGACTTTGATCATCCCAGTCCTACTTTATGGCGCGGAAACATGGGCTCTATCGAAAGCGGATGAAGATATCTTCAGTGGTTTCGAGCGAGATTCCACGACGAAATATACGGGCGCTACAACGATATCGACCGAGTCAGAAAACTGAGTATCACTCGCTTGAGAGTTCTAGGCCCTGTAGGGCAAATACACACCGGGCCCACAGAGTCCTCAAATCTAACCCGGAGGAACAACGTAGAGGTAAATCTCACTTTTGGTGGCACGCACAAGTAGAAGCAGACCTCTGCTGACTTGGAATGCACGGTTGGAGCCCAGTTTCACCCTGAACTATAGCCGCAATTAAGTAAGAAAGTAGGACAGTATAGCCCGACCGGACAACGAATTATAAATTCAGACTGTGCTCCTGGAGTTATCATTGTTGCCACACATGGCATAATTGCTACAAGGTTTGTAAAAGGAATTACCCAAGGAAAATCGACTATAACCAAAGTCATTCTAGTACCGAAGTTTTGTTCATAACATGGTAGCTCTTTTTATTACTCTGCTTAGTAAGAGTATGTAGGAAAGCACTTTAAAGTTTCAGCAGAAGTTTGTGGTCGAAGGATAAAGAACTAGTGCCTAATGACTGATGCTAAATTAATCAAATTTGGAATGGTGAAGGCATTCTTTACATGTTTCTAATGTGGCTATGCAATATTAGTTTTTCTGTGAGTAAGCAAAGAGACCCTGCTGGTAGCTAGTAATTTAGTAGTCTGACATTTGTGATACTATGTCAGATGTAACTCGCAAACCCTGCCTTAGATTTGAATACTCATAAGCGGTGATTATGTAACTGATAATGAAATTCTATTTTCCTAGGTTAAGTGACTCAGGCAGAGACAATAGAATCCCTTAGAAAAGGTAACTCAGACGGAGAAGTAGTCCGCTGTACCTACTGCAAGTTCCTCCAAATAGAATTGCCTAGGTCTTCGTTGAAAAATGTGTAAACATTTCAGAGATAAAGAGCATACTGAACCAGAAGGCACCACACTAGCGCCTAGTACTAGCAGTCGTATGCGAGAGTAGGGCATTCACAGACCAAGTGTACCATGGTAACTTTGTCAATCTCATAGGAAGCACGCTCAGGTGGGACTGTGGAAAAATGAAGTAAACTTTACGCTATGACTGCATTCAGAATAGCCTTCCCAATTCTTTATGTTCCTCACAATATAGTTCATTGCCATTAGCAGTGCGCGTATGTGCTATTGGAAAACAGACGCAAGTTCGCTTAACAATGAGTGGCTGCAATGAAACGGATTGGACCTGGCGACACATCAGACCGAAGCAATCCTCCTGACCACATGGAAAAAGAGAGAAGTGTTTTCGTTACAGAGTGGCGATTTTACGGTCACATCGAAGCGTTTATTGCGATACCTGGGAGTCCTCCTACACGCAAGGATCTGCTTTAAGGAGCATCGAAAGCAAGTAAAAGGTAAAGCCGACAGTCGGTGGCTGAGTCCCGGATAATGGCAAATACATCGCGCATCCGGTCTAGTAAGTGAAGACCGCTAGCAAGGGTCACCAGTTTGGTGTTTTTATACGCGCTCCCATCTGGGCATAGGGATTGGCTAAGCGCTCTTCCATGGCCGGAATAACTTCCACACACCGCCTGAGAGAGCTCCGTGTAGTGAGCGCATATTTTGGGCCGTCCCTGATAACGCTGCATGCATCCTGGCCAGCATGACGCCAATCGACCTGATCGCGAAACAGCTACAGAAGATCCGACGTATGCCCTAATCCCCAACGTCTATGAACGGCTTCAGAGGAGGCATGGATAGTTAAACTACTATCTCACGCAAGCCTGCAGTGAACATGGCTGCTTTAGAGGTTATCTCTATCGCTTCGGCATTGAAGATGATCCTCACTGCCCAAGTTGTGAGAGAAAAATAAAGGATGCGGAGCATGTTCTCTTCTCGTGCCCGAGATTCGAGCTCATCAGGAGCTCCATTAACGAAGCGATCGGTGAACCAGCTTCAGCGATAAACCTGGTCCCCAGTATGTTTTTTTTTTTTTTTTAAAGAACTTAACACTCAAGAGGGTATGCCTAATCTTAAAATGCCGGAGCACGTGTTAAGTTATTCGTAAAATTGGATAGAGAGAGAGAGAGAAAGATATTTGGGCTCGGTGGTTATTTCGCTCCATGGGCGGCATGCAACATATAATGGGGAGACTAAGTTATTAAATTGTGTAAATTGACTTGATGTTGTATTTAGGCAACCATTCACCTCATGAGATTTCAGTTGCCTGAAAAAATGTCTTTGAACCCCGAACCGTCCGAATGGGAAATTAATACACTACCACTTGAGCCACGGCCACCCACGTTAAAGAGCCCCCGGAAATGACAGGCTATTGAAGACTCAATTGTGACATTGATGATGTAGCTGAGAGCTATAGAATGCCGCGGGGAGAGTGAGCGTTTTCAGCGAGGAGTAACTTCTCAACAAACTTGACAGTGACAACTAGGCGAACGCTTTGAGACTTTGCTCAGGACATCTTTCTGACGAAATACCTAACGGTGGTTCCAGGTGAACCTTCCCGTCCGGACGATGAGGATATGTTTTTAGTGCGGTTAAAGTCCCATACTGACCTTTAGGTCAGGTTGTTGTCCTTCACAGTGAAGTGATAGCCAGATTATAGATAAATTTTGGAGCGAGCGTTATTTCTAAGTGATTTGTTACCGAATTGCCAAAGTTCAAGTGGAGAGAGAGAATTCTCGAAGTCCTCCGGTCTTCTAATGAATATTCCAATCATCTTAGGATCACAAGTATTTCTTCCTTCTACTTAAAAGCTGAGGAAAGATCTTAAAGTTGCGATGAAATTATGTCATATTGGCGCTCGTGAGTTAGTCAAAGGAAACAATATCGATACGAGTAGGTGTTATAGGAACGGTGCAGTATATGCTCAATTGAAAGGATTTGACTCAACTTACCTTGATGGCTTATGAAAATGCTTCACACAACAAAGTGTGTCATCGTTGTCATCGCTAACGTTAAAGATATCCAATAGGGCAGCTTACAAACAGCCCACTAAGGACCTTTTCTGTTAATTTCATACAGCGCTGCTTACACGAATAAAGTCAGCGTTCTAGGGGTGAGGTACTCATATAATGTATTGCATAACCATCACGGAACTTATATTGTGTCAAAGTTCAGCCCTCTGTGAGATGTCTCTTAAGCATAATGTCCCTACTTCTCCAGGTTGGACGCATAAATAAAGCAACTTGACCCATATTTTCCAAAAGGCTTAGTCACTTTTCCTTGGCCGGTCATGCAATCGAATCTACATATGTACCTCTGTGGTCTACTGTGATACTCATGAAATGATGATGCATTGAAAACCGGAGTTCTCTCAGAGAGACAGCAGCTTATACCATTCACTTTCTTGTGAACCTTCCCAGATACTTAAAGGATATTTAAATATCACAAAGCTCATCTTTAATCTCGTTTCAGTGAAAAAAAATATTCTAAGGAAGCTATGAAATCCTTCACATAAACCATCTCTTTACCCTGATTAGCCGGAAAGTAAAAAAATCCAACCCCCTCCCTCATCTCTCCATTTCTTTCTCCATCTCTTAACCCCGTATTAACAGTAATTACCACCAGCGCCTTACACGAAACCCAAAGTTCCTTCAAAACTTTCAACTTTCGAACATAAATCCATGTGAAGCCATAACTCTCAACTCGTTTCCCAACTTGCCGCACCACATCAAGAAAATCTCCTTGCTTGTGGTCGGTCTACACTTTGGAAACTTGTTCTTCTACACCACAAACGATTCACCCGCTCACTATACCACCCACTGGCATTTCCACTGGCACTTCATCCTTCCCAGATCCAGAGGTTCCGGCAAATGAAGAAAAATTGCCCTAACGAGAAGATGAAAGAATGCGACGAAAAAGAACAAGAGTACAAGGGAGACCGATAATTGATAATTAATTGATTTTGTGATTCATTGAATCGGAGGGGTAGGGGGCCTAAAGCGCCCAATAACCGACAACCGATGGCCGACAACCGTCCCTGGCAAATTAATGTAATAACTTTTAATTATTTGGTGCAACGGCGTGGCGGTGATGCCTGGTGCATGTTTCCCTTGAGAAGGGATTGGGGAGGTACGAGTACATCCTGGAACGACATAACGAAGGTGAGGAAAGACCAACATTTTCACACATGAGCAGGGAGGTACTGGGGTTCTTTTTCCTCTCTGAACTGATGTGAACTAATAGTTGGAAGAGGTATTTGTGTGTCCTTTAGGTTTTGTAAACGTGCTACAACTTTTGTACTCGTAAGTTTTGATGGTGTGATCCAAGGAGTAGACAACTTTATCTCCAAGAGAGCGACAGAAGTGTAGAGAGAACTGTGTTAACCAAAGGATGTCTTGTTTTACAAGCATGACAAGGTCCTAGGGTTGATTTGTTAAACCTTTCCTCAGAGGTGGCATCGGAAGTAGATGCTTACCAATCAACATAGGATGGGTGACACTTTTAAAATGATACAGAAGAGTAAGTCAAAGGAATGAGGATACCAAAATATGTCAAAGGAAAAGCTCGGTAGTGGCCTTCCTTAACGCTTTACCAAATCTCGTCGCCTGATTGCTTTCCTCGTATGAGATATCACACTCGTTTACGTAATAGGAATGTAAGGCTTACTTACTCAAAGCAACGCTACTGTCCGGAGTAGATGGTGGCATTGGCAAACAACCTCCTGAAATGATGCCACTATTTGTGGAGCAGTGAGTGTTCGTCATTTTCGTATTCCGTAAGCGAGGAGGTTTGGTAGAGATGATAAGAGTGCTTCGAATTTTTATGGCTATTATATCGGTAAAGTGAATAGCTGCCGGAATGTGGACTTTCTGAGGCCAGAAGTGCACAGACATGGCCTTATTAAGCGGTTGATAGAAGCGCGTACCCTCGCGTACTGTCGGCCTTCCGAAATGGATGTATGTATATACAATGGCTCATATAAGAACCGATGGCTTTCAGAAAGTCCTCAGAATGCCAGGTTACTACATTTTAGATACGAGCCTATACTTCACAGATAAGATATTTTGGGTCTTACCGAGATTAGGTGGTTCGCAGGATATTTGCAATATTCAAAAGGTCACTTGGAGTAGGATAACTTTTGACAATAGTGCTTCAATGCGTCTTGTCCAACAAACTTTTCAGCGAAATTGTGTTAACGAAATTGGTTTTAACTCATATACACTACTAAGAAGAATGTCTATAGCCAATTACAAGCTTCGTATAATACATCACTTAACGAGGATATGGACATTTTGATGCCCAAAAATAACACTCAGACATATCGACGAAACTCATGGCCTCGGTGACGACAATCATAACGGTAAAAGGTTTATCTACTTCTGCAATACCAATCTCCCAATCAGCAGGGTATCCATTGATCAAACAGACGTCGGCATTTAAGGACTTCTCTCGTAACAGGTGCTGAGCTGACATTGGACTACAAGCTTATTTCTGTGTGTTCGGGGTTATTAATCATTCCGACACTAAAGAAGTAAGGAATCCCAAATTCTGCTAATAACAAAGCGAAAGAAATAATCAGCGGTTCCGTCTCACGGCATTAGAATGTAGGGAGAACGCTCTAGGTCATGAAGAATCTAATCACGTGGCAACTAAGGAATATCTGGGGGCGGGATTAGGAGAATTGTTGAGTTAAAGTTGAAATTGTAACTGGCAGTGTATAGGATGGAAATGAACTCGAGGCCTGGCACCACATATATATGAGATATTTCCAAAATAGTGAACGTCGTGACAAAAGAATTGCCATAAGATATTGGTTGAACAAGCCGAAGAAGTAGCATTTATTATAGATGCGACTGTAGAACCTGGCACAGAATCATCAAAGAGTTGACGGATGGCTACAGAGTACGATAAATTTGCTATAAATATATGTTGCGATCGACCTCTGAAGAGGACTAGTCAAGAACATGTGGAATAGATGTTTCCCCTGTATCAATCAGTACTGAGGACGTAAATGTCTTCCAAAACCAAAGCGATCTATTTGTCGGCCCAAATCCTGTCGCGCCTTCTATGGTTGGTAGTCAGCGCGTTTTTTGTTCATTTGATTTGCAGGTGCATTTATTTGGAATTCTATTGGTCGTTTTGTTCGATGACCTTCTGCCATTTCTCGGACAGCTTTATGATAGCGCGTTCATAAAACTTCCTATCTTTCTCTGCAAGAAACTTGTCAAGGTGCTGTTTGATGAGGTCTTCGGTGGCAAACTTCTACAATGAAAGGAGTTCTGGAAGGAGCGAGGTAAGTAGAAATCTGGTGGCGCAAGATCTGCCCTATACAAGCAAAAATCTTTGCCGTGTGACCAAACTTGTGTGTGGACTCGCATTGCCGTAGTGAAACATCATGCCCTAACAGCTGAGAGCAGCTTGGAACGTTTCTGCGCATTGACACCACTAAATTTCTACAGCTGCTCATAGTAGACATCGGAAATAATCGTTTTATTCTTTGGAAGCAGATCATAGAAGATTGATATCTTCAAATACCACCAGATGGACAGGATCACTTTCTTTTGGTGGATACCTGCCTTTGCTTTCCTTTCTAATGTTTCATCTCGCCTACTCCAACTCTTTTTTCGCCTGACATTGTTGTAGATGATCCATTTTTCGTGTTTGAACTCCAATTGCAAGCACAAAACTCGACCGAATCGCTGTAACTTTTTTTTTTTGTTTTTAGGTTAAGTCTCAACAACAATATGCGTACAGACATTTGACATATGTGTATGTATGTCTCAAATTAAGATAAACCCGGTAAGGCAGGAAAACGCAATAACTTTTTGAACAACCTAATAGCTTTTTCCGAAACCTCTTTTCGTGGTTTTATTAAATTAAATTAAATTATGTCTGAGACATTACAATTGCATGGCACCCTTTTGAGGTACAATGATTAGCTATCGAGATCGCTGCCTATCCAAAGGACTCCGACATCTTCACATCTTCCGCGATCAGGACAGAAACCACTTCTGTGGACACAACCACTTCATGAATGACGTTGTCATCTCATCCGATTGCGACTATGATCTCTCTAATTCCTAGGATAAAGCTCTTCGGCTGTTAAATTTGGACGGTGGCTGCTCAGAAGACCACACTAAGGCCTTCCACTCTCAAGGGAAGACCACCAAATTATGCAACACTTTGACCAAGTACACCATCCAAGAGGATAAACACAGGCACTGGGTGTCATGCGTTCATTTCTCAACAAACCACTCGAACCCAATCATCGTTTCGTGAGGTTGAGGTCGTACCATCAAGGTCTGGATTTTGTCGAGTTGCAAGTCGAAGAACAACAACCACTATGTCGGTGGCTACTTGAACGCTGTTACCGTTACGACCGATAGTTTCCTATACTTCTAAGGAGGTATACGACATTTTTTGGTTGCGGTTTTCCAGAACATTACATCGACAAGATGTGGAAGAAAGCAATTGAGCCTCGAGACCTCTCTTTAATGATATTTCCTTGATATCATAGCAATTATAGACCTGCACTAAACAAACGACTATTAGCTTGGTAGCAGAGGCAAATCCCCTTCTACTCTCTAGTTCATAAAAACTTGTATCAGCATTGAAGAGCAACAGGTCAAAAACGTAGATTATTTTCATTATCTAGGAAGTGACATCCCAGTTGACACTGGTGCTGAATAAGACGTCAGCAGTCGCTTACGAAAGCTAAGGCTACAATCGGTGTGCTGTCAAATATATGTAGAAGTAGTCCCAACAACTTAAACACCACGCTGCGCAAGCTCAACCTACACAATATTTTCTAGATAGCTGAAACCACTCGTAATACTGTTCAAACTAGGACAATGCTCTGGCCCCGAGTCTAGCTCGGAGGGACAATGCAGTAGAGGAAGCCCTCACCTTAGAAGGGAACCTCAACCGACTTTGAAACGGGAGGCAGTTAGCTAAAGACCGGACTAACTGGAGGGGCCCAGGTTCATCCCGAACTGCAGCAGCATTAAAGTGAGGACTTACTTCCATGCCCAAGATGTGTATTTCTTGCATTTTTCTTTCGAATACCCCCAATATCAGCAACATCTTTGTTTTTCAATTTAAGGACTTTTAAACCTGCTTTGGCCCCACTTAAATAGTAGCAGTTTACTGGGCCAGTCAATTCTTTTACGGCCCGGTCTTTAGCAGAGTGTGATTCATCTGATGTACCTTAGATAAAATGGTTGTAGAAGACGGCTTTCATGTTTTGTCCCAGTTCATGAGCTGTTGATACTCTGTTCAGAACAATATAATTTTCTATGCGACACTTAACAAGTATACGCCTCAGTAGTCATTTAGGACTACACAATTGCTAAAGGAATCTTTGATTGTCACTTTCCCCTTCCTATGTTCATTAAAAATCTTGGTTAAAATTCAAATTTTTTAACAAGACCCCAGTTGAAATCGGAAACAACCTGAGCCCTTAGCTTCTCTCACAAATTCCAAATGTTGGTTTTATGGGGGATTTTTCAATTTTCTTTACCTAGGACGTCGCGATGGTCTTTTTGAATCGGGTGCTCAGTAAGTCTGTGATCTGATGGGAAGTATGCACATGGTGCAACAATCTTTGGTGGAAATACATATCGTCTAGATCAATGTCATCCATACTTTCGAGGAAATAATTATTGACTATGAAGCGAGTTTCGGCCACATTTTTTTGAAAGTAAGAACCGATGTCACTAGTATGAAGACCACACCTAAAAGTGCAGTAACTGAGTCTCATGAGTCTCTTCTGAACTTGCAATTTGCTTGGACACAAGCCTTTTGAACCAATTGTGAGCTCAGTATTGAGCTCAATTTTTCGATTCTGAAGCTATACCTGATCTTTGTACTGCATTTGTGAGCCGTGGTTTCAGCATATTTTCTGTGAGTTTTCCTACAGTGTCCAGCATACAAAGATCAGGAGTCCGTTTATCCTTTGCCTTTGCTTATCAATAAAGTATTGAGTGTTCCAACCCTGTGAAAGCCCTCTTCCTCAAAGCTGCTGTTGAATTTGTATAATAGATGTTCTGAAGTAGCTGTGGACATGATTCAGCAATCACTTCCGCCAGTATTCCGTCCGGTCCGGGAGCTTTTCGGATTTTCACCGATGGACTAAAATTTCCTGCCGTTGGGCCAGAGCCGTGTCAAAGGGCCTGACAGGGTGAGTTGGGAAAAGTATGTTTACCATGCACTCCTAGATTTTGCATGATGGCAAAGAAGTTCCCTCTTCTGTTTTTTGCACGTATTGATGGCCCTTGGATCTTTTGAATCCCGGTAGAATGTCTTCTATAGGCTCAGCGTGCCTTCTAATTCTCCCGGTGACTGCGGGTCTCATCTGCAGGCATTTCCTCCATCGACTACATAGTACAATCGGGCCCTGTTTCAATTGGACCTACTCACTCGCGGCATTGAAGTATCACATGCAGGCTGTATGAGTTGTATCGTGGCTACAGGTTTTGTCTCTGCAGCACCCTTAAGATGGAGTACAGCACCTTTTCCTTCTCCGATCACAGATGTGAGAAGAACTTCACTGAGTCTATTAACGTTCCATCTCGGAGATCATCCACTCGTAGATCGAAGATTCTGTATTGATGGTCGCTGCCCATATAGTCTTCGATGACTCTCTAGTTTTCTATTTTTTTGTGGATGATGATTTCATCATATCCAGGTGTCCGGGTCTCGCAGCCATCTCGAGTATTTGCCTTCCGCGTGAGTCTGTGTCTCGCTGAATAGGATTTCTCATTCGATTTCAACCATATCGTCCTCCAAGTCTTCCAGTTTTTGCCGGAACTCGTCCATCCTTTTGTTTGGAATGAGATACAATAGATGCTTGCTATCGTCCATCGTTTTTCATCCAAACAAACCCTCTCTATACGCCTTGGCTTTGATGGAGAATTTCCTTGACTCTGGAATCCAGATAACAGCTGTACCTAATGAGTCCGCAATTCAGTTTGGCCCTTTCGTCTATTGTTCTCTGATGATGACCACATTTGCTCGCAGTTCACTCCTGATTAGCCAGGAGATTGTCAGCCATTCCACTCCTGTAAATATTTCCTTGAAGTGTTTCTCTGAACGCTTGACATTTACCTGGGACCGGCAAATGATCCAACGCTGATACTGGAGTTTATATACCCGCACATAGGCAGGAATTCGGATGATTTTGGCAGTCGACTTTTGTATGACCCGTTTGTGCATAGTTGAAGCCCACCCCTTGTCGCTTCCTGTCTGTACCGCAACAGGTTGCCTGCTGATGTCTGTATCCAAAGTATCTAAAACATCGTGAGACCTTCACTCTCCTTCGCATTTGACATTGAACCCATCCAATTTTGATACGCGGGGTTTGCAGCATCTCGTTGGCTGCTCAAGCAAGTTGACTAATGCCATCTTCAGCGAACATCGGTTGTTCGGAGCAACGGACCGTCGCTTTATACCCAAATATTTTAGACATTTTCCAAAAGTCTCCTTGTGTTTTGGGTTCGACTTCATTTCAACAATAGTCTTTGTAACGTCTTAGTTCGCTCAGGATATCGGCCTATTTTTCTTTTCCTTTAGGCTTTATAAGAATGGCTTCTGGTCGAGATTTCTGATGTCTCTTCTTGCTTTTTGTCCTCTCCTTTGCCCCTTATTTAAGTATTCTTTTTGCATCCATTGGGTTGCGATTTACAGCTTAGGCGTAGCTGTTTTCCAGTTCGTTATTTATTGCAGGAATTTTCTTTACGAGCCAGCCTTTCTGGCCTACTTTTTGTAGCTCGCTCCGTTGGGCCGGTGGATGTGTTGTTTTTTGTCCACTTCCTTCACTCTTTACTTGAGCTGGCTTCTCAAAAACGGCATTCATTGAGACTGTCTCCTCACTTAGATTGCCACTCTCGCCTGTAGCTATGTTAATATCCGATTGCGGTGGTAGTGCACTTCGATCTACAAACTTCATATTGTCAAGATATTCTTCGAGTGCCGCATTGCCATTTTATATAGATTTGATGATATCTCCGCATTTCTGTATTTCCCGTTTGAGAATATTCCATGGCTTATAGTCTCCTGGAACTGGTGCACGCGGATTTGTTGTAGATATCTTCTTGATATACCGAGCTGCTGTCAATTTCCCTGGTAGCTTCCTTTTATAACAAAAGTGGGTTCCGGGCTTGACACCGTCGACGTAGTGGATATACCGCCGGCTATACATAAGAGCGTCCTTACAGGAAACTACAACACTGTCTACGTACGAGTATGGTTATGAGAAAGGCTTCGTCTGTCCTCTTATAATACACGTTACCACTTTGTCTATTACAATAACCATTTGGGACAGGAAGTGATACTCGTACATTTTTCAATCGTGTGCAACCTGAGCTATTAAAGATTTAAGCTGAGCTATGCTCAGAATATCCTCCATACTATCTGTGATATTTGCAAGCGGTCCTTTAAGAAACTACGAGGACAACTAAAGAAGGGCACTTACATCTCCCGATGATACAAAAACTCTCATCGGCACTGAATTGACGCTACCCTAGAAATTTAATAAAAACAGTGATTCAATTTCCCTTGAAGCCAGTTTGGCCGACATTTACGCCCCTCCACTTCCAACCGATATAATCAATTAGAATTTCCCTAGTGTTACTCGTTGCTAATAATTTTTCCATCCAATCACGAGGTGATTAATTAAGATTCCTCCTCCGGATAACTACGAGTATCTAATGTGTCTTCATCACCATGACCGGTACAATAGAATGGACCTAGAAAATAATTCCTTACACCAAAAGCATCTCAATTGCTCACTAATTTATTCTCCAAACCCTAAGCATGGCAAATAAATCATCTTTCCACCCTAATTCCATGGTCCTGTGAGGACAACTTACTCATAAACATTCCTTTAGCTGTGCTGTTAGCCAAAAAACGAGCAGAATGAATCTTAATTTGAATCCCATTGGACACGTGGACACGAAACAAAGTGACGACGGCCAGCAATGCTGATGTTGGTGATTGGCATGTTCTTTTTTTCTTTGGGCAGTTGTCTGGTTCTACATTGCCAATGTACCAGATACACTTTACTGAATCCAACCGCCTTCCTCGGATAACTAGTCTTTGATTGGATTTAAATTTTTTGTTTGTTTAAATTCTTCAAAATTCCCCTCACTGCGATCCTTGGCAGAGAGCTTTATCAAGCAGCTCCGCAAGTATGAGTTCTGAATTCAGTTCTGAAAGTAATGAATATTCACAAAGACAAGGATAAAGTTAATTACTTAAACAAAGGTACCCCCTACAATTGATTCCCTCTCGATCATCCGGTCTCTGGTATTCCAATAGCAGCAACACTGAACGTTGAGTTCATCGTGACAAGGTACTCTTCGTTTTTCTCTTGTCCTGATAGGACTTGGATAGAGATTCCACCAATTCAACGACCTCAATTGATGGTCTTGTGATAATTTGGTCGCGCGCACAATCAATTCCTTGTTCGGGTTTTTTTTAATTAAAGCCGACGGGACGATTTTCGGAGAATTCCGCAATACCCACTCGAAGGACAACACAGTTTGAGTGTGGAATTGAAAAATGAATGAATTCGTATTGGATTGGTGGACTGGCAAGAGCAAGGCGAAAACCACGCCAAGGACACTCAGTACACTCGATAAATTCGTCCTGGCAAGGGGAATTAATTTTAACTTTCAGAACAACAATGCTTACGGAAAACCTTTGCATAGCAAATGCTCGAGTGGTTACGTCGGTAATTTATTAAGCAAAAGTGCATTGTCCTTGCCTTGAAGGGAGGGTATTTCAATACTTCAAAGTGGCTATAAGGATGTGCATTGATGCAAGTGCCACAAAGGAACAAAAAATTGCTATTTGTTTGAGTGTGAAATTGTGGGGAATTCCCATCAACTGAGCTTTGAACTCTTGGATAGGGATAGTATCTTAAAAGATTTAGTCTTCAAGTGAGTTTTGCTTTAGTCATTGACAGTTGCCTATTACTGTTGATTCAGACTTAACTGCTTTCGACTACTGTGTCATATATTATTATGTCTGCCTATTGTCCCTGGCTTTCGATTTTAGATATTTCCTCAGGATATTGTATCTGCATATTGCCTCAGGCTATTGCACCTTGCTATTGCCTCTGAGCATATATAGAGACTATTACCTCCGGCTCTTGTCTGTGGCTATTGTCACCGCCTATTTCCTCCAGCTATTGCTTCTACCTATTTGGCAATTAACTTTGGCTATGTCCTCTAGCCATTGGTTCTTGCCCCTGATTATTACCTTAGTTTATTGCTTCTCTCAATTGCTTCTGTATTTTTTCTCTAGCTACTGCCCAGCCCATGAATATTGCCTGTGAATATAGCTTCAGTCTACTGCCTCTGGATAATGCCTTAACTAATCCCCCTAACTATTGCCTGCGGCTCTTGTCTCTGCTTATTACCTCTGCTTATTTCTTTTGCCTATTGCCTACGTCTGTTGCTTCTGGTTATTGTCTCTGTCTATGTGATCTAGGTAATGTCTCTGGCTATTGTGTCTAGCTATTGTCTCTAGATATTGTCTCAAACTCATACCTCTTGATATTGCCCCTGGCTATTGCCTTTGGCTATTGCCTCTGGCTATTGCTTCTGCCTATTGCCTCTGGCTATTGCTTCTGGTTATTGCGCCTGGCTATTGCCTCTGGGTTTGTATCTGGGTGATGCCTTTGGCTGATGAATCTGACTGATGCTTCTGGATGATGCATCTGACCATTGCCTCTAGCTATTTCCGCTGGTTATTGCGCGGGCTATTGCTCCTTCCTTTTATTTCTTTATTTCTGGGTTTTGCTCTGACTTTTTCCATTGGTCTTTGCTCTGGCTTTTTCCTCTAATGGTTCTTACCTCCGCCTATCGTTTCTGATTTTATTTGCTCTGAGTATTTTATCATGGAAGCCAAAGACAATTTCAGCATATTAAAGCAAGCCAACTTGTCTAATCGCACTTGCTTTCACAATTTATTTTCGCACCGGAAGTGTAGTCAGGTACTGCTCTGAAGCTTTTAAATTCTGTGAACTCTCACTAGCAAGCTCTCATCTACAGCAATCATTGCAACAGTTAAAGTGTTCTTTTATGTCGTAACTATCCCATCAAATTTAGCTCCCTCCCTTGTAAAGTTGACCAGAACATGTGTACCCACTGTCAGTCGACCACTTAAACCAGTTGGTTCTGGTTCATTTGCCGCTGTCACCAAAGGACAACCCCCAAAAACACTTCATTTAATTGATATCTTCTAGGATCCCCTTGGATCCACTTGGTGGCAACGACTGCATCTGCATAATCCACTAAAATGCGTTGTTGACATTTAACGTCCGCACACTTTCGAAGCCCGTACACATGAAATTTCGTTTGTAATGAAAATTTAAATAAGCCCACAGATGTCCCTGCATCCTACACTCGAGAATATACTCGTATTCATGAAACTAATCGTATCTCATGGAACAACACTCTCTTCATCATCTCCGCCACTGGACCGGTTACTGGATGATGACCGATCCGATTTTGGACCCATAACCATGTCGAAATGATGTTCTGGCTTAATCGTAATGAAATGCACACACCACTAAGCAACCCCAATGACCACACCCCAAATTGAATCCGTATTTGGACCGCAAATATTTTGTTTGTACCGTTATTGTGTGGGAGCTGATTTGAATGACGCCGCGAATGTACGAGTATGTTTCACCCCTGAAAGTCTAAATAGGCCACAGAATTTGAATGTGTGGATAGTTACTATGAATCCTGCTGTCAGAGTAGCAATACCACAGCTACTACCACTACTGACACCACCAACACCCCCGACACAGTCATCAGCGACAAAGGTCATTTTCGGTCGCGTTGAGGGTCATCACGGGACCGACAGTATGCAAATTTTCCCGCCCAAAATTAGAGTAGACGTAGGACACGCTGCCATAACAGGAAGTCCTACTGTGTCCTATGACTATTCTGTGTTGGTTGCTGGTGCCAGCCTTCATTGTGTGCAAGTGGACGCTATCACAATAACTCACACAATAATAATTTCGTTGATATTCGTAAGTTCCAGCGAAATTACAATTACTGATGGGAATTACGGTCAATGGGAATGCTACGCTTGATGGGGTTTATTACTGTGGGCGGTGATATTTGGAAAATGGCCTTCTAAGTCCGACTGTGGGTGAAGTTTTGGTGTCCCGCTGTCATGGAATCCTAGTGTTCTGGTGTTCAGATGTCCTACTAGACTCACACTCACACTGCAACGCATTTCTGTAGATCTGTTTCCCCCTTTGGAATGTGTATCTCTTCGTATCTTCATAAATAGGAGAACGAAATGACTGTTGTGAAATATTGCTTGGAGACCGTATCATTCTCGGACAGATGTCATAAAAGTTTTTGATTTTAATCATAATTTTGAACGATTGTAATTTTATTTGTTTGCACACTTGAAACTCTACAGTGAATTACGACACGGATGTATCTTTTCACTACTCTTGCATACAGTTTCCATTTACATTATACTTTGTAGGTTACTAATTGAAGAAAACAACAAATCGTGGAAGATACTTCTTCGTTTTAATATTTCGGAATAGTATTTTGAGTGTCGTGGGGTTAAATTACTAACTGAACACTTTTTCGTATTTATTGCTCTGACATCGACTTAAGGTAATCTGCAACAATATTAACACGGATCCAAGAGAGACGTCAGACTTCGTCCAATCACCGTGTCTTTGGACGGCTAGTAGTCGTTTACTTGATAACATGGCGATTGCTACATATACGAGTATACTCGTGTATTGCTCATTCTTCCAAAACTAAACCCATTAAGGCAGCTTATACTCGGGTTCTCTCGTTTCGATTATATACCGTAGATGTTCAGACCGCTTACATAGCACTACCATAACTGTCTTTATTTCGGTACTTACTACTTCCATGTGTCTAAAGTCCGGGATAGACCAGCTCTTTTGCCAGCTCCCTCCAGCTTGCTGAAGTCCCCCTCCATTTGTACCCTGCCACATTGGTCTTCTAGGTTGGAGTTTAAACTTTTCCATACCGGAGAGCTAATGTCCATGCGTCCAAAGTGACCTAGTCATCCAAGCCGGGTTATCAGCGGTTATCTGACGAGGTCAGCATCGCTGTACAGGCTCCAATAGAACCGTTCCTCCATTTCGTCAGTGTCCAAGCTTCTGTGCCGTAAAGCAGAATTGCGATGATCAGTTTCTTGTATAAAGTCTTTACTGCTCATTTGTCTTCTAAACCGTAAGAAGCGATAAGAAAGAGTGATTTTTCACATAATTTCCGTAGTGATGTCACTATCGGAGTTGATAGCGGAACCAAGGTAGATAAAGTTTCTTCCTGCCTCAAAATTGGGTGTTGACATCAAACACTTTGTTTTCCCTTCGTTGACCGCTAAACTCGTCACAACTCGTTGTATTCCTCCCATTACGTCGATGTCGGCTGTGAATGCGAGTAACTGACCAGTCCTTCGATGTTTGGTCCCTCTGGAGTTGGCAAAATTCGAAAAATTCGAAAAAGACAAGTAGTTCGGTAGTTAAGCCATCGGTTGCAGTAGTTTTGTTGAACTTAAAAAAACTTCCTCTCAAAGCCTCGATCGAGCGTTTCTCATACTCATTCTATTTTCTTCTCCTCCTCTTGATCTTTTATGCAAGGCCGTACACCAGGGTTCTAGGGATGCACCTGGTCCTCAACCAATGACTTTTTGCATTTGGTGCAACATTACGCACACAGTTACCAGTTACAGCCATCAAGTTGGTTGAGATAGTCTTCTCAATAAAAGATCCCGGTGGCATCACTTTCGAGCAACGAGTATTTGCCGCATACTTGAAAGCTAAAGATTGATCAACATACTTAGCTCTTCACTATAACTCCTGGCGGTATTCAAATAGATGAACCAGATTCGATAACATCAAAGAACAGTATAACAGTGTATACTAAATTTATAGGAGACGCACCGAGTCGTTAATAATACTGATAAAGACCTACCACTTTGTCGGTGAATGCTTTGATTCTTTCACATACCAGGGTTTCGAAAATACTACTATTTTCCCTTTTAAAATGGGAAAGTGGGATAAAGGAGGCTGATGTTCTATTTATCGCGTACGTTATTATCTAACATATGAATTGGTGTATGTCTTTGCTAAACCAACTCGAACTTGTACATAAAGTAGAAGAAGTTATACAGCTGTTTCACCTGTTGTATTGATCTTTCATTTGGACCGCTTTCGGAACCAATTTTTAGTCTGATGGATCAAATTTCTGTCAATCTTGATCCAGGCTAGATTGGATTGTCGTAAAATAGTCTACAGAGAGGCCTTTCTAAAAACTGCGAAATCCTGTAGCTATTAAAACCTGAGGCAAACGTACCAGAATGTACCAAAGGCAGTTGGAATATTTGACTCTTCATCAAATCACAATTTTGCCTCATAATCCATCCCAGCGCTTATTCACTATGACATTCCAGATACCAATCCATCCAATAAGAATTTTCTTTCACACTCGTGTGTTCCAGTGTGGCAACTTTTTATTAATTCAACCCCTGAAAACTCTTTGAGAGAAATGGAAAGAGCAATTGTTCAGCCGGTTATTTAAAAAGACGAATCTTCTTTTCTCTCAACCTAACGAGCCATTGCACTTGCGTCCTTTTTGCCAAGCTTATGTATAAATTGATGTACCTTGAGACCCAAAGACCTCTAAATAACCTGTTGAAGACTAGTGAAATGATAGTGGGTTACCGAAAATTCGAACCAAAGTCCACGCCAATTTGGCAAAAGCGAGACACCCACAGAGAGAGTGCTCCATGGCGTCGCCACGCATATCTACTTACGTGCTTGTCCCATCAGTAAAGCAGTAACTTAAAATTGTCTCATTCTAACGTACCGGTCCCATGCGGGCGCTCTAAGTTAAACCTAATACAGGGTCTTCCAATAGGGACTTTCGAACTTTGACAGTTGAAGCTACATCTGTCAAATTGACTGTCATTTTTGTCATGTTTTGCCAAATCCCCATGGATTATAAAAATGGGTGTTCTATTCGGGCAACGTTCCGCGCGCTTCGCCCATTTTACGGTCGCCATAATCGTCCTACCGAGTGAACTATTCGCAGTACGGAGGATAAATTTGAGTCCACTGGTTCAGTAAACGATAAACCAACACCGGTACGTAGACAAAACGCAATTTCTGCGGAAAACATCGCCGCTGTGCGTGAGAGTATGTAGGAGAATCCGAGGCAGTCGATTTCGCGTCGCTTACTCGGCTTTTCGCTGACCACAACTTGGCGAATTTTGCTTCGTGACTTGGGCCTGCACCCGTCCAAAACTGACCCAGACCCATTTCTGGGTGCATGGGTACATTACCAAACATAATTGTTGAATTTGGGACGATACCAATCCACATGAGATCCAAGAGCGTCCAATGTATCCCTAAAAATCACTGTTTGGTGTGGATTTTGGGCTGTCGGTGTCATCGGTCCATATTTTTTTGAGAACGACGTTGGCCAGGCCATCACCGTAAACGGCGAGCACTATAAGTCGATGATTACCAACTTTTTTCTTGACGTGAATAAGATGATATGAACACCAACTACATGTTGTGTCAACAGGACGGTGCTACGTGCCATACAGCTCACTCCACATTGGAAATTCTGCATGAGCGGTTTGAGGTTGTGTGATTTCAGCCCGATGTACTTTTTCTTGTGCGGTTTTCTGAAGTCGCAGGTCCATGTGAATAAGCCACAAACCACGGCGGCCCTCAAAGCCAACATAACCCATACCATCGGTCAAATTCAGCCTGATTTATGCGCCAGAGGCTTGGAAAATTGGAAAATTGTTGGTGCTGCCGAGCAACATCCTTTATATCGTAACTCCCTACAGCCCTACTGAACCGGAAACGCTCGGCACTCCCATGTGGGACGTCTCTCTCCTATTTGAGATGCCTTACCGTACCTGTTCGAGGGACGTGGAAGATTCGCCCCTTCGGGAACGAAGCGCACTCTCGTGATAAAGACACAATAATTGGGGTAAAAGCCGCATGGATCAGATTGTCCGTCGAAGTCATTGCTCTATGTGTCTTCGAGTCAGCTTAATAACGAAATTGACCACTCTTATTAGGATCGTCCTATTGTGACCTCGATAGGATAATGTTTTATGTACTCCGAATCTGGTGTTCTGTACAAGGAAAGACAAGTCGTAAGACAAGCCCTCTCTAACACCCGAACCTTTTCCATTAAGCTGGCTCTCACGTTAAACCACACAGGACAAAAAAAAAATATAAGCATAGGCCGCATAAGGGCAATGTAGCAGACAAGCTTCACCTTCTCATAGATTTGGCTGTTATAAAACAGTCTCTTTGTAAGGGCAAAACCACCTTTGGCTTTGGTCAGAGCAATATCTACATGTTTGTTAAAATATATGTAGGTATTGATCTAGCCAGATCCCAAGGTATCTGAATGCGTTTCGAGAAGCAAGTGGTTGCCCGTGCTGTCTTGAAAATTGTCGCCAATTGTTTTTGATATCCGAAGAGGACTCAGACAAAGGTGTCCTAAAACAATAGTTTCCAACTTCTTAAAGTTCATGATATGAATAGTCACAAGCTCCATGGATTACCGAAAACACCTTTAAACTACTACCGGGGCATGTTGTCCAGGATGACACCCAAATGCTTGGCTTCGTAGAAGAAACAGATGCTATTGTCGTGAAACACTAGATGAGTCACATCAATCAGATTCCTCCATCTCGTAAAGAGAACAAACTCAGTTTTCAGATGATTTACTGAAAGCCTATTTCTAATGCATAAATCATCGATCACGTCTAGGGCTGCCTTCACATGATTTTCGGCTTTGGTAGACATATCACATGATAGAGGATGAATTCGTAAAGCAGTTCTGCACACATAAAGATCGGCCAATCCCTACGTGGTCTTCACTTTAAGGAAGTATGGCTGACCAGTCTGAAGCCCTCAACGAGCTTGTAGTCATCTTTCCGATTTTCGATAAAAGGGCTACTCTCACTGTTCGCCACGGTTTTGGTATGTGTGCCAGTCTGAGGTTAGTAGTAAATAGTTTCCTCAGTGTTGCATAACAGGATATATACCATCAGTGCCAGGAGACCTAACGTCATTAAAGCAAGCAGCAGCATGTTTGATGGTCTTATCGATCACTACAATCGATGACAGATGCCAGCTATGGTGTGTTGTGTTAGTTAGCTCCTTCAAAGCAGCTGATTGTGAGTTGCTTGCCTTCAAAGGTATTAGACGAAGTATGGCATCAAATTTTTCTCCAAAATGCGTGCATTTGGAATCAATGTATTTCCTTATTTCATTAATTACACACTAATTTTAGGACGTCTAATTTAAGTTGCATTGGACCGCTTAAAGTCTGATATCCACAAAACAAATTCTGATGTACCACAGGGCTCCGTTCTGTCTCTGACACTCTTTTTCATTTTTATCAATACTCTCTTGCTTGCTACTTCTTATCTAAAATATTTATTTGCTACGGAGAGTAGTTTGCTCTGCTTTTGATATTTGTTCCTGGGTTTAAGTCTCTGCTCCTCGGGTGTAGAATACAAATGGGAGCGTAGGTTAAACTTATTAAACTTCAATGACCGATATCGCAAAAAATGTTGCGAAATGTTCTGGTTTTATTGCTCCTAAATTGGAGTACATAGTGTCTGATTTTTAACGTAAACCACCTGTCGTATAGACTTTTGTTTATGGGATGCCCATACATCCATGGGGGCAAAGATACGCCTTGCCATCGCTCTGCCGCCTTCCTGAGATATCAAATCGGAACTATGTTGCTGGCACAAGTTCGACCCTTGGTATGAGTCGAGGCCGACCTAAAACCTCTTACTGCTCTTAGGGTCGCAGCACCCAGTACTTATTGCAACTCTACATTGGGTCAACCAAAGGAAGACCCTTCCCGCGACTTTGGGTTTAAACCACAGCCACCATGGCGCTCCCACAAGGGGGCCTACCTCTTCAAGTCAGACCCGGACCGTGATCCGGGGGGCTCCTGTCTCCCATGGTTTTAGTGCTGGTAGGGACTACCGGTGGTCCAACCGCCAACAAGACCTATTACCGTCAACTTGTGACTGATCAAATCGTAGCAACCTTCGGTAGCGTCGTCTGAAGATGTTTACGATACGACCAGTACTTTGCTCTGCTCCCGTTTATTATTAGACAACATCATTGATGAGCGAAGCCTTGGTAATTGGGCGTGGGCCCATATTGGAGTACAATGACTTCATCTGGTTTGTGGTCCTAAAATGTATCCCTACTTACTAAATAGAATTCAAAATCGTTCGATGAAACCCATATGTGAAGCCAATATGGTAAAGCCAATCGGCACCTTCCAAGAGTGACGTAATATCTTTGGTCGTTTTTTAACTTCTTCAACTGTAACACACGTTGAGAATATTCATCAGTGTATCCTTCAGCCCACTTCTGAAAAACTGAAATAACGCCTTTTGAAAAGAACTCAGTTCGCAAGCTGATTTCAGAAGATGTTCCTCTTTTCCACTACCTATAACGTAAAAGAAGGTTTTCAGAACTTTTTTACCATCAAATTCCTTGCTGTAATTTTGGCAGTTAAAATAATGATACATTTACAACACACACATGAGTCCACAACTAAATGTATTTCAGTGATCTCATTCAGTTAAAAATACTCGTAACCCTCCGCTTAAGATCCAATTCCGAACTCATCCTTACCCAAACCAAACAAGAATCTCCTCTCAATATGCAAAACTCCTCAAAAGATAATTCAATTTGGTACGCCTAATAGATCAACGAGGGCAATAAAACTAATTAACCTCGTTCAATCTCCCTCCACATTAAACAGTGATAAAATAAATTACAAACTTCTCTATTAATCACTCCCATGAAGGGCGATATAACCATTACCATCCTCTCATGCCAACACACTCTTTGGGGACTCGGTACAAATCATTACAAACCACTTGACAGTCAAAAACTTAAGGACTGAATTGGACACCATTTATACGCACACTCACAGAAATCACCATCAGCCATCCATTATGCTTTATCACTGTGAGCATTTGTCATCATTCCTGTGTTTCCTGGTGACTCTCTGTCTGCTTCCTGTTTCCAGTTAATATGCAAATTGCATTTACCGATCCCTTGTTGTCAGCCCTAAGGGATAACATGGCAAACGGAAGTTCCAGGAGACATACGAAATGGCATTGCCTCCAGCATTACGGATAGCTCTGCCACCGAGAGCCCCAAAATCACCAAAATCACTAGAATCACCAGAAATGCCCAGCAACCAACAACCAACAGTCAACAGCCAACAGTACGGATAGTTATCATATCTTCAGGCCAATTATAAACAACAATTAGCCTACCGTCGATCGATAACAGACATCAGGTAGTAGAGTGGATTCTGTAACAGGACGATGGCATCCATCGGTCCAGCCACTGATGATGGTGATGATTCATTGCGACCAGGTGAGCACAGGACACCACTGATGTAATAAATTCCCTTTCATCTCATAATTTGTGCTCCACTCCATTGCAGTAGCCCAGAACCCAGTATCCGGTACCCAGGACCCCCTTCAAATACGTGCACACTCCACTCCCGGAGTACAAATACACAAATTCAATTTCACTCATCTGCCTGATGACCAATGCATCCGAGGGAGAGATCGGCTACACCCTCCATGGATTTCAAGGATATTTAAAGCCTCCTCTACCACCTCGTCATGTTGTCCCTCGTCGACTCCGAGGACATCGCTCGCTTGTAAAATTTATGTCCATGTCGAACAAATCACGATAAAACAGAATTTAATTTCAACCACTGTCCACCCATCCACAGTGGCGCGTACTCTTACCCACAGTCGTGTTACCCAAGCAGGACCATTAATAAATCTGCTCACAGTGCATCTGCCTGAATCGTCCTGCCTACTTCGCTCCAGTACTCTGCGTTAGCAAGGCTGGTGGTTGGAATTTATCTGACGGCTAGTAGGATCATCATAAGGGCTATTTGTCATATTTTTACTCAAAAAACACAAATTCTAGATTTGGAAATCCACTCGATGACTTCCTCTCTCCCTAAAATGGATGATGTGTGTTTCCATGTGTGTGTGTGTGTGTGTGTGTTTGCTCGCATGGGTGCCTGAGCCTGAATGTCGAGTGGATCGGCTATGCTTGTTATCTAAGAACGACATACTACGGATATCTCTGTATGAATTTGTATTTTGAATAACAAATTTATCCGATTTAACGATTGATTTCGTTTTATTGGTGCCGTAATCAAAAATTCAGGATTTCAAATGGATGACAGTGGGGTGGGTGATATCGAAGGATAAAAGGATGGTTCATCTGTCACACATGCTTCCTAATAGAGAAACGACGACGCCAAGGCATACAGGAAGATAGAAAAGAGGAGAGAAAAAATCACAAAATATTTTAATAAATTTTCCGTTTCCCAGAAGGAAGCCGCCAGGGTTGCCATATGTGTGACTGTTTTTTTTTCTAAATTTGCGATGAGTTAAAGACCTTAAATGATTGACAAATGGCGATCATTGTCATCATTATAACCAGTACTGGCAGAACTGGAAACATAAAATATATAAAAGCGATAAGAACAACGAGTCTAAAAGGATTATCCTTGACGGAGTCAGTGACTACACTAAAAGTTGCTTTGATTTTTGAATAAAAGTGCAAGCCGAAGCTTCCAAGAGTTCGACAAGGAGAGAGATAAAAAGGAATACATACCATATATGAATAATTTACCATCAAAGAAGGACCAAGTAAATACTCTACACAAGTTTCTTCAGTGGAAATAGGCTCACAAAGCCGGTAAAGGCATTGACGCTGATACTGAGGTTTAAAGCTGACACACCAAACCACTGTGTTGAGCAAGAGAGGTTCCTCCGATGCGATCAAGGTCGTGTTTCAGCTGAGCGGGATATGGAAAGCAGATGTTTTATACTACGGCGTCACGTAATTTGTAACGATTAGGTAGCATGCAAACATCGCTGAAATAACGCTGAAGTTAAGCTATTTTAAAATTGACTGGCTGAATTTGGGTGTGCATAGCTCCTCCACAATAGTTTAGATGATTTAATCTCAGCATACAGCAGACCACTGCAAGATCGATCATGACTTCTGGAGTAAAAAATTAATCGAATATGGTCACATAACCAAGAACTGCACAAAGGACTCACTTTTTTCGAAGCGTAAGGGACAAGACGAAAACCAATATGAGTCTCATCTGCTAATCATAATGAAGGTCATGTAGACCAATCTTAATCGCTGTGGTGCTGCGCAGAATCAGTAATCACAAATAAAGAGGGAGGCATACTTTGGCGGACTACAATGAAACCGAAAGGATATATGGCATCCCTGCAGTCAGATAGATAGTTGTTGGTTGACATATCCTCGTAAAACTACTCATGAGGGTGCACCTAGTACTAATCGATAGCAATTTCAACGCACGCATGGATTACGTTATGGGGACATACGACTGCGGATTAAAGGGGGCAAGCTATCCATGAAACATTCACATCGCTTAAAATATTATAAAACACTTTTTTTTTTTAAATAAGGCAAAAAGCCCATCATGACTCGCTTCTAGATAAAATGGCAGATCTGTGAATAATATAAGCACAGCAACCATAAGACTTAAAATTGCCAAAATGAAAGTCCAGACAGCGCTTCAAATAAACCAAGATGGAACGGGAGGACTAAATCTTCAACAAAGAAGTGTTCCAGTAAATGATGCACACCAGCCTTATAATCAGTAGCCAATTAGTGGAGGCCCTATTGCACCAACTTACTCGACCATTACTAGAGTAATTACAGAGGCTGAGCTAGAAGAGTACTTCCTTGTCCAGCTCAGACACCAGCGATCCAGAGAAAGACAAGAGTTCCAATAACCTTAAGCTAACTTCGAGCTGTTGCTACTTCTAAAATCCAGAGAGCAAATCAAGAGGCTTAAAGCCACTTTATGATGAATCATTCCTAGACTCCTAGAAAATGACATATAGATCTCAACATATCTCTCGAACAAGAATGATGAGGATAATAGTCGGGCATTTATTATTCCGTAGATCATTATGTAGAAAACCAGAATGCGAAATTCACCCCTGCAAATACAAAGCGCTATAACAAAGCGCCCGCCATCGGAAATATGACAGTTAAAGTGGGCATTCGAAAAACCAGTGATTTTTACAGAAGCCGCAGATCTTCTCTGAACCGTAGAAGTTTCAATATCCGAGCCCGCATTTATAAAGGAACAAGCTTCGTCGCATAATAAAATAAACTGCGGAGAAGATGACAGTGCACTATTGACGTTAAAATTCTTTTGAGCTTGGTGAACAGAACATGCACCAGAACCACTTCATCAACAGGAATATGAGGTATGATGGCTTTTATTACTACAATCTTACCCTGAACGTTTTACTATGACCTCCTCTTTAAAACATAATGTTTGACTAAGTTCTAGGATTTACGCTGCTAAAAAGAATTAAAGTGATCGACTTTGTGGAAGATATCGCCCAACCATGTGCCCAAATACATCCACGAGGTTGAGTCCGATGCAAAAACAATTTTCTCAAAGCAGAAAAGGAGTACATCGTATGTTAGTTTTTGAAACAAACGAAATATTCAAAGTAGCCATCAGAGGATTATATTTAACATTGATCGAAAAATCCAGCTAGCGTCCCAAACTAACGTGCCCGGAGGGTCGAAATATGTCTTTTACTCTTTAACAATCAACACAACGCGAGAAGCAATAGAAGATTAGGTAACAGAAGGGATGGACCTCGTTCCTGGTCGATCGACAATGTCAAAATGTTCAGGGCGTTCAAAGATCCATCAGGCTTTGGAGTCCCGACCGCAGTGCTTTAGGCGAGCCTGCAACGTAGTAGACTTCGACCTCTACCATGGAAAGGGGCAGATCGCTGTGGATTGGGAGTAAACCCCCATAAAACTGATCTTGTCCTCTTTTCCAGGAAATACAAAATTCCAACTATAGACCCTCCCTCAATAAACGGTACCAGTTTAGTATTTTCCGATACAGCAAAATATTTGAGTCTCATTTTTGATAGGAAACTAAACTGGAAACATTCAAGAAAGAGTCAATAAAGCTACAGTAGCTTTGGGAATAAATGGGGCTTCAACCTTGCCTAACCCACTGGCTATACATTTCGGTCATAAGACCAGTTGTCGTCCGGTGGACGATCTTATGCAATGCAGAAAACTGCAGTAGACTAAGCAGAGTCCAGAGAACAGCATGTCTATGCATAAGCGGAGCCTTACGGTCTATTCCCTCTACGGCAATAGACGTTCTGTTTCAGTTGACACGTAATTCATTTGGCCACGCTAGCATCCTTAATACGTTAGGAATCCTCACAGAGAACATCGATTACACCATACCTGAACTTTGGTTTGACAAAAACTTCCATGTAAGCTTCCCCTCTAGATCCTTCCGGGATTAAGATGCTTTCATGGAGGACAAGTCAATCCACTGATGGATCTAAAACGAGCGAGATTGGTGGTGGTGTTTTCTCAGATAAGCTAAATCTAAGCCTCTCATTTGTCTGTAGCGTGTTCCAGGCGGAAATTTTGGTGAATAAAGAAGCTCTGTCCTGGCTGAAGAAAAACGTGATATCTGAAAAGGGTATCCGCATCTTTTCTAATAGTCAGGCCGCTATCAAGTCCTTGGACTCGGTCTCATTAAATTATAAAACCCCCATTGAATGCCGATCATATCTGTTGTACAAATAGGACATCAGCAACTTTTCTTAGTTTTTCAAGCGATTGCATATTCAGCAAGTTCAAACGGTGCTCGTAAGGAGGTAGGTTGTATTCATCAGTCTAAGGGAGTCCGCTTAGAGCGATACGGATAAACCTCCGTTGGACACCCTCAATTCTATACGAATGTATATCGTTATAGGGGGACCAGACCTGGCTGGAATATTCAAGAATTGGCCTTACAAACGCGCAGTATAAGGTTTTCGTGACGTATGGATTTGAGAATTCCTTGGACCAGCGTTTCACATAACTCAGTTCAGAATTTGCTCAGCTGATAATACTATCAAAATGACTGCGAAAATTAAGTTCACTGTCGCATATAACACCCAAATCACGCTGAAAAGTTACAGAGGGAACAAGTTCGTTGCTGATTACATACGTTCTTGGGGCTGTCTCGGGACGCTTCCGAGAATAAGTGAGCTTGACATTTGCCGACATTCAGCTCTAGAGAGTTTTTACTACACTAAATAGAAAAGCTGTTCAAGTCATATTGAAAAGCATGAAAATTTGCATGTCTTCCACATAAACTGATAGACGAGAATAATTAATAATGCATTCAACGTCATTAATTGACAGAATGAAAATCAGGGGACCAAGGTGGCTGCCCTGTGGAACCCCAGGTGGGGTCAGAAAGTCTAAAAATGACTTCATATTGGCATTCTTGTGGGTGGGATTGAATCCATGCGATAAACCTACATTGAAAACCGAGAACCTTACATTTGTAAAGTACAATTGCGTGTGAGATTTTATCAAAGACTTTACGGAAATCTGTGGCGACAACATCGACTACTTTGCCATCCTCCAGTGCACACAGGGTGCTAGATACGAATTCCGTCAAATTTGTGGTTGTTGACCTACCTTGTTGGTGAAGGGAAAATATAGACTTACAATGGAAAAACATTGCATCATAAACAATACCTTCGAATAGCTTACGTATGCAAGAGAGTTCGTCTATAGGCGGATAGTTACGAATTTCATTTTATGGACCTTTTTTTATGAAGGGGAATTATAAAAGAACTATATGTATAATAGGGAATGCCGGGGTTACCTGTAAGCTGCCGGATGTTTTGCCAAATTTTGGCAGTGGAAGAATTTTGGTTTATGGTTGCAGTAAATTCTGCGAAACTTTTTGTTTTGCTCTCTTTGAGCTCTCGCCTAAACTTTGCATTTGACTTTTTATAGAAAATCAAATTTGATTGTGAAGGTGCTTTTTGGAATTAGTTTAATACTCTCATTTTTACTTTAAGGATAGCGGATAACTCTGAATTCCACCAAGGAATAATGCTGTAATGCGGTGGTTTAGTTGTTGGGGCTCTTTGGGGCTGACTGAACTATTTGCAGCGGTTCTGATGGCTCTGTGAAATAAAGCTGCTTCTTTGTTATTTGATGTTGGTTCTTTGTCTGATACATTTTGTGTGGCAAATCTTTTTGAAGGTTGCCCAATTTGCAAAGTTTGTGTTGAATTTTGGTATTCGACGAGTGTTGTTATAGGTGTGACCAAGATTGAATATTGAATTGTATTTATTTTATTCAGTTCCAAAGCTTAAAGCTAATTAACAAAAGTTGTTTAATAAATAGGAAATTAAATAATAGTAATCATTCTATAACTTAGAAGTTAGTGCGGAATGACTCCTGAATTCATAATTAAAATGAAAAAATTAACATCTGATGTGGGTGACAATCAGTTCGCCATTAATACTATTTGACTTCAAAGATAATACAATTTTTTTAATTTAAAAAATAGTTACATTAAAATTCAATAAAATAACATTGCAAACAATAGAGATACGAATATACAGTGTTCGCATAAACTAAAGCAACTAAAATCGCAAATTCATGTTTTGGCATACATTTCATACAAATTAAGCCAAAAATTAAGAGAAATGTTCAAAATAGCTTGGAATATTGTTGGTTAATTTATCAAATCAATGAACAGTGATTTTATGGTTTAAAAAAAATACAAACATTACTTTACTTTTCAGCTGGCGGAAACAAAAGCAACTCAATTTGCTTCCTAAATTTTTGTTACGGTAGAAATAGAAAGCCCGTTACTTTCACCTAAACAACTCATATCGAATTTGTCAATATTCAAAAAAAATAAAAAATAATAATTGACTAATTCGCGTGTATCAGTCTGCTGCAGCAAGATCTTTAGAAGATTTCCTTAAATTGCCAGCAATTAGTACTTTGATGAGATTGAAGAAAAAATTATTAGCAAATGTACAATAAAGTGGTACTCGTATTTCACAATCCGAATTATCCAAAAAGTATTCGAACCCGAAATTGGTTATGAGCCGTTTAATAAAATTCTACAACTCCGTCAAAACGATTCGCCCAGGTGGCAGGCCATGAGTTACCACATACTGGCAAGAAAAAGCTATCATAAGGACGATAAAGAGTAATCCCTTAATGTCATCTAGGGAATTACAAAATGAGCTTAGTACAAAATTTAGCACCAGGACACTTTGCCGGAAAGCTGTTGATAGTAGTCTTTCAGGATCGTAAAGGAACCATTTAATTCAGCTAAAAACAGAAGACCAAGACTGGAATTTACAAATGAGTATATCCACTAAAACGAAAAAGAATACTATTCTGTGACGAATGAAAGTTTAATTTGAAGGGATCAAATAGCTTTCGCCGTATCCGCCGGCTAATCAATGAAGCATTGAATCTTCGATATTTAAGGGGCACTGTGAAGCATGGAGAAGGAAACATTATGGTTTGGGGATGTTGACCAATTTATTTACAAAAGTACACTTGAAAACAGTATGCTGCCACAATCTGAGGAGGAATTTTCACTGAAATGGATATTTCAGCAGGATAAAGATCCGAAGAATGGTTCAAAAATAGTTCAAGAGTGGTTTCGGGATCAGAAAATCAATGTTATGGAATGCCAGCGCAGTACCCCGATCTTAAACCGATAGAAGATCTGTAGAAGGCTGTAGACCGGCGAATAATTTTCGAGAAATTCAGGAATAGGGGCTTTATATTTAAGTCCAGGAGGCTTGGAACCATCCTACGCTCTATAATTTCCAATCTGATCAGGAGTGTGCCAATAAGGTGTAGTGCAGTAATAAAAAACAAAGGTTTCGCCACAAAATATTGCCGTTTAGTTGCAATATGAAATTACTATGAAGTTGTTTTAGGTTTGACCAGCTCTAAATCGACATGGTTAGAGTATTTTATTTTTTTTATTTTTTCAATTTATGAAAAATTATTTTTGTTTCTTTTATTTTATTCTGTAAAGAAAAACTTAATAAAATATAATGCAATTTAATCAGTTTTACCGCAGAGGCTTGTGTTTATGTAAGAGTTGCTCGAGTTTTGGCCAACACTGTATATGCATTTTACAACTTTAGGATTAACTTGTGCTGATGATTATGATACACTTCTCAAAAAGTATTCAACAATAGCATAGCCGATCGTGAATAACCAGTCTTTTGCTTTTTTAAGAAACTAATGAAAATTAAATTCTGTCCGGATAAGTAATGGTGGCTTATTGAAAAATGTAGGAGCTTTAACGGTGTAGAAATGTGAAAAATGTGTTTTGTAAGCGATTGGTACGCTGGTAAGATGCATATTATTTATACGTTGACTGTATAACTGGGAGTTCCTGCTGGAATATTACCACTTTTTTTTAAAGAATTCGCTCAGCACTTTAAAACCATAAAGGTGTCTCATCGGTAAAATACGCAGGGTTTTAAAAAGAAGCCAGCTCAGAGTTAGGCGATTTTTATTACAAATAATCCGAATTAAATGTTTTTGCACTATCAACAAAAGTCCAAAAGAGTTAGTATACGAGCCACCCCAATTTGTGAAGGCGTATTGCAACTTAATGTGAGCAAAGTTAATCTGATTAACGATTAAAAATTTAATAAAAAAAAATGATTAAGATTAATCAATCATAATCCTTAATCATTAATCGTTAATTTGATTATTTGACTTTGTCTAAATTAATTTCTCTCTAATTAAGCTCATTATCAGTTTGAATATGTATGAAAGTGCGCACATTGCAACGATTCCGAGTAGGCCGGTAATAAAGTTTGATTTGCTACACGATTGCTTTAAAAGTAAAGGATAGGTAGATGGATTAATTATGTTTCCCATTTTTAGTGCATCGCTGCTGCCCCCGCTTATGGGGTTGGCTAATGTCACAGATCGCAGAACGCGTCTGCATACTACACAGTTCCTGGTTCGCTTCAGTGGTAAGCCCCAGGTGTATCTGCCATCTGAGCAATCCAAGAATCCTGTTTCCTATCTCGTTTTCTTACCGTGTGTGGGACCGTAATTGATATTGCCTTTTTGTGCGGGATTTTCTGGGGATCTTCTTTTAATGTGGCAATACCAACTAATTCTATTTGACTCAAGTTGTTCGGTTACCAAATTCCGATTTCCTCTTATACGCGTATATCTAATGCATCGCGTTTCGTGACTCCAGTAGACACTGTGAACCACACATAAGAGCTGGCCGAACAACCGTGGTGTGGAAATTTTCGGTCACAAAACCTCACTCTGTGGTTTACGTCGTCATTACATTTCGCTTTCTTATTAACGATTAATCCTAAGTATTTTAAGATAGTGCTTTTCGGAAGAACTATTCCGTCTAGCATTATGCCCGCAACAGGTCGCAAAGAATCATTGATGAAAGTATTAGTTTATAATCCAGTTAATTGATTAATGATTAATGTCAATAATCATGATTAAAATTAATCAGATTAATTAATTGATTAAAAAATTCATTGATTAGTGCCAACACTGGACCGTAGTATATTAATTTTAAAACTTTTTTGGGGCAGTATTGTTTAATTAAGTACATCTTCCGTATCACCAACAACATATGGGTATTGATGGCTTGGATATGGACTTTCCAATTTAAGTTGTAGTCGATAAGTACTCATAGATATTTATAGCGTTGCACTGATTTAATTATAAAACAATCGGTAAAACACTGAAAGTTATTTATATACGAGTAATTACTTTTTCCGCAGCTACTCTATGATTGGGTAAGCAAAAGTTTTTACAATCATGTGCTTGGAAACAGAGATCTAAATCATATAAAACATTATTAGATGTTTTATAAGTCATGAGTTTTGATTTCTCGCTGATAATTAATTTATACGCAGTGAACTAAATTCTTCTAGGTCTTCCGAAATCTTTGCGATACCCTCATGTCCTGTTTTAGACTGGTATGTGAAGGCTTTGTCGTCGGCAAAAGCAGTGGACGTTCCATTTAGCTTCAGTTTAAAAAGGGAGTTTCTATAAATTAGAAACAACGAGGGACCGGCGAGAACAGGACCCTGTGGCACGGCATTTTTTAAAAAAAACGAGATTCACTAAAATTTCCATTTACTCGTATGTTAACTTTTTGTTGTCTGCATTTTAAGTATGAAATAAACCATTTGTGAACTATTCCCCTAAAATCAGCATTATGTAATTTTTTTAGTAGCAAGTCGTGGTCCACCATGTCAAATGCTTTAATCATTTCATTAAAGAGAGCCATTGTATATTTGTTATAGTTTACATTTAATCATTCTGAGAATAGCATCCTCAGTAGACATTCTGATTGCTACTGAAAAATTATGTTTTTCTAAAAATAACAAAATGCATAATTTGAAAATTTTTTCGAAAATTTTTGAGGAGGTTGGTAGCAAGGAAATGGGTCTGTAGTTCCACATACTTTTTCTATTTCATTTTTTAAAAAAATGGAATAATTTCAGCGCATTTAAGGTGCCGGGGAAAACAGACATTTTGAACACTAATATTAAACAAATAACTCAACAAGTCCACCAAATATAGACAAATTTTTTTCAATAACACGCTCGAAATACCATCATTTGTACAAGAGTTCTTATTTTTTAAAGACAATATGGGTCTGTAGATTTCATATGAAGAAAACGTCTGAAAAACAAAACTATTTGATTGAATATTATATGCAGTGATGGACGAAGATATCGAGCAATTGCAGCAGACGGTTTAAGTTTTTCCAACATATCAATAAAAGAATCATTGAAGTTATTAGAATTGATACTTGAATCAGTGTGGCTTATACCATCAGTTTCTAGACTATCAATTTCAACAAACTGTTTACCTTTGCCCAGAATACTATCAACCACTTCCATTTTTCTCTTATATTACTCTTATATTAAGCTAGTATAAATGCATCTGAATAAAACCTATCACGCGTTTCTTCAATCCTTTTTAACGGTTCTGCAAAGACTGTCATAATATTTTTGAAGTTTTATGTTTTGAGTATGTTTTTTTTACATTTCACTGCAAATTTATTTTTATTTTTAATCTTTTGCCAAAGGTTATACGGTTTTAAATATTTTTTACTACTAGAGTTAGGCGTTGATAACATAGTATAGTTTTTAATATGTACTCGCATTCGTAATATGTTTAGAAAAATGTCGAAAGCATTTAATAGATTGCTTTCTACATACACTGGCTCGGCAGGGCATTCTACAAGCGAGTTGTTCGGCTTAGGAATGAATCACGATATTTCAGAGAACGTCCGAAAGTGGGCTTGGGGGTATACGGGTGTTACGGTTAAAGGTTTTAAGGGGCGGAATGCTACTGGCGATTTCAATGGAGCACTGATGGTGGTAATAGCGATAAAACAAAGTGCGACACGAGAGTGAGGTTAGCATCAGCTATGAGTTTTATCGCACGGTTTTGAATCTTGCCTAGCAGGTGCAGAGATGTTTCAGGCGCACCTGACCAGATGTGTGCATTGTACTCCAACTTTGGGCGGATGAATGCCTTATATATCGAGGTCAGCTCAGAAAGGGAAAAGTATTTCTTACATCGTTTGAGGAAACGTAGACATATCGCGGCATTTTTGACGACACCGAATATGGGCTCATTCCAACATAAGTTGTCTTTGACACACATATCGAGAATGGAATGTTTTTCAGTTTCGACGATGGATAATGGCGCGGTGTTTAAATTTTAATTTAAGGACAGCAGACAGCATAGTGTTTTGGAAGCATTAAATTCCACTCTGTTGATAGTTCCCCAATTGATTATGCTGTTAATATCGGAATTTAATGAGCGTAACATACGCTGGCGCTCCCGTTGTACAGTCGAAGAGCAGGGACGTGAGTTCGACAACGAATATGAAAAGCAGAGAGTACTGTTGTCAGCAAAGGAATATATTGGATTAGAAGTAACAGACAAGAGATCGTTGATGAAAAAAGAGCGTTGGAGACAAAACAGAGCCCTGGGGCACACCAGCATTTATTTCGTGAATATCAAACTTGAAACCGTCCAAGACAACTTGAATTGAACGTTCCGAAAGGTAATTCATTGAAGAAAAGAGTCGTCGATCCCAAATGCACGCATTCTGTCAATAGCCTTAGAAATATCACGTGCAACTATCTCGCTTTCGCAAGATTGATGTACGCTTTGGTTCCACTTTTCGGTGAGACATGCCATCAAATCACCAGTTGACCTATTGCTACGAAAACCGTACTGCCGCTCATTGAGAAGTTTTCGTGTTTCGAGATATTTCATTAGCTGAAGATTTATCAGCGTTTCCATGACCTTGTAAGTGCAGTGGGTCTGTAGGAGGAGAGAGAAGATGATTCGCCTTTTTTAAGGACGGGCTGGACAAATGCTATTTTCCATCTGCTCGGGAAGAGTCCTAAAGAGTAGGATTGATGAAAAAGCTTACTCAGTGGTTTTGCCAGCGAGGAAGAACACCTCTTTAGAAGAAGGGGAGATATACCATCTGGACCAGTGGATTTATGTGTTTGAAATCTTTAAGTACTCTTGCTACTATACGAGTGCGAAAGTAGATTCGTCCCATTGAAGATTCGATGCACTCAAGTGTAGGCGGAGACAAAGCATAATCCGGGAGTGTTGAACTGGTAGCAAAGTGTGCAGTAAGCAGATTGGCTCTACCCAAAGAGCTGAGAGCTGGAATGTCATGGTGAATGAGCGTTGGGATGGAGGATGAGGCAGAATTTCTGATATTTTTGACAAACGAACAAAAGATTTTACTACCTTTGGGACATTGGAACTGCTCGCCTATATTTCCAGACGTGGGCGTACGCAGAAAAGTGGTTGCTTTTAAGCTCGCGAATATTGGCTATAACATATTAATATCACCCAAAACAAATAAGTTTTTTCGTTACAAGCACTCAGAGCAACGCCTAAGTTTTTTTTTTTTTTATAATTTACACGCGCCTAAGGGGTTTTGCGTGCGCGGAAAGGTAGAAGGAGGAGAAAGAAAATTGGTTATTTGTAGTGGTTTGAAACTCAGGTGTGTTTGGTTTCGATATTCGCTCTCCAGGGATGGGAGTCCGAATAGGACGGAGAGTTTTTTTTTTCACTCAGAGTGATTCTAAGGTTATAATTCACACTATTTTTTTTTTGTGCTTGAAACTCTACAACAGCCAAATCTACGTGTCAGTGTTATGCCTTCACACGCAGAATTTTTCTGTCTGAGTTCCAATTACACAAATGAGAAACGTGAAAAACTTGTCAATGGGTAGGATTCGAACCTTGACTCTCCGAAAGAGAAGCTATTGCTAGTACTACACCACGAATTCACCAATGAAAATACCCTTAGCAAATTCGTGCAATCATGATTGGGAAATGGTCACTATTGTAAAGATCACTCGACTTTTCCCAGATGGTTTTGGGCAAACTATCAGATGAACAGCAAGTGATGTCAATATGGGAGAATGAATTGTGAGTTGAAAAGGTGAGTTGGCGGGCAGCCGTTGTTAAAAAAAACGAGATTTCCGTCAATCAAGAAATCTTCGAAAATTTTGCCTCTTTTGTTTGAAATGAGTGGCCCCCAAAGCATGCTCCACGAATAGACGTCACCTCCATGGATTAGGGGGGAATGAGTTTGGCTAATGATATTGTTAATTTAAGTTTGCCCCACATGGATGTGTAGCCGAATCAAGGGACAATGCTACAATATTTGAGTTTAGGAGACGAAATTTATGGGAAGTAGTTTTTTTTTCAATAAACCTATGCCTTGGTTGTTATTAGGATTAGAAATCACTGACGCTCGACCGAGAAGTCAACCATCTCGCGCAACAATCCGCAAATTTTTCATCTTGATATTTTTCTAAGAAATGGGTATTTGCTCGAAGGAGTGAACAAATGTTCAGTCACTTACTTGTACATGGCAACTCTGGGACCGAACGACACCCTTATTCTTGAATAATTTCACATTATTTGCAAGTGTTTAAGTTATTTTGTCAAATAGCTTAAGGATGCCTTTATTCGTTATCCCTTCCTCTATATTTTCTATTTCTTTTTTCTAGCTCGTTCCCACTATTTTCTTCTTTTCGATGGCATAGCGCTGCCATGCCACACTGCCTTTGAAATATTATTTTTCCCTTACCACCATTTTGGAATTGCTGGAATTGCCAGATTATTTTTATGGTCGATTGTTCGAGATCTGTATATGAATTGAAAGGATTTAACCGGTAATGCATACATATACACTACACAGTTGCGAGGGGAAGCCATTCAACATCTTTTTTTTTGTTGCCGTTGTAGGACACACAGTGGGTGGATTGTATTTCATGTGGAAATTTAGATGGATCCAAATGACGATAGTGAATCTGTGTGTGTGGGTTTTTTTTTATTTTTTTTAGAAACTTAGTTTATGGCTCATCATATTCAATTCGCTGGTGTAGTGTGTGAGTCCTTTTTTAGGGGTGCCATACTCTATTTAAATTCGTCACGAGATATTTGCTTGAACTTTATGTCTTTATTATTTTCGAACGTTAAGCATTTGTCTACTCACTTGCAGGGTAGTAACATAGATCGATTTTGTATATTCTAGTCACCCTCCTCAACCAGTGCTGAAGGGAAGGACGTTTTTATTTGTTGGCACAAAAACGCAACATACCCTTTTGATGGTATTCACTGGTTGTACGGTTCGCTTTTATTAAACCGTTTATGCATGATTTATTAACGATTCGTTACTTTTTTTCCTCATGGATTTCCAATCGTGAATAGAGCCTTGGATAGGGATGGTTGGGGTCGAGGATTGAAGTAGATACACAGTCAAATAGAAAGTTAATAGGTGCTCAGCCATTTGGTTTAGTCGTATCGTATCTGTTGGGGCTTTTATCCATGTTCCTGTTGTTTGCCGGTTGAAATTTGAATGGACGATAGATAAGGGTTGTGAAAGAGATTTTGAAAAACAGAACTCAATGCACGAGGGCAATAAATCACTTGTGGATAGCAGTGGAGAGTGGAGAGGTCACTTAAAATGGTACCAGTACAGTAGTACGAGTGGCTACTCATAAAAGGATGTTGGTAATCGATTGGGCCACTAGAGTCATTTAGATTTTAAAAAAGGAGAGCTTTTCAGCACATCCGGATAAGGTCAAGATCGAACTCAATCAGGAGAGAAAACTAGCACGAGTCATTGAGAACTTGACATTCATTAGTGAAAGCAGTGTCTCCAGACTTTACCATAAGACTTCATCGTCAAAATTTACAATATTTCACCCTTACTGTAACTATTTCCCATCCTAACTAGGCCTAGTTAGATTACTGCCTGCCAGTATCTACAAGAGTAGGCCACTTGTGATACCGAAAGATCCCAATATCAAATGCGCTCATACAGGATGTGGAAATCTTAGGATCACGAAGAGACGTTTTTAAGAAGATTTAATAATAGGTCGAACCATATGATACTTGCAAACTCGAGGATCCTTCCAACTCGAAAGCGACATCGAACTTAGCACAAAAGACGACTAAGCTAGAAGTGACATACTAAACAGTATACCTCCATACTTACAGGATTATACTCCAGATGGCACTTTACAATTGTAATAATTCACCTTCTTTTCGATCACGTCCATGGCAAGGAATCTGGAGTCACCAACAACATAGTTTTGAAAATATCCACTGAGTTACAAGATTTTTCAAATCGATGACTTCTGCGGCTGTTGCCCACATAAAGCTCGGCAGATTAGATTGAGACAATAGCGAGAGTCCCTTGTAGGTTTAGTCCGTTACCGATAAACTCGATCAGAATTGACTAGTGATTGGTCAATGTGTTGTATTTGACAGAAAATTTGGAACGAGCTCCAAAAAAGGCACGCTGAGAAGGACTAACGTCTAAAGCCAGTTGCAGAGAAGAGGAAGACCTGATGTAATCGCGAAGAAACACCAGCCAACGCCGACGGAAAAGAGAAGCAGGTCAGTGGAAAAGACACCAACTGAAACTAATTAAGCTCTTCGAACTGAAACTGCATCCTTTTCATTAGCCTTGCACAGGGCCGAAAGGAAGAAAGCTTCTGGCAATCCTTCTTCGGTGGCTTTTCTCGCTCACGAAGGCGAGATGAAACCAGCATTATAACTAACAAGGGTTGCAGTTCCAGTGGAAAGAAATCTGATGAAGTGGTCGAGCACATTAACCAGGAAGCTTCGTAGTTCTGGTAGAGAAATGTCTCTGAAAAATAACTCTGCTAATGGCTTTCACCGCAGCGCCAAACAACAGAACAAGGGAGGAGAAGAAGAACTTGAGTAAAAAGAAAAGGGCCAACGCAATTTCCCAGCTCAAGGATATCGAAGAGTTCCGCGATAAAAACTACATCAGGATGTTATTCAGGAAAACTAAGCGATTGGCTGGTAGGCAGGTAGACAGGAAGAGGTGGCCGTGGTGTAGTGGTAGTAGCAAACGCTTCTCACTCGGAGGGTCCAGGTTCGAATCCTGCCCATGGCAAGTCAGTTTTTCATTGTGTAATTGGAACTCAGACAGACAAATTCTGCGTGTGAAGGCATAACACTGACACGTAGATTTGGCTGTTGTAGAGTTTCAAGCACAGAAAAAGAAAAATTCTGTGATATACCTCGAATCACTCTGAGTGAAGAAAAAACTCTCCGTCCTATTCGGACTCCCACCCCTGGAGAGCAAACATAGAAACCAAACACACCTGAGTTTCAAACCAGTACAAGAAACAATTTTCCTTTCTCCTCCTTCTATCTTTCCGCCCGCGCCCTGGCAACAGTAAAAGGGTATCTAACCCCTTAGGCGCGCGTAAATTATAAAAATAAAAAAAAAGCCCAGAATTTAGTTTCTTTGAAACAGTGAAGGAAACCTAGTCACCGAAGCGAAAAGAATAGTAATTGTGCTTAAGCAGCACTTCAAGCAGCTACTTAAAGAGCAATAGCTAGAGACTGTATTAGGACAAGAAGAGAACCCATAACTAGTCAATGAAGAAGCCATCCCTACGATTCCATGTCTTGTAAGAACTATCGAGGCATATCCTAATCTTATCGGCATACTAATCGGCATTTACCAGTGTAGCTTTCGGGCCGGCAGAGTGACAATCGACCATATTTTCAGACTAATTAATGGAAGAGACCAATGAATTTCAGGTCGAGACTCACCATATTTTCATCTACTTCAAAGCGGCATATGACAACATTCATTCACTTGAGCTCTACACGGTGATGGCCGAATTCCGGCAAAACTGATCCAGCTGTGTCGCTTGACTCTGGAAAACACGCGGTGCGTGGTTTCTTCAATTAAGTGCTGGAACAGATAGTGCGCTGGATAGGTGTCAACATGGAAGGTACTATCGACATCATCCGTAACTCCTAGTGCGCCATCATAGGATATCGAATAGTAGGCGAATCGAGTTGGCGTTGAAGTAAATGAGGACACATCCAAGTTCATGTTATCAACAAACAAAGGAGCATCTGTCCACCGCCTATGACAAATCGTCACTATTGACAGCAGTAACTCCACAATATCATAGTTTAGGAAGTCGGAGTAAACATCAACTCCACAAGTGACACCCTAGTAGAGATTCGGCTATGATTTACCCGAGGAAACCGCACCTACTTCAGTTTGGCGAAACAAATGGGTTCAAAACTCGTAAGCCGGAAGACGAAATGCATGTTCTACAAAACATTGATCCTGTCAGTTCTACTCTATGGAGCCGAGTGCTCGACGGTAAGCAGGAAAGTAGACCAGACATTGAACACTTTCGAAAGAAAAATTCTTTGTCCAATATTTTTGTCCCGTACGCGAGGAGGGCTGAAGGAGGAAAAGATACAATCGCGAAATATATGAGCTGTATCAATATGTTGATGTAGTCCAACAAGCTAAGACACATAGTCTAAACTGCCTCGGCCGTATCGAGCGAGCAGATAGTAATGCTCCAGCAAAATGGGTCTTCAAATCACAGTCCCCAGGTCGAAGCCACAAGGCAGACCGAACCTTCGTTCTAAGGAAAAAACCATTGTGGATTACGTAGCGCTTGCTATAGGTTGGAAGCAGCACGCCTTCGTTCGAAAATAGTAGAAGATTGCTGTGTCTCAGGCAGTGATTTTCCACGGGTCGGGGGCTCGTTAAGTAAGTAAGTACAAGGATTTTCGAAGGTCACAACTTGTAAACTACAAGTTGTTGAAGTTGCGAGCTGGCATACCAAAGGTGGCGTACTCGTAAAAGGATTTTCTGACATAAGAATAAGAGAATTCTATTGGCCAGCATTTAACAAAGTCGATCGTAAAGTTGGCTTTGTTAATTATGGAATCAATATGGATACAGGGAATGAGTTCTGCATCACAAGTAACAAATAAATCCTGCATTCAGGTGACTGAGGCTACATCTTTGGATGATAGTGCTGTTAGAAACTGCTAAAAGCTGCCGGGAGTATAATATGACTTGGCAGATCATCTTGCAAGGGTATATACAGATATATGGGAGTTCTTTATAAAACATACAACATCATTTATAGTCAAAATGAAAATTAGTGGACCAAGTTGACTGCCTTGTGGAACACCCGAAGTGGCTTTAGTTGGTCCAGATAAATGAGTAATTAAATGGGAAGTAATCAAAATAGAATTTATTCAAAGGGATTAGCCCAGGTTAGAAGCATCATAAGAGTTGTTGAAGCTCAATCAGATCCACTTCTTTCCCTTGTTCTAGGGGAAATAGGATATAGGAAACAAATTTAATGATGATGGTAGCTTCTGCCTTAAAGAGATCTATATTGTTTAGGCGCAAAGATATATTTGCAGAGATGCTTTCAAATACTTTGGGTATGCAGGGTAGCTTGGCAATGAGCCCTGACTGATCGAAACTTTAAAGATACTTGCAAGGGGTTGAGTAGAATTATTGGCAAATTTTTCGAAAACAATGGCTTTGTTTATCTTGTCTAGTAGCTGTACTGATGGTATGTTGTTAGAAATGTCCGAGCGCAGTTGCTCAAACAAATAAACGGGGCACGGTCTTCAGTTTGGATCGAAGACGATTCACTGAAGAAATTAGCGAAAAGGTGGCGGTGCTTGTTGCCTTCAGCGATGACTTATTGGAGAAGGTCTTGAAGGTTATTTCGAAACATTAGAATTGAATTTAATGTATGTATTCATTGCGAGGTGCAGGGAGTTCGTTTTTATACCAAGAAGAGGATGATGAGGGATTTAGTAGTTTGTGGCAATGGACCGCTTGCGTAAACAGTGCAATATCTTTTCATAGAAGAATAACAATTGCCCCTGGGTAACACAGTTTGTACCATAAAATGTTAATGTCGGGTCTAGTTTGGGTCTAGATCTACCCACGTTGCATTTATTTGAAAGAGACCAGAGTTCGAATAGCAGTCACCAGAGAGATCTTTCTTAACCGAAACAGGGTTTCAGGAAATGGGATAAGATCCTCCGTTCGACAGAGTTTATATGAGATGAGGGAGATTAAAATCTATTATATTGACACAGGGGTCAATAACATCAAAGAGGAGTACCACATTAGTCAGAAGGTAATAGCCACGTCCAGTTTTGGAAGGTCGTATTCAGAAACAGGATATGAGGAGCGGTCATTAGCATCATCTTCGGTGGAGACATTGAAATTTTTAATAAAATTCACGAAATTTGGGGCCGTGGGTAGGCCTTCGTTGGGTTGAAGCCACAATATTAACTCTAGTTGTCCCATCGGTGCATAGTCTCTAGTTTTTAACGTAAACACCTATCGGGTAGACTTAAGTTTACGGGATGCCCATACATCCAGGGAGCAAGGACACTACTGCACTGCAATGGACATAAGTAAGGCGTTTTGGTCGATGCCAAGGGTTTAAACTTGCCTCTGTATTGAACACCATATTAACCTAACGTAACCTACTATGGAACTAAGGATGGAGCAGCTACATCACTAACTGGCTTCATGAACAAATCATGATGTCCACTCAGAGGAGATTTAGAGACAAAGACAAAGATAAATACCATGTACCACGGTCACCCAGAGTTTGTACCCATATCCGTCAAAAATCTGCTGGAAACACCCTGATTTGCTCTATAGCCGCATTTGATTATGCAGCATGTGACATCCTGAAGCTGTAAGCATTTTTGAATCTTTCAAAATGGGAAGGAGGAAAGGAAAACTAAAGACTTCGAGATTACGAGCGAAGAGAATAGAAATCAATTTGTTGCGGTATTTTTAAACGGGAAAACTTTTCGTCTTATGCTTCTTTGCGGTAATGCTTCTCGATAAAGTGGGCTCTAGGACCCACCATTGTAGTCATAATGACTATTGTTAAGCCACAGGGCTTCAAAGTTTGACTCTTAAATACTAACCCATATGTCATAAGTCGTAATTGCTAACCACAAACTACAAAATTACAATTACTTTACACACAACCTACTCCAAAGAATATGTGTATGCTAAGAGCGATTCTATTAATTTTCATTCATCCCAGTACACTTCATAAAACCACCCTTAAAACTTTTCAAACTTTCTAATTGAATAATACAGCCCCCGTACCTTGGTATCCTATCTCTATTCAAAACCATATGCTCAAAACAACAAACTCTTGACTAATTATCAACTATAATGCGACAATAAAGTGTCAAAAACAGCTGTCTGGAACACATCCCCTTTGGCATGACAGCGAAAACTCTATCCCAAAGCTGAAGGATTCTCTGAAATTTTCCCTAAAAACCAAAAATGAGAAGAAGTCGACAGGAGAGAAACGAACACATACAAAAAAAAACACGAGTATATCCCTTCGACAGAATGTAGTGCCAGCCACATCACAACACTATGCCACACACCCATCCATCCACTCATTGGTAACACCCTGCGAGGCATGAATGACATGCAATTCGACGGCCACAATTTTCGCTGTTCATCATGACACCACGAATACACCACTTCACACACACACACACATATACACACATTTCACTATGTGTACTGTGGTATCCAATGAAACTCTGAACTCCACACTAGTATCAGGGTACGAGTACCACATATCAACGCAACGAACATAGCAAGACCAACCCAACCCAGACCCCCTGCCCAAAATGAGGCAAGAAAATTGCTTTTGTCATGATGTGACAAGGATATGTGATGGCGCTTCGAGACGAGATAGATTGGGGACAGGACAATGCTCCTCATCACCACTTGATTAGGTGGTCTCAACGGCAACATCGAAGGACGGCAATGAGATCTCCTTTCATTTCAAGGGACATCACTTGCCTCATGCTGGAGGATGTTAGAGGAATAGAGGAATGAGACCAAACACGAAAAAAAATTAATTGAACACAAAAATTAAGTGAGCAAACCCTTTTTCTTAATTATGCCCTCCGGCCTCGGATGAGGTCAAACAAAAAAGCCACGAAAATTGGAACTTTTGTCATTAGAGGGAGCTAGCACTGTACGAATATTCGTATCCGTGGCTTTTCGAGCTGGCTGTGGGTCATTAGAAGCGCCTTCATGAATGTGTACCGACATCGATGTAAAAGAAGTTGCAAAAGTTTCCCTTCCATAGTCGAACTCATTTAAACGGATAATTTATTCCAGGGATAATGAATTCAAAGGAGAGCATGGGTGCAGGGTTCCATTTTAAACTGAAACTGAAACTCAGACCAAAACCAATAACGAACGAACCATTCTGTAGCTAGCACGCGTTTGATAATGCATGTCAAAGAGCTTTTTTTCATCCTGTTTTTTTTTGTATATTGTTTGGAAGGACTTAATAGTCGCACATTAATCATTAGCAATGGTGTGGTGGTAGTTGTTGTAACGGTTGGTAAACTACGCAACGGAAAACATTGAAATATTCGAATTCGTTTCCTCTTTAATACATTTCAATTTATCAGCTCTTTTTCGAAAATCACTTCTAGGTCATTAGATGCGCACATTTTCATTTTGCTTCCAAGTGCTTAATTATTATTGGGGAGTGACACTAATTTTTGTCAATTTCAAGTCTAAACCTCTGCTGCTACTTTAGCTGGTTTCATGGACGAACTTTTCGAAATTCCAGTCGATAGTCGTCTTAATTGTGAATTCAAAATTCGAACAGCCATTGCAAGGAATTCGTCTATGTCGATGCATTTACGAGTACAAATGACTTTTGTCCTTGCCGAAAAGACCAATAAGGCTTGTTGCTTGAAGGCATCACTTTTTCTCAATCAAATGCGTGCTTAGAGCGTCATCCAAAAGGACGTGTCATTTTAAATTTCACTGCATTATTGAACTGTCAACACTCGACTAAAATTGCGATGACTTTTATAAGCAAAAACTGATTGTTTGGCATGATGAATTGAAAATATTGCCGCCGTAGCTGAGAGTGTGACTGAAAATCCAGATGAGTCCATTTCGAGACAATCGCAGGAATTGGGAGTATCCGCAACCACCTTGTACAACATTTTCCATAAAGACCTAGGCCTACATGCTTATAAAGTCCAATTGACACAATAATTGAAACCAACAGACCACGCACAACACCGGACTTTCGCTGATTGGGTGATAGAATGAAGATGATCTTGAATTTTTACACAAAATTATTCTAAGTGATGAGGCTCATTTCCATTTGGCTGGCTATGTAAACAAACAAAACTGTAGCATCTGGGGTTCCGAAAACCCAAGAGAAATAATGGAACAAACTCTCCATCCACAAAGAGTGACAATTTGGTGCAGGTTTTCGTCTGGCGCTGTCAGTGGGCAATATTTTTCCGAAAACAATGCTGATGGGACCTTTTCAATGGCTGGATTGCGTTACTGAACGACGTTGACTGACGTTTTTGTCTGAAATTTTTACTACAGACGTGGACGACGTTTCTTTTCAGCAGTACGGCGCCATATGTCACACAACAGATGAAACAATGGCTCTATTGCGTGACAAATTTCTTGGACTTGTGATTTGTCGAAATGGAGACTGCGATTTAACACCGTGAAACTTTTTCCTTGGCGCTAGATATTGTATTCTTTAACTAACCTCAGAGTTTGTGTTTTAGATTAAAGTAGAAATGTCCTCACTTTTCATAAAAATGGTGCATTTTTCTACTGATTTAACATAACACCTCTTGTTGGATGACCCAAAAATTTCAATTACCTACGAACTACCCTAAGATCTGGTATAGCTAAGCAAACTAGTAGCCGATTACCAGATAATAGTAAATATGCTCGAATACTGGAAAGCACCATGGAAATCCTCGGCAACATAACTAAAAAACAAGCCAAACAAATTACAACGTACCCCATCCATCTTACGGAAGAGCATCAGTATGCTGGTGGAACGATTGCATTGTTAAGCCTCAGAGTCTGAAGCCGCCGCAGCATGTGAGACTAAGCATCGGAGAAAACTGCAAAGAAATGAAATAATAAGGAAAAGTAAAAACGAGGCCTTCCTATCATTGAAGGAGGACAAGGAAATGCATACAAAATCGTAATGAACAAGTTTAAAAATAATACGGCGACCGACAAGCCTACACGATGCATACAAAAACCAAAGCTCAATTCCCTAGGAACGGCAGCTGGAATCCTTCACAATACCACGGGCACAAGAGCAGACATATATACATATATCCTGATAACAGCAAGCACAATTAAAACAGTGAATCAATCTTTAGGAGTAACATGCTGACCTCCGACGAGTGCACACACGTTATCACAGTACACTAGCAAATTTACACTCGCTCCTCATGTGTTGAATAAAAAAAATAAAAAATTTATATAAACAAATAAATTAACAAAAAAAAAAATATTCAGTGCCATATACCATCCCACCTCTACCGCTTTTGGCCTTAATGCTGTTGCTTACTCTCGGTCACTGCTATTGCTGTAATTGCCATACTGCACGGGCACGGGCCATGACAGTTAAACACAGATGGTGTAACGTCTCCTTCTACACATGAGCGCGTCGAATCTTCAATGGGACGAATCCACTTTCGCACTCGTGTAGTAGCGAGAGTACTTAAAGATCTTAACTTTCATATGTTTATCCGTTGGCCCAGACGGGGCTGAAGAGGTGTTCTTCTTCGCTGGCAAGACCACAGCATAAGCTTTTTTATCAATAAGGACTTTTCCGAGCAAATAGAAAACAGCATTCATCCAGCCCGTTCCTAAAAAAGGCGAATTTTCATCTCTTCGCTCCCACAGACCCATCGCACTTACATTCCTTCTTTCCCCGGCCATGAAATACCATATATAGAAACACGAAAACTTCCCAATGATACGGCAGTACGGTTTTCGTAGCAACAGGTCTACTGGTGATTTGATGGCATGTCTCACCGAAAAGTGGAACTAAAGCGTGCATCAATCTGGCGAAAGCGAGATAGTTGCACGTGATATTCCTAAGGCTATTGACAGAATGCGTGCATTTGGGATCGATGACTCTCTTCTTCAATGGATTAGAAATTACCTTTCGGAACGTTCAATTCAAGTTGTCTTGGACGGTTTCAAGTTTGATATTCACGAAATAAATGCTGGTGTGCCGCAGGGCTCTGTTCTGTCTCCAACGCTCTTTTTTCATCAACGATCTCTTGTCTGTTACTTCTAATCCAATATATTCCTTTGCTGACGACAGTACTCTCTGCTTTTCATATTCGTTCCCGAACTCATGTCCCTGCTCTTCGACTGTACAACGGGAGCGCCAGCGTATGTTACGCTCATTAAATTCCGATATCAACAGCATAATCAATTGGGGAACTATCAACAGAGTGGTATTTAATGCTTCCAAAACAATATGCTGTCTGCTGTCCTTAAATTTAAATTTAAACACCCCGCCATTATCCATGAATGGCACTTACATCGTCGAAACTGAAAAACTTTCCATTCTCGGTATGTGTGTCAAAGACAACTTATGTTGGAATGACCCCATATTCGGTGTTGTCAAAATGCAGCGAAATGTCTACGTTTCCTCAAGCGATGTAAGAAATATATCACCTCCTCTGATCTGGCTTTAATATATCAGGCATCTATCTTCCCAAAAATGTAGTACAAGTCGCGTTTTATTGGCAGGTCAGTATCCAGCTCAGTAAAATTTAACATTGCAAACAACAACAAGTCGAATGCTGGCGATAAATAAGCCAGCATTTATTGCTGCCGATAAAGTTTTAAAAATTTTGAAATGAAGATGGCGCAAAGTATATAAAAGTGATCATAGAACTTAGGTATTCTGAAATCCAGAGAGTGCTGACAGGGGTTGTAAAAAATGTTATTTCATAATGGTTGTCGACTTCGTTTATTTAAGGTTGTGTTCGTTGACTATTATTTTATATAATGCATTTGAGTTGCAAAAAGAAAAGAAAAATAAATCTGGGTGAATTCGTGGAGAAAAGTGAGTGATGAACGTGGTTCAATTTCCTTTATTACAAGAGCTGCAAATTGGTGACGAGAAATCTTTCTTCAGTTATTTAAGGATGAATAAGGAAGCTTTTCAGTAGCTCCTTTTACTAATAAAAGACAATCTGCAGAAGAAAAAAAAAGCAGTAAACTGCTGAAAGTATTTACACGACATGCAGATACATGGTACATGGATATGTCTTATAGGCATATGTACAACGAAAAAACCATAATTGTTTTACGAGTGAAAATAAATAAATAGAATATAGGGTGGTTGTGCAAAAAAGAGATGGTTTAAAGTTTTACCCCGGTGTAAAAAAAGAAACGCAAGTTAAAAAATTATGTACATATATACTTATGGTATTACCTGTAAAAAACAAAATCAAAAATCAAATGCTAAGCACTATACCAAAAAAAGAAAACAAATATGCACAAAGGATGAAACATATATTTGTAACACACTCAAAACGTCGAGAAACAGAGCGACGACGATTCATGTGTCCATGTACAGATAGTTCTCCTATCATTCCTTTGAACAGTTGATTCGTTGTAGAAGGAAAACAAAAAATGGGACACTTTTTTGACGGACACATTTTTCAGAAAGACAAGCGGTTAGACATATCCGTGTCAAAACACCATTATGAGATCCGTAATTACACCTGTTGCGCGTAGCTAATGTAAACTCGCCCTTAGCTAGTTAACGTAGATGCGCCCCCTGCATTCCAGCACTAAGAAATCCCATCTTGTGAAGCTACCATCTTTATTTGGGTCGGCCATATTTTTTTTATTTGAAATTTTTGGGCACAACCGCCATATTTTTTTCTTTGTAACATTCTTGAATTTGACTTGTAAGATAGTAGTCGTTAAATATTAAAAATCTTGTGATCACTTGAAGAGATTTAAAAGACATCCGAGATAGTAAGTTTTAATTACACAAATGTAAATAATTTATAAATTTTTAAATAAAGGAATTTTGAAACTTCACCTAAATTCGGAGATTTTATCAAATTCAGATTCCTCGCAACTTGAAGATTCTTAATTTTGACATACTTTTCGGACATATCCGTAAGCATATTCAAATGTCAACAACTGGTTTTTTAGATTGATTTTGACATCTACTAATGGCACTGGTACCTACTTTGAAATATAGATGGAAAGTGACTGTTTGAGTGAGTAAAGCGTTTTATTGGGGTTTGTTGCTGAGCTGCGTACCCAGCTACCAATAAAACACGGCTACAGTTTCCACATCTGTTCAGGTGCCCCTAAGATCACTTCACACTTGCTAGATAGGATCAAAACCGTGCGATAAAACTCATAGGTGATGCCAATATTACACAGTCATTCGACTCCCTCGAACATCGACGTAATGTATCCCGTCTCACCGTGTTCTATCACCATTTTCGCCGCCGGTGCTGCGCCGAAATTGTCAGAATCATTCTGCCTTTCAAACCTTTAACCGTAACACACGTCTTGCTATGAATGCTTTTCAGTATGCCCTCAAGTCCACTTTCGGAAGTAGTACAAAATATCGTATCGCCATACATCCCGCTTATGGAAGGCCCTGATGCAGATGTCTCTATTTCCAAGTCATTACCTTCTGTATACCTATTTTCTTGCGCATTCAAACATTTTAAGGGCAGATTTTAACTCCTTGGGTGCGTGCTGATTATAAAAAAAAAAGTACAACAGAGGAGTTCGAGAACCTCAAACAAGATGTCAAGCAGCAAGTAGGCTCCCACAACAAAAAGACAGAGGCTTAAATATAACAAGCCCCAGGGCAACCATAGTTTTATGAATGTCGTATTAGATATTCCACGCTTAGCTAAATTCATCGCCAGATAGAAAATCAGCGCAGTCATGTCGCTTAGTGCCAAAAATGAATTCCACTCGGCTAGCTGAGGCACCATCACAAAAGCATTAAAAAATATGCAAGAACTAAACTAGCTATTGCGAATAGTAGGAAATCATTTTGAAGACGAAACCCTCTTCTACAATTCAGTAGACGTTTCCCAAGGATCAGGTTTAGGACCTTTTGGTGATGGAGTGAACATAATTGCATCGCAACCGTACTCATTGCCAAAACCATAGAAAAAATGTCACAACTCCGCAACCACATCGCTTCGACCATCAGGTCTTGAAGTGACAAACTACAGAGCAAATGCCGTTCTCATATGTTAATAAGTGTGTGAATATGTCGATTTGACTAACAGATAGCATAACTTACTTATGGTTCGTGTCTTTGATTTGATTTGATTTGCGGCCCAGGTCAACCCGGACAGATTTATTAAGCTTATTGCAAGCAAATACATATGTTACTTAAAACTAACATTTTTACTTAAAAACTAAAGGGTGGCAGCGGTTAAAGAAAGTTAGGACGTGAGGCATAGGTGGAAATAAGTATGTTCTTGAGGGAGAGTTTGCTGAGATGGTAGTCGAAGAGAGGCAGTACATCGTTAACTTCGCGAAGCATCCTAGACATTGGCTCCAGGTGTCCGTAATTCGTTCTGTGAAGATTGGTGTTAAAAGAAATAATTTGAAGTAAGGAAAGACAATCGATATTACCTACTAAAATTTGATGAATAAGGAGAATGTCGGCAACTTTTTGGCGTATAGAAAGGGGTTGTAAATTTATAAGTTTCAGCCGGTCAGTGTAAGGTGGTAAGTTTTGGTTATCATCCCAGGGAAGACCACGTAAAGCAAACCGTAAAAATCTGCGTTGAACAGCTTCTATCCGGAGGATGTGAGTTCTGTAGTAGGGTGACCAAACTTGGCTGGCATATTCAAGAAGAGGCCTAACAAAGGTTATGTAAAGAGATTTGGTAACATAAGGATTGGAAAACTCATTAAACCAGCGCTTGATAAAGCCAAGGGCAGAGTTGGCTTTTTTTATTATACTATCAATGTGAGAACGGAAATTGAGTTCCTTATCGCAGATAACACCTAAATCACGCAACTCATTCACTAAGGGAACAGGCAGATTAAAGATTAGATAGCAACGAGGTGAAGTAGGGAGGCGTTTACGGGTATAAGTTATAGCCTGACACTTATTGAAGTTAAGCTCAAGAAAATTCTTCTGACACCAAGTACAAAACCTGTCTAGATCTTGCTGCAGAAGTAGGCTGTCTGAGGAAGATGATATATTATATCTAAATATTTTCATATCATCTGCGTAAACAGATATGTATGAATTTTTAATGATACAAGCAACATCATTAATGGTCAGAATAAATAATAAGGGACCAAGGTGGCTGCCTTGGGGGACACCAGAGGAGGCTTTAATTGGGTCAGAAACCATGGACCTAAATAGAACATGGTAAAACGTTCACTTAAATAGGATAGAACCCAAGTTATAAAGTTTATCTGGAAACCAAGAGCCTTTAATTTTAGAAGGATTATATATATATATATATTTTTGTTTTTTTTTAAGAACTTAACACTCAAGTGGGTATTAATACACTTAAAATGCCTGAGCACGTGTTAAGTTTTTAGGAAAATGGGACAGAGAGAGAAAGAAAGATTTTTGGGCTCAGTGGTTATTTCGCTCCATGGGCGGCATCCAACATTTAATGGGGAGACTAAATTATTAGTGTAATTGGACTTGTTGTTATATTAGAGGCAACCATTCGTCTTACGAGAATTAAGTTGCCTGAAAAAAAGAATGTCTTTCGGACGAGGCTGGGATTCGAACACCGAACCATCCGATTCATAAGAAATTCTATCAAAGGCTTTGCTGAAATCGGTGGCAATCACATCAACTTCATTTCCTGATTCCAGTGCACATAATGTGCTTGATACGAATTCCGTTAAGTTGATGGTCGTAGATCTGCCTTTGAAAAATCCGTGCTGGTTAGGGAAACAATAGATTTACAATGGAAAAACATTATGTCATAGATAATGCTCTCAAAAAGTTTAGGTATGCAGGACAACTTAGCAATTGGTCGATAGTTGGAAATATCGTCTTTTCTACATTTTTTATGTAGGGGAATAATAAACGATCTTTTGCAGTTTGAGGGAAATAATCCCTGGGTGATAGAAAGCTGAAAGAGAGCTGTAAGAGGTTGGGCTAGATGCATTTGACATTTCTTTAAAAATATAGGGGGAAGATCATCAGGGCCAGCAGAATAATCATCTTTGAGTTTTGTTATTTTATCTCTAACTTGTTCTAAAGTTATAGACACCGATTCCAAAGTTGTTTGTGGGCTCTTGGGAATGAATGGCGAACGCTTGGCCAAAAAAAATTGCGAAGAGATTTGCAATAATTTGGGGATCGCCCGAAGACCTATCAAGAAAATTTAGAGATGATGGATAGTTATCCGATTTGCTTTTAGAATCTTTTGGGGTCGGAAATGAGTGTGTGGTCCATTCGGTTTAAATAGTTGTCATAGAGAGTTTGGCAAAGCACAGAGAAATTTATTTGCGCAGACTGGTAGTAGAAGAAATCAGTGTCGGAACGCGATTTTAAGTAAGTATACCAGAGCTTATTTCTCTTGTAACGAAGAGATCGCAGCTATTTATTATACCAGGGTGGTGACGATGAGGGATTTCTTTTGAGTAAAAAAGGCACAGATTGGGAGAGACATTTTAAAATTTCGGTATAAAAGGATGAAAGAGCATCGTTTACCGTAAGGTTATGGTTATCGTAGAGAAAGTTAAAATTGACCATACTGAGGAGGTTGTTCAGTTTGGCGTAGTTAGCCCTATGAAAATTAAAACTGTAAGAATATTCATAGGAAACGGAATTAAAACCATTGTCATATGTTAGCGTAAGAGAAAGGGGAGGGTGGTAACTATCCAACTTAGAAAGCAGATGTTTACTTTCTAAAACACGCAGTTATCTGTATCAGTGGCGAAGACTAGGTCAAGTTGTCTTCCGATGTTATTGGTGACACCACTTAATTGATATAGACCAGAGTCAGTTAGGCAGTCGATGAAAAGATTTTCTTTATCAGAGGTAGGATTTGTAGCAATATAGTAGGACTGATCAGTCTGAGTCCATAGAAGCTTAGGTAGATTAAAATCACCTAAAAAAATAACAACGTCATTGGGATCAGCAGCATTAAATATGCAGTCGATTGCATCAACAACTAGCTGGTAACCTTGAATTGGTTGAGAGGGGCGAATATAACAGCAACAAATATATAGGTTGCGTTTGCAAATAGGAATTCTAGCGCAAACAAATTCAAAGAATGCAGTGGACGATTTTTTAAAGAGTCTAGACTCAAGACGAGAGTGTATAGCTAGAAGTACACCACGGCCATATAAATTCTCCTCTTTATCGAGACCATCGTCACGGTGTAAATCGAAGTCTTGGGAAAATAATTCATTATTCATAATATCAGGGGTGAGATTGGTTTCTGTGAGGGCAAAGATGTCGTAGGGCAGAATCTGCGAATTAATATATATAGCAGAAATCTTAGTTCGTAATCCTCTTACGTTTTGATAATACAGGGACAGATATTTGGGAGGCTTCGCCAAAAAGCATTGAGTGGTGGGTTAGGAGCGATGGTAGTTGTTGAAACTAGACCGTGTTCTCTGGAGGTAAAGTATCCGTTTGGAGCTAACATGAGACGCAGAAGAAGAGAGATCATTAGCCACGTCATCAGGAGTCATATCTAATTGCTCATGAAAACGTATAAAGAGTTGCCGCAGATCATTATGATTAGTGGGGAGGCTTTCTTGCAGAATGGAAACCATTGCATTGGTTTTCGTTATACCGTCGATACAGACAGAGTCAGGCTTATAATGTAGGTAGACGAAATATAAGCGAACATTATCATATAATCTACGCGCTTAGGAATTGAGTTGGACACGGTGGAAGAACGTTTCGTATATACGCGATTGGCAGTATGAATTGAAGGAGGTGTGAAGAGAGGAAATGAGCTTTTTTGTTAGGAGTTGGGTTTTTTTTGTAAGAGGTAGGCTTCGGTATAGGGTTAGACTTAAAATTAACATTGTCCTGTTTTCTAGATTTAGTGGATTTTGAGTTACTGGACTTATTCGGTTTTATTTTTTCCATAGTTAACCCAACCAGATTGATGACGTCGGAAGCAGGGTTGATAAACATCCATTCATATTTTGACGGGATGCTTACCTTGAAGGTGTTGGTGGAGATCTTACGGCAGTTGCTGACATCTATTTTAAATTTAGATTTGAAGAGACTAGTTAGCCTGCTTCGATCGAGGAGTGTACCTCTTATTAAAAAGGCAACTGACTCAACTTTGTTGAAATTGTTCAACTTTTTTATTCTCGTGTTCCACTCCGAAAGTGTCCATAAGATTCCGAATCTTGAGATTGTGGGTTCAAGAGTTGGTGTAGTAGCATCGTTTACCGAAGAGGGTTGTGGTGGAGGAGAAGATGATCCAGGAGTTACTGGTGGTTCCATAATTGCAGATTCAAGCATCTCAGTAAGAAGCGAGGTGTTGTGTGATGCAGTCGGTGGGGGCTGGGATTGCACCGGTATGTCTTCGATTTTACTGGAAGTTATCCGTATGTGATCAGCAATTTCGATTAACAGCTCGCGTGATTTGGATATATCGTTGCTTAAATCGCTTATTTGGCACATGATGTTTATGAGCAACTGATCATTATTAGGCGGAGAGGGAAAGCTGCTTCTGGATGTACTTTGAAGACGAAAATCGAGGGAAAACCGTAAAGAACTTAAACAGTCTGTTATTGTAGGGATGTAAGATTTTATTATTGATTTAACACTATGGGATAGAAAACTTTTTGGATCTTCGCTAAAGTCATGTTTATCATTTCGTTTTATTAAGTCACTGTTTTGAGCCAACTGCATGGATAAGTTTCTAAATTGAGTCTTGTTATAGATTGCAGATTGCTCGAGTGAAATTGACATATTTGACATATCATATTTTGTAAATTGGTTTTGCATTGATTTCAAGGCATGGTTGTTTTCTGCCGCAAAGTTATTGACCGAATCACTGAGACACTTAATAGCAAGTAATATGTGGGACGGAGTTATGTCCTTGCACTCATCACAATAAAACAAAAATTTGTTTTTAAAATCTTTTAGGTACGCGATGGATCTTTTACTTAAGCCAATACAAAGGGCGTCGAATGACTTGCTACAAAGACCACTGCAGATCACCATAACAGCATTTAGGTCACTTGTTAGGGAGCAATTCGCACTTCCACATAATTCAGACATGATGACGATGATTGAGTTAGGGTAGATCAGTTGAGAAATTTTAAAACACAAAAGGCGGTGAATGAGAATTGGGTTAGTTGTTAATTTCACTGTAATATTATTATCCACTTTTAATCAAATAAACAAATCAAGTCAGCAAAACACAACAAAAGGCGATGACCGAGAAATAGGTTGTGCGAATTATTGCAAATTAGGCAGGAAAAAAATTTAATTAAAATAAATTAGCAGAGCGAAAATTAAACACGTCTGAATTTAATGAATGACTATGAATGAATGACATATATGGTATTTTTGAGGGTAAACATCTGTAAATAAAATGCAGTACGTCATAGGTTGTGAGTGTAAAGGGTCTTTCATTAAGCGCTTCCTATCTTTAAATTTAAATAAAACAAGTGTGTGTGAGGTGTCATCGAGATTTTTTATTCATTTGAAAGGCCTATCGATGCCATGGTGTATGGAATATTACATTGTTCAAATGTCCACCGTGGCTTCTCTGGGTAACGCGCATCCGAAATGTCCAATTTTCCATGACTCTGGCGCATAAATCAGGCTGAATGTGACCGATGGCATGGGTTATGTTGGCTTTGAGGGCCGCTGTTGTTTGTGGGTTATTCGCGTAGACCTGCGACTTCAGAAAACCCCACAAGAAAAAGTTTAACGGGATCAAATCCCACTATCTCGGTGGCCAGTTCACATCAGATCCACGAGAGATGACAATGCCCTCGAATCGCTCGTGCGGAATTTCCAATGTGACGTGTGCTGTATGGCACATAGCACCGTCCTCTTGAAACCACATGTAATTGGTGTCCATATAATCCAATTCAGGCCAAAAGAAGTTGGTAATAATCGACGTATAGCGCTCGCAGTTGACGGTGATTGCCTGTCCAACGTCGTTCTCAAAGATGATGACGCCGCCAGCACGAAGTCTACACCACCAAACAGAGACTTTGGCGGGATGCATTGGACGCTCTTGGATCACATATGGATTCGTATCGTAACAAATTCGACAATTTTGTTAGTTGACGTATCCATTCACCCAGAAATACTCGTATGCCTCATCGCTGAAGATGATTTTTCGATGAAAATTAGGGTCAGTTTCCAACTGCTCCAGAGCCCAATCAGTGAACACACGTCATTGTCTATGGTCGTTGAATTTTGTACGGGTGTAGCCAAGTTGTAGTCTGCCTAAGCACGAGTTCTTGCGAGCGACGCGAAATCGACTGCCTCGGATTCTCCTGCACACTCCCACGGACAGCGGCGATGTTTTCGACAGATCTTGCGTTTCGTCGACGTACGAATGTTGATTTATTGTTTACTGAACCAGTGAAATCAAATTTATCCACCACACTGCGAATAGTACTCTGTGTCAAAGTTCGGAAGTCCCTATTGGAAGACCCCGTACAAACAACACTTTTTTCTGTCACATTGGAAGAGTACCAGATAACGACCATTTGCAAGCAGTTTTATTAAATTATTTTATTTTTCAAAGAAAATCGCTGCTGAAAGTCATCGATTGTTAATAGAAGTTTATGGTGAACATGCTCCAAGTCAAAGAACTTGTGTACGTTCGGTTGTTCGTCTCAAAAGTGATGGTGATTTTGGCATCGACAAGAAAGACCGTGGAAGACTAGAGAAAAAATTCGAAGATGCAGAATTACAAGTATTATTAGACGAAGACTCTACTTAAATACAAGAAAAGTTCCCAGAAGCATTGAAAGTTAATCGTACAACTGTTTCCAAACGTTTAATAGCCCTGGGAAAGATCCAAAAAGAAAGGAAATGGGTTCCATATCAGTTGAAAGAAAAATACATCGAAAGGCGAAGAACCATTTCAGAAATTTTGCTTGATCGGCACAAAAGAAACTATTTCTTGTATCGAGTTGGTAATGTTACTAGCGATGAAAAGTGGATCCATTTCGACAATCCCAAGTGCAAGAGATCATAGGTAGACGAAGACCATCCATAAACCTCGCAACCAGTACGCTATATCCACGAGAAGGTGGTTATGCTATGTATTTGGCGGAACAGAAGAGAATGATGTACTATGAACTGCTACAACCTGGTGAAATGATTACTGGGAATCGATGCCATCAACAACTGATAAAATTGAATCGAGCTGCCCAAAGACATGCATCAGTTATTTTCCATCATATGATAATGTTGCAAGCCAAGTAAGAAACAATTTGGCAAATATTAATTGGGAAGCTCTGTCCCACCTGCCTTATTTATTAGACTTAGGTCCTTCTGATTACTACTTGTTTCGAACGATGCAGCACGGATGAATGGTTGGCCTAAAAATACGAGCAGTGGCATTGGCGCGGAATCCATCAATTGCAAGAAAAATGGGGAAAAGTCATAGCTAACGATGGCCAAAACATTGATTGTTAAATTCATTCACTGAGGTTTTTGAGAAAAAGGATCGATATTTCATATTCAGACACATTAGCATAAATAGATACAAGAAAGTCTAGTGCCTATAATCGATATCGAAGATCGGCACAACCCAGGCAGTAGATAAGAAAATTTCTAGCTACAGTCAGGAAATCAATACTGATGGATGCATGGGCACCAGAAATAAATCTAGGGTCTTACATGCGAAGGATAAACTCTGTGGACAGAAGAGCATCACTCAGAGAATGCTGCACTTTCCATATGATCTCGAAATATGCAAGCAGCCAGTGGTAGAAATATCGGCATCAATATCGAACGATGATATGCAGAAAGGACGGCCATCATTTCGACGTTTTATGTGTCTCGCCAGTATGCTTGGTAGTCGATAATTAGTAAGATCCACTACTTTCAGGATATACAGAAAGTGCACCGTTTATATGAATATGCACAAAGAAGGAAGGCCACCTTGCAGATGAAGACTAAAAAGCTTTTCTTATATTGTAACATATCTGATTAAATTTTCTACGTCCCAATACTGTCCAAATTGTGCAATGCAATTATATTTGTTGCTCCGTAAAGCAAAAAGCAACCTTATCGATTCCTTTTATCGGTTTAGACACGGTTATACTACGCTTTGTCAACGCTTAAGGAGATTGTGTGAAAATCGCAAGCTGTCAATAGAGGCACAGTCTTCCAAAAGTCTGCGTGATTACTTATCTGCCAACAGTCATATTGGCATCATTGATAAAATGCAGCAAAGCAAAAAAGTGTTTAACTGTGAATGGGAGCAGAATCGATGGATGCACAAAACCTCAAAAAGAAGTGCCGTCATAGGCAGCCATAGTTTGAAGGTAAGAAGGGACTTTTTCTACCTCACCTCAGTCTAACGAAGAGTTTCAATTGCTATTTCTCTTGCCTAACAAGGCAATTGAGAATAGGTCCCCTCATCTTAGTTCTGTTCTATGATACCGAAGCATGGACGTTAACGATGGCAGATGAAGATATCTCACACGATCCATCAATTGGGTTTTTCACCCCATTTGTGTTTGGTTTTGGACAAGGAAATGTAACAGCGAACTTTGCTCCTATATAGCAAAACATATACATCAGTCGTTTAACATGGCTAGAGGATCAAGAGCGAATCGATACCAATGTTCTGACCTCAACCATCTTTGAGTTCGAAATTGGAGATAATTGGCCAAAAACCGCATTAACTGATGAAATTTATTGGTTGAGACTCATCTTGTATCATCCTGGCCTGTCCCGAACCTTGACGTTGGTAAGTAAGAAATTTTCTGCCACAAAACACTCCAGAGTCAGTAAAGAAGAATTGCAGTATACCATCTTCAAATCACAACACAGCTGTCTATTGGTTTCCTAAATTCGATCCCTCTTCTACACACCTCAGATTTTTCCCACGTATCTGCACTTCTACTGCAGCTCCTTTAACCAATTATTAAGGGTTGCCTGAAGGGCTATCACGTCGTTGTTTATAGTTGCAGTCCCATCGGCGAAAAGAAGAGATAGCTTTGCTGACCCAACTATGTGCTTCTTCAATAGAAAATATTTTACGATATTAAAAAGCAACGGACTAAGTGCAGTGCCTTGGTGTACTCCAACTAGAGCTCGCGTGTCCCTCTGGTTGTTTCCTGCAGGGCCGGTCTGTATGCTACATGCGCGGTTTAATTAGGGAGTAAGTTGAAACGTAGCTCTACAGAGGTAACCTCTCTGATTGCAGCTTGTCAGTGATACTACTGGTCCTCTACGTTCTAAAAAGGGAGACTCGATCCGAAAAAGTATTGGCGGTCTCTTGCGATAGCAGTTGTTCGATGTTGAATTTTCTTACAATAGTTCACTGGCTGTGTGTGCTTACGGCATCTGTTATCGATATCCGTATCACAGGTACATCTGGATGATGTTTCGGGTCGGTAAGCTGTTCGGACATCCAAAACACTGGGTGAGTGCCTTTCGTCAATCCCAATATGATCAGTTTCGTTGACGGTTTGTTGATCAGGAGTCAGCTAGGCTCCTTCGTGTATATCATAGTGTGTTCGTTTTCGGAGGTGATGTCGTAGAGGCAGTAGGAACTTTCCGACCGTTTTACCAAATATGCTTTCCTTTCCTAGTTTGACATAAAAATCACCAGCAACGATTTTCACGTCATATTTAGAGCAGTGAGAGTCGGTTTTGTTGGGAATCTCGTAAAAGCAGTCTTTGGTAAGTTCAGCTATATCCTCTATCGGGGCATGGGCGTTTATGAGGCTACTGTTGGCGAATTTTACTTTTATGTGAATAATCGTCCGCTGTTCGCGTATATGCTTGAAGCTCAAGGCTTTTTCGTAAGTCTTTCTCTGATGGCGCATAAAATGCTGCGACTGCTGTTCTTGTCATTCCGGCTAGTTATAGCAGTTCCCATAGTAGATATCACAATGCTTCATCCTCTTTTCGTCGGGTCCATGTCATCGTATTTATTTGGTGGCGGCTATGTCCTCTTTGTAGCATGAGTATCTCCGCCCTTTGTTCGGCTGCACACAGTCTGTTAAGGGTTGTTACCGGAGACCAGCATTGGGAGGTAGGGCAAGTACAATGGCACGAATTTGATTGTTGCACAGTCAGCCCAATCCAGATAATGGACAGTCAACAGTTTTGCAATCAATCACTGCGCTGGCCACTTTCCAGATATTGAAAACTTCATTAAACCCCGTTGGCAGGTTTACCTGTTCATCTTCAATATGGTTCAACGATTGAATGTAGAATGACGACTTTGTTAAATTGTTATCCCGCGGTTCGACGTCTCACTTCTTCTGCTGCTTATCACCCCTTTCTGAGTTGTGAGTGTACTTTTCTAATTTTCGATACAATGTTCTGAGTAAAAATGCGCGTGCAATGATTGGAACGTTTCCAGCCTAACTCGGGACACACTCTATAGGTTTCGCTATTCTCACTGTACACTTGAAAGACTTGCCTCTTATTCCTTCCGCTTCTGTCTCATCGTTCCACCTCCACACATCTTCATTTATGAAGAACTGGACGTTTGAAACAGCAAGGACAGCTTTTACACTATTCTTACATTGTTTTAAAAAATGATTCCACATACCACATACCATACCATATGACATTTTGGAGGCATTCTAGCAAATTTAGCGCCTAGAGTTTGCCTCTTCCTTTATCTAAGTTGTGCTAGATCTTCCTCATCTCAAGATCTATGGAAAGCAAATGATTTAATCATGTTAGTTAATGAAGGTAAGGTCATTGGTGATAGAAACGAACATCAAAATTGTTATCTGTTGTTATAAGCGATTTTTTAAGAGTTGGATGGCGTTCTTCGTAGTCACAGCTAAGTGCAATACGATGCCATGGTACTGTGATACATCGAAGTAGCACTCCCCAACACTTCCAGCTTCCAAACTCATAACTTCAAAGTCTAACAATGACGAATTTTACTCAAATCCTTTTGTTTGACACCATAGGGACCAAATTCATACCATCTCAATTCTGTATACAATTTGTCCATCGCGTTGAAACCTTTTTTCTGTAAATAAACGCTACAGGTCGCAACACTCTGCTGAATAAATGGGTGTTTGGAGCTACAGCAACCTTTTTGGATGACCGTGCTTAAAGCCCATATCATGCAACGTACTCACCTCAATCAATGATTTAGAAGCAGGTAGTAAACGCCTATTGTAGCGAATTGAATGCTGTTTAGCTCCACTCGTTTTCCTTCCATTTCGGCTCAGAATTCATTCATTTCTCCAAGGATACATGAACACAAAAAGTAACATAAATCGCAGCTTCTCCTCTTTTTGACATCCCAATTTTTCATATAACGAGTACAGGTATTTTCTCTTCAACAAAAAGAAAAAAGAAACAGTAATTCCTTTGGATTCCCTTTTATATCCAATTGTTATTCGCGCCACAGCACCACGACGACCGACATTGCGCCTCCCGGGTGTGAATAAATCACGCTGCCGTTTATCTAATTGGCAGGATTGAATCACAACTGTCATGTTGGTATGAATATTCAATTCATAAACGTCAATCGACATGCCTGCGAGCAGTTTGGCAAAACGCGACTTGGCTCGTTTGCTTGTTTCCTCGTTTACTCGCTTTGACAACAAATCGTTTTGTATCCCCCGTTTGTCATCATAATTTCACCGGTTCGAGCCGAAGTCGTTTTCTTCTGGAGGAACGAAGAACCGAATTATGATTCAGAGTCAACCTTGTGGGAGTTCTTGTTTCGGCAGTAGCTACTCGTATGTACAGAATTCCTGTGGTGCTGTTTTGCACGATTTTCTTTTATTGCTCCATATACGGCAATATCTTCAACCACACAGTTGGAATGACGTTTGGCGCTCCTGGCTGGAGAACAAGGTTCGTGTTGTACTGAAAACAAAAATCTCAATATGCAAATGGATCATGGGTGTCTTTATTTGTATTTGTGTGTGGATGTTAACGGCATAGGTATCCTGCCTAGTAGGTCTACCAACAGTTGCAGACGTACACAGAGATTTCCCCGTCAAGACCTTGTGATGAATGATGGAAAGGGAAATTTTTCCCTCTCAGCTTGGTAAATTGCGACTCCTTGTGCTAACTGGACTTGAAAAGGCACTGGCATGTGTCCTCCCCTGACATACGTTTGAGGACAGAAACGATTTCTTTGTCCCTGTCAACGCTAGATCATGTCAAAGTCACTATGAAAGTGCGTAACCCTCTGTTAAAGTGACACAACAACATGCTTTACATAACACCCCACCAAATCTACACCGGGGTGGTCACTAGATACGACTATATATTGAGACCAACTCAGGCAAACTGTATCCGTAAGCTGACTTGTTCGATTTATCTTTTTATCTACGCTGTGCCAATTGTGGTGAAAACCTTGGATTAGAATTAATTTACGAGACGCAGATACTCGTACACTGTCGGATTGGCAATTTGTTTTGCAAACACCATTAGTTACGTAGTTTCGTGACGGCAGACATGAATTAAGTACCCCGGGCGGTGTGACCTGCGGTGGGGTGGTTTGTACTCAGTTGGCGGTTGATGTGATTATGAGGGATTGCGATAGAACTTTGTCTATACTTGTCATTTTATATAACGGTACGCAAATCTTTATAGACTTGTCATATAAATTATTGGTAACGCCTTTGCAGGTTTAATTGATTGTCAATTCTGTACTTGCGATTAATTGCAGACAGTTAATAGTTAACATTATCTGCACTGAATTATGGTCACCAATAAATAAGAGCGGCTCTAAATTAAGTCGTATAAATCGATCACGTGCCACATCATTGAGATAGAAATCTTGAATTGAAGGAAAACATGGTGACTCGTATCAAGATAGAGTACTTAAGGCGGAGTATGAGTTTTGCCTAGCCCTAAGTTGATTAAGTATTTTTAAAATAGTCAGCGGGGGTGTAAAACTGTTTTCAGTACGCAAAGACTTTCAGTTGCTGTGGTAGTTGGAAAACCTTCTAAAGGACTGGGTCTTTGGAAATTTATTATATAGATGAAAGCTCCTTGAAAAAAGCATCACAAAAGAGAAATAAAAATTAAACCCCATTAAAATAGAACTGGTCTTCCAGATTCGGGGTTGTGCCGCCGACGGGGTAACTGCTCGGCCATTTAAAAAAAAGTTAAGTTACGAAGCATCAACAAGCCTCGGATCTGGACCGATCTACTGTTGACAACCCACGCAAACAATTAAAGGACAATGAGCTTTGGATAAGCACGTGGAATGTTAGGTCCCTTAATAGACCACGTGCAGCCGAACAACCAGGGGAGGCAGACATAACCGCCATCCAGGGAATGCGATGGGATGGGCCGGACAAAAACAGGATGAAAAACTGCTACATCTAATAACTGCAAAAGCAGCGCTTATTTAGATGCGGATTTGTTGTCAGAGGCAGACTAAGACAAGAAGTCCTGAGCGCATGTGAGCGAGCGCCGCGTAGGAATCCGCATCAATGCTAAAGTCGCCAACATTAGCCTTATATGCGCGCATGCCCCCACAGAGGAGAAAGATGACGCAACCAAGGATGCCTTCTATGAGCTCCTTAACAAGACCTACGAGCAATGCCCTAGCTATGACATTAAAATTGTCCTCGGTGATTTTAATACAAAGCTAGGAAGAGAGGGTATCTTTGGTGGAACGATCGGAAAATATAGCCTCCGATAACGGATTCAGGATAATCGACTTTGGTGCGGGGCGAAACATTGGTTAGCACGTGGTTTCCACATCTCGATATACACAAGGGGACTTGGAGAACTCCTGATCAATCAACAGTCAACCAGATTGATCAGATTGATTGCGATCGATGCAAGACACTCCTCCAGTATTACGGATGTCTGTACGTTCCGAGGAGCCAATATCGACCCGGACCATTACCTTGTTGTAGCCAAGGTACGGTTGCGGATATCCCAAACTACGCCAAGACAAACTAATGCTGTGAGGAAATTCGACGTCAGACGGCACCAATCGCAAGCCAAGTCCTTTTCCGATCGAGTGTCTCTTAATCTCCTCTTCCTGCATCAAGCATCGAAGACCATTGGAAATACCGCCAAAACGCCATCAGAGGTGCCGCTTCTGATGTGCTGGGTTTCAATCGTCCACCACAACGAAACCCCTGGTTCAATGATGAATGCCGGCAAGCACATGCAGCTAAGCAAGATGCATATAAAGTGGCGTTGCATAGAAGGACCAGAGCTGCTCATGAGCTCTATGAGCGGAAGAGGAGAGACGAACACCGGCTTCTCAGGGGGAAGAAGAAAGAGCATGAGAAGCGCGCGGTTGAGGAAATTGAGAGATGCTACTCCAGGAATGAGGTTCGGAAGTTTTACCAAAAGGTACCAATAACCTGCCACGGAATCAAACCCCGAACCGAAGCCTATAGAGATGAACAAGGGAACGTCGTGGAAGAATCGCAGTCGATGCTGAGGATTTGGAAAGACCATTTCTGCAGACTGTATAACGGTGATGACAAACCAAATACCGCTGTCAGGCAGAATCAACCTTTCAACCTGGACGATGATGACCAACAATTCCCGACCTCAACCAAGTGAAGATAGCTATATCTAAGCTTAAGTCCAACAAAGCTGCTGGAGCGGATGGCCTGACTGATGAGCTCTTCAAAGCTTCAGGCGATGACTTGGTAAGGAGCATACATCAATTCATCTGTAAAATATGGTCAGACGAAAGTATGCCCGATGAATGGAACCTCAGCATTGTTTGTCCGATTCTTAAGAAATGAGCCCCTCTGAACTGCGCCAATTACAGAGGCATCAGTATCCTTAACATCGCATACAAGATCTTATCTGCTGTATTGTGTGAAAGCCTGAAACCGTCCGTAAACAACCTGATAGGTCCATATCAGTGTGGCTTTAGGCCAGAAAAGTCCACCATCGACCAAATATTCACACTATGGCAGATCTTGAGCATCAGATCGATACACACCACCTACCTATTCATCGACTTTAAGGACGCGTATGACAGCATTTATAGAGACGAGCTATACAGAGCAATGTCTAGTTTCGGCATCCCTGCCAAATTCGTCCGTCTGTGCAGGATGACGATGGAGACTGCACGCTGCTCCAACAAGGTCGGTAAAGATCTCACCGAGACCTTTGATGTCCAAAAAGGATTTAGACAAGGCGATGCGCTGTCATGTGATTTTTTCAACATCATACTTGAAAGAATAGTGAAAAACTCACGAGCAAACACAAGAGGCACTATCTTTCAAAAGTCCGTCCAACTACTCGCATACACCGACGATATTGACATAATCGGGAGAAAGCAGCGTGATGTCAGTGGCTCTTTCGCGAGTATTGAGATGAAAACGGCGAAAATGGGTTTATCGGTCAACGAGGGCAAGACCAAGTATATGCTGTCAATCAATAAGGACAACCAACGTCTCGGGCAGAACGTCACCCTCGACAAGTATAACTTTGAGGTAGTTAAGGACTTTGTCTACCTAGGCTCCGCTATAAATACAGACAACGGCACCAGCGCTGAGATCAAACGACGAATAACTCTTGCCAACCGCTGTTTCTTTGGGCTAAGAAGGCAATTGAGTAGCAAAGACCTCTCTCGGACAACAAAGTCACCCTTTATAAGACCTTAATAATCCCGCTTCTGCTCTATGGCGCAGAGGCATGGACATTATCAAAAATGGATGAGGGTGTTCTTGGTTGCTTCTAGAGAAAAATTCTTCGGGCGATCTTCGGTCCCGTCTGCATTGACGGGGAATAGAGGAGGAGATGTAACAATGAACTCTGCGGACTGAACAGCGACATCGACCTAACCAGAAGAGTGAAGATCAAAAGACTGAGATGGCTGTTTCATGTAGAGCGTATGGACACCAATGTTCTGGTCCGAAAAGTCTTCGAATCCGCTCCCGAGGGACAGCGCAGTAGAGGAAGGCTAAGACTCAGGTGGCGCACGCAAGTGGAAGGGGACCTCAGCCAACTTAGCGTGCGAAACCGGAGGCAGCTAGCTAGGGGTGGAGCGGGCTGGAGACGCTTGTTGACTGAGGCCCAGGTCCACCCCGGACTGTAGCGTCACTTAAAGTAAGTAAAGAAGGACTTAAGTTTTAGGTATAGGAATACTGCTGGTGCCACAAGACCTTCGGACAAACCGCGGTAAGGAGTTCAACAGGCGAATAGACGTTATGAAAAATTGTCGCTCAGATGATAGGCATGAGTAACGAGGGTGAATGATTTGTCGAGATCTTTCAGACGCGGTAAATCTTATCTTATTGAATAGGTAACAAGGCTGATTGGTTTAAATCACATTGGAAAGTAATATAAGGAATCGATAGCGATAGAGTTGAACGTCATCAGCATACATTTGAATATATGAGGTCACGAAAGTAGGAATCTCATTTATATACAGCGAGAATGGAATAGGCCCCAGAATGGAGCCCTGTGGAACTCCTCTAGTATTGTACATAAAACCGCACGATTTTTGGTCAACTGAGATAACTTGCTTTCTAAATTTTATGTACGATGATATGATAATTGTAGCTGAGCTCGAAAAACCAAACAACAATGTCAGCAGTTTGTTACAGATGTTAGTGTGGTTAACTGCATTGAATGCTGTCGAGATATCTAAAAATACTAGAAAATATACTTTGCCTTCCTCTTCTTGCACTTCAGGGTCTTCTGAAAAACTACCAGAACCTGCCCAATTTCATTGGACCTGATTATAGCATTTTTTTTCCCAGATCTCCTTCTCCGGATATATTATGTCTTAAGGGATGTCAAAGTCGACCAAAAAGGAATTTCATCCGTTAGAATTGGATTGTCTGGCAGTAGATCCGCTAGGACGGTGCCATGTCCGAAACCATTGCTCTTGAAATAACCCAGATTAGTGAGTCATATCGCACTGTTACCAATAAGTTTTCTAATCTGTAAATCAAGCGGTGTTAGGTGCGGAAAGGTCTCCAATGGAATGGAAGCCGTTCTTTGAAACGCTGCTAATTTTCCGTAAATCGTTTTCTTGTTTTTTGCTTTCCACCATACGAGTATTAGTGCTCTGTATGTGAGTATGGGTCCAACCACCACCGTATACAGCCAGTACACCATAGCAGGTATTAAGCCTTAAATTTTTCCTACTGTTCGTCTACAGATAAAAAGAGCATAATATGCCTTTTTGATTCTTCCCGCTACATTAAGATTCCAAATTAGTTTATAGTCCAGATTCACTCCCAGATACTTCACGCTGTCCGAGAGGGACAATTCCACTCCGTTGAGTTTTGGCAGTTTGAATTGCGGTATCTTGTACTTTCTGGTAAAAAGAACCAGTTTCGCTTTGGAAGGGCTGGCATTGAGACTACAGGTGTTTGCCCAAGTGCTGATCGTCTTCAGGGCAACCTCCATAATGTCGCTTAAAATATTTAAGTATTTTCCCAGCACTACTATGATCATGTCATGTGCGTATGCTGTGGCACTTATACCCATTGTACTAAGCTTTTGAAGGATGTCCTTGATAACCAGCGTCCACATGAATGGTGATATGACTCCCCCTTCAGGGGTTGCCTTGGTTACGGACATTCTAGCCGAGGTTTGCCTAATGGAACAGTTTATTTTCCTACTTGCAAACATATTGCAACCTCAGTTTTTATTGCCCTATTCAATATTAGTGTCTACAGATTCTACAGATTTTCCTGTCATATATGCATGCTGTGACTCAGTCAAGAAGCTATTACTGCCTCTGTTCCTAATGTGAATCTCCAATAATCGCTCCTTTAAGCATAAATGATGAGAGACTTATTGGTGTGAAATCTTTTGCTGTTATATGCCCCTGTTTGCCTACACTGGGTCTAAGAATTTCCATAATTTTTTGTCGTCAACTATAAAGAATCAGTCTCCTTAACATTGCACACAAGATACTGTCCATAGTATTTAGAAAACGTCGAAGGCCATTTATCAGCGATTGGATTTGCCACCATCATTGTGGTTTTAGACCCGGTAAGTCCACATTTAAGCAAATATTCAAACGATGGTATACCATTGAGAAAACCCAAAAAGTCCAAATTGGCACACACAACCTATTTGTCAATTTCAAGGCCTTATATGACAACATCTTTGGAGACGAGCTATACAGAGCCATGTGTAGCTTTGGCATTCTTGCCAAACTCGTCTGAGAGTGCAAAATGACGATGAAGATCGATGGCCACGAAGTTCGGGACTATAAAATATAGTTATGGTAATCATATGATATGAGATCTTCTTCATGTTGAAGACCACGGAGAGAACGGTCGAGCTCGATGTGCAAAAAAACCGCGAATGCGACATTGGTAGTGCCTCCAATAAAGCAGCTTGCGACGGCATGTGTAACTCGGTCGGACAATACGGCGTATATAAATCACTAGTTGTATTGATAGAAGGAATACCCTGATTAGGGTAAACAGTGGTTACCCGCAAGGTTTCGTCCTGCCTCCACTGAAATTATCCATGTTAGTCGGTTTACTTATTATTGCTCTCAACGGCTCAGACGTCTATGCTCAAGCTTTTCAGGTGATGCAGCTGTGTTGTCAGTTGGATCTTGCATAACAATTGTCTGCTATAAAGCACAAATCGCAATGTATGCAAAGGTGCGATGTCTCCGAAAATGCCTTTAATGGCTTGCTCTGCATTTTCCTCGCCACATTTCAAACCTTCAAAAGTCTCCCAGGTAAATACCTTGTCTGCTACAAGCAACTTCTCATCTCTCAGGGTGATTTTCATGCTGGGATTCTTCTCCCAGAGGACCTTCATTATTGGCAAGAGGAGACATGCTTACTTCTAGTGACAGTGATTTAAGTAAGCTTTGAGGACTGAGTTGAGAAGGAAGTGTCTGTCTCTATACCGACTTTCGCTCTAAGCCTAGTTGAATGCTTCACTCACTACTTCACTACTTCAGGTAGTCACAGTAGGATTGCGAGAAATTAAATCGCAAGTGAGCTTGCTCGGCAAGGCTCAGTCGTAGATTTCCTATGACCTGAACCGAGCTTAAGACTGACAGTTGATATGAATCCGTAAGTTGTTGGAATGCTTGCTAAAGTCTCACAAAAGTTAGCAACATTACTCTTGTCATTTCGAAGCTATTTCTCTAATCATCTAAAAACATTGTTTGCCGATGTAATAACTTAATCTTGTGTGGTCACGCTAAGTGGCCACTGAACGATAACTAAAATACAAATTTAACGAATCATGTAATTCCACATCCATCCCACTTTCTCCTTCCTTCCGTTTTCTGTCAATAAGTACTTCAAGTCGAATTGTGAAACAGTAAGCACGTGTTTTATATGCTCGATCATTTTCTTTATAATTTTTCAGCCCTTTTCGGGAACGGTAAGCCAAAAATATCCGAAGTTCCCCAACGCGAACGACCAAACATTTGGCCCTTTTTCGAGCCGGATCTTTCGGATACTCGGGGATTTAGTTTTGCATATTAAATTTCGCATTTTGTACTCACGCGGGAAACGAAAGTCAACGAGCGGTAAAGTGACATTCGATTGGGTGCAGCATATTTTGCACAAAAAATAATAGGCATTTGTGAAGCATATCGGTTTGTTAGCAAAAAGTGCTTTGTTACATCTGTGCATAAGGTCGTACGTTGTCCTTTATGGTAAACTCTCACCACTTGGCTATTAAAGGCCAAGTAACACGGATTGTTACTTTTAGTCAGTCAGCGGGTGCTCCATCGGCCGACAGTAAGTTGCGACAGGCAAAACTAGAGCAACATATGCAAGATTTCGATGCAAGATTAAAGCAGAAAATCAATGTTCGTTAAACGACATAGTGAAAACTTTAGTCGATTCCTCGCACCAGCCTATATCTATCACAAATCAACAATTGCCATCGGATCTCCCTGCAGTGACTTTGCCGGAATTCTAGGGAGAATTCGACGAGTGGGTCAGATTTCGTGATTTGTTTACTGCACTAGTGATGTCAAAAAAGTCGGTTTCGGGTAACGAAAAAGTAGATTTTTTCTTAACGCGTTTGAAAGGTGATGCGCAATCACTTGTGAATCATCTGCCTCATAGCAACGACAACTTCGACGTGACTTGGAGCTTATTAACTGAGCATTATAATAAACCGAAGTTTATCATGGTAGCACATTTGGACAATATATTAGACCAACCGGTGGTCAAAAGTGGATCGTTACTTAAAATTAAACGCTTGTCCAGCATCACGATCGAGAACATGAACGCGTAAATTAGATTCGGAAGATAGAATGCTGTGGATTCGCGCGAGTAAAAGCAGCAGTTACCAATCTTTTACCGATTTTACTAACTTTTTGAAGGAGTGTATCAATGAACTCGAAAGCTTAAACCTCTCAAATTCGTATACCGGTCTTAATACGACAAGTGGGCGTAAGGCTAAGGATTCGGGCAGACGCGTGTTAAATGTGACAATTCTCTCGTGTCCTAAATGTAAACAAAAGCATATGCTCTACCAGTATTTGCAATTTCGAGAACTCGCGGTGCCAGCTAGGTGTGAATTCGTGCAAGCAAACAGAATTTCCTGCAATTGTCCTCGCATGAAACATGCAGTGTCAGAATGCAAATTTTCTAATTGCAAAGCGTGTGGTTCGAAACACAACACTATGCTCCATTTAGATAAAATTCCCCCACCATTTGTGCGTGCAACCCATGAGTCAAATCAGCCTAGTACATCCCGTCTCATTGCGAGTGTGTCCCAATGTTACCAACGGCAATGGTAATGATCAAAGACATTAATAGTAAGTTACAACTGTGTAGAGCTCTCCTTGACTCTGCCTCACAAGCTACCCTAGTCTCTGCATCGTGTGTCCAACGTCTTAGATTTAAGCGTGTGCATGCCAAGATCCCGATAGTGGGCTTGGGTCAGTGCGAAAGTACCCGGGGCACGCGGGGTCAAGTTAATCTCGTAGTGTCTTCGATGTTAAGCTCGATTTCATTTCCATTTCGTTTCATGCCTTCGTTGTCGCGACATTAATAAACGATCTCCCAAGTGTTGATATACCGAGTTACAATCTTTCTTATTTTAACAATCTACAACTGACAGACCCCAAGTGTTTTTAACCAAATAAAATCGATGTTTTACTGGGAGCGGACGTGTTTTTTAACATTCTCGCTAAAGGGAAAATCGCTCATCCCTCCGGTTCGCTTGTTACCCACAATACTATCTTCGACTTGGTGATCGAGGGAAACATCTCCTTGAGAGAAGAAGCTACTTTAAATGTAAACCATTCAATTATGGATCTGGACGTGCTCTTAAAATGGTGTTTTGAGCCTGAAGGTCTTGCGGACGGACATCGTACCGAGTGCGAAACAAGCGTAGCAGTTGAAAACATTTTTCCTGAACATATTTCATAAATCCTGAAGGTAGGTATGTAGTTAGTTTACCGCTCAATAAAACACCCGTTGAGTTCGCCGACTCTCGTGGTGCAGCGTTAAAGCTACTGCATGCTGTGGAGAGACGATTCTCTAAAAACGCGAACCTGAAGCAGCAATACGTGGATTTTATGTGTGAGTATGAACATCTTGGGCATATGGCAATCGTGTCTTCTGATTGAATTGATCGTACTTCCTTTTACTTACCGCACCACACAGTCCTGAAGTTCACCAGCGTAACGACAAAGCTGAGGGTCGTTTTCAACGCTTCGTCAAAATCCACTAACGGCTTCTCTTTAAAGTTTAAACGACTACCTTCTTATAGGGCCTACCCTTCAAAACGATCTCTTTACATTCATTATACGATTTCAAAAGTATAAAATTGCCATTAATGGATATATCGCAAAAATGTATCGCCAGATCTTGCTCAATGCGAATGACATTCCTTTTCAACGAATCGTTTGGAGGGAAGTAGTAACTGAAAACCCACACGACTATGTACTTCTTACGGTAACGTACGGAACGTCTTCCGCTTCGTTTCTCGCAACACGAATCCTCAAGCAAATCGGCCTCAAAAGGATTAAAGATTTTCCACGCGCTTCGAATAGTCTAATCAACGATTTTTACGTAGATGATTTTATGTCTACTTTCGACAGCATTAACGAAGCCGTCGGGCTAAAAAACGAATTAATAAATGCCCTTACCGACGCGGGAATTGGTCCTCCAATTCGCCTGACTTCATAAATACCACTCCTCCTGAGCATCGAGAATTGGCAACCGAACTGTCCATTGGTGGCACAGGAGTCAAAGCGTTAGGCCTGCTATGGGACACAAGACACAACTGCTTCAAATTCGCCTCTGCAATTCCCGCCATCGGACCACATGCCACCAAGAGGGGAGTGCATCTTTGATCCGTTAGGATGGCTTTCGCCTGCAATTGTTAGAATGAAGATTTTCATGAAACGCCTTTGGATGAAGGGAGTCGGTTGGGACGAATTCATACCCACCGACCTCTATCAAGAGTGGTCGGATTTTAGATAGGATCTTAGCTCCCTATAAAACTTGAACATTCCGAGGTGGTTGCAATACGGTCAAGGATATGTCATCGAATTGCACGGCTTTGCAGATGAGTTAGAGTCAGCCTATTCCGCTGCAGTATATTCCAGGGTGGTAGCAGCCAATGGCGAACAAACTGCGCTAATTACTCCAGCCAAGCCTCTCCTTTCGATTCCCTGCTTAGAATTATGTGGTTCTTTACTGCTAATCAAGCTGCTTAGAAAGGTGAAGGAAGCCATGGCTAATCACGACTTCGATTGTTTTGCCTATTGGGACTCTACAACCGTTCTACACTGGATCCAAGGATATCCACGTGCGCGAAACGTCTTCGTGGGCAACAGGATATCTCAAATCGTCGCTCAATTCCCCGGGTCTATATGGCATCATGTGCTCTCCGCTGAAAACCCGCTGACTGTGCCACTCGTGGCATTATGCCGAAGCATCTAGCCAAACTAGATTTGGCCCAACACGGGCCGGACTTTTTGCGCGAATCGGTGATAACGTTTTCCCAGCGTTGCCAATGTTCCTGCCGAAAATGAGATCACCTGTCTGACAGTCACAGCGGAAGTGGTTGAATGGGAAACTCGTATCTTCGGAAGGTTTTCGAACCTCAATCGTCTTTTCCGTGTCATCGGTCGCTGCATTTGATTAGCCCGAACTCGATCGATTCCTCGTAGATGCTTATCAACGCATTTCCTATCACCAAACTTGCACAGAAGTACACATTCCAGGAAGAAATAGCTATTTTGGAACGAGGACAAACACTTTCGAAAAGGAGTAAGTATGCTTCTATGGTGTTCTGCGGGTGGAATGCAGGCTCGAAAACGCGCTCATACCTTTTGAGCAGAAGCATCCCATAATTCTTCGAAAGGATCATCCACTAACCCATTTAATCGCCAATGATTGTCATCTTAATAACTTGCATGCCGGAATGCGGCAGATGACTTATCTGCTCTCGGTAAATTATCTAGTCATTTGTATTCATCACGTCTTTAAGCTATGGATCTACCAGTGTACAATATGCATGCGGCAGCGCGCAGTTCCTTACCAACAAAAGATGTCTGGCAAGCTAGCAAAGATTGGAACCTTGTGTAATATTTGGCAACACTGGCGTCGACTACAGCGGCCCTTTCTTGGTTCGATCGTGGAAAGGACGAGGTTCCAAGCAGCATAAGGTTTATGTCTCGGTGTTCGTCTGCATGGCAATAAAGGCCATACACCTGGAACTCGTCTCACATCTTTCGTCTGCTACCTCCATAGCAGCTTTCCGTCGCTTTGTTTCTCGGCTCGGCGAGTGTCATTCTATCTTCAGCGACAATGGCACCAATTTTGTTGGAGCAAATCAACAGCTACGAGACTGGTCGAATCTCCTAACTTCATCAAGCTTTCAAGAGGATGTATCAAACGAGCTCACTTCCAAGAGAATCAATTGGTGCTTCTCGCCCCCCCCATGCGCCGCACTTCGGCAGTGTTAAAATCACCAAGTTTCACCTACGTAGAGTGCTAGGCCAGGCTGACATATGAGGAATTGAGGAATTTTCGACCGTTTTGTGCCAAATTGAAGCATGTGCTAACTCCAGGCCATTGTGTGTACAATTTGAAGGGGACGTGGACCCATTAACGCCTGCGCGTTTTCTCATTGCGCGACCTCTTACAACCGTACCAGATCCAAGCATATTTTCTACAGAAACATCGCTGTGAGATCGATGGCAGTACCTTCAACGGTTGGATCAATCATTCTGGCAAAAATGGCCTCAAGACTATTTGTCCCAACTCCAAAGGCGACCAAAATGGTTCGAGAAGATGAAAAACATTCAACCCAATGATGTCGTTATACTGAAGAACGAAAATCAGCCTCCATGTCGATGGCTCATCGGAAGAATCAACAAGACATACCCCGGACCAAAGGAAAGTTTAGAAGTAGAAGACCTATCTCCAAACTATGTCCATTATTCATAGATCCTAGTTGAAAGGAGCTTTCAACGGCGGGAGTATGTTCGCCGATGTAATAACTTAATCTTTTGTGGGTACCCTAAGTGGCCACTGAACGATAACTAAAATACAAATTTAATGAATCATGTAACTTGTTCCATATCCATCGCACTTTCCTTCCTTCCGTTTTCCTTCAAAATATACTTCAAGTCGAATTGTGAATCAGTAAGCATGTGTTTTAAGATTTTAAGATTCGCAAACGGTAAACCAAAAATATCTGAAGTTCCCCAACACGCGAACGAACAAACAAACGTTGTGCATAACCTGATACCAGATGCTTGCTGTTGAACGATGACGGCACCGCGGAGTAGTTTCTCTTTAAATTACAGGAACTGGCCTCTTGTGCAGTGTATGATTTCCTTTGAGTATTCTGCTCCACAAAAAACCCTCGCAAATGGTTGTATGATAGTCCCAAGTCCTTTCCGCAATCCCTCCTTTCTAGTAAATTGTGTAGAGGCTTTTGAAGAGACAGTTCCTAAGAAAAATAAATTTCGGTTCAGGTTCGGGCCAGTTATTGGCTGTCCTCCATATGTTGCATGAAACATCATAGTACTCAGTTGCATGTAAAAGTGGGGACTTTTGCTATCCCTAATTGAAAATATGTATGTACGAGTATGTACGTACTCCACAAAAACTCCAATTATTCGGCAGTAAATTGTTTTACTCAAAAATGTTGGTTTTTCGGTCGCTTGCACTGCACCTATCAATATCAGTTCGCTTACGTATGCTCGAAATATTGCTCTGTTTCAGGTCCTTTTGAGCTCGGAATATACCATACATGTTTGCATGATTTTTAATTCGTATTGATGTGCGGGAGGCTTTAATTTTTATTTATTTTCAAAAAAAAAATCATTTTTGAAGAATGTGTGAGATATTCCCGCAGTATGGCATGTCCGGTACAGTCCATTGAAGCAGAAATACAAGTATTTTAATGAAATTCCTCGTATTTCATGCAATTATTCGTCACGCGGTTATTTATGCAACATACCTTTGAAGTCATTTGTACGAGCTCTGAGAGCGCAAGTTATTTACAATTGATGCCAGTTTGAGGTTAAATAGACTTGAATAATGGCAATAACTATGCGGACTGTATATGCAAACAATGTTTTCTTTGATGCTCATGTTTCAAATAAAATTAATATGGATGGTGTTGCTATCGTAGTCGCAGACCGCAGTGCCGCTGATAGAAGCATCAGTCATCATGAGTGTGAAGTGCTTAAGAAGGTGACCAATGGTCCTTTTGGAATATGATGGACCATCCTAAAATAGTTCCGTTTGGTCGGGACAAGTTATAGAAATAAGAAAGGATTACACGTTAAATAAACTTATAAGTGGTGAGCAGAGGTTTTGACAAGCGATTTCGCAATTTTGGTCAGAGGGCTTTGAATAGGCCTTGCAATCGATCATAATCGGAGTCGACCTTAAAGTGGACCGGGCAAAATATGGATGAAAAACTACGAAATCTACTACGCCGACTGCTACAAAGAAGGAAGAAGGTGCTTTTTTGGATGTGGATTTGCTATTCGAGAGAGACTCAGCAAAAAGTCTTAAGTTTTCGCTATGTAAACGAACGCCTCAGGGTGCATTCGGTAATACTAGATTTATTTGCGTCCAAACCTGCGCTGGAGGCACAAGTTCCACTCTTAATATGGGTCGAAGCGGATCTAAAGCCTCTTAATGTTCTTATGGTCACAGCACTCAGTACTTATTGCAACTCTACATTGGGTCAAACTAGCAGGAAGATCTTTCCGGCGATTTGGGTTTAAACCACAGCCACCATGACGCTCTTACAAGGGGGCTACCTCTAAGAAGTCAGGCCCGGACTCTGACTCCCATGGTAACGTGATTTAAGTCCTTGTTGGAACTACCGGTGGTCCTGCCACCAACAGGAATTATGACCGGCAAATTGTAACTGGTTAAATAGTGGCAATCTTCGGTGGCGTCTTCTGAAAACCGTTACGATAAGACCAATACTTTGTTCTGCCCCCGCTTGTTATTAGAAAACGTCATTGATGGGGGAAGCCTTGATAATTGGGCGGGGGCCCGATTAGGATGACAGCTTCAAAGACGAATTCTGTGGCCGAACATATGCTCATTGCCTCAGCTATGATATACAAATTGTGCAAGGAAATGTAAACGCAAGGTCAGCTAAGGAAGCCGATTTTAAGGGGGTCATCGTAAACCACAGCTTTTATAACACCACGTTCGATAGACAAAAAGGGCTTGGCTTGGGCTTGGCTATCCCATGTCAACCATATCGACCCTATTGCGATCAATGTCCGTCACTCATTCAACATTCTAGATGTCCGAGTTTTACAAGGAGCCAAGATCTATTTGGAATATTACCCCGTTGCAGCCATGGTACGAGTGCGGATATCACAATCGCAGCGCAATCAAAGTGAACGTAAATCATCAAAGTTCGACGTTGAAAAACCGTGATCGTTAGACACGCTAAAACCTTTGCCCAACGCGTTTCCAACAAGCTCTCTCAAACTCCAATTCTATTGTTGTCAACGAGCCATCAAATGAGATGCTTCTGATTGATTGGTTTCAAACCGGCGAGCCGCCACAAAGAAACCTCTGATTTTTCAACGAATGTGGGCAGGTACACGCAGGCAAACAAAAATCACATAAAGCTCTGCTGGATGAGAGTTGCTTGTGAGCTCTACGAGTAGTGATGAAGGGAAGGCTTTTCGGAACGAGAAAGAAAGAGCACGTGATCGAGGCAATAAAGATAGGTCCTGCAATAATTTCGCTCGAATATTTTATCAAAAAATAATATTCATGAGCAAGTCGGCTGGCCCCTACCAGTGGAGTTTCATCCAAGCCAAGCTCATCGGGTTATGGAATATGACTATAGAAGTCGCTGTTTCTTTGGGCTCAGGAGGTAACTGAGTGACAGAGAATGCTCTCATAAGACCGAACTGGCTTTATATGTTGCAAGACCCTTATCATCCATCAGGCGTTTTCAGATCCAACGTCTGAATAAGTAAACATAGGTATATTCCGTAAAAATTTGGCTTTGAATAAGGCGCTTTGGATTTTGAGCAATTTTGCGCGGAGAGACCGATACCGATAGAAGTGTTTTATTATCTGTCAAAGTCCATGGATTTTCTCTTTTTTGTAACAAACTCGAGAAGGCATAGAAGCGAGAATCTCCTTAGAAGACACACATTTCAACATTCCCGATCATTGCGAAATTTTGTTTCTTGCAACGTAACTATCGATGAATTACTCTGCATCGAGAAAGGCAGCAGCGCATCTCTAAGCTTGGTTCCTGGTCATTGTGTTATCGCAGGAGATTGCTTGGCTGGTTAGATAGCTAAGGAATTCTCCTCTAGTGAAAATTTATGTCGAGCTCGGTCGACCACCAACTTGACTCTAGCGTACTACTTGAGAAATGCTGCCACAGAATTATAGAACGTGGCCGCAAAATTGAGAACTGAAAAGAGTTAGGTTAGGTTAGGTAAGAATGGCTGTTGAAAAAAACAACCTATTTGTGGTTATTGACTAGTTGTGATGCCACTTGGGCCTGTGATCCTCCTACTCTTGGAAACAATTTGAGCCTCTGACGAAGCGCAAAAACCCCCGTTAACTTCATTTTAGACGAAAGCTCCTAATTGGAGTTTGCGAGAGAGCTGGGGATGCACAGAGTGGGTGGAATATTGTCTCCTTCTCCTCGTCGTTCATGCAGCTTCTGCAGAGATCATTTGTAAAACGCGAACGCCTATAAAACAGTGTCTACTGTTGACACTTATGATAGCGCTGAGACGTTTCCTATTTTGAAAGATCAAACTCTTAAAACTACAGTTTTGGCCAGATTTGTTTGGTCGTTAGCCATGTTGATGCCAATGTCCACATAAGGTTTGTTTTTCTATTTGCATCCAACTTTAGTATTAGTTTGTAGCGATAGGTAGAGTGGTTCCAATTTTGGCGAGTTCCTCGGCCCGTGGAATGTGTCAGTGGCCCAATAACACAGCTGGATGTGAAACTGTCTGCCATCTCCCTAAGAGGTGATGGGCAAATCCCTTGCAAATATCATGTTTTTCTTCAGCGCAAAACATACCTTTTGAGCAGGAGGTCAGGCCTCCTTTAATCGCCAAAATTTCCGCCTGGAACACGCTACAGTGATTTGAAAGGTGAAAGGAGAGGTTTAAGTTAAGCTCATCAGAGCTCACCATCCTCGCTATCAGTCTTGGATTCATCTGTGTTTAAATGGATTAGCTTTTCGTCCATGAAGGGGATGCTTGAATGAAAGTATTTTTCAAATCAATGTTGGGGTATAATATAATCGGTGTTATCTAGATGTATTCCCAATGTATTAACAAGAATCTGTGTAGTCTCTTTGAGGCGAATAGCTGAGTTAGCAGCGACTTGCTTGCTGAAAATATCGAGAGGTGTCAAGTGAAACAGAATATCCGGTGCTACAAAGGGAATAGTGCGTAAGGTTATGTACAGAGATGCTGTCCTCTAGACTTTGCTTGGTTTGCTGCTCAATCTGCTACTGTAGCTGTCTTTACTCTCTCTTGAATGTTATGTCTACAGATCAGTTTCCTGCCAAAAATAAGCTCCAGATATTTCGCTGTATCAAAGAAGAAAAGATCAGATCCACAGTGATTCGTCAAAAGGGTTAATCTGTTAAGATTTTGCTGAATGATTTCCTTAAACGGCTATCGCAACCTCAGGTGCATAGGCAAACACCATGCCATCACTAACATTCATATAAATCAGTAGTTCAGTGCCCACAAAGTTCAAGAAAAGGGGGGACAGGGCACCTCTGTTGACACATCTCTTAGCAGAAGCCCCACCCAGTTTGACGTTGATAACCCTGCAATTTGGCTTTATGCCAACACCCCAAGTGAGTAACGTATCTTAAGAGCTAACAGCGCAGTTGTGATTGCTCATGTGTTGAAGTTGTTAGAGGCACCATTTAAGTCCAGAAACGCGACCATTATGCACTCTCTATTATGTAAGAATCGTTCGATGTCAGTCAAAAGGTAAATGTAGAGCTGTTTCCACCGACTTTCCTTTACAGTAGGCATGTTGAGCCGTTGGCAGAAGTCTTGGACCAATTTTAGCTCGTATATGGATATCAATCAGTCGTTCTAGATGATAGACTTACAAGTCTGAGTTTTTTTGGGAGAATATGAGGGCATTTCTCAGCTTTGGGGATGAGAACTACATTAACTTCTCTCCTTGATCAGGGAATGTGAATCATATCCACGCCAGCATTGGCAGAATGATATCTGAGGGTCTGAGGTCATTTATAGCTCGGCAGGTATTATTGTATACCGTCTGGCCCGGACGTAGCTATGTTTGAAGCTATGCTGCGCCCAGAATAGCTTGTCACATCAGACCGTGAATTTTGGTCGCCCCTGCAGTTCGGCTATGCTTGTTACTGGCAGTAGATAGGGAGCTACCTGCAAAACGGGCATCCAGTAGCAAGTTGAGTGATCATCACCATCGGATTTTTCTTAGCCGCAATGCCTCAGAGGTTTCTGTTATTTTGTCGCAGAATGACCTCCAGGATTGTCGCTTTGCTTCCCTCAGTCTCTTTGTTTTTTTTTAAGAGTCCCAGTCAGTCACTTTTTTGTGCTTTTGGTTTAGTTGAAAAAGTTTTCTGCAAACGTCCCAACACGTTCCAGTGCTGATGTCCCCCAGTGCGTCTTTTCCTTGCCTCTATGTTGAATAAGATGGCAGGAAGCAGCCATTGCCTGATTAAGAGCCAGGGTGAAAACCTTGACTTTCATGGCCAGCTCGTTGGTGTGTTACATGGAGGAAAGTAGTATTAAAGATGTTCCTCTGTATTTCGGGCAATCAGTTTTCCGATAATTCGGGAATCCTAGTTGGAGGGGAGGAGCATCATTCAGAATGAATTGAATGAATCTGTGATCTGAAAGAGAGTATTCAGACGATACCATCCAGTTGGTTATCATTTGAGTGATATTGTCATTTGGGTGATGTCTAGCACTTGCTGTCGGAGAGCTGAAAAAAACTATGAGCTTTTGCTATCCACTTTGTCGGTAGGGTAAGCCCGACACCTTCCTGAATACCATTTCAGGATCTACGAATTTCCTGAAACGATTCAATTGGCACGCGAAGTTGTAGTACATTGCAACTCAACAAAAACAGCTCATTAACAAATTGCACATTTTTTTATTAAATAAAAGAAAATAAGCATTATCAACAGAGCACTAGGTTACACCATAAGGAGTTAATTGATTCTTTTAATTTCGTAGGAGGCCTCCAAAACAACAAAATAAAATTCATTCCTTCCACACAACTAAACTTAGCTTACGATTTACATTTCACTAGACAGGAGAGAACACTAGAATAACAGACAGCATTTCAAATACAAATATGATCGAGTCAGTAACAGTCAGTAAGGAATTATTGTTTGAGTCACTTCCGTTTACCAAGTGCCTGGAGCTGGTTGTAGGTTAACCGAAGCAGCAGATTGAGTGTGTCCTGATAGAGGTGCAATATGGGTAGTACCACGGGTCTTAGCTACGTAAGTGCTTTGTGGGGCAGCAACAGCAACTGGGGTTTGAACCGCAACATCAGCTGGGCCAACAGATAGCGTAGGACCTTGAACTGAGACAGCAGCTGGTGCTGAAACTGCAACTGAAGCTGGAGTGGCAACAGCAGCTGAGACGGCAGCTGGTGCTGAAACCGCAACTGAGGCTGGAGCAGCGACTGCAGCTTGCGCTGATACTGCAACTGAAGCTGGAGAGGCTGCCGCAACTGGAGCTTGAATGGCAACGGAGCCTCCAGCAGGGACAGTAACTGGGGCTTGAACGGCAACAGCAGCTGGACCAACAGATAGCGTAGGACCTTGACCTGAGACGGCAGCTGGCGCTGAAACTGCAACTGAAGCTGGAGCGGCAACCGCTACTGGAGCTTGAATTGCAACAGAACCTCCGGCAGGAACAGCAACTGGAGCTTGGACAGCAACTGAACCTGGTCCAGCAGCAACAGCAACTGGAACTGATTGTACGGCGACTGTAGGAGCCTGAATAGCGACACTACCATCGAGTCCATGTAGAACTGATGCTTGAATTGCAACTGAACCTGGAAGATGAGCAGCTGCTACGGCTACTGGTGATGAGACCGCAAGTAGTGGACCAGCACTACCTATACCCAAAGGGATGATAGATGAGTGAGCATTGAAGACCAAAGCAAGCACGACTACAGTGAACACGGCGAACTGAAAGAGAAATTTAGAAATTTAGTTGAATCCTATACATACGAGTTTGTATATTAAATTCAACCGGATCCCACCTTCATGTTGCTGGGTTTCGGGAGCAAGGTTTGGGGTTTATTGACTTGTTAACTGCGTTACGATTGACTTGTTACTGATACTCTCCATCGACTGGACTAGAAGTTTTTATAGCAATCCACGCGTGGGTACATTGAACTAGAGTACTAGTATAATACGAATGCATACTCGCATGCAGATTGAAACACCACACAAATTCTTTAGATACTAAGATACATTATTATCTATACCACGTCATGGTTGCAAATACTATGTTGGTTGGCGAACGGGTTGCAGAAAAACCCGATCGACTTAGCCAGTGCTCAGTGTCAAGTTATACAGGCTCTGGGGCAGCTATGAAGGTTGTAGTAATTGCAAACGGCTTCCGATTTTGTGGCCATAAAAATAGGTTTGCCAGGGAGTAGTTGCCGACAGTTGACCATTATTTGGATTTATTTGTCTAAGAACGCTTTTTTTTTGTAGAACCAGTTTAGTATGAATGGGAAGTATGACAACTGGATTGAGGTTACGAGGAACTGGACATTGAAGTGTTTACGAGGTAAGTGTAGTGCATGGCAATACTGGAGTTATGTGTCGTCATCCCAAGCTGATTGGATTGTCGTAAGAAGCTAAATTAATTTCATAAGACGTTTGGACCAGGCTTGTGATGCTTGAATGGGCTTGACACTTCGGAATTGGTTACAGTCGGCCTGGGGTTTTTGTCTATCGTAGTAAACGCCGATACGATATGAGTATGAGTAGAGCATAGTAGAAATTTTGTGAATGAACTCTAGGAAAAGGATTGCCGTGTAATTTGGTGTTGGGGTGGGAGATTAAGGATTTGTTACATAGCACGAAAATTGTAAGTTGTATTGTATTGCATCATGCTTTTTGAATAACTTCAAGTCTAAACTTAGGCACTTCGCAAAAAGGTCTCTTCAGAATAAGCTATGTGAGGTGGTTCACCTAAACAAGCAATTGGAAGACAGTTAATAGGTCTACTGAAGATGTGGAGAAAGATATCATGTTGAAAGATATCGAAGACATTCTCCTTGGTTCCGACACGTTGTGTGTCGTCTAAGTGTAAGGCGCTTCAGGTGACTGTAGCTGGAAATGGCACTGACTCTGTAGGCAAACTTTGGGAGGCTCAGGCTTGCTGGATCAGTTTTCATCCTACCGAGGGGCAGATCTTCACATATTATCGGACCTTGTGGCATTGTGGTTAGCAACACTGTAAAACCCTCGATCTCCGATACCAGAGAGGAGTACGTGTGGATCAGGCTGATAACATGGCTTATGTGAGTTCCTAGAGACATTTTCTGAGATCAGCTTGTCTGTCTCGAAGACAGACATTGTCTTCACCAGCGATTTCAACTCAAGGATGACTGCATAGAGGTAAATCTCACGAGGCTTGATCTCACGTTGTTGAACTCTGGTAATGAAGCGACGTTCAGTGAAACGCGCAAATGAAGTTCTATGATCGACGTGATATATAAGACAAAAACTTAACAAACACAACCTATGTGTTTCTCAACATGCCTACCTCAAAGGAAAATCAGTAGAGACGGCACTGCACGAGGTTGTAGCTGCCATAGAAAAGTATGCACTACAAAGAGTACACTATGGGTGCCTTCTTGCATATTAAAGGAGCATTTGGTAATGTAAACACTGGATCTATAAGGACGACCTTGGACAACGGATTGAGAATATGCTGAAGAGCAGAATTAACAATTTAGAATTTGGGAGAAACAAAGTCAGGAAAACGGTTGTAAGAGGAATTCTACGGGGAAAAGTGAGTAGTCTACGCCGACGACACGGTCATTCTGGTGGTGGGAAACTATGGTCATCGAACTAATGGAGTCGGCGGTGAACACACTCGCAAAAAAGACAACACAAAACAGTTTAGGGATAAAATAGAAAAATTTGGTCTTGCAAGAATCGACGCTGATAGGATACAACTTTCATTCGAAGCTAAATATCTAGGAATCGTCTTAGACAACAAGCTCAGTTGTCACCACAACATAGAAGAAAGAACCAAAAAAGCATTAGGATTACACATTACACATGGTAAATGGTAAAAGTTGTGGACTAAGACCATGCATAACACATTGGATGAACATGGTCAGGACAAGACCCATTCTTGCCTATGGTGCGCTGATATGGCGGAAAGCTGCGGAAACAACTAGTTAAATAAAAACACTCACATAAATTCCAAGACTAACGTGTGTCACAGTATCAGGAGCGTTAAGATGTGCTACTAAAACTACACTAGATATGATGCTCACTCTCCTTCCTCTAGACGAATTCCTTAAATGCACGTCTTCCGAAAACTCGATCAGACTACAAGAATGAGGCTAATGGATGCACCAAAATTTAAGATATGCGTCTATAATGCAGAAGTACGAATTTTAGGGACTACATCGTTCCAAGCGTAGATTTTGATAGGAGTTTTCCTCATCATTTCCTAGCAGACATAACTGGTTAACTAAAAGTGCTACAAACAATGGAAAATTCCACCTCTATGTGGACAGCTCCAATATGGAGAAAGACGCTCGAGCTCGCTTCTACAGTGAAATACTACAGATCCAGGAAACCTTCAAGATTCCGGACGAATGTAGTATTTTTCAGGCAGTAATATTTGCCATTCGTAAAGCTGCACTGGCTTTATAACTCATGGAACTTGATCCCTCAGAGATTTGCGTCTTTGCGCACAGTCCAACAGTCATAAAAGCTTTATCAAGTGAAACCACCAAATCAATAGAGGTACAAAAATGTTGCCAAACTAAAAGTACAGTCTGCGAATCTCATCGAGTGGATATCTGCTAGATACCTGGACACGCAAAAGTGAAAGGAAATGAGAAAGTGGATGACCTATCAAGGGGGGTGTCTCTGTGAACATATAACAACTACTTAAATACACCAATTGAAGCCCAACAAGCATGGATGTGCAGCATTGCCTGTGTCATCTTACGCTCCCTTTGTACAAAGCTCGGACTCAACAAAGAAGGCAGCTCTATCGCTTCAGGTGTCCTAACTCTTCTCTGCCTCATTGACACAATGGCTGGCAGAATAGGAGCCCCTTCTCGTGATTATTGTAGAAGCTCTGGGTGGTTTTCAGCCAACACTAGCTAGGCAGGGCACACCATAATTAAAATAATAATAATACAATACATTAATAAAAATAACAGGGAATCGCAATAGACCAATAGTCCTCCGAGTATTCTTATCCCGTAGGGACTAGCACATCCATTATTACCTACCTACCTACCAATCTGACCCCTAACTTTTTTCTTGAATTTAATGTATAACATCTTCTGCACTCTTTCCAATATTTTAATTGGATGCAACAACTTTGCTGTAGAAAGAGTGGCGGAAGCCATCGAACTCTAAAGATCTAACATCTCCTGAATCAGCACCGAAATTTGCTCTGAATTTATGGGATATGGTAGTGTCACAATTCTAGCCTCCAGGAATCATACACTCGAGAAGACTAAGAGCGGACTAATGTTATTAGTCCAGATTCCGAAGAATAAGACCCAGCTTAACGCGCCAATTTAAGAGGCTTCATTCATTCTCGGATAGAAATGGATTCAATGTTGACGACCCTTGCAAACGTTTAAAGGAAAATGACCTTCGGATCTGTATGTGGAATGTTCGGACCCTTAACAAGCCACGTGGCAATTGGCAGATGACTTTGACTGCTATCACGCAGTTATCAATGCCATCCACCTGACGGACATAAGGAGGATGAAAAACTGTGATATACTCGTATGTACACTGTGGCTATTGCTATAGGGAAAGAAAACAGCAGTTATTCGGATGCGGATTCGGCATAAGTGGCAGACTTAGGCAAGAAGACTAGAGCTTCGCATCAAGGCTAGAATCGCTAACATAAATTTAATATGCGCCCGTCCCCCTATGGAAGACAAAGACGACACTCGATAGGACATACATATGTTCAATATGTCTGTCATTCAAATCATACTCGTACTAGGCGATTCTAAAGCCGGGATAGGAAACGAGGACGTCTATGGTAGGACAGTTGGTAAGCTAACCTACGCGACACGGCGCCTAGCAACGGACTTGGGCTTATTGGCTTTATCGCGGGATGAAGTAACACTATTGGAAGCATACGATGTCCTCATCTCAATACACCAAATTGATCATTACAATCGTCGTAAGACTATCTCCAGTATTCTAAAGGTTCGAACCTTCCTGGAAGCCAACATTGATTCGGATCAAAATCTTTATGCAGCCACGGTACGAATGAGAAGGAAAACTTACTGCGAGTAGGTATAATGTAGAAAAACGGCAATCGCAAGAGACCGCTAAAATTTCTCAACAATTCGTATGCCGCGAGCTTCAGGTACAGAAGGCCAGTGGCAAAGCTTCCGATGTGCTATCAGAGACGACGCTGGGTTTCACCCCACGACCATCAGAAATTCCTGGTTTGATGAAGAAAGCCGGGTGGGAAACACACGCAGCTATACACGAAGCGTACAAAGCGGCGCTGCATAGAACGACGAAAGCCGCTCATGAGACCTAGGAGCATAAGAGACAGGAAGTACATCGGATTCTCCGGAAGAGGAAAAAAGACACGAGGAGCGCGCAATCGAAGACATTGAGAGTTTGTACTACAGGAATATCCTAGGAAAGTTCTACTAAAATGTAAAAGTTACGTGAACGTAAAAAGACAAGAAAACCCGTACGGAAACCTTTGGAGATGCAGAAGGAAACTCTGTAGTAGAGCCACTGTCGATGCGAAGAATATGGGAAAACTTTTTCCGCAGAATGTATAACGTCAAAGAAGCCCAACATCGCTCCATCAGGCAGAATACTCGTAAATCATTCAACTTAGACAATGGTAGCCTAAAAATCCCACAAGCATCTGGACCTGACGGCTTACAGGCCGAGCTATTCAAATCTGCTGGAAAACTATGTGGAGAGGATACACCAACTCATTTCTCAGACCTGATCAGAAGAGTGTATGTCTGATGAATGGAACCTCAGCTTAGTTTGCCTGATCCACAAAAAAAGAGACCGGCTGAACTGCGCCAACTACAGAGGTATAAGTCCCTCAACATCCAATGAAATCATATCAGCGCAGTTTCAGACCAGGAAAGTCCACAATCGACCAAATCTTCACATTCCGGCAGATCCTGAAAAAAAAAACTAAAGAGATTAAGACGAGCCTCACCATCTTCTCATCGATTTTAAGTCCACATAGGACAGCATTTATAGAGACTAGCTATATAGAGTCATGTCTGGATTTGGCATCTCTGTCAAACTCGTCCGCCTGTTCAGATTGACGATGAAGAACACTCACTACTCCGTCTAGGTCGGTAACGACTTATCCGAGACCTTTGAAGTCAAAAGAGGTTTCAGACAAGTTGAGTCATTGTCATGTTACTTCTTCAACATCATGCTTGAAAGAATTGTGCGGAACTCGTAAGTGAATACTGGAGGCAGAATCTTTCAAAAATCTCTGCAACTAACAGCGTTCGTCTATGAGAACTCAGCGGCCTATCACCGGTGCGTTTGCTAGTATTGAAACGGAAGCTGCCAAAATGAGTTTAGCAGTAACTGCCTGTAAAGCCAAGTAATGCTGTCAGCAAGAAAGGGACACACAATATCGACGAATTAAACAGAACGTCACAGTCGACATATAAAATTCGAGATAATAAGGAACTTTGCCTACCTCGGCTCTGCTACAAATTCTACCAATAACACTTCAGCAGATGTAAAACGAAGAATTACTCTTGCCAATCGCTGTTTCTTTGAGGTAAGAATGCCATTGAGTCGTAAGGCCTTATCCCGAACAACTAAGGAGACTCTATATAAGACGCAGTCCTCCTTCACGGTGCTGAAGCGTGAACTCTATCGAAAGCGGATGAAGATATTCAAAGTCGCTTCAAGAGGAAAATCCTTCGAAAAATATTCGGCCCCGTTTGTGTTGTCGGGATTTGGAGGAGACGATGTCTTCGAATCTATTCCGGAGTTACAAAACAATAGAGAAAGACCTCACCGTAGGTTGTGCGCACAAGTAGAAGGGGATTTTAGCCGGCTTTGAGGGTGCAACTGTAGGTAGTTAGCTAAATACTTCGTTACCTGCAGAGGCTGGTAAATTGAGGTCCAGGTTCATTCAGAACTGTAGCGACACCTAAGTCTTGCATTCTCCATTTTGGTCTGCTTTAAAATTTTTACATCTTAAGCTATCAACTTCTCTCATAAATCTCTTCTCCAATACGAGTATGCAAAACGGTAGTAGGCAAGGCGATTCAACCTCATGCGCCTTCTCCAACATCGTACTTGATGGAATTCATTTCTAGACTTGTTAGTCTAGAGCTTGAGTGATCGAATAGGATTTACGATTCTGGTTGTACGAGTGGCTTTCACCACCATGGGTTCGATATCAAGACCATTGTCATGGCAAGGAACATTATATGAACTATAACTAAACGATTGATATTTTTAGCTTTGAGGATGTAGGCAGCTCTTACATTCTTCAGTGTAGAGGGACTTAGTATCTGTAGGCTGTGCTGATATTGTTCTATGGAATCCTAATTGCTAATTTCGGCTTTCCATTGCTTCCAAAGCACACCCAGTTCAACATTGTTTTCCACCTATACCATAACGTGGATAAGGTTTACTTAATTTCTACAAAAGACTGTCCTATTCCGTTCAATTAAATTACTGAAAATGGGCTATGGAAGAGTATCGATTCGATTTTATACAGCTTATTCGTAAACGAGTGTACTCGTATATCATGCGACGGGGACTAGGAAATTTTATTAATTTCCGTACTCCATAATAAAGTCGAAATCTCTGATTTGCTCTGATATATTCAACCTTAATACCCGTTTAGAAGTTTCCTGAAAACATGTTCATCTAACTGGATTTAAAGGCTTTCGAGCTTAATGAAATATGTGGATTTAAAATTTCAAAATATACTTTTGGTCCAGAGGACGGGAGCGGATCTATACTCTGCTTTTGTTTCAAGTTGAAATCTCTTTTTTTCGGAACATCGGTAGTCTGTATAGTCAAATCGTAGAAAAACCACTGGGATTGTGGATCAAATACTAGTACATTCAGTCGGTTGCTGTACTTTTCAAATGATCAGTTGGCCCTAGCCTGATGACGTCCATCCGCGAACGATTGCACGTTGTTGTTATTTAGAAATCCTTTCCCCATACACAAAGCACTAAAAGAGCTTTCGACACCTCGCAGTACAGTCTTCGACTTCGTTAGAGTCTTTAAATCGTCATTTGGAAAATTTTGGTAGACCTCAAGGCAGTCGGTGAGCCTTTTCGTCTGCACTTACATTACATTTCGTCTGTCAGGCTTACATTTTTCACGTGATTCATCATGTGCTTCATTCTAAATATTCTTCTTTTGCAAAAGTTGTAGATGCAGGAGGCATTTCACCATAATCTGGAGGTGATGGCGGTTGTGGTGTATTTTTCGAAGTTGTCTTAGCCACAGTCATCTAGTCAAATTTGGAGCTTGCGCTGAAGAAACGCCTCAACATTTTATAGAATGACTCTAGACTTCGATCTGGTTATTTCAACAGGAACCAGAATTCGACAGGAAAGTAACTCCAATCCATCAATGAAAGGACGAAAACTCTATTCATGTTTGAGATAAACTAAAACTTTGGGTGTTGAGCCAACACGAACAACAACCCTCAAAGTCCCATCATTTTAAGGAGATGATAAGAAAATCAGTTCTACCAAATTAATTAAGAAACTCTATAACAGAATACGTTTCAAACAAATTGCAGTACTTCCTGCAACACGGAACAAAAGATCCCTTTTTCCAACTCAAGAAAGTTCCATGGTGCTCCTCCAAGAGTTTCGAAATGAAATCTTTAAGCAACTACCATCTAGCCGCGATGGCGGCTACAATCGCTTCCGGATTGCGTTTGCTCTAACATCTCTTTTTCTCTTTATTTTCTACAAAGATAACCCTTACCGCACTCTAAAAGGAACAGAAACAACCTTTTTCCACAAATTTAAAGTTTTTCGCCCGATTTTACCGTACTTTGTGGATGGGATGGGATTTCCAAAAATGAAAGAAAAATAACAAGAAAAAGGGAACAGAAAACTCCTTTATCACACTGATGCTGCAACTAAAACTAAAAACGGATTTTTACTTCAAAAACTTTCACGTCCTTTGTGTGCAGTCTTACCGAATACACGGAAATTTGCTTTCGCGACAAATTTCAAACTGAACCCCGGTAACAACTAACCAACTAACCAACCAACGAACCTACCAGCCAGTTAGGTCCTCTACCTACCTGGAAGCAAAAGTTCCATCCTTTACCACAAAAAGCTTAAAGACGAAACATCCTAAGAAAAGAAACATTTTACAATGACTCTACGTTGTTTTTTTTTTTGTTTTTTTTTTTTGGAAACCGCCCGTGTCTCTCCCTCCAAATGAAATTAATGAAAAAACCAAGAATCATCCCAAGGGATGCAGCGGGAGGATGACAAACAATGGACTGACACAGGAAAGTGATAAAACTACAGGAATACGGTATGAGAAATCCTTAATGCCCACGAGGATTTACAGCTTCTTTTCGGGGCTTTCTTTAATTTCTCTACATCTTTCCTCATTGACCAGGACCCAGACATGAGTAGCGAACAAAAAAAGTAAAAACACAAAAAAACACAGAAAAAGGAATGGAAATGACTTCCAACGATTAACGGCCCCGTGGTGGCTTCCTTTCTAAGGATTTCTTAGAAGAGCCAAATTCACTTCACCGTCATCGTCATCGTCGTTGTCGTGGTTTTAGTTCGTAGTCGTAGTCATCCTTGTCGCTGTCCTTTAAGATGCTTATCTAGGTGCCAGGATAATTGAGCATAAACGCCCCTCAAATTAACACAAGACAAGATAGCCCAGCCGCACCGTTGGCCTGGATTGGGTAGACACTTGGTCAGTTCAGTCTAATGCTTAACCAAACTCCCTTTGGCAAGCAAAAAGGACCTTCGAAACTTAATAACAATTCGCAACGGTTAATTAAAGAGCAGAACCTTTAATTAACTTCTTACACGGGGATTTTATCCACGGAGGAGTTATCCATTTAAAGAAGCGTTGGGTGTGTTATCATAGTAAAAGAATCATCCTCCCCCACCCCAAGGACTTAATCCCTCTGCAGGATATTCACGAAGTATTGTACTATGAATATGAATCTTCATCTTCACTTAGAATTTATGAGAAGCTTCAAATCAATACGAGATATTTCCATTGGATCTTAGAAAGCAGCTTATAAATGAATTTCCAATGGTCGGTCGATATGTATGTGGTGCTCCTAGTGGTCATGGCCAAAAAATGGACCATTCTGATGCTGAAATTCTGACCCTCTACCAAACATGAAGAAGCACTTCGATTTTCCACCCACATTCACTTGAAATGTGCTCTGGGGGATGTGGTGTGGCAAGTGCTATTGACTACGAGGAGAGAAATGCTCGAGTCCTATTATTTACTGTGTGTGTTGGAACGGAATCCTTTTGAGTACGGACAGACACAACTTGAAACGGAAATGTGCGGCTAGTGAGAGCAGCGCAATATCTAACCGAGTGCAATGGCAGAGTTTATTAGTGAGACTCGCATGTCTGACCGGCATTAATCCACTCCACATGCAATAGGATACTTAACTGTGCTTAGTTTATTGAGTGAGTTTAGGGATTCTTTTTCCACTCCTCCAGTTCCTTTTATTTTTTTTTTTTTTTTGCTCAAACATCCGCTCATGGTTGCAGATATGCTTGATGTTTGTTTGAGGAGCAATACATCAGGACGAGTGGAGGTGGGTAAGGACCTACCATCATGACGTACGTGTATAAACAGTGCCAAGAGGAAGTGACGATATCTTAATTAAATTAATGAGTTATCCATAAGATTGTGATTGTATAAAGGTAAAAGGTTTAACTTAGAGTACGATAGTTAGGATGGACTTTTGAATGAGCTGACATCAGCCATGTGAAGAGTACCATGGAAGTTGACATTTATGTTCTGCCGTAGACCTAGAATGGGTTATAGGCATTGTTGATAATTTTAACGAAATATTAATTTGTTAAATTCATGTGTAAAATCATACAAACCAAAACATACATATATACCACCATACATGATTTCATGACCTTGACTAGCAGCGATGACGATGGCGCAATTCCAAGAGTGGGTGATGTGGTATAAGGTGTGCCGTGTGTGGTGTGTGATGTGTGGTGTTTTTATGTTTTGTGTGTTTTTTTTATTAATTGAATATTTTAATGGAAACTAAGTGTGACTTTGTTTCATTTATGTATTATAAATGTTCACTTGTTACAATCTTACTCGTAACTGTATGAATATGAATGTCTCAAAAATGTGTGTACTGTACAAGGTTAAAATGTGTATATAAAATGTGTGTGTAAACGAATGTGCAATTGTTATAATTTATGTATGAAAGGAAATTGACTGTGCTTATTGACAGCTTGATCAAGAATACCGTGAAGCGGCAATGCATGGTTTAAGGAAAGCAAAAGTTAGCGTTACAATTTTGTGCAAAAATATTAACTGTACAAATATATTAGAAAATCATAAATAAACGATAGTGGAAAGCTAATGTTGTAATAAGGTTCGTTTGGCGATGTTTGGAATTTCTGGTATGTGCTTTACATTTTCGAACATCCAGCCCCCCCTAAAAGACTATGGTCTTTTAGTAATGGGCAAAGGTGCAACCTTAATTATAGGTCGAAAATAGTCTCCGAATTTGGTTCTGATGGTTACAACCCTGCATTTGTTGTCACTTCCGAGATGAGTTTTTATAATGCGACCAATGATCCACTTGGATGGAGGCAAGTTGGGCTCCTTCAATAAGACGACATCATCCACTTCGAGATTAGGCTTATGTTTTTGCCATTTAGAGCGTTGCTGCAAAGACGTGAGAAACTCGTTATGCCAACGTTTCCAAAAGCCTTGCTGCATTGCCTGTAAAAGAGACCAATTAGTGGTTATTGAAATATGCGAAAGATCATCAGGCTGGGGAACTGCGGAGTATGCTTCCCCTATCAAAAAATGAGAAGGTGTGAGGGCTATAGGGTCAAGGTCAGATGTCTGCCATAAGGTTCTATTTTCGAAAGCAAGGTGTACATCTCCTCATAGATAAGTTTAGTGTCTCCAGTTACTCGTTTACGATGTAATTTAATCGATTTTACACCAGACTCCCACAAACCTCCAAAATGGGGTGAGGAGCGTGGTATAAATCTCCAGTTGATGTTATCTTTGGCTAAATAGTCGATGGTAATGGTGCGATATTGTTGACTGCAAAGGTGTTGATAAAGCTCGTTCAGAAGCCGCCTTGAGCCATGAAAATTTATCCCGTTATCACTCCAAATCTCGGTCGGCTTCCCACGACGGCCTACAAGGCGATCCAAGGCCAAAAGAAATGCAGCCCTTGACAAATCACCAACGAGTTCTATATGAACCGTCTTTGTTACGAAGCAAACGAATAGAGCTGTATACCCCTTTTGGAATTTTGGATTTCTTCCTCGATTTAAGCGCAACGTGATTGAGACAGCATAATCGCAGCCGACCTTGATAAATGGACGCGATTATCGAACGAGTTCGATAGGAAGACTTCCCATTAGTTGTTTAGCTGTCGACTGTCTTCGTCGGAATCATGTTACACAATCATGAACAAAGATTTCACGGCAAAGATTTCTGCCTCCAAGAATATAAAATGAGTATTTGGTTAGAGCGAATAAGAGAGATACACCCGCATGCAAATGTTTTTTATGTAAGTGCCTTACGATAAGTTGTGATATTGGATGGGACTTGCACAAAAGAATAGGATCCTTTTCGGATTATGTTAAGTTTCAATTTTCAATGCGGCCGCCAGCTCGAAGCACACCAAGAGAATCGATGAATGGGCTTAACGACAACAGTTTGTTTTTCGATGGTAACTCTGAGTTTTGTTTTATGCCAAGAATTTCATTCCGGAATAACGAATATTGTGTACTCTTGATAAGTTGAATTTTTGCTAGTGCTAATACTGTAGTTTGTAGAGCTTCTAATTGGCGAATGTTTATTGATACACGACAATGGTTGAAGAGACGTATAATGTAGGAAGTAACGCGAACCGATTTATACCAACTTGATGTATTGAGCAAAATACCTTCGAATATATTCAATGCTACTGTAGTTGATACAAGTACCTGTGCTGGAGATGCTTTCCTCTCTTCCAGATGAACAAAGTCTATGTCCTCGATTTTGTAGCGCGATGAGGGCCACTGACTCCTTTCTTCACTCAGCCATCGAGGTCCATTCCACCATATTTCCGCTTGCAACAATAAAGATGGTGATATTCCACGCGTTGCCACACCTGCAGGATTAAAAGTTGAACGTACGTGATTCCAGGAATTGATTGGAACTGATGTAAGGATTTCCGATGTCCTGTTTCCTATAAATACCGACCATTTTTTTTGAGGGGCCGATAGCCAATGAAGTACTCTTGATGAATCGGTCCAAGCAAAGATTTTTATGTTAGGTTCCTGTAATGAGATCTTGATTTTAATCAAAAGACGCGTTAATAAAAGAGCACCACATAATTCAAGCCTCGGGAGAGGCAACACCTTTAAGGGAGCGACCTTAGTTTTGGCTGCGACTATAGTAACCGATTTTCAGTTATCTGTATTAATGCGTCTGCAGTACACGACTGCCGAATAAGCATCTATCTATGCGTCGCAGAAACCATGAAACTCGCACTTCTCCTTATTAGTTATCATAATTCTTGGAACCGATATCAATTCGACGAGGGGTAATTCATTTCTCATTGTATTCCATTGCTTTGCCAAATCGTCAGGTACTTCTTCGTCCCATTTAAGCTGCATTCTCCAAAGCTCTTGGAACATGATTTTAATTGCTATAACGATTGGCGAGAGAAAACCAAGGGGATCAAAAATTCGAGAAGCGTCGGAGAGTATTCGTCGTTTTGTAGATGTGCTTGAATGTGGTAACTTGACCTTGTATGAAAAGCAATCGCGCGATGGACACCATTGTAAGCCAAGCATCTTGACAGCATTTGAATCTTCGAAATCAACTGGAGATAATTCCCGTTGATCTTCAGGTATTGAGATTAGAAGTGGCCAGCAATTCGTTGTCCATTTACGCAAATTAAACCTTGCGGATTTTAAATCATCAACTAACTCTGAACGTAGGGCAATGACTTCTTCAATAGTGTCTGCGCCGGTTACAACGTCGTCGACGTAAAAATCATTCATGATCGTTGCTGACGCACGTGGATGTGTCTTTGCTAAATCTACAGCTAGCTGCTGTAGAACACGTACTACAAGAAATGGGGCAGCTGGGATTACATACGTAACAGTGAGTAGGCGATAATGTCGTAGAATATCTTCTGGGTTTTTGCGCCAAAGAATCCTTTGATAATCAGTGTGTTGTCGTAGAACGAACATTTGTCTGTACATCTTTTCGATGTCACCTGTAATTAGGTACGCATGACGCCAGGATCTTAGACAAATATAAAATATGTCACGTTGAATAGTGGGACCAACAAGCAAAGCATCGTTTAGAGACATTGAGTTATACGATTTGGCGGAGGAATCAAAAACGACTCGTATCTTTGTGCTACTACTGTCGGATTTAAATACGGCATGATGCGGTAGTTAGTAGTTAGATTGGTTTGCATTTTGCGAAATTTCAGATTGGGAGATTTCTTCCATATGCCCAAGTGTCAAATATTCATTAATAAAAAACGAATACTAGTTTTTTAAATCAATGTTTGAATTCAATTTCCTTTCGATTGAGTGAAAACCGTTGAGGGCGATGTGGTACGAATTTCCAAAATTAAGCTCGATACAAGGCTTAAAGGCAATTAAACCTCATATTTGCCATCTGCTCGCCGAATATGGGTTGCAACGAAATTTTGTTCGGCTAGTTGCTCATCTAGCGATGCAGGTGGATCAGAAGACAATTCTTCCAATCTCCAGAATCGTTCTCAATCAAATTCCGGACTTCTATCTAAACGAGTACAATGATTACTTATTTCAGATTCCTACTGGCGAGAACTGCGAATAGCAGATATAATGGAGTCGAATATGGTTGGTATCGATACTAAGCCTACGTCAATTTGTGTTCTTTCCGTCCCTTTAATGATACTGAAGAACTTATCGGCTCCTAGCAAAATATCTATTGCACCAGGTTTGTAAAATTGAGGGTCCGCGAGATCGATTGGGAATTTGTTGAAAGAAATGAAGTCAAAGCCAATCGGTGGAAGAGAGGAGGATATTTTAGTTAACACGTAGCAGTTGGCTTCGACGTAATCGGAATTATGTCGCGAATTGATTTTTAACTTTATTAATCCGTTGGTTACTCCAGCTGATGTGGTGGCGATTCCCAGAATTGGAACACGATATTGCTTTCGAGGCAATCCTAAGCGTTGAGACTTGCTCAGTTATAAACGACACTTGGGACCCGGAATCGAGCCCAATCCTGACGATGATATTATTTCTTTGTATGTCCTTGATTAATGCAAGCGCAGTGGGTAGGATGGTTGAAATGCGGTGGTTAGATTTTAGAGCTTGGATTAGGGTGGACAACTTCACCTTGTGGAAAAGAATCGGTTTGGCTTTGTGCTGGTAGATTGAGATGCACCAATGTACGGTGACGCGAGTTACATTGGCGACAAGAAAAGTTCGATCTGCATCTATTTGATGTATGGCCTCGCCTCAAGCAATTGAAGCAGAGGGATTTGTTCTTTACGAATTCGCGACGATCTGCTATGGGTAACGATTTAAATTCTTCGCAGCGAGAGAGGGTATGTTCACGTTTGCACTTTGGACAATCTTGCGCAGGTTCTACTAAGTGTGAATGAATGACACCTGAACTTCTGTTCCGAGTTTGCGATCGAGAATTTGGTATACACGACTCAAGACAGGACCACCGTTTTTGCAAAAAAGTTAAAAGCTCATCAATTTCACAGTCAGCTCTTGACCCAACTTCTTCTGCCCAAGCTTGTTTTGTCTCGTAATCTAATTTTTGGATTAATAAATAGATAAGCCACGGGTCGCGACCGTTTGAATCTAATGCGTTGAGTCCGCGCACTGCTTCGTCTGCCTCGTCAGAAATTTTTCGGAGCATGTGGATATTTGGTTATGTGCACGAGGGCAGCGATAAGAAAGACTGTATGAAGGATTGAACAATTAGAAATTTTTCATCGTATCGTCCTTCTAATCGTTCCCAGGCTTCAATATAATTCGACTCAGAACGCGATATGTGTTTTATTAAGTTTGCTGCATCACCACGCAAAAAAGATTTAAGATAGTGAATTTTTTGGTGCACGTAATGGATGTATTGGAATCTGCTGTTGCAGTAAGCAGGTCGCGGAAGGCTTTATAGTCTCCGGTAAAATTAGGAATAGTTATTTTAGGCAAATGTACGGATTTTGGTGGAACGACATTTGAGGTATCTTTAATTGATGACGAGCTTTGCATAAGTTCACGATTTTCGAGTTGTTGTTTTGCGGGTTGTGATTCATCCTTTAAACGTTTTATCGCGTCAGAAAAAAGCGAATGAGCATAAAAATATTTTTCTTCATATTCCGGAAACTCAGGTTCACGATCAATGTAATCAGGGTTTTCGATAAAGTTCAGGAGTTCATTTTGTAGGGTAACAAATTCTTGAAATGCTTCATCAAGAATTTTTATACGAACTTCAAGGGTTGACAGGGAAATAGTTTCATCAATCGTATCAGCGAATGTTACCAACGACGTAAGAAAACCCTTTACACGGCCGCGTTTCGCAATGACCTTATTCATTTTTATTGATATGAATTAACGGATGCTAAATAAAATAATTCAGAAGGGTTCAATATAATGGAACGAACAAGTTTATGAGCGCGACACGATTTAAAAGCTTGTTCCGCGATGACGATGGCAAAATTCCTAGAGTGGGTGATGTGGTATATGGTGTGCCGTGTGTGGTGTGTGATGTGTGGTGTTTTTATGTTTTGTGTGTTTTTTTTTTATTTAGGACGTTCAGGATTTTAAGGATTAAGAACCCCTTTAGAAGGGAGACACTAGAGGATAACCGCGAATTTTTTACAGACTATTCGGGAGCAAGATATCAATTTGATTACAAACGGCAAAGTGTTGCCGTCAGCAGTTGTATTCCTGGAAGTTCCAGACGTAAATAACAATTCTAATCGCAGTCGAAGACTGCTTAGAGAGTTCTTTAAAAATATCGTGGAATCCTGAACGAATAAGCACACTAGTCAGCCTTGCATTTTTTTGGGAGTAGCTAAAGTGTGCACTTAGCTTGGCTATCGCCACAGACAGATATGAGTTTTCTTTCTTTACCACCCCTGCAAACGAAACAAGGACAACGAACTTTGTATTTACACGCGGAATAGACGACGTGCAGTCGAACAACAAAAACCTGAACTGCAGCCGAAAGAAATACGATGGGATGGCCCAGACAAAAAGATGGTGAAAAACTGCAACATCTACTGCAGCGATTGTTATCGACGGAAAAAGCAGCGCCTATTTGTATGCGAATTCGTTGTTAGACGCTGACTTAGGCAAGAAATCTTAAGTTTCCGGCATGTTAACGAGCGTCTCGTAACAATCCGTATTAAAGCTAAATTTTCTAACATTTTCCTTTTCATTTGCCGCGCACGCCCCCGCAGAGGAGAAATATGACGACACTAAAGATAGCTTCTACGAGCTCTTGGACAAGACCTACGAGCAATGCTCTAACTATGACTTTACAATTGTCCTCGGCGATTTTAATGCAAAGCTAGGAAGAGAGGGCATCTTTGGCAGGGTGCGGAATGTAAAGCCCGAATCACATCGACTTTGTGGCGGGGCGAAACATTGTTGTAGCTAGCAAGCAGTTTCCGCATCTCAATATTCACAACGGGACTTGAAGAACTCATAATCAACCAACCGTCAAGCATATTGACCACATTCCGATTGACGGAAAGCACTCGTCCTGTACTATATTATGAGTGTCTGAGCATTCCGAGGAGTCAACATCGAATCGGATAATTACATTGTTATAGCCAAAGTACGGCTGCGGATATCCCGAACTTCGCAAAGACAAGCTAATACTGTGGGGATGTTTGAAGTCGGATGACTACAATTCCAATCTTCCTTAATCTCTTCAGAGGTCCTATGCCATCAGCATCAAGTATCGAAGATCAGTGGTAACATTGCTGAAAAGCAATGACGTCTTTGACGTGTTAGGTTTCAGATAGCTACCACAACGAAACCCCTGATTTTACGTCGAGCGACGGCAAGCACTCGCAGCTAACCAAAAGGCATAGAAAGCAGCGCTGAATAGAAGGACTATAGTAAAAGAGAAGAGACGAATTGCAGTCTATGTTGAGGACTTGAAAAGAGCATTTCTGTAGACTATAGACTAAGGACACATTGAAATAGATGAATCATGATGGCTACAAAAGGCTTTAGGCGGTAACATAATACAGCAAAAGAAGCTGTTGAAAAAACCGCTGAAATTTCGTATTCCAGAGGGTATCATTTCTTAATGATCAGGCCAGTGATTTGAGGATTGATTTATGAGACGTTGCCGCACATTCCTTGTATAACATATGAGCTGGTGTATGCTTTTCACCAAGTCATTTCCCTCTGATTTTAAACTCTCGAGCGTGTTTCTTCGCGCTTCTTTTTTTCGGTTTTCTTAGGCATCCCGTCTTATTCTATTCGTAGAGCTAGCGTTTGCAGTACCACACAGTTCAAGCTGCATGTGTTTCATGAAAATATCTTCAGCAACAGATGATTATTCTATTCTAATAACATGTTCCTTAGCGGAAAAAGTTCATTAAAGCTTCCTCGCCAATCTGGTTAATGTTTTAAATTCTTCAGCTCATACAAGAACGTGATACAGCCTATAGGAATTGGAAACGGTTCAAGATCAAAGAACGATCAACGAAATTTCGTTGTTTCAACAATTTTTTTTTATTGGAAAATTGCGTTTAGTGACGAGGAACTCTTCTGGATCAATAGTTTTGTGAAGTAAGGCTATTCAGAAGATTCACATAAGGCTCAATTGCCCCCTGTCTTCACGGTGGCAGAATCATTTAGAAAACAATGGCCAGCGATACCGGACAATGATGAGAGATTACTTGTATTTCTTGCAAAACATATGCGACATTCATCGGAAAAGTATATAGTTCACCATAATATAGATCAGGCAACTTGACGCCACTTGATGACTTCATGTGGGGCTGTCTAAACTGTTTGGCGTGTCTGGCTGAGGCAAGCTATACAGGCACCCGGAGTCAATTTTCGTCGCGGTATTGATATAATAGGGCCCTAGATTCCCAAAATTTTCATTGCTCTGAAGTCGTGTTCATATCGTAATATCATGAACTATTTTTTATAATGAACCAGGATATTGGAAGTAAACTCAATTCTTGGCATTATTGTTCAAAATAATCTACAGGCCGCAGTCCAGCATATAGCAATTCAGTGTACTGGCTCTAGCGTATTAAAATCCCTTGGAATATCACCTGGTCATCAGCATCAATCTGAAGTGGAAGAAAAGGATTCAAACTTTTATAGACTGAGTGATTTAAATGTATGAAATACTCAACATTTTAAAAAATAACAATTATCAAGCCAAACGGTTTTTCATTATATAAATGAAAAAAATATAATCTCACACTATAACCACGTTAAAGCAAAAAATTTCATTAACTCGTAATTCGAATAGCAACGTTTGAATTCTCACCAATGACGGCAAATGAAATTATATTGAATAAGCCACTCAAAGTAAAATATTAATTGAATCTCTTCGAATTGAAGTTAATCACTTGAATAGTCAAAGGATTTAATGTTAAATGGAATTTATTTTATGGACCCACCAAAACAGAAACGTCCGCAGTCTACTCGTATACAAGCCCTGCACTCGTATATATGTATATACGAGAGTCTTTTCGATAGTTTTTCCGTATGAATTTATTAATCTACAAATGATAAGTACCTCTTTGGAAGTCGCTGCTTATTATAACCTTGAGGACGTTTAAAATTTGTAATCAAATAAGGTTTAAAGCTGATTTATTGTAAAGAGTCTTTCATTAAGCGCTTCCTATCTTTAAATTTAAATGTAACAAAGTGTGTGTGAGATATCATCGAAATTTTTTATTCGTTTAAAAGATCTATCGATGCCATTATGTATGGAATATAACATCGTACAAATATCCGCCGCGGCTTCTCTAGGTGGCGCGCATCCGAAATGTCCAATTTTCCATGACTCTGGCGCGTAAATCAGGCTAAATTTGATCGATGGCTTGGGTTATGTTGGCTTTGAGGGCCGCTGTTGTTTGTGGCTTATTCGCACAGACTTGTAACTTCAGAAAACCCCACAAGAAAAAGTATAACGGGGTCAAATCGCACGATCTATCTCGGTGGCCAGTTCACATCACCTCCACGTGAGATGACCATGCTCTCGAATCGTTCGTGCAGAATTTCCAATGCCGCGTGAGCTGTGTGGCATATAGCACCATCCTATTGAAATCACATGTCGTTGGTGTCCATATCATCCAATTCAGGCCAAAAGAAGTTGGTAGAGTAAAATCGGGCATCGTGGTACAGTGGCATATCTCGATTTGTTTTTAATATTTTTGCAAAGAAGGGAAAATCGGCTAATGTAGTATAGTTAAGACCGGCTAATGTGGTATAGTGTACTACACTAACCGATACTATTTTATTGGGAAATTTTTCGAAATTGGTACTTTTGCTCATCCTAGATAACCATGCCTAAAACAGGAAAAATCAGGAAATGGGACAAAGCTGATATGGAGAAAGCCATTAAAGCAGTCAGAGATGGGCAAATGGGCATAATGCTTGCATCTAAAACATTCTTAGCTCCACATACGACGCTGCAGAGAATGGCAAGAAGTGAAAAACCCATTGACCATCTGCTTTTAAGCATCTGGCCGAAAGCCAGTATTTAATGAAGTTATTGAAAATCAGCTTGTAGATGCACTAGACTATGCTTGTTTCTGGGGGCTTACAAGCCTTTACATACGATCACTAGCATTGCAAATAGCGAAAATAAATAAAATACTCAACATGTTCTCAGTTTTGAAGGAGTGTGCTGGGAAAGACTGGTTTTTTGGATTTTGCCGAAGACATAAGGGGAGGTTAAGTTTGCGAACGCAAACAGTCGCAAAAACGTTGAACTATTTTATAACTTGCTCGAACAAGAATATGAAAAATGTAATTATCCGGCTGGTCCCATTTGGAACGTCGTTGAAACTGGGCTAGGCATTGTTCAAACCAAACAACCAAAAGTGTTAGGCCGAAAAGCGACAGATAGGTGCCATGACATCGGCTGAACGAAGCTCACTTATAATGGTAGTAAATTACATGAGCGCAGGTGAAGGTTTCATCCCAACATATTTTATCTTTCCGAGAAAAAATCTACATCCTCTTCTGGTGAAAGAAGCAACTCCTGGTGCGAAGTCTTCATGCCATATATCTGGATGGATACAAGTCCCCATATTCACAGAATGGTTTAAACAATTTTTATCTCAGACGAAACCCTCAAAAGTTCTCCTTATATTGGATGGGCACTATAGTCACAGATATCTCTTGTGTATTACGTAGGTACCTGCCGTGAAGGCTTAGGCCTACGGTGCGTCTTCGCACAAGATATCAAAACAATGCGTTTATAAGCGCCGCCCTTCGGGTAGTACTAGTACTACCACTAGTACCAGATTCGAAGTCATGTGTAAGGCACGAACTTCCCCTTTGGTGAAGGGTCGAGGCCTATCTAATACCTCTGCCATTCTGTGGGTCATGGCACCCGGTTGAAATGCAACTCCACATCGAGCAAACCAGATGGTTCCATAGCAATCCCATGGTTGAGCACAGATCGTAGCACACTACCACATATGCTAAGCCATAAGATGTCCAAGCTTCATTCGGTCTACTCTCCCCCCGATTTTGGGTACAAACCTACAGCCACCACGATACTCCCACAAGGGGGCCAACTCCTAGGTCAGGCCGGAACCATAGTTCCGGGAGCTCCTGGCCTTCCGTGGTACCAGAATATAGCTTCCGATCGAGCTTCGCAACCTTGCGGTTACTTCCAGTTGGGCACCTCATTGCCCAGGACTGGCGGCCTTTCAACAAATTACAAATTCTGCGTATTCTATTAAATGCCTCCTTTGCAAAACTATGGGTTCTTTCGAACCATACGGTATCAGTGATAATTCCACTGACATCGTAGGCCTCACCATTAAAGGTGATTCCCGTAGCCTGCAAGTCCCTAATGTCAGCGTAATTGGGACACTCACATAGGACATAAAGCCAGTCCACATGAACAACTCGCAACCCCGCTAAGCCCTCTCTTATGCAAGAATGCATTAAGAGAGCCATGTCCGGTCAACAAAAAGCCCAGGCTGAGGGTAAAATTGCGTTCAGGAAATATTCTCATCTAGATTGCTATCTAAATAGAACACATGAGTGTAGCAAGGTTTTACGCTGTTTCAGAGATAGGCCATCCACTTCTTCCGGGGAAACCCAGACTTGCCTATTCAGATTGAGACCTTTTCTGATCTTGAAACCAATACCACGACGTATTACTTCCAGATCCAGAGGTGGTACTCCTAGCAACACCTGCATTGCCTCTGTGGAGGCGGTGTGGCACACAGGTAAACACCCAAGCAAGGCCAGAGTCATAACCCTGTCGTACCATACCGATGCTCCATATGTTGCACAAGCAACAAAAAGGCCATCATATATGAACTCCTGTTGAGTCCCCAGTCAGATCGCAAAATGCGCCTTACCTGACCTACAGCACTCAGCATGCGTTGTCTGATTCGAAGCAGGTGAGGCATGAAGTTCATACACTCACCCATCGTTATGCCCAGATATGTGACCACCGTTCAAATGTATCGCAGGAGCCCGACTTGAATTAAATTTGCCCTTGAGCTTCATTAAAACAGTCGTATCCTGCGACACACTTACCTCAACGCTTTCTCCACATTCAGCAACGACTGCTAGAGCTCTTTTTCCTAATACGTCGATTTGGGCCCTGGACTGACCTTCAAGGATGAGGAGTAGGTCATCTGCGTAGGGGCAGCCACCAAGAGAGCTCATTTAGTCGCCACAAGAGTGGATCCATCATCAGGTTCCAAATAAAAGGACCACAGATGGATCCCTGAGGGCCAATCGTATCGTGCGTATTTACCACACTTGCTTGTCTGTCGGAAAAAATAGCTTCCCCAAAGCCCAATTTCCCGACAGCCCAATTCCTGCAACCTAGTTACTATTTTCTGCCAGTTCAGGTTAGCAAAGGCACCTTTGAAATAAATAAAGATGCCTATATCCACCTTGGCTTTGCTTCTCAGAACTCTGTCTTTTAGGGAAGACTATGCATCCTCGACACACTTGCCTTTTGTAAAACCGAATAGGAAGGGTGACATTGGTTCCGCCATGCTCTCCGAAACCCTTTCCACCATAACCCTTTCCAGTACTTTTCTTAGTAGGGTCAGACCTATTCTTATCAGTGGACTTCAGGAGCACAACCACCCTTGCCTCCTTCCAATCCTTGGGGAAGTAGCTGCAAGCAATACATTTGCTATAAAGACAAAGCAGGTATTCTAGGACGGCCTTCCAGATGGCTCTCACCATCTCTCCAGTCATGCCATCAGAAGTGAGACACCATACTCGACTTCTTCAGTCCTTAATTCCGTAGGGACCGGAGGCTCTTCATATGAAGAGTCCTCAAAGAGCTCCTCTCTCGGGAAGAGCTGACCAAGCAATGCAGTAAGGCAATCTTTCCATGTGGTCAAAACCGTATTAGCAACACGAATGCCTTCAATGTCACCAGTCTTCTTAGTACTACTGCAAATCTTATATCGCCCCAGGGATCATCCCTATTGTTAGAGGCAAAATTTTTCCAGTGAGACTCCTTTGTGCTGACAATGAGACGCTTATACTCAGCGAGCCCTTGCCGAAAGGCAATACCCAGCTGAGCCAGGTTCTCAGCGTTAGCCGCCCTATCCCTTTGGAATTGCTTCCTTAGGTTTCTAACAACCCTTCGCTTCTCACTATAGTCACACAAGAAATATTGAGGTTTTGGATCTCGCACGCGAAAATAGAGTGGTTATAATACCATTACCACCACACTCAACCCATAAAAAGCAGCAGTTGGATATAACATTTATGGGACCTTTAAAAGGTGTTTATAACGACGGAATTAGACGTTTTACACGTAAAATGGGGCAAAAATTAACCCAATATGATTTGGTGGGACTTTATTCTAAAGCGTACTTGAAGGTACAATCTGGTCAAATTGCTATCAAGGGCTAAGTGCACTAGAATTTATCCATTCGAAAAAAATGTTTTTTCGGAAGCAGACTTCATTGCTGCTGAAATTGAAGGAAAAGAAGACTGCTCAAAAAAAAATAATTCGAAATAAAGCCCGTTTCCAATGTTCAGATACCAGAAGTATTACCTCAACTGATTGAAAATTCGATTGCTAGCACTAGTAAAGGCCTATGCCCTTATCAGCATGTCAATACTGAACCGCAAGGTTTCGAATCTTCCACTTCGTCATACAAAAATGGATTGATGGAAAGTATTGCAGCAATAAACAAGCGAAAAGAGACTGCTGAGAAGAAACCAAAACCGTCGAAATCAGAATTGCCAAACCGAGTCCGTGTACCAAAAAAAGCTAATCGTTCAGTTATTCTGAAAAAAATACCCTGCCCAGTAAAACCGAATACATCACCCAATAGTGGACTCAAACCAAAGCCTAATTTTTCAAGAAACCGATGATGAGATGGAAAATTTCGATGAAGTTCCACCGACAGGGAACACAGTGTGTTATTTTTGTAATAATCGTCTGATTGATGACAAATCGTTAAAAAAATTTACCACATGTCTACAATGTGACATGGTTTGGGCTCACGAGTCTTATCTAGCAGGAAGGAAAGCTATACCATATTTCTTTGCCAATCATGTGATGAATAAGATAAGAAAAATTAAATAGGTTCTTATCATATTCAATGATTTTTTTACGACTTTTCTTTCTTTTTCTTATGATTTTGTTTTGTTATGTTATATAATATATAAATAGCATAACACATGTTATACAATATAAAAAGTATGTTGTCGTTATAGTCATAAAAGTAACATTTATACCACAACACCCGATTCTACTCTAATCATTGACCTATAGCGCTCGCGGTTGCCGGTGATTGCCTGACCAATGTCGTTCTCAAAGAGATATGGACCGATGACGCCGCCAGCCCAAAATACACACCAAACAGTGACTTTTTCGGAATGCTTTGGACGCTCTTGGATGTCATGTGGACTGGTATTGTCCCAAATTCGACAATTCTGTTTGTTGGCGTAACCATACACCCATTGGCCTCATCGTTGAAGATGATTTTTCAATGAAAATTAGGGTCAGTTTCCAACTACTCCAGAGTAGTTAGGTGCAGGCCCAAGTCACGAAGCAAAATTCGCCAAGTTGTGGTCTGTGAAAGTCGGAGTTCTTGTGAGCGACGCGAAATCGACTGCCTCGGATTCTCCTACACACTCTTACTGACAGCGGGGATGTTTTCGGCAGATCTTGCTTTCCGTCGACGTATGGGTGTTGGTTTATCGTTTACTCGACTGGTTCAGTAGTCCTCTCGGTAGGACATTTTGATAAATCAATTTTATTATTTGCATGTGTTGTTGAACGCTATGTCTGTCCATGATTTGGTAAAACAGGCTGAATAAATGACAGTCAATTTGACAAATGTAGCTTGAAAATATGGCCGCTATCAACTGTCAAAATTCGGAAGTCCCTATTGGAAGACCCCGTATTTCAAGATGGATTCAATTAATAAATTGAACCAAAAGAAGTACAAATACAAGAATTTTTGTTTTAAATGAGGCAGAAGACAGGTACTTGTTTTGCCTCTTCGACACGGAGACAAAGAGTTCGACTTATCCTAGATACCTAAAGCTTATATACGAGTACTTTAATATATTTACTGTGGCCCTTCGTCTTTTTTAATATCAGAACATGTATATCTAAATGAATAGCAGTTACATGAACATTTCCACTTTTCATTGCATAAACACAAAATACTACTTCTTTCGGGATAGAACTCAATGATTTGACTGGGGCATATTCCAAACTCCCAAGACATCAATATAATTTCAGATCCACCTAAAAACACCTAGGAGCTTTACAACGTTGTCAAAAATTAGTCAGAATTACACGCCCGGAGCACAGTATAGATACAGTATACGAGTAATCACATCTCTTCTGCGCTTCTTGTTCAAGATCACTAATAAAATAAACTTGTAAACTTGTATTTGGGCTCTTTACCTGGCATTGGCTGAAGGGATCCAAGTGTATGGTACACCTGTCCTTGGATTTTAAATGCCGGCATAAATCCACCTTCTGTAATAATATTTGCTCCAAAAGATGTTATTTTTCAAATAAGCAGAGTTGTATTTTCGGATATGGTGTAAAAAATGCCTGGATTCAGGCGTAGTGCCTTTAAGGAGATCTTTTAAAAGTTCTGGTGGGTCTGACTTGTTCAATTGAATTTTTCCATTGGAGCAACATATGCCTGGTGGTTCCTTTTCCCACTTTTTTGCACTACAGTAGAAACACAAAAGAGACATGTGGCCTATTTTCACAATTTTTTCCGACGCATATTCATGATCAGATTCATACTTGATACTTTGGTATCTAATCATCCGAAGGAGGAAGAGACTAAACACTTTCATCGGTAGCTTAAGACTAACTTTATTAATATCAAAAATGACACTTAAGCTAACATCTTACAGGCTAGGAGAGAGTGCTCAATTGTATGACACTTATGTAATATATAGCATGCTGTTATACAGTGTCGCCTACAAGAATGGTTACTGTTTATATTCATGACACTCCCAAACTTACTATAAACTTAATATAAACTTAATATAACATTTCAATTAATTAATCATAAATTCATTCAAAATTTTTATTTATTTTTTTTTAAGTATTTATATTCTTTCTTATTTGCCATTCCAAAAAGGTTGATTTTGGTTATTATTCTGCATATACTATTTCAAAATCAAAATCAAAATCAAAATTAAATTTTATCATTTTATTCTGCGTTTAACCTTCAGCTTAGATATAAATACGTGTTTCACAAATTCATAATTTAATGTATTATATAGATTCTCAATTAATATTTGTATATTTGTAGGTATTTATGGCTCCTTGTACTTCAGTTTTAATCTCTTTGATCTACGTGGCAAACTTGTTAAAGATACAGACCTTTTCTTTTCATATGGTTCCTTAAATGTATGCACTATATTTGTAGGTGCAAAGGAAACTTCTTTATATTTAGCCTTTTTTAACTGAGTAATATGTGCGGATCTATGTACACCATCTGTATTAATAGTAAAAATAACGTTTCCTATCTGTGTTACAATTATACCAGGAATCCAATTATAATCATGATTATTTTTGAGCTTATACAATATTTGCTCACCTGGACTAAAACTAACATTTTTCTTATTTTGGCCTACGTTTAGGGATGATACTTTTTTCTTTTTAGTCTTTAATTTTATCTTATCTTTCGCCTTGTTGTTACTATCATTTCGAATTTTAGGATTTACACCATCTATAAGTGTTTTTGGGTTTGTTCTAAATATAATTTCATTTGGACACAAATTAGTGGTTGTGGTAGGAGTTGATCGGTATTTGAGAAGAAAATTATTCATAAGTATCTCTATCGGGATATTGTTGCCGTTGGGATCCGTAAGCATTTTCCTAAGAGCAGTTTTAGTAGTTTGTACTGCCCGTTCCGCAGCCCCATTGGACTGTGGGTGATAGGGTGGGCTCTTCAAACATTTTATGCTATTATCATTGCAAAATTTAATAAAAATCTCCGAGTTAAAAGGTGGTCCGTTATCTGATACCAGTGTGGAGGGTAACCCAAAGTACGTAAAAATGGATCTTAAAACGAAAATCACACTTTCGACGTTTGTTTGTTTCATTGGTTTAATGTCAATCCACTTTGTATAACTATCGATAACTATCAAATAATAACGCCTCTTAATGTAAAAAAAATCGATGTGTATGCGTTCGAAAAATGTTTTCGAGTCCGGCCATGGTTCAAGATGATGTGATCTTGGTTTATTTCCTGAAAGAGCGCATGATTTGCATTCTGTCACATATGCCTCAATGTCATAATCGATTCCTGGCCACCAGAAATATTTTCTCGCTAACATTTTCATCCGAACGATGCCGACATGTGATTCATGAAGAAGCGCTAAAATCGCTTGATGTAAGACGTCTGGTATCACCAATCGCTGAACATAAAAAAGACATCCATTTTCTTCTAGCAATTGCAAACGCTTATTATAGAATTTCTTTAAATTTTCAGGTACACTGTTTGGCCATCCAGTTTGTACCATATTCAAAATATTTCTAATTTTCCAGTCCTTTCCTGATTCTTCTGCTACTTCTTTAAACTGGACATTAAGGTAACTATCGCCCTTAATCATACTCACCAGCGAATGATCTTCCTCTACTTCCGTAGGATATGCCAACGGAAGACGTGATAGACCGTCGGCATTATTCATTTTTGTCCCTTTCTTATACTCTATTTTATATTGATACATACTTAGTATCTTACTGCCGGTGTAGACTTCTTACGATTGAAAATTTCCCGTAAAGGTTGGTGATCAGAGTAGATCGTAAACGATTTCCCATAAATATATTTATGGAACTTCTTGACTTTGAATATAATAGCCAATGCTTCTCTGTGGAGCTGTGAATACTTTTTCTCTGCAGGGTTAAGGGTACTGGAGGCAAACAGTACCGGTCTTTCCACTCCATTTACTATATGCGATAAAATTCCGCCCACTCCATAAGGGCTGGCGTCGCATTGTAAAATAATCTCTTTATTGGGGTCGTAGTGGACTGAAATGCTACTACTTAGAATCAATTCCTTACTTTTAGCAAACGTTTCTTCACATTCGACAGACCAGAGAAAACAAACATTTATCTTTGTTAAGTCGTATAGAACTTTTAATTCTGAGGAAAGGTTCGGGATGAATCGTGCATAGTAATTTAAAAGCCCAAGATATGATTTTAACTGAGTTACATTCTCAGGCTGAGGGGCATTTCTTATTGCTTCTAATTTTTTTTCACTGGGCTTAATGCCTTCTCCATTTATCACGTGACCTAGGTAATCAATTTCCTTTTGGAAAAATTTGCATTATTCATTTTCACCCTAACCTTATATTTCTCCAATCTATCAAGGACTTTAATTAAATTTGCCCGACAATCTTCTAAGTTGGAACCTCCGACAATAATATCATCGAGGTAGCACTGCACTTTAGGAATGTTCTTTAAAATTTCATCCATTATGGATTGAAAAATAGCAGGTGCACATTTGATACCAAAAATGAGACGACGAAATCTAAAAAGCCCCTTATGGGTATTAATAGTTAACAGTTCCTGGCAGTTCTCTTCAACTTCCACTTGTTGGTACGCACCTTCTAAATCTAGGACACAAAAGTAATGTGAATTGCCCAAACTTGCAAATATGTCATCACACCGTGGTAATGGATAATGATCAGTGCGTACACAAGGGTTTATTGTCATTTTGCAGTCGACACATAAACGAATGTCGCCATTGGGTTTTGTAACCACTACCACCGGCGAGGCCCACTCACTGTGTCGTACCGGATATATTATATTTGCCGTTAAAAGCCTTTCAATTTCTTGTTCGACCTTTTCCCGAACCCCGAAGGGAACCGTATATGGCTTCAAAAATACCGGGGTACTTTTTTCTTTTAAAAGTATTGCCGCTTTGAATTCTCGAATGGAATCTTTTTTATCTCCGTAAAACACATTTCTATATTTTTGAATCAAGTCTCCCATTTCAGCCTGAATGTTACCCTTCAAACTAGAACATACATTTACGTTAAAGAACGCGTTTCTCCAATACGGAAAAAGTCTGTCAAGCCACGACCTACCTAACAATGGAAAAAATGCTTTCGCACCATTAACTATAATCAATTCTAATTCAAAAAGGCTCCCCTGGGATGACAAACTAACAGACGCTTTAATAGAACCAACAACATCCACTTGATTTCCTGATATTACATTTAGAACACGACTGCAATTTTCAATATTTCTTCCTGGGTAAAAATCATTAAATGTTTTAACATGCATCACTGACGTACATGCACCCGAATCAAGTTCCATCCCTAAACGCTTGCCATTACAAAATAACGTGACAATTAATGGAGTATTACCGCCCTGCAAATTATGTATATAACCTACGTCTATCTCTAGGTCTCTTTCTACTTGTGGTTTACTTCTAATAGCACTAATGTCATTACCTTTGTTTCCGCTATAATGGTGTCTTGATCTGCTTTTGGAGTTGTTTCGGTACCGCTTGTTCTTGAGAAAACAGTTGCTTTGAACATGTCCCCACTTTTTGCAAAAATAACACTGTGTGTTCTCTAGGGTTCCCATTGCCGGCCTTGATGCTTGTCCATATGCTTTGTCGTCCGATGTTTTCTTGGCAACTGACCTTATTCTGCTTCTGTCTCGATTACTCACCTCTCTCGAACACTTTGACTTCACCGCATGCACTGCCATCGAGGTTCCACTCATATGTACCATCTCAGTTTCGATTAACTCCATATTAAGCGCCGTTTCACATGCCTTTTCAAAGGTAAGATCCCCAATGTCGATCAATTTTGACTGGATCTTTTTATTTTTAATGCCCATCAACAGCCTATCCTTGAGAGCCCCCTCCAGAAATTCTCCATATTTGCAATTAGTGGCTAGTTGCTTTATGGACACAATAAAATCGGAAATGTTTTCTGTCAAATCCTGGTTACGATTTAAGAATTTAAATCGTTCCGCCACTGTGTTTTTCTTTGGTTGGTAATGGACTTTGAGTTTGTTTATCAGCTCGTCGTACTTAAATTCGTCCGGATTCTGTGGTGCTGCTAGAGTCTTAGCAATTGCATATAGCTCACTTCCTCCCATTCCAATTAAGAAGGACATTTTATCATCATCTTTTTCTATTCTATTTAATTTTAACAAATGAGTCAGCCGTTCGGTGTACTCATTGAAATTGTCCTCCGCATTAAAATATTCGATACGCCCAATAAAACTTGACATTATTACATTGGTTGTTTTTTTTACTTCTTCGTCTCGTATGTTAAACTTATTTTCACCGTTGCTCATTAACAACAAAAAAAAACTCGTACGATTTGAAATAAAAAAAAGAACGGTTTATCCTCGTCGCCAGTTTGGTATCTAATCATCCGAAGGAAGAAGAGACTAAACACTTTCATCGGTAGCTTAAGACTAACTTTATTAATATCAAAAATGACACTTAAGCTAACATCTTACAGGCTAGGAGAGAGTGCTCAATTGTATGACACTTATGTAATATATAGCATGCTGTTATACAGTGTCGCCTACAAGAATGGTTACTGTTTACATTCATGACAGATAGCACATTGATGCCACTGGCTTGTTGTATATGGTCGATTTCTTCTGTTCGTAATACAATCATGTTCCTGGTGTCGTATAGCAGCCATTCTGTCTGCTTGGGCAGACTTCTCTTTCTCTTTGCCGGGCTATCTTTTTACGCTGACCATTAGCAGATCTCACAGACAATGAGCACTTTTTCGTGGCATGTTAGCACCTACAATATGAATATGATAATCCTCTAACTACGATAACTAAACTCAAGTTCTTAAGAAGCTCACCGTAATTCTCGAATAGTCAAAACGCACCAAATTAAATCAAAAATAAACAAAAACACGTATAATCTTTAATTATAGGGTTTCTCGAAAAACATTATCTATTTAAAAATCAATTCAAGAGCGCAATAGCAACTTCTCAGTAGGTCAACCAGTGCCAAAAAAAAAAAACAAAGAAAGAGAGAATATCAGTTAAGTGAACATGACATTCAGCCACTGGCGCGCTGTTGATTGCAATGATTTTTCGCCTATGCAAACAATTACATTTTGGCTCACTTCTCCGGATCTAGAGAGCACAGATTAATGATTGATATATCAATCTCTTTCGCAATAAACGCACTAACCAGGTACGAATAATTCAATTATATTCAAATCGGGTGTGCCATTATTAAGTTATAGACGTATAAATAGAATGAAAAGCGCCTTAAAGGACATGGAGGGATACATAAACCTGTTTATAGGGCAAACAAATTAATCTAGGGTTTTAAAATTCCTTTCTGGTGTTTCTTCTCTTCAAATCGAATCGATTGATGTAAAATAACCTTGTGGTTTCGTTAGCTTACCCCCATTTTTCTTGAGCCAAACACAAAATAAGGCTTCTAAAATATAGGGATAGAGATAAGTGAAAGTTATAAGTAATTCTGTTAAAATATGGCAGTTTATTGAAATAAGTAGGGGCTGTAACGGTGTAAAAATGCCTAAAATGAGTTCTATGTGCGACCGGTATGTTAACAAGAGCCAAATTATTTATGCGTAAGCTATAAGTTTGTGAGTTTCTACTGGGAATGCTACCACTTCGCTTGAAAAACTCCTTGAGTACTTTAAATGTATACAAATGTCTTAGCGGTAAAATTCGAAGTTTTTTGAACAAGGGCCAGGTATGAGTGAAACGATTACAATTAGAAACAATCCAATAGAGCACGATCCTCCCAAGCAAGTGATGCAATATTGCAACTTTGAGTGTGCAAGGCCGTAGTATATTTGAGTTAAAACTTCCTCAGAACAAATTGGTTTGATGAGGTATAGTTTACGGGTCACCAGCATCATATGGCATTTTACTCTTTGAATATGATCCTTTCAGCTCAAGTTATGATCAATTACAACTCCAAGGTGTTACAGTTTTTTAATACTAATAAAAGAAGTTACCTTAATTCAATTTTCAACAACAACAACAATTGGCAACTTCCACCTCGAAACTACCAAGCTCACGTAACCTAGAACCAGTCACTGAACAGAGATTAAAATATGTTTTTTCTAATTTACAATTTTTGAACTTATCTAGATAGTCTTTTTCACTTATAATAGTCATTTATGCTCCCGTGCCAATCTCCATAGAAAGCACCTGTTAATTTGCTCTTACTAGTACCTCTTCGGATTTATTGAAAATACTCACGCTATTCACGCTCTTCGCGTGAATCGACACTTGATAGCTATGTGCCCCCTCTTGTTACACGCAAAACACTGACATTCTTTTGCTGGACACTGGAACTCTTTATGCAAACTGCTCCCACAACGAAAACAAATTTGCTTGCTGTCTATCGCTTGTACAAAAACTGCTGGAACTTTTTTTTGTGAAATCGTAGTCGCTGAACGTGGTGTTTTGTTATGACGAATACTTGAACTATGTTTTTGTGGACAGGTTTTTCTTTGTTGATCTGCTCTTTTATTCTCCTTTGGAGCAAAATGATCTCGCAGAAATTTTAAGAGTTCTTCACACGATTTTTCACTTGGCATTTTTGGAATAGTTAATGACATCAGTATTTCATATATTTCGGCTCCGACGATGGTGATAAAAAGCGGAGTTTTTGCCTCTTCATGGATGTCTTTTACTATGAAAAATTGTTTTATGCGATCTTCATATGCCTTTAAATTACTGCCAAGTACAAACGGTTCAATATTTCCGACTAGTCGGGACATTTTTAATTTTATTTTATTTAATAATTAAATAATTAACCTCACGTGTTTCGCAAATCCTCGTCGCCAATGTTACAGTTTCTTAATACTAATAAAAGAAGTTACCTTGATTCGATTTTCTTCATTGAGATGCTTACAGATCGGAGGTCAAGACAAGAGAGAGAGATAAAAAGTAGCTTAAAACTAATCTGAATTCAATATAATGTGCGATTGGTATAATAGAATTACTTTGCAAGGTTGGTAATAAGTAAAGAGTGATAGTAGACAATAAGAATGAATTATTTTATGCTCTGTCAACTAACACATTACATGTTTATTATATAACACAAGGTATTTACAATTTTTAACTGTCTCGATTTTCAAGCAGTTTGTAGAGCATTGACTGAGATCGGAAAAATTATTAATTCCAAATGTGTATATAGGTAAGCTGAACCTTTCACAGTCATTTGCATGAAAACTTAAGTTGAAATCATTTAAAGCATTTCGCGATATTTTTATAGAGATCAGCTTCTATCAGTGAGAAAAACTGATAAGTAGCTTATGAGCAGCAAACCAAAGTCTCAGACTCTTTAAGTCTTCTCCAATTCTTACAATGCATTCAACGAGGGTTTGATACTGATATGTAAAAGCTATATGATCAGCAAATGCAGCAGCTATGCCATTAAATTCCTGAATGAATAGTGAATTTATATAGATTAGAAATAGAAGAGGCCCAAACACGGAACCATGTGGGACACCTAAGTAATGGGTGAGTTACTGAAGGCTCCATTGATATTAACTGATTGTTTTCGGTCTTTTACATATATTTTGAACCGTACCTTTAAGTATAGTAAATAAATATTAGTAAAGAAAATGTATATAAAGTCGAAAGACATAGTTACAAGAATTTAGAGTAGCTTAGAGTGCCTGTGTGGGGCCAGTAAGTTAGCATAAGATTGTTAATTAATTGTAAGCTAGCATTTAAGCATTTTTTGTTAGAATGTAAGAGTTAGTGTTAAGAAAATAAAATGCATTTAAAACTGAAAACTGAACGTTTTGAACCATTCATATATTACTCCTCTAAAGCCAGCATTATATAACTTGTCTAGTAACAGTTCATGGTCGACCATGTCGAAAGCTTTCGTCATGTCAATAAGCAGGGCCATAGTTGAATTTTTATTGTTTGTACCTTCATACAACTGACTACACAATCTAAGAATAGCATCTTTTGTTGACATACCTCCCCTAAAATCAAATTGATTATCTGAGAAAAAGTAATTATGATCCAAAAACGATAGAATGCGGAATTTAATCAGTTTCTCAAACAGTTTAGCAAAAATTGGAAGCATTGATATAGGTCTATAATTAGAAACATTTCTCCTATTGCCTTTTTTAAAAGGAAAAATTATTTCAGCATTTTTAAGGGATTGTGGAAAACAGCCATTATTCACACTTAAATTAAACAAGTAACTCAGGATATCAACCACATACCAAGCAATTTTTTTTAGTAATATGCTTGTTATGCCGTCACTAGTGCAAGAATTTTTGTTCTTCAAAGACATTATTAGTTTGTAGAGTTCAACCGAAGAAATCGCATTAAACATAAAGCTGTTTGCTTGTAAGCTATCAGGAATTAAATCTGAGGATAACGTACTGCTGCAAGAATTACAAAGTTCTACTGCCGCCCTTAAATTTTCGGTGATTTCAGTAAAATAATCATTAAATTTATTAGAGATGCTGGAAGCAACTGTTAAATGCATTCCATTGTCTTCTAAATCGTCAATTGTTAAAGGTTCCTTAATGCTTCCCCAAGATACTATCAACAACTCTCCACTGTTCCTTACCTTTAACCCTATGAAAAAAATCAGAATAATATTTATTACGCGTTTCTGCGACCATATTATGGTTGCTTTTACACAATTTCACATACCATAGTACTTTTTTAGCCTTCTGTTTTGTGTATGTTTGATGCATTTAACTGAAAAACTGTTTTTCCTTTTTATTTGCTTTAAAAGTGTACTCGTATTAGTCATCCATGGCTTTAAATGGCTTTTATTGTTTGCATTATGCAAGGAGACAGTAGTACAAGACTTTACATGATTTTGTAAGATCGAAGAAAACAGGTCAAAGGCAACATAAGGATTACTCTCCGAGTAGACCACTTCCCAAAATTCAGTTTTTAAACACTCTATTAGCATTCTGTAATTTATATTGTGTTTCTTCCTAAGATTATTGTTGGGGTCAGAATTCGTGAATGAATTGAGCACAACCATATGATGATCTGAGAGCTTATAATCGTAGCCTGCACCTCTAAAACTAAATCTATTATTTTTTCGCACTCTAATAAAAATATGGTCAATACAACTTGCAGAAGAATCTGTCACACGGGTTGGAACAGCTATTATACTCTTTAGACCACATGTTGCCTTAAGAACCAAATAATTTTCTGTTTCTTTATGGGAAACTTTCAAAATGTCAATGTTTGTGTCACCCAAAACAATTACATTTTTTTCCCCTTAACAAACCGAGAACGTCATAATTATTATTTCTCCATAACTGATTCAGTGCTTTGGTTAGGTAGCAATGTCGAGAAGATATTTGAGGAATCTGTCGAAGACGACAGACGACGAAATAGCTGTATTGATGAGTGCGATTTCAAGCTCTGAAGACACTGACGGTGAAAATAATTTCGACGATGATGACGATGTTGACGATCCAGATTTTATTTGCCTTCAAGATGAGCTCTTGATTGATCATTGTTTGATGAATTCAAGTCAGATCCAAGTCTGGACATAAGCACTTTAGACATTAGTCATCAAGAGCCGAGTTCAGCCTTAGCATCAATTCCCTTAACATCCATTGCTGCTATTGCTGCTTCGGATTCAAACGCCAGAGCTAAAGCCGCATCTAGTTCCGCTAGTGTTTCTGAGCCTAATGTTACCCCTTCACGTTATAGAAAACGTAAACGTTCCTCAAATGACAACGAATTACAAGAAGAAGAAGGTGGCCCAAGTTGTTCGGGCACTGGCCAATTCATTGATACTTCGAATACAATGAAAAATGATGCTCAGGAATTCAAATCCATGTTGTGGAGAAAAAATAATATGCAGCTGCATGTAAACGAAGTCGTTTTTCGCGGGGTAAAAGAGCTGCCAGATTGAAAATACCATTTGATTTCTTCCAATATATGGTTGATGAAATGAATTTGTATGCATTCCAGCAGAACATCGATACTCGATTTATTACCAATAAACAAGAGGTTCGACATTGGAATCATGTTCTTCATGTCTGTTTACCGCTTTCCAAATGTTCTGGGGAATTGTTTGGGGAAGACATTCTCTGGAAGCAATTCGGACCACAATGACACGGATGAGATTCAAACAAATGCGCCAGTTCTTGCATTTCAATAACAACTCGACTATGATCCCGAACGGCCACCCTGGATACGACAAGTTGCATCGAGTTCGACCACTTATAACCCACTTCAACATTTCCGATGCTTCATCGTCTTTGTGTAGACGAACAGATGTGTGCTACAAAAATGGGTGGCAACCCTACTCGGCAATTTATGCCAACCAAACCACATAAATTGGGAACCAAGCTGTTTGTTCTATGTGATCACATGGGCTTCTCCTATGCATTTGAAATTTATTTTGGTGCAGGATACAACGTGGTACCAGAAAGTGGCACCAGATCTCCGAGCTTCATCAAACGTCATTGTACGTTTGTCCAACAAAATTCCAGACAACGTGAACCGTATTCTATATTTTGTTAATTTTTACACGTCATTGGGCCTGCTAACATACCTAAGAAGCCGTGGGATATATAGTTTGGGAACTGTGCGCTCAAATCGAATGCCAAATATAAAATTGTCGAGCGATGCTGAACTGATGAAGCGAAAAGTTGATCGAGGATATTCCGAGGAATATGTCGCTAACGCTAATGGAATAGATATAAGCAGCGTTTTGTGGATGGACAACAAAAGTGTTCGACTTCTTTCGACTTATGTTGGTATCAAACCATTTCTGTCTCGAGAGCTTGTTCCACCACCCTCCATATCTTCACGATGGGACAGGAAAAAACATCAACAAATAGAAGTTGACTGTCCATTTATAATAAAAGAGTATAATCGACATATGGGTGGTGTCGATCTCATGGATGGTCTTCTTGGTCGTTATCATGTACATATGAAAATGGACCAACCGCATATTTTTCCACTTGTTGGATGTGGCAATGGTCAAAGCTTATATCCTTCTTTATAGGTTGCATAAGGGAGTCAAAATCGAGTCGCCAAATTTTCGCTCTGAAGTTGCGGAATCATTGTGGATGATTTCGAACGAAGCAAAAAAACCGAGAGGTCGTCCAACGTCATCCCCAGTAACAATCCGCAAGCCAAAAAAGAGTTATTTTCCACGTGGGCCATTGGTCCGTATTTCTCGACCGCAAGGGCAAAAAGTTGTGCAAAAACCCAGGATGTAAGTCAGAAACACAGGCATTTTGCACCAAATGTAAATTGAATCTCTGCAAATCCACCACAAAGTCGTGTTTCTTTGACTACCATCAACATTAATGTAGGTAATATACAACTATACAACATTGTTCACTTCCTTTTTATCTTATTTTGATACATTTTCATGATTATTTATTCAATAAACTATTACTTTCATAATTTCACCTGGTTGTGTTTTCTTTCCTCTAACGAACTAACCCCGCCTAGAGGCGGTGTAAATATTTTTACCTGTACAAAGTAAAAACATAATTTTTTTGAAAATCGTATTTCAGATTCGTTTTTATTGTGCCTATATTAGTATACACAGATTTTTTGAATCAAATAAAAAAAAGGTATTAGAGGGTTAATTAACACAATTACCGTCGGTAAGCTCTCGAGTGATTCAATTTGAGCTAGCAGCAATGAAAAATTTCTTCTAATACTACGTATATACGTATATTTTGATGCAAGCAGAAAAGTTCAATAGAATCGGTAGGAAAGCTTTGTAAATACTCGTACATGCATTAGGATTTAAACGAGGGACAGAACAAACAGAATTCATAACTTATCTAAATCATCAGCACAAGCAATTCTTACAAAATTGTCACCCTCGTTCCTGCGCATATATGGTATACCACGCCATTCCTACTCCATACATATCTATGATTTTTGGATTTCTTCATCGATATTGCCGCTTTAAGCTGCTGACATGTCCGATAATCATTGAGTTTTCAGTTTTCAATGCATTTTATTTTCTTAATCATTAACTCTTACATACTAACAAAAAATGCCTAAATGCAAGCTTAAAATTACTTAACAATCTTATACTAACTTACTGGCCCCAAACAGGCACTCTTAGCTATTCTAAATTCTTACATCTATGTCTTTCGACTTTATTTACATTTTACTTAGAACTAATGCTAAAAAGCAGGATAATCAGCTCCAAACTGGGTGAGACTTCTGCTAAAAGATATGTCAGCAGAGGTACGCCGCAAGGCTGTGTCCTCTCTCCCCTTCTCTGGAACGTAGTAGTTAATGAACTACTGATACACCTGGAAGCGGGTGGTAGCAGAGTGATTGCCTATGCGGATGACGTTGCAATAGCCGTCTCAGGGAAACATCTCAATACTTTATGCGCGCTGATAATAAAAAACGTTTATTTAATTTTCGTATTTTAGTTTATTCACTATCGTCCGTATTCCACGATGGTTTGCTTAGCACTAAACTCTACCTACCGGCAGACTCTCTTACATTTATAATTACAATCTATCTTTAGCAGTGTTACCACTTTGTTATTTTACTACAACTCGGCCATCCTGACATGTAATCGTACCGATTTCACCCTTAGATTTAAAGCTCGCCATGTTATCTTTTATTTGTAACCACGGTTTGATGTTTGCTGCTTCCCATATTCCTTCATATGGTATCTGGCGTACTTGGAATCCCTCTACGTCTTTGGGGCTATTTTCTTACTAACCCCTGGTGTACTAATAAAGTTTCTTACCATTACATATTCTCCTATCTTATATGTTTTATGGGTTCTCCATCGGTCTTTTTGTGACTTGTTATATTCCTGGCACTTAGTTATTTTATCCATAGCTCTCGTTCGCACTCGATCAAAATCCCTTTCGGTTTCTTTTTTATAACACTCATTCAAACTTTCTTTTAAGTTCTGTACACTATCAATAGTATGGGGAAGTGAACCAATCAAGTCGCTTGTGTAAACGTTAAATAGGATCGGCGAATTGACCGCGCCTTGCTGAAGAACATTTTTAATTTGAAATATTCCAAGAGAAGTCACATCACCATTCTTCACGATGAACTGTCTGTTAGTTAGCATATTATAAAGAATGTACAAGAGTGGTTTACTGATCCCCAGCCTAGTCAGCTTATAGAAAAGACCCTCTAACCATACCGTGTCGAAGGCCTTCTCCAAGTCAACAAGGCAGGCACCAGTGCACTGTTTCTTGCCTTGTTCCATTGGATATCAGCAACCAGTTTAGCTGCGGCATGTGAGATATCATGTCCCGCCTTAAAACCGAATTGATTATCCGGAACTATATGTTTGTCCTCAACCCACCTAGACAGAGCTCTATTGATTACTTTTTCAAAAACCTTACTTATATTCGGAAGGAGACCTATCGACCGGAGATTCGCCGGATTGGATATATCCTTCCCCTTTTTGGGGATAGGTTGAACCACCGCCGTTTTCCAATGCGCTGGATAATGTGCATTATTCATTGCATTATTAAACAGGGTGGTGTAAATGTCCACCGCTTCTAGAGGAAGATATCGAAGCACGATGTTCGGAATACCATCGGTCCCCACTGATTTCTTAGCCCTGATTGTGTCGAAGATCTCATGGAGTCCTTCCTTCGAAATGAACGGGGGTAGGCCACCCACTCTGGTAATGACATTATTTGCCATATTTTCGTCGCTAAACCGGGTGAAACCAGAGCCCTCGGATCGCCAGTTCCCTATTTCATTTCGAATGCAGAAGTCGTGCACCAAGACGCGATTGTCCAGGTCATAATTAGGGCCAATGATATCAATGGCCTTGTATACTTCCTGGAAAGTCGCCCCTATGGTCTCAACCTTCTCCTGTGGATCCTCGATCACAAAGAAGTCGTCATCATCAGCGGCCTCATTTGGATCAATGCCTGCTATTGTCAGTAACCGTTCGTTGTCTGTTGTCCGGGCTATTTTAAGACACTGAAGGTCGTTTTGATTTTTTCTCCGAAATAGTTTATTGATTTGCGGAAACATATTCGGGTTGCTGGTGTTTGCCAGCCCAAACCTTGTTGTTCCAATACAAACTTACAGAAATTCTGTAATCTTTTATTAGCGTTTGGATATTTTTAATCGACGACTTCAGTGTCCTAATCTCCGGGTCTTGTCTTTCAGTTAACTCTCTGTACAAGTTTTTAAGTCTTGTCAGAAGTCTACTTTTCTGTCGGTGCAGTGCGTCAATAGTAGGATTGCGGAACAGGTCTTCGTTAGTCATACGTCGATACCGCGGTATTGTAGTGTCCATAGTTTGTTTAATTGTCTCGTCCATTTGTTTTAGGTAATTGTTGATCTCCTCGTTTGACAAATTCCTATTGGATGGTGGGTGGAGCGTATTCGAGGAGAGCGCTCTTTTCAAGGTTGCGGAGAAACGTGTCCATCGAGTTTTACTGAAGTTGTAAGAATATCTTCGGACAAACTCCTCCAATTCCGCAATTTCGTTGGGAACTGTAATTTCGATGCTAAAACCGCAGTGGTGGCTGTCATACGCGAATGTGCGCAGACAGTTTGATGTTTGTAAATTCGTACCTGTCAGTCGTATACGTTCGTCGTACAGCAGTAGATCCAAATAAGACCCGCCTCTGGGAAACGACGGGTTATCTGTCGTTTTAAGACCGAGTCTGTACATGACATCGTGCTGACCCCACCAATCGAGTAGTAGGTTCCCTCTAGTATCTGGCAAATTATTTTCCCAATCTCTGTCGTTAGCGTTGAAATCCGCACCGTTTACAAAATAATTCTCCCCCGATTCCAGCATCAGAAGTCGAAATAGCGTGTCGAGCTCTGTAATGAATAGGGTGGATTGTGAAGTCACAGGTGCATAAACAGAGGCTAAGTACAGCTGCTTTCCAGTGCGGGGCGGGATGTAAATGACGACTGCCTCCAACACCTGTAACCTGCGCAACACTCTCTTGTACACTGTGTGAAATTTTATACCTTCTTTAATGAAGATCGCGACACCGCCTACACGTTTGGATCTGGGCCGATTTCTTCTTCTAACAATATAGTTATTGTACTCCAGTTTGTGCTTATCGGTTAGCTTCACCTTCAAAGTTTGCTCCACCACGTGCGTACCCATTACGACATGTGTTGCGTTAGTCCCGGCAGAAGGGCGTAGATCTGGTCCAACCACTTGGCATGTTCTTGTAACTGCTGTTGCAGCTGAACCATTTGCCCTTGAATTGCGAGCAAGATGGCCAGCATGTTAGGTGAAGCTTCCGTTGTTCTCGGCATTGGCGCCTGAGACGCAACAGTCGTTTGTTGTGCCGACCAATATTCCGAATTTCACTCCACAGAAATTTTGAGGAACGATTGGAATTAAATCTATTAGGTATTATAGTAGCTCAGCCTAGCTAATTTAATAAGGTTGGTGACAATATTGCGATTAAATTTAAAACATCTAAGCATTACGTCATAGCAGAAACGTTTCCAAGAATGTCATACGAAAGCCAAGAGCAGCTTTATAACACGGGTCTTAATTGGAACATGTTTGTTAAAGATGCAGTCAATAGCAATGGTCAGGAACTCAATTTTCTTATTGACGTCAGGTGTCAAGTAGATTGAGTATCAATCAATGGACGAACAATCGCTAAAAAGACTTTTCACGTTGATATTGCGAAAATCAAGATACTGGATGGACTGAGACACGTATTTAGGAAAGAGTAAGTCAAAGGTTGCAAAGACGATATCATGATACGAAAAAACGGGGACAGATAATTGGCTAGAACATTTAAAAAGCCTCACATCACTTACAAGAAATACATCTAACAGAGATGGCATACGATTTGGTTTAAAGTGCCTTGGTTCAGTAACGTTTACGAAAGAAAGGCCAAGAGAGTTCACAGAAGTTCTTAGGCTACTAGATGAAGAGTGGAGAAGATTTATATTTAAATCACCACAAAAAATGAATTTAGGTGCTAGGCGAAATATTTTTTCAACAATTTGGGATACTGCATGCGAATTTGCAATGTGCGGTGACATATAAAATATTCTGATAATGCATTTACGTATTACAGTTTCACCATTGAATATATCGATGAAATAATGGTCACAAGGCTAGAGCTAATGCATTTTCTCACATAGTGAATTCGATCAGCTCGGTAAGGTTTTTTAAATTCTCTTTGCAAAAAAAGGCTAAGTGTTAAATTGGGGTTAAACCAAGTGTCGGGATATGCAAACAATATCAATTAGACTGTTCTCATATATCATTTTGAACTGATCAAATTTATTAACAAGACTTTGTGCATTAATGTGACAGATAGGAAGGCCATTTTGACTTTTGCAAAACGATTTTTTTTCATTTTGGTCATACTTACAACATACAACGAAGTCGCAGTCGAACGCAGACAATTTTTCAGCATTTATTTTACACACAAGCGTCAACGAATAGAAAAAACCAATGTGAACTTGAACATTAGTCAAAGCTTAAACGAGAACTTTTGAATTACTTTTTGAATTAGTTACAGTTGGTGTGGAAAATTTGTCAACAATATTAGAAGAAATGCTTAGAAGATTGTTTGCCACCATTTGCAAGATTGTTTAACCTAAGGCGCCATCCAAGATTCCAAAGTATACTCATTCAAGACCAAAGTCGATTGAACTAAATAGGTAAGAAGACCGTACAACTTTGCACCACCACAATTCCGTCAATGAAAGCTCAAAGTTAGTAAGAGCTGTCCTCTTTGCTCCATACGTTTGAGAAGAAGAATTCGTCGCATAGTTGCGGATGAACAATGCCCTTTCAGTGCCCTTCAATGCCCTTTCATTTAAACGTCCACATGGGCAGAAGGAATCCTTCAATGAAAACACACACAGTTCTTAATATGGAGATACTGTTATAGTTTATATATTTTATAGTTTATAGTTTACGAGTATGTACGAGTATATAATATAGATACTATTAGTAGTTTTATACAAACATGAGCTAGCAATCACGAATTTGCCATACGAAGTGGTAATCGTCCTTTACAGGTCCTGCGGATTTTGTAAACACATGGGAAAATCGATTATCTTCTCGGTAAGCAACATCCGGCGCAAATAAATACTCGCCAGAGTACACACTCTTAATGTAGCAGTGATCATTTAGAAGTTCAATATCGAAAGCACTTTGATTATCAAAATTATTTCCAGGAATCCAGTTGAAAACGTAAAACATCTCTGAGTATTGAATCAGTGCCGCATATAAGATTTCGTTTTCATACAAATTACTCTTAAAGAAAATATGGCCTCGAAGCTGCACTACCTGCCAGCGTGCTGCCGATAGATTCAAAGAACCTTCCAATCGAATGAATATATTACGACGGTCCCCATCGTAGATGTATTGGGATTCAGAAACTTCTAAATACGAATTTTTGCCCTTATTCCATAGGCAAATTGTTGGAGCGAAGAAAAGATTCTTGGCACATGTTGGGAGCTCGGCGACTACCTTGTCGAAAGTGTCCTTCTTCACAGACCCTATTTGGGGGAAATCCACATTTGACTTAAGTTTGGCTAGATTTGATGCCAGCTTCAGAACGACACTATCATTTAGGCCTCCACCCTCTCTGATCTTCGAGAAAAGCTCACTAATTCCTTCTACAGCAAGAGGTGTGCCCAATTTGCTAGATATATAGTCAAGAAGTCTGCCGGTTTTGATTGCACCATAAGTACCATTCACTACTTGCCTTACGATAACATCGGATACTTCTGGACGTAACTCATAGAGGACCTTCATAAAAGTACTATATTTTGGATGAATTTCAATATTGCCGCTTGTCATAGCCCTCATCAAATACTCCGTGGCACTTTGTTTGATATTTATAATGAGGTCGTAGCTGGCATTGAAAGCGCTCTGTTTAACACTATTGGGTACATCCTCATCGGGTATTGCAATCAAATCGGACTCGAATGCTTCTAATAGTTTCAACTGTTTCTCCGGCCACTGGAGTCCACGTGTTTGTATTTCCTCATATAATGCCACAAGAACCTTACACTTTGAGGTCCAACTTGAGAGAGCCCTTGCGAAATCCAAAATTTTGTCAAAATTGCTGTCGGATTCTGCAAAGAGTTTGTGAACGATTTTTGGAACCACAGTGTCTCCAAATTGATTTAGTTTCATCTCGGCCAATTTAAAATTCCCGCTCTCGATGGTTTCAAGAATTTCTTCAGTTGTATGAGTGGCTTCTTGGCCAGTCATTGCTGTTACCTCCGTCGTTGTCGTCATCGTTGGTCTCCCATCCAAGGTGTTTTGGAGCATCTTCAATCGTCCGTCGATCGAACTATATTGCTTCATAATCACTTGAATAGACTCGTCAGATGCTTCCTGCCTTACGTCCAGCTTATGCAGTTGGTACAATTTCTTCATCTCCCATTCAAGCACATCAAGACGGGCCTTGATGTCGTCTAAATTATTATTGGATAGTCCATTCGTGCAGCGGATAATCTCAATTGTTGTAGGACAATCTCGGCTGCCGGGATAAGAACTGCTCTTTTGAATATCTGACGGAGCAGCTGTAGCGATACCGGTACAGATTAACAGAAATGCAATTCGTTGAACAATCGAATGCATGGTTTGAATTGCAACACAGTAACCGCGAAACTGTTTTCAGCTTCGCATATTGGCTCTGCTTTTATATGAAGTGCATCAGCGAATTTGCTGAAATACGGGTACCTCTGACTCAGTTGAAGCTGGTATCATTATTTCGTTTGAAATAGTGGAAGAGAGACGGCTTGGCAAACTAAGTATGTGCTTGAGAAAATATACTAGATGCTGAGCTAAACGGTAGTCAGAGTCTAGAGATGAAAACAATCTGAACAACGTCTGGTTAACCAGAGTCTAAACTAGTTTCGATAACGATAGCATTTCCGGCATGAATGGTGCTTAGAAAATAAGTGAAGATAAGCAGCGACTTTAATTCTGAGAATAATAATATCAGCCATTTCCCATCAACTGGGTTTCTTGCTGCTATCAGTCAAGTATTCGGTCAACAAAGAGGCTGTCTCATACTGCTTTACTCGTGGAAGCAATTAATGAGTTACATAAAAAGCGTCAATAAAGGCTTCACACTTAAAAGATGCTACTCTACTTCCAAAAGCGGAAAAGGTAGCGAAGAGTTCTGTGATGAACCAACTTCGCACTGACGAAAAAACAGCTACACGAACAATGTGGCGATTTTAAGCCAGAAAAGATGAAGTGGCGTCGACAGGAAACGGTTGGCATATTTAAACGTCAGAACTTAGTAAACTATGGTTACAAAATCCGATAAGGTGGTGAAGGCAGCCCCTAAACAAAAGCCATCTACTAACCAAGCTCAGCCTGAGGTGTCTGGCATTAAGCGGCAGAAGAACGATCAGTTCCCTACATCTTGGCCGCAGAAGAAATTAAACGGTGGAGAACTCGCTGCTTCTAACCCGTACTGAAGGGCATCAAGTTCACAATTTTAATTGGTGTGTATTTTCTGATTACGTAATGTGACGTTGCCAAACTTATTAGTGGCTAAGTTTGTAGTGTGGATCACGAGGAATGTGAACGACAACGAATTTCAGCTAAATTACAGGAAACTGATTCGTAAGGTAGTGACTTTCGATGGAAAGCGACATAGATGAAGATCACTTTAGTATACGCAGCCAACAGGTTAATACAGACCACGAGGCTTTTGAAAGTGATAATGATGATACACCTCTGAGCAGAATACAGCATCAAATACGTTCCTCAGTTTCTAGTTATTCCCACGACGAAGGAGAACAAGCAGCAGTGAAACATCACATCATTTTGGTTAATGAGGAACCAAGTAGCGAAAATCCTCTTCTTTTGTCCACCATGTGGGTGCCTGCTGGTAATGGCTTCTCTTCTCGGACGATCAGTTACAACTAAGAATATACACGCAGGCTTCAATTGGTTGAAGTGATCCATTAAGAAAGAGGTGGGAGAAAACCCGAAATTTTACTTATAAAGCTAAGGTATCGAGGCAGCCGAGACGAGGGCTGCATGACCAGTAAGTGTGTAAAGAGAATTGATATATATCGGTCCCCTCTGATACCCAGACAAGGTCGGTTGTACAGAGTTTGCTGGATCGAGCATAGCAGCGGGGGTACTGGCTTCGCGTCAAGAAACAATAGTCGATCTCTCGGAAGTCCACCAAATCAACAAACAGACCACAATTCTACTACCAGCGGCAAGGTGGATAGCCGCAGTAACCTCATGCTGTACCAGGCATATATTGAATACAAAAAAACAACCCAAGCGGGAAGGAGCTAAGAGAAAACAAGACAAGACCACACATGCCTCTAAAAGGAGCAAGTTTTCCACAGCTTCAGCAATCAGTCACTCCGTCGCTCCAAAGCCCAAAAACCACAGCAAACCCTCGTCTGTTGCAGACGTAACGAGAGAGATTTCAGCTTCAGGTCGCACTAATGAACAAACTCTCATCAGTATCGAATTAACGATGAACCATATATTGAACCACCAAACTGAACAGGCTATGACGCTGAGTAAGTCGTCAGAGCTTACTGAGTCATTAAGTGCGTGGATCAGTTTTCCAAGGATTACCTTATCTCGTGCATCGCTAATATTGGTGATGTCTGGGAGGGCTTTAAATTTAAGGTCATTCCTGCTAAGGAAATTCCTAGGAAAACTAGAGCCCGCATTTCGTTGCCCAGGATGAAGATAGATAGCGGTAAGGCACTCCAATATCTGAAGCTTCAGAACCCTGGAACCGCTATCGACGATTGGTTAAGGAGCCCCGAACGGCAGTCAAACTCTTCTGCTGTAGCTGGAGAAAGTTCAAGTTCGGCGTACGGTTCGCCAAACTGAGTATTTCCAGACCAAGGAGCCCTGAGGATGACGATATCGACATGATGGTCGACGACGACAAGCTGGAATGATACAATAATATGCTCAGCGTTATACAACTCAATCTTCAGCACTCTCGAAAATTTACTAGTATTCCTTAGAGAGGAAGACTATGACATTGTTATCTTTCAGAAGCCCTGGCCCAGTGAGTCGACCATTTCAGGACTCCACGACAATAAATACAACCTTTTCTGTAAAAAGGATACCCGTACGACTAGAACCTCTATACTAAACAAGAAACGCATCAAAGCATTTTTATGTCGCCATCTCAGCACAGTCGTTCACATGGGCGGTATAGGTAAAAAACCGCTCTACATAGCCTTTTGGTGTATAACCCATGACAAATGATCGCCGCAGAAAGTTCGGATGCGATGCCAACGCAAGACGCTCTTTATAAGGCGCGCTGAAATCAACGAACGAAGTGAGTATTTATTAGATTCCCTTATGACCTCTAATCTTAATGTGTGTAATGTGGAAACTTTTTGCGAGTGGGAGGAAGTACTCAACTTTACGCTATCAACCAACAACTCCTTTGCAGAACTCAGATGCAAAGATTGAAGTGTAATGCGAACTGACTGGAAGAAATTCAGAGTGGTCTTAAAGTCAAATCTTAGGAGCATCCCCACACCTAGAACTGAATCGGTAGAAGAACTGGAAACAAATGTCAGGACCTCAAAAAAGCTATGAAAATACTCTTCAAAACCACGTGTCCAGTCCAATTTAGCAAGTAAACGCTCCCACCTTGCTGGAATGAAGATTTCTTTCTGAAAGCCTTGCAAGGACTGTCTTCATATATATAAAAAAGCAAAAAGGAAGGCTAAGTCACAGGACAAATTCCACTACCTCATTGAACCCTCATCCTGAAATGAAATCAACTCATCAATACTAGAGGAAAAGGTTTCCGGATACTTCAAAAGTTTCTCCCCCTCTAAGTCACCTGGCCTTGACGGGATTTTACCGAATATGGTCCAAACTAACTTGTACAAGGTACTGCTCTGTCTAATGGCCATTTATCGTAGCTGCCTTCGACTCAACCACATCCCCTCGACCTGGCAAAAGATGCCAAGGATTTTGGACCCATTAACCCTACATCCTACATACTCATACATTTAGTCTCAGCTGCATTACCATAAACAACATAGGAATCTTTATTGACAGCCAGGCATAACTTACTTCGTTCTCTAAACTATTGTAGTAGAACAGTGCAACGAAATTATCGCGCAGGTAAGCACTTGGTTTAGTGTCACTCTCCTTTGGGTTCCCGACCACAGTAACATAGAGGGGAATGAGACAGCCCACGCTCTAGCCAGATTTGGCTCTAACTTCAATGTTTCTCTGATGGAGTCGATCTTACTTACGTGACAAAGTCATAGATTGACATTTGGAGACTTTTTGGGCAACTTTTTCGACGTCCTCTTGAAGGAGAATATTGTTTTGAGGTGAAGACATAGTTTTGGCATAGGGGGCAATATTTAATAATAACAAGGGGACCTAGATGGCTGCCTTTTGGGACACCAGCAATGGCTAAAAACGGGGTTGAGAAGGCTAACCTAAAGCGTACGCTATAATAACGATCCTCCAGATACGAAGATATTGATTTTAATAATATGGGGCCAAAACCGAGGGAAGACAATTTGACAAGGATCTGTTGATGTGATATTTTATCGAAGGCCTATAGCAATAACATCGATTTCATTGCCATTTTCGAACATTTTAGGTATGTGAGCAAGCTTAGCAATGGGACGGTAGTTGGTTACTTCATTCTCTGATTACTTTTCGTAGACTGGAGTTATGGAAGAGGTCTTTTAAACTTGGGGGAATTCCCCTTGCGTGAGGGACAGATGAAATGGAAAGGGAAGTGGGTGCGAAAGATTGGAGGCACACTTTTTAAGAAATATTGCTGTGAGTCCGTCTGGCCCAGGTAAAAATTCATTATTGAGATTTTGAAACTTTTCTTCGATAAGGGTAGGATCAAAATATTGAAAGAGAGAGGGGGAGTTGGCAATTGTATGTGGGTCGGTCCATGATATGTTATCAAACGAAAAAGAGAGAGGGGCGAGACTGATTCTCTTTTCAAGTTGACGAATTGATAAAAAGTCTTAGGATTGTTGATAAGGTTGGTATGCGCAGTGTCGAGAAAACGCTGATAGAGGCACTTATAGAGCAGGCTAAATTGCAGGTAGGTTCCATGATTGTTGCGGTAGACAGAACAAGAATTGGTTCCAAGAAAAACCGCCTTTAATTTGTTTCGTAAATAGCAAAGTCTTCTGTTATACCAGAGAGGTGAAGTAGATGATCTTTTATGCCGATAAATGTTGTCGTAAAGAGAATTAGCATTAAATATTTCACTGTAGAAAATAAAGACAGGATCTGTTAAATATAGTTTGGTAAGGTCAATGGAAGATTTGCTCAGATAGATATTAATTTTGCTAAAATTTGCTTAATAGAAGTTCTAGGAAGAGAGAGTAGGGGAAGAAATGGACTGTGGTGGAGAGTTATGGAAAAATGATTGAAAAAAAAGGGAAGTTGTGAAAATTATCGATAGTTGGTAGCTTTAGGGGACAAAATATAGAGCTAGTTGCCTACCGATGGAGTTGTTACCTAAAAATCACGCCCCAAATATCATCCATTCCTTTTGGTACTGTTGTTGTCTGTTTCACCCCTCTGCCTTTTCTTGTTTCGTCATGCTCTGGATGCCACGGTGGGATTTACTGGATTCTTTGAATCCAGTCCCCTCCCGCTCCAGAGATGACCAAATAGGTACCCCGGATAGAGACTCTAGCGGACGGACGGTCTGCCTCCCCCCCCCACCCTTCTTGATTTCCGAAGATGTCGACACCCCAGCAATGGCCGAGAGCCAACCCTAAATTCTGTATTGTTTGCTTCCAGCCACATAAATTGTAAAACCCCCAAATTCAAAAGTAACAATTGTGAAAGGAAGCTCACGATTCTCCACGGTCCACCCCCTCACTCTTGTCTGCAAGGAGACTCACGGGCCCTCTCAACATTATTCTTGGGAAAGGTTTCCACTCTACTTGGCGGTCACTATTTGAGCTCCCCTTAATTGTTCCCCAAAAGTGTTCCGGGTCCGAGGGTGTTATATGGACCCAAGCAGTCACTCGACAGAGAGAACGAACAGGACGAACACGACAAAACATCAACCGGAGTGATTGGGTGGTTCCATAGGGAGGCTGTCAGAGCTCTGGAAATGAATGAGTTCTGACAGCTGAATTAGTGGAACCACTTATGAATGGGTGTGTGTGGGAGAGACAACAATTTGAGGCAAAAAAAAAAAAAAGTTCCAAGTTTTACCCGGGATTCGTACCCGTGGTCCACGATTTTTTGACTGGCACCGCTAACCGCTGGGCTACCGAGTCAATTAACAAAATTGCAACTGATTATGTTTATAAACTGAATTATTATTTTTTTTTTTCTTTACGAAAAGCCGACAAACGTCTATTCTCACCGGAGATTTGCGAACGACTGCTATAATCTTTGATGTACATCTTCTGTTCACTTGCCTCTGAGTTGAGCAAGGCATACGCAGTCTATCCGACAGCTAAATTTGCGTTGAAGCAATCCGCATTGCAAATGCATTTGCAGTCACATCACACCACCTTGCATTCGCTTCTTTCGACTTTATTTCTACACGAGTTACAAGACATTTTAGTAGTTGACGTCGAATTAAAAAAAAAAGCCTCCTACGCGTCCGTACCCCACAACAGAACTTTCAGAACTGTGGCATACAGACAGCAAAGATATGTAGTAGGATTTTGATTTTTAATGAGAAATTTGTTAGATTCGTCCAACGTTTACTTGGAAGTTTTCGAAACTAGTCACCTATGCCCTTGCTGTACCATTTTCTATATGACACAAAAATTTACCATGGCTCTTATCATGAATTGTCTAAGAGCTGAGCTTTTGATATACGGTGAGGTCATACCTTTTATTTAAGTCATTTATGCGGAAAGTAATTCATGTGAGTTTGATTGAATTTTAGATAAGTTCACCAGTTAGATAAAAATACCTTAATTTCGCAATAGCAAGGCTTAACTTGTGGGGATCTTTCCGCTCTTTTGGCTTATCTATGACGAAGGAAATTTCACACGATGACGTTAAGGTTTTTATAGCGAAAAGGTGAGTATACACCTTGGAATTGCACAACCGACTTCGGACCATTCGGAAAGGGGTATTTCGAATGACGAATCGAATGAAATTGGGCGCCGTATTATTGGACTTTGATGAATTTACAGCTAACAGATTGGTTATCTTTGAAATTTTCTAATTAAAGTTCAAATCAAGTTTGAGTTTTTTTTTTTCAAGAAATTGCACGTCTTATTGCTTTTTTATTGTAGAAAATATTAGTCATGATGGAATGGCGAGGCGATATTTGTTTGCCAATAAAGGTGTTGAGACATAATTGTATTATTCAAGGAACGAAAAATATTGTAGAAGTGTGATGCATACAAAAGTACGCGCTTTTGATAAACAGAATGCCGTAGATAGCACTCGAAAATGCTTAGCCGTTTCGAGTATGGCAAAAAAAATTCATAAGAACCTTCGATGGTTCATATAATTATGTGTACATGTGCAGTGAACAACAGTCGAAGTATGGAAATAGCTTTCAACAGTTTTTATGTAGAGGAGGATAAAAGTGCAGCATATAAGATGTATGCTAATTAATATCTAAGGATATATCGAACGAGCTTAACAAAGATAAGCCATGGTACCTAAGGTGCTGTTCACCAGATATTACTTACGAAATTTTGACCCTTAATGGTTTTTTCTTGATTTGTATTTGTATATTGCATGTTTAGGATAACCGACTTATGCCTATAATATTAGTAATTGAAAGCGCAACGTGGCATATCACGTGGTCTAACTACGGAAGCCGTGGACACTAAACTCATATAGACAACCGTCTATGCTAGAATACCGCGAAACTGTAAACAAGGGCTCTAAAGTAATCTTGGGTGAACAACTAGCAAGTCGGCAGTGACTTTTGCTGCCAGAATTGTTCATAGAGAAACCAAAGAAAACCCAACAAAAAGCGGCATCAGTCGAAAAAATACACTGGGACAATTCAAACAAGGAACGAACACACCTCTGGGCAATATATTTACGAGTATTGCTCAAAAATTCTACAAACCAAGATGAAGAACTCAGGGCAAAAGATATGTGCAACATCGAAGAAAAATGTAAGATTAGTCCCGGAACTCGGATGGTATTTCAAAAAGCCGGCACCGAATATTTAAAGGAAACTTAACCTGGACTAAGCACAGCGTGGATAGAAAAACCGATAAAGTGCGTCGGAGAATTCCCGAATGCTAAGTTGGTTAAGGACCCCTTCCACATGCCTTTTGCCTTTTTTGCCCAAAGAAGCAGCGATTGGCAAGAGCTGTTCTTAGTTTGATCTCAGGGCCGGTATCGTTGTCTGAAATGATAGCTGAGCCAAGGTAGACAAAGTCCTGTAAACGGTGACTTTCTGTCCGAGAGACGTCGGTGTTGCGTGTCCTTTCTGGTTGACTACATACACTTGGTCTTGTCCTTATTAACCGTTAAACCCATCTTCGTTGCATCCGTCTCAATATTCACGAAAACGACACTGACATCATGCTGCTTTCTTCCGATTATCTCAATGTTATCTGCGTATGCGAGTAATTGGGCAGACTTTTGAAAGATTGCGCCTCTTGTGTTGGCTCTTGCCTTTTGCACAGTTCTTTCAAGAATGATGTTAAAGGCATCGCTTGGTAGCGCATCACTTTGTATAAATCTTTTTTTGACATCAAAGGGCTCGGTGAGTTCCTTGCCGATCTTGATGGAGCAGCGTGCATTCTCCATCATCATCCTGAACAAACCGACGAGTTCGTCCGGGATCCAAAAGCAGACATTGCCCTCTATAGGGGCTGCCATACGCGACCTTAAGATCAATGAATAGATTGAATAGATTATGTGAATCGCTTTGGAGCTCGTTTGATTTTTCCAAGATCTGCCGTAGTGCGAATATTTGGTCAATGGTGGACTTTCCTGGCCCAAAGCCATACACCAATCAGGTTGTTGAGGAACGGCTTTAGGAGTTCACACAATACGGCAGATAGGGTTTTATAGGCGATATTCAGAAGACTGATACCTCTGTAGTTGGTGCAGTTTAGAGAGCCCCCTTTCTTGAGAATTTGACAAATAATGCTGAGTTTCCATTTATCGGGCATACTTTTGTCCAACCATATTTTATAGATGAGTTGGTGTATGCTCCTTACCAAGTCATCGCCTGCCGCTTTGATGAGCTTGGCAGTCAGGCCATCCTCTCCAGCAGCTTTGCTGGACTTAGACTTAGATATGGATCTCTTCACTTTATCCAGGTCTTGTGAAGGGAATCGTTGGTCTACACCGTCCACGTTGAAAGGTTCATAATGCCTGACAGCGGTATTTGGTTCATCATTGCCATTATATCATACATTGCCATCTACAGTAATGCTCGTTCCAAATCCTCAGCATCGACTTCGACTCTACTACTATATTCTCTTGTTCGTCTCTACAGGCTTCCGTTGGGGGTTTGTGTCCGTGGCATGTTCTTTTTATATTAGCTTTTGGTAAAACTTCGGAATCTCATTCCTGAAGTAGTATCTTTCAATTTCCTCTACCGCGCGCTTCGCATACTCTTTCTTTTTCCTCTCAAGAAGCCAGTCTGCTCGTTGAGCTCGTGCTTCTACCCAGCTCCACTTTTTGTGCATGGCTTTTTAGCAATGTTGCCAATGGGTATCGAAGCTTGGCGGCATAGGACTTCTTAAAAGATTAAGGGAGAGTGATTGGGAAAGGATAAGCTTGCCTTTGCCATAATCGGGATATCCGCAACCGTGTCTTGGCTACAACAAGGTAATGGTCCGAGCCGATGTTGGTCCTTCGGAATGGAGGAGGAGTGCCTAGCGTCAATCGCAAAGTGGTCAATCTGGTTGACTGTTGATTGGTCAGGAGTTCCCCAAGTCCGCTTGTGAATATGGAGATGCGAGAACCGCTTGGGATACAGACTATACCTTCCGACAGTACTACCAAAGATGCCCTCTTTCTAGCTTTGCATTAAAGTCGCTGAAGGCAATTTTAATGACGTAACTATGGCACTGCTCATAAGTCTTTTCCAAGAGCTCGTAGAAACTATCTTTGGAAAAGTCGTCATCTTTCTACTCTGTGGAGGCATGTGCGCACACAAGGCTAATGTTGGCAAAGGGGACACACAGCATAACCTTATGCTAATAAGGTTTTTTGGCTAAAAGCCAAAATTAATAACAAATTCATCGTTGGTGACCTCAAAGGAGGAACAAATTGCAGTGGCGTTCAGATCTGCAATTGAAATGTTCTAACTTTGAACAGACTATGTACAGCCCAATCGAAAGCCATAGACCACAAATGGAACGGTGTAATGGAGCGGAGGATAGAAAGTGCCACAGAAAGCAGAAATAGCGTCTTTTTGGGTTCAAATTTGGTGTAAGTGGTAAACAAAAGCAAGAAGTCCTGAGCTTCGATAGGCGAGGGAAGACCTTATAACAATTGATATCCCCGCAACATTCATCAACGTCTGGCTATAGAGAAGAAATGGGTACTAACAAAACAAGCAATGATTTAAGTGTGGCGTTACAATCGTTTTATGTGATTTTAATTCGAAAATATAAAGCCAGCACAGTCGGTTGAACATTTGGTCATTTTGTGATCGACGCACTGCACTGCTCCTGCATTATAGACTTTTGAACGTTCTACGGGGCCAATTTAGCACCTTGTAACAGTCAATGTACCTCTTCACATATCCGATTACCAAAAAAAAGAGAAATACCAACAGAAGTAATATTGAATGGTTGCAATTGTAATAAGCCCGCATAAACTTTGACGATCCAGTATCACTCAATCCCTCATTAAAATCCCTGGGTAAGGAAACCGTTAGAAAAGCCGCAATAGATTTGCTGAGTTTCAACCGATTACCTTATGAGAACATGAAAACTTATTAGTTGAGTCACAGTTGATACCGAGGATATGGAAAAATCACTGCAGACTGCTAACTAGCGGAGAAGATCCAAATTCCCGTATCAAGCAGAACGAACCATGTTACCCGTCTAGTGAAACTCACCATAGTCACGCACAAGGCCAACATGAAGTAAAGAAAGCAATATCTAAACTTAAGTAATATGGTATATCACAAGGATGTCGGGAAGCATGAGCTACCTGCTGCGTTGCTTAAGTAACCGTGGGATCACATGTTACACAACATGCAACAACTCATTCCCAGGATTTAGACAAGAAAAAAACACAGCATCTTCAGCACGATCCAGAAGAAAGGATCGTATTCTGCGAATGATTTAAACATATTTTCAGGGATCTGATTGCCACCCATTTCTACTCTTTTAAGCTCAGTATGTCCAAAGTTAACCAAAGTTGACACTATGGCCGATCTTACTTACAAAGGAAAATTTTGGATCGCTATCGCTCATCAACGATTCCAAGTCCGCATATGACAGCATATGATGAGCTATATGGAGCCAGGTCTAGATTTGGCAAACAAGCTAATGTTCATCAGATTGTGAAGAGAGACGGGATGGCTAGGACATGCAGAACGCACGAATATAAATGCTCCTTCTCGGAAACACCAGGCTTCGCTTTAAGTAAAGGTTACCCCAACCAACTTGGAGTGCACGCCTATATACAGTCGGCTATATATTGTTCCACTGAAGAGGTTTATTGATTAGGCCCTAGTTGCACTGCAGGGCCATATAAGCAAGGGAGTGAGAGCTGAAACTTCGAAGTTCCACAAGAAGTGCTATTGCTGAAGAATTGGTTGATAGGCTCTTCCTCGTCTTCTTACTGCTTTTAGCTCTGTTCTCGTGCGTGTTAGTGGCTCTCGCCTATATCAAAAGGAATCTGCCCTTATTACAGTGGTTGAAATGTGACAACAAAGCTATGTACGTAGTTGAATTTTGATAACGCCGAAGTAAGATCTGTCATAAACATTGTCAATATTCCCGATGATTTCATAGCTAAGCAGATCCATCAGCTTCCCAAACCTTCAGAATATGAAAATTCATTGATCTTATTCATAGAAACTTCACAACAGTGTTTTAAAAGCTGGAACCTTGAAACTACATCAACAACGAACAGCGCTGTTTGACAATGGCAGCTCGCTACATATCTTTACTCCTTTAAATATCCAAACAATTTCCTTAGCAAGTGCGCTGCTACTCAATATCGTATTCAGCTTAAAATGATCTCTCTACGTATATTCCCATATGAACAGACTCCTAGGTGTTGACTGCATCTGGTTTACTTTAACAACTTGGATCAACTGATCAAAGAAACGACACACGTTCCTCTTAAAGACCCTGTTTCAAGTTCAGTACGACGAGGAGTCCATTTATATTCAAATTCCATGAATACTAAGTTAAACATAAGCAAATTCAAGAATGTTAAGCTCCAATTAAATAATTAAATGCGCATTACAATTCCAATAAACATCAACTTCCTACCAATTCAATTACCAGTATCTGACGTAGAGCTAACAAAAGTTGCATAAGATATCTTGGCTGCAGATGAATCAAAACCCCGACAAAAGACTTACTTGACTAAACGATCACCAAGGAATTCCTGATGGAATTCCGTCTCAACATTCTGCAATTCATAGAAGAATTTCATAATGCAACTACCAACAGCAGCCGACCTTAGATGACCAAATCGCGTAAAAACCAGTTCCAGCCTTACACTTTATATCTGCAAATTGATCTGCTATCCGCACCTGATCTGCTCTCATAACACCACTTCACCTGGCGCCGCTGCATGAGTGTTGGCGGTTTTATCGAATACTTTCTATCCACCCAAACAAGTATACTGCTGGCTGAGGCACCAACTACCTTCGATTGAGTTCCACGAACTGGATACCCTCTAGGCGCTATTCAAATGGCAATACAACCGCCGACACGCCCAATTAGGTAGATTCAATTAATGACATAAAAAAGTAATAAATCGAACAGTGCTACTGACAAGTTGTTCTGGTTTACATTAACTCAAGAACTCTGCAAGACCACCAGAGACTTTCAATGGACCCCGAGTATTTGGATGTTAGCTTACAGCCTGACATTGAATATTTACGGAATGCATGCGAGATCTTAGATCAGCGACATCTAAGAGACTTCCTATAAAAACTTCTGCCAGATCCATTAGAAGGCATCAGTAACGATTCAATCGTAACACAGTCAAGACCTTAAGAAGTCTCAGAATATACCAAAACCAATCACCACCATGAAGGTATTAATTACACTCAGATACGAGTACTTTCACCCAATTTCATGAATCTAACATATTTCTCCCTTTCAGTTCGCTATTTTTGCTGTAGTCATACTTGCTCTGGCCCTTGGCGCACAATCCTCTGTGATTTTGGGAGCATCAGGACCAGTATTGACCGTTGCAGGCCCAGCTGGCATTGTCACTGTACCCGGCGCAATCTCCATTCAAGCTGCTCCAGCTGCAGTTGCTGTCGCTCCAGCTGTTGCCCCAGTAGTTATTGGTGCTGAGGGAACCTATGTTGCCAAGACTCGTGGTGCTGTTCATGTTGCACCATTGCCAGGACACTTACAATCAGCTGCTTCAGTTAACTTGCAACCAGCTCCTGGAACCATCTAAAGAGGCTAATGCAATTCATTGTACCCTATAATTAATGTTGATCTTCTGATTCTTGTCTTTTCCTACCCTCTCCCTTTTACTATCACCCCTGTCTAGTTGAAATTTACTTGAAATTCTTGTAAAAGATACAAAACCCACTGATGGGTATTCGTTGGTTGGAAATTATTTTGTTTGGAGGGCCTTCGGTTAGTTTTAAGGATAGAACGTTCGATGTGGTATAAAATAAACTTTTTGTCAATATCAATGTTTTCTAATAAAACAGAAACGAAAACACAAAAGCCGTTTTTCTTCTGAAAGACTTAGTGAATGATGTAAGGAGTCATGAAATATGATCTTCTCTGCTAATCGGTTGAATACAATACCTCGGGGCATCTACCTCGAGCTTAGGCTCTCGTGAAACTGAAGCATATCGTACTACAACTATAGAAATCTCCAAAACTCCATACTTATTTTTTATATTGGTTGCGGCAATAGATGTGTAATCCTCATACCAATAGCGCATACTAGTACTAGCATGTAAGACTCGTGGATTATGATTCTCCTGGAGCTCGCGTCTACGTGTTAAACCATTCCCCGACACTTTTCAATCACTCTTCCCGTGGAACTGTCGTTAAGTATTTCTTCAGTGTCTGGTTGGCAATGATGCTCTCCGAGACTACCACTTGGGTTATTCTCAAGGTTTTGCTTTTGCTCCGGGCGATATCCCTATCGTTCGATCTTTGCAGAACTCTCCACATTCTTGAGTAGAGTTTTCTGTTTTGACCATCAAGAATTTACAGTATTCTTGCGCTAGCTCTCGCGGTACTTTGTGGGAAGAACCCTCTGATGACATGCGGTTTTGGAAGATTTTCCTCCTCGACAAGCATCACCTCTAACCCACATTGCTCTTTAAGTTTAGCGGAGTTGTTCTTCATCCACTCTGCAGTTTAGTCATCCGCACTAACGATCAAAAGTCAACCGGCTTTGAAGGTCGCACCGCAGCTTCTTTCCTCATCCGTAATCCTCATGATGTCCATAATCCTCTCTTGTGTCTAAACCATTTGTTCATTTGCGAGAAGCTTACGATCGAAGTCGACTGGTACGACTCCCAGTGCGGACTCGTTTCGCTTCTGATTGGAGAGGAGTGTTGCATGCGCTTCACCTCGGGGCTCTTTTCTTTTTCTCTTTGCATAAATCTGGGCTTGCTTGCAGTTGCATCCATTATTTAGAGCAATCTTGAATCTGCGTTGTTCAGCTGAGTTGACGTACTTGGACTAAGTCTGAGCCACTTGGGTACGTCTGTCTCATCGTGATGTAATTCATCCAATAGTACACTATTGCACAAAGTGCTGAGACGGAGTCGCCAAGTAGAGACAAGTTCTCTTCCAGGTCCTCCATCTCCAAGACTATGCTCGGTGACTCCACCCGATTGGCAGATGTCATCTCGGCATCGACAGGCTGTTCCAAAACATCCCTACCTGATGATGCAATGTAGAGGCATCATTCTCTATTGGTTTTGGAACGAAAATATCAATTTTGATTCCCACGAGTGAGCGGGATAATTTGTTGTTCGTTGTCTACCCGTCTAACTACAGGAAGGCTATATTTAAGTCGGAGGTCGCCTGGTATCGGAAGTTCGCACACTAGCGACTAAGTACTCTCTCTAGCCATGTATCCATCGGCACTTGTTGTTTCACCACTGGATTAGTGATTTTTTTTACCGAGATTTACTTCTTCTGTTCCCACTGGGACGGTCCTCCTCCTTTACCCGGGTTTGGGACCAGCAGGATACTTCAGTGCCACTTGCACTTTGGACTCATCGTCCATAGAACTGCACTGATAATGAGTAACCAAAACCTTGCAAAAGGTTTCGAGCGTTCATTCCCTTCATGTCAATCGAGTAAACGATGGTGGGGTTTCAATCATCAGGCAGACTTCTCTTCGGCCAAGTGCTGGAAATGAGTTGGTATATGTGCTCTACCAAATCATCTCGTCTGGTGCCCTAAATCGCCCGGCAGCCTTATAGACGAGTTTATAGTGTTTTTGTCGATCTACAGTAGGCAGAAATGGTTGTTTCTTTGCTTATTTCTGTAGGCCTGTGTTAGGATCTTGTGTTGACCCGTTCTATTTAATTTTTGGTAAAGCCTCCGATCATCGCATTTGGGGTAGTAGGTCCCCATTTCATCGGCCACGAATGTAAGCCCGAGAACATCAGCTGCGACATTTTTGACGGATTCTTGGCGTCGATGGCATCGATCTTCCCGGCTGCAGGCTGCATAAAACGGAAGCGGTTCCGGTGGTATCTTGAAATTGCAACCGATCAACGTTAAGTATTCTTACATTCTTTCTCCACTTTCATGGAATCTATTCGTATAAAATATTCGTATCTTGGTGGTGGTATCTTGGTCCGAATCTCTATTGGCAGCTGGGAATGCTCGTACAACTTTAATGAGGCGACGTGGGCTACGAAATATCATCAATTTGGTTTATCGTTTAATGATCAGATGATCAGGGTATTGCAGTTGAGTTTATCGGAAGAAGAAACGTATAGGTATCCACAGAGAGCTTCATTTTTTACGTGGAATCTACATAGCATGCATTTCCGATAGAATATTGCTTGTCTTCTTCTTGTCTTGTTCCAGGTAACTCTATTTCTCCATAACTCACAGGTTTGTCATTACTTAGTTGAATTTCGACAAAGTGACGTACAAATCCATTCATCACCTGCCTTTGGAACTTGTACAAAGTTCAAGTATGGAGTTCACTGTCAAGGGAGTGACCGAAGACGTTCCAATCATAAATTTGTATACAATTTCTTGTGATATCTATACATGAACGTCTTTCACTCAGACCTATATTTGCTCTACCTTCGAAAATTCGTGGTTTCCTATCGAAATTCGTATGTGAATTTGTAGATTTTTATCTTACAAGGTACTATGTCAGATTAGTGTATGTTTATGATATTGCAGAGACATGTTTTGAACTCACTCTTCGATTTATAGCCTCTGGTCAATTACAAGTCTGATAACCCTATCTCACTCAAAAATAACGCAAATACCAATATAAGTACAAGCCTTGCACTACTACTAGGCATTCGCTATGAATTTCTCGCCCCTAACAATCAGAAACTAGGTGTAATCATCCTCAGTATACGTACGAGTACCTATCTAATTGTGCAAGGAACTTTCGACAGCCTTATCTATACTACCCGGAGCTCGTCAAAATAAAATCAAAAATAATTCATTCAAAATAGTGCTCGCACATATCAGAAGTGTCAGTCTTGTCCAAAGCTTCCGTTAGCACATTTAATCACTCTTTAACAAAAATGTTGCCATTCCGATACTTTTTCGAATTACTATTGATTGCTGTCGTTTGCCGTGGTTATCCTCGTACGGTCATAAGTGACAATCCCGAAGAAACTGGAGGATATTTCGAAGGCGACATCGTCCTTGGTCAAGATCAGATAGAAGAAATTCAAACGAGGAACGGATTAATCGCCAAATCTAAACGTTGGCCCAATAAACTGGTTACCTACAAAATCAGCCCCGATTTTGGTGAGATCAGGCATACTTTGCCATAAAGACTGACATTCAATCCTGTCTCTTACAGATGAAGCACATCAGACACACATCAGGAAGGCAATCAAAATCATCGAAGATGTTTCTTGCCTTCGATTCCAGGAAGCCGACGAGAACACCCAGTACTACATCAACATCATAGCAGTTCCCGATGGATGTCATTCCGAAGTAGGCTATCGGCAGTCCGTTCAAAGGATGAATCTTCAGATTTTCCCCATCAATGAGGGTTGCTTCAGAATGGGTACTATTCTTCATGAGTTTCTGCATACCCTTGGATTCTATCATCAACAAAGTGCATCAGATCGGGACGACTTCATCACAGTGGTTGAAGAGAATATTGAACCTGGCATGGAGCATAATTTCAAGAGATTCACTACGACAGAGAACTTCGGAATCCCTTATGATTATAAGAGTGTCCTACACTATACTGCCTTGGCGTTTTCAAAAAACGGTGAGAAGACCATCATTACACGTGATCCGAATGCTGTTATCGGCCAAAGGACTGCTCTAAGTGATAAGGATATCGACAAACTAAACGCCATGTACCTGTGTCCTATCCAGATTTGAATTAAAATCCTGACCTAGAGTCTCAGGTTCAAAAGCGTTGGAATATTTATCATTAATTAGGAATCCGTGGTCGTGTAGTGTTTGGATTAGTATTTGTATTGTACCTTAAGTAGAATCTAAGAATTTCAGTTGTTGTGATTGCCAATCAGAAGTAAAGTGATAACTTTCTAAAAATATTTCAAACTAAAATAGTTTGAATTAATCTTTGTTGCGTCACCGAGGCTATCTTGAGAGCGGGTCAGTAGAGTTTTGAGAATGTTGCATGAAGTCATTCTGGTGAGCTCTGTGCCCTTACTTACTCATGTCGCCCTATAGTCCGGAATGGACCTGGGACTCACCCAATAAGCCCTTTCAACTCGGGGATATTTCTTGATGATGGCTGCATGTTGATTGAAATTCTCTTAAACCAGATCGCATTGAAGCCTTTCTCAATTCGTGAGATGCCTCTTCTGAGCTGATACGCTAATACGTACAAGCGCAAGCCGGGTATTCATGGAGACTGTGCCCATGGAGACGGTTTTGTAATCACATTCACTGCGAAGATTGCAGCAGGTGATGTCACTTCTACTTAGCGCATTCAGGTGGTAAGAAAGAATGTAATAACTCGTCAAGACGCCAGTTCAAAGACTAGAATCTTTCCTACCGGAAGAGTGTAGAAAGGTCGCTGTAGAGACGTATACACGAAAAGTCTACAGACCAACGACACATGCTATCTACGATCGTGCTTGTGTGAGATCCAACTGACAATACCGTCCTAGGCAAAGACACAGCCAGCTCTAAAGTTCATATACTAAGAAGTCCTTTTCTGAGCTTTTCCCAGTAAGTTTATCAGTGATCCCATTTCTCGTTATCCCACTGTGACCTAAACTCAGAGAAGATTATGTGAATTTAGCTTCTCAATTGCGATCGAAGAAGACTCGTATTCTCGAACTAGCATGGCAATCGTGTCTGATTCCGTAAGCCTTCAAATGCAGCTTAACCAAGCTACTTCGCCTGCTCCACATAATTTAGTGCATTGTTATCAGGACTGCGTATATCTTCGGTATATTTTGGCCTAACATAAAGTGAAGTCGAGACTTGATACAATCCACAAAGAAGGCATTGTAACTTCCTAAATCGGTTCTGGAGCCATCGCAGCCGAAAAAGTCTTAGGTGGTAGTCTGCGGTGGTAATTCCGCAGTGGCTATAGATCTGATGTGATTACATTAGACATCCTTGCATAAGAACTAATTCAGGAAAGAAAACCGGCAGCGGGTCCATCAACATTTATAGCCAACATGGGCTATGTTGTATAGCTATTGTGACCGCCACGTGGAAAGCCTCTGTAGTCAATCATCTCGGTCATAGACTCGCCATAGTCAGCTAAACAACTTAGATCTACAACTGCTGATTTTTTGAGGCCGTGTTACTTAAACAAATTATTTAAAAAAATTTGCGTTATTGAAGTCATCCTCAATGTTGAAAATATTGTGCAAATCCGCAACCGTACCCTGGCTATAACAAGGTATTGCTCCGAATCTATGTGTTCGACCCTCAGATCTCTGACATCAATCACAAGAGAGAAGTACCCTGGATCGGTAGTTTACTATTTCCCATTGTGAATACTGAGCTTGTTGTCCCATTGCAAAGTCTTGTTGCAAAATTAATACTTTTCCCCGGACTACGGATTACAAGAGCCAATAAATTAAAATTTACTAATCTGGTAGTCGGTCTGCCAGCAGGACAACACCGACACAGGTGGTGGTTTGATCCATAATGACGGATTAAGATGCAAACAAAGAAAACCCCAGGGAAATTTGCAACAGGCAGCAGATTGATTAAGTGCTTCCACTTTCGGCTGCTCAGCTAGGGGTGGGTTTATGGTTAAACATAAATAAAATAATCAGAACGGAAAAAAATACTCAAAAGAAAGACTTTTTCAAGAGAAATTGTGAAACCTTAACAAAGATACACCATATATGGAAAAAATATGGATAATCCGATAGAAAATAACAAAAAAAATTAAAAGGTACCCACGTTATAAGCCCTAGCGATTTATTAATCAGAGCTTTGTAGGGGTACAAACGAAATTAAACGAGTTAAATGGATGGCAAAACATTTTTCAGAAACGGCAACCGCTTTAGAGTGGGCCGCTCTCCGCCGACTTCCCGAACGGTCGAAAAACTGTTTTTTTTTTGTTTTTTTTACTATAAGGACGAGAGCTTACCGGGATCACGCTTCACAATCTTAAAATAATATACTTCGCTGTAATCCGTCTTTCCACGACTTCCTGGCTCTCCATATTATTCCCTTGTCCTGTCCTGTTTTCCCTTTCTTTTCTACCTCTCGAAATTGTCTATTCCATGTAAACATATCTAGACCACTCTTTAGTCCTCCCAAATGTGCCATTTTCACCAGCCAGATCCTCAGGGAAATTTCCAAGGTCTGAGAATTTGCTTTGGCCTGAGTGACCATTTCCCTGAAATAAGTCAAAGTGACAAAGAATGTTCATTTTTGATTTGAACTTAGAAAAGGAAACCAGGTCTTGGTTTGATGTTTGATGTGAATGTAGACGATCTGGCTAAAGAGAAACTCATATCAAACGATAGAATTACAACTACTACTGGCGGTGGAGTTGCAGTATACTGTAGTAAGTCATTAACATACCACCTTGATCAAAAGTTCCCACCGTGTGGAGCTCCCATTACTCCGTTTTGAGTTCTGTTTTTTTTTTATTAAGTTGGTAAATCTGTTGTTGACATTCCCTCTAAATCTTAGCGTTATAGCTTGGAAAAGTTACCTAGCCAAGAGTACATTTATCTATGTGTGTGTTGGCGATCTTTTACAATTTTAGAAATGGATTTGAACTTGCAACAACGAACTTATATGATTTGCTAGGCTGAATCCGATTCCAAATTCATCAAAAGGATCATTTCTGGAGACGAGACATGGGTTTATGAGTACGACGTGCAATCCAGACATCAGGCAAGTGAATGGCGTTCACCAAATGAGCCGAGACCAAAAAAAATACGTCGTTTTCAGTCAAAAAAGAAGGCAATGCTCACGGTTTTCATGGATGACAACGGTGTGGTGCATCATCAATTTTTGCCAGAAGGCCAGGCAGTAAACAAAGAGTATTATTTGGGCGTTATGAGACGTTTGCGTAAAGAAATTCGCCGAAAGGGATCAGAATTGTGGGCAGAAAACTCGTGGATTTTGCACCATGATAACGCACCGTCGCACAGTGCCATCATTATTCATGCCATCCAGCAGCCAGCGAATTCACCTGATTTGGCTCCCTCTGTCTTCTTTCTGTTCAATCGAGTTAAAAAACCACTACGGTGAACGCGTTTCAGCAGCAGATAGAAAGTAATGGAAAAATCGCAGGCAGCACTGATGGACATACCGAAAACCGAATATAAAAAATGTTTCGAGGATTGAATCAAGTGCTGGCATAAGTGTGTTGGAGTCGATGGGGATTACTTTGAAGAGGACAATATAGATTTAGATGAATAAATTTGTATTTTTAATTTTCTGAATAAATTCCCGGAACTGTTTGATAAGGTGTTAAAAAAGTCAAAAGAAAGCGTGGTTGAGTATATCTTGGTGGAAGTAGGCAATGGCTACACAAAGTGTCTCTAACCCTAACCGATGCTACTCCCCACAACCCATATTTTCTACAATCAACGAGTACATAATTATTTATGGCGATCTAAATGCAGATCTTTTAAAAAGCGACAATAAAGCTCATCAGTTGTTTGATTTTATGGCTAGTTCAGGACTATATGTAGTGAACTCATTCGCCACCCCCTTTTCACCTAATAACCCCCAAGCTTTCTTGACGTTATTATAGTTATAAATCGATCCAATGTCTGCTTCTAGACCAATTATCGTTAGCTAGTATGTCTGATCATCACTTAATCTTCTGCACATACAACATTGAGTTATATCGTCTCCCTTGTACGAAATTATTTAAATTTAAAAACTACTCAAGCCACCTACCTTGGCCCAATTGTTATTACACCTCAAAAATAAATGATAAAGTAAGTTTTCTGCATACACTAATATTAGACTTCTTCAATAGACATGTCCCCCCTGAAAACTGTAGCAATACGAAATAATAAACGCCCTTGGTTCACTCAATGAAGTCCACCAAGCTATCAAAATACGAAATAAGCTTTATTCTAAATGGAGATCAAGGCCAACTACTCTTAATTGGGAAATTTTTTGACATGCGCGTAATTTCTCCACCTCAGTTCCTAGAAGAGCAAAGAAAAGATACTTTCTATTTAAATTAAAACCGGAACAAAGCTCAGAAAGACTATGGAATAAGTTACAACGCCAATTGGCGTTGGAAAAAAGTAATAGTTGCTAGTATCCCTAATATTGACAAAGTGTTTCTTTCCAATGCTCTAACCGAACCACGTTTCACTCCAAATCATGACTTTACCACTAGTTTTGACTTCTATTTTGATGTTGTGTCAGAGCTTGTCTTAGTGCATGTTGTATGTAACCTTAAATCGAATGCTATAGGAGAAGATGGAATGCCTATCCGTTTTGTGAAGGTTATTTTACCTTACATTTTAAGTTGCCTCACGCACATAATTAACTTTTACATAACTGGTTCCACTTTTCCTGATAGTTGGAAGTTGGCCACAGTCATACCCGTCCCGAAAAAGCCCCAGCTATCTTCGCTAACTGACTTTCGACCTATAAGAGTTTACCATGTTTATCTAAAGTCTTCGAGAAAACTCTGGCTCACCAAATTGTAAAATACATCCATCAAGATAGTCTGTCATCCCCTTTGCAGTCCGGCTTTCGAGCTTATCATAGCTGTTTTACAGCCATGGTCAAAATTCTCGGCGACATAATGGTTAACTTTTGATACGGATTACTTAACCGTGCTATATTTGCTTGACTTCTCGAAGGCTTTTGATAGTGTTAACCATAGGGTACTATGTCAAAAACTTAGGTTATATTTCGGCTTTAGTGAAAGTTCAGTGCGCCTAATGTACAATTATCTCGACAACCGTTATCAAAGAGTAGTTCACAACAACGCCTCGTAAGAATTCGGCCTCTTAGCTGTAGGACGCCTGTCTAGACTTGGACCGATTTTATTCTGTCTTTTTGTCAATGATCTACCAAAAGTCTGTTCTTATGCTGCTATCCACTTACTCGTATGTATATGCTGACGATGCACAGATCTATATTTCCCGACCAATTGGACTCGTTGAGGAACTAGTCGTCAGATTATAGTAAATAAAGACCTGTCCAAAATTTATGACTGGTCTATCTGTAATGGAATTCATTTCAACCCAATGAAATCACAACTGATTTTAATATTCTTCCAATCCTTCGGCTTCAGCCGCTGTCAAAGTTACCAATGACATCCAACTGTCAAAATATTCAGTAAGGTTTGCCATTTCATCATGCATCGTTTTACGCTTGCCGAACTTGCGGAAATTATTAAAAAATATTATTGAAACTACAGCTCAGTATTTACAGCAATGTGAATTTCGTCGTGAGGTCGGTCATCATCAGGGCTTCAGAGCGCAGGCAATTCGTCGAACCGTGGAAAATTTTGAGCGCGAGTACACTCTTTTGGATCTTAAGCCACCAACCAGACAGAGTTTGGTGCTAAATGAAGAAAACATAGCCACCGCTCCGGCCAGTATCGAAGAAGACCCAGAAATGTCGAGCTTTGTGTTGCGTCGACAATAATGTGGAAAATCTGTTTGCGAGAATATTCGAGTAAGCGAGGGAACTATCAGCTACAGGATAGATGAAAAGTATCGGCACGTATTTTAGGCCGGCATCCTAGAGATTTTGAGTTAAGCCTACAAATAAATCGGATAGCAGGAAATCAATGCAAATTTTCTCATTAGCAGTGTTTAGCACCCGATTTTTGGAGCTCAGAAAGTATCCAGAGCTCACTGGAGCGTCGAAGGTGTCCAAAGGTGTCCAATTTTTCGTCATATCCCGTAATGTTGACTCTAGCCAAACTGCTGTGAACACTTAATACTGAAAATCTGCTTCCACTTCCTCGATCTAAATACATCGCAAAGTGGTACCGGCAACAGGTGTAACATTTCTTTCCAAAATTTTGCATTATTTGCCTTAGATGCAGCCTAAATATACTCCACTTGGAGGAATCCAAGAAGACTCACTAATCTGTAACTTTGGCTCTGTGGCGTAAACTTTACCCTTAACCTTTTCTTTTATTTTCGATGATGCACGGCATGCCCAACATGTTCAAGTAGTTCGAGATGAGAATTACGTCAATTTCACTGATTTCAATCAACTTGCCCATTGGAACCGTGAATTCTGGAGCCGAATCAACAAAGACCCATCCAGACCACTCCTTCAATTCACCATCCATCTGTGGGTCATGTTTTCGGTTTGGTATGAAATTTTTACGGTTTATTGAGCTTGGAACTTTGTACGAACGGTGGGGAAAGAAAACTGAGCACAGATTGTTCCGTCAGTCGTAGTCCCTCAAATGTCATTACCTAGTATAGTATTGCCAAGTCATTAGAGACACATTAACTTCATTTCGGACGAATCTAGGCGATGTTATGGGGAAAAATTAAAACAAATACCGGAAACAAATTGAGGGGATAGCAATCTCTGTCAATGTGATGTCAAATTGCGATGAAGGACCCATGATTAAACTAAGACGAGTCTTGAATTTATCCTCGATAGCTTCTTGCTTGGAGGACCTGGGTAACGATTGAACGGGAAATTATTTAAGGCCAAGGCCAGTAACATTTCAAGTTCGCATCAAGTGCTTGCTTTACCTCCTCGTGGCACCTACAAATTGCGTGTTTTAAGCTCTTATACGAGTACATCCAGGCAAAAAGTGCAAAACCAGCCAGTTCAGTCAGAATCAGCAGAAGAGTTTCTCATGTGATGAGACAATGTTACGAGTACCTGCACCTAACACAGCTGTTGACCTGCAGATGCTCTTTCAGGGTTGCTTTGACATATTTAAATCTCAGTTTCTAACGTGACTTCAGAACTAGTTGTTGCCAGGGTTTCTGGTAGAGATTGTGGCGGAAGAAGGCAAAATGGATCAGCACTCATAACCTCGCCTAACAACCTGGCCCTAAAGGTTGGGGATTATATATCGGGTCAACTCGCTGGAAGTGTGAGTGTAAAAACAACAAAAAATTCAAAACAACCTAAAATCTCACACAGCACTCATATTACTAAAGACGATTCGTGCTACTTTTTTTTTTTTTTTTTTTTTTTTTATAATTTACGCGCGCCTAAGGGGTTGATACCCTTTTACTGTTGCCAGGGCGCGGGCGGAAAGATAGAAGGAGGAGAAAGGAAAATTGTTTTTGTAGTGGTTTGAAACTCAGGTGTGTTTGGTTTCTATGTTTGCTCTCCAGGGGTGGGAGTCCGAATAGGACGGAGAGTTTTTCTTCACTCAGAGTGATTCGAGATATAATTCCCAGTATTTTTTTCATTGCTTGAAACTCTTATAACAGCCAAATCTACGTGTCAGTGTTATGCCTTCACACGCAGAATTTTTTTGTCTGAGTTCCAATTATACAATGAAAAACTGATTTTGCCATGGGCTGGATTCGAACCTGGACCCTCCGAGTGAGAAGCGTTTGCTACTACCACTACACCACTACCACTACACCACTTGAAAAAGGCTAAAGGTTTTCGGGACTTTACGTTAGGTTCCTTAATAGACTTCATGAAGCCGAGCAACTCACGAGGATCCTGGACTGTTATACCGCACCTCTAATCGCCATTCAATAAGCGCGATGGAATAAAGGTTGCTACCGCAACTATTTATCACCAGAGCCTTATGCAAGAAATCTTTAGTCTCAGTGACAACCCGCTTAATTGCTAAGTTCACCAACATCGACCTAATATACGCTCAAGTCACATGTGAGGAGGAATATGATGGCACTGAGAATAAGGTCGTCATCAAAACATATATTTTAACGCAAGCCTAGGAATGAACAACATCGCAGTCGGTTTTAAGCTTAACGATTTCACTTCAGGGCAAAACCTCATAGCAGTAAGCAAGCAGTTCCCGCTTATTGCCATTAATAAAAGGACCTTGCTCTCCCCTGATTAATCCACCACCAATTAAATTGATCATATTGCGATCAATTAAAATGGTATTTTGGATGTAGAAACGTTTCGAGGGCCAAATTTTGACTGGGACTACTACCTTGTTGTAGCCAAAGTATGAACAGGGATATCTCTAAGCCGATAAGTTAAGGAAATACTGTAAGGAAGTTTAACCGCGGAAGACTTCAATCATTTGAGACCAGAAACAGGTCTCTTGCCGATAAAATGTCCCCTAAACACGCCAAATATTGTGCGCTACCATCATCCCATCTCGAAAAAGCCGCCAACAATACTTCGGGGATGCCACATTTGTTGTTATGCATTTAGCTTGACCAGTGCTGTGAAATCCCCGATGAAGTCGGGGAAATAGGAATCTGCAAGGAAAGACTAAAGGGGCTGGTGAGCTCTACGAGAATTCGCTGCTCAGAAAGGAGAAAGTTTAAACGAGGAGCGAGAAATCGAGGAACTATTGCAAAGCCAATAGCGGAACCAGCTTATAAATCAGGCGATGCTTCAAGTGCATCAAACCAACCAGAACCTAAGATGAAGAGGAGGAGGAAGCTGAAGCCTACACCAGACCTAATGATGAGCCCTTCTCTGTCAGCATCAACAGAAAAGCTGCCTGGCGGAGCGAGGGAAGAGGCGCCAACAATATTAACAAGGGCAGCAGCACAACAGCAAACCAGGAAAAAAGCACTCAAAGGTCATTTCCCATATGTGTTCGATGGTGGAGAATTCCAATGTATGGAAGATGACAAGGCCTCTGAGTGTTAGCTATTAAAGCAAAACAAATAGCAAGGAGAGAGAAGGAGCAACTAGGAGAACTTCCCGATTCTCAACAGCAACAACTAGCACAAAAAAAAACTCAACACATAACAACACAACAGAAACAACAAAAATCAAAACAGCAGCCTAAACATACACAGGCTCAAAAAACAAATCAGCGGACACTACACCAACAACAAGAACAACAACAGCAGCAGCAGAAGAACCAGCAACAACAACAGCGGAAACAACAGCAACAACAGCAACCACAACAACAACAACAACAACAACAACAAAAGACATCTAAAACAAGGGTTCTACCTATAAACACATACAAAATGGAACTCAAAGAGACGATAGAACTGTGTAAGTCGGCTATAGGCAACAGCATTTTTATAAAAAGATTATCATTAGATAATTCCACTGTAACACAGTGGAACGCTATCATAAAATAAAAAATTTACTGAAGGATTCGACGACGGAGTTCTTCTCCTACACCCCGAAGGGGAAGAAGCTGCAAAAAAATCCTGCTGAGCGGGTTAGAACCGTCGACTGATCCAGAGGAGCTCCTTGTACTGCTGAAAGAGAAGTGCAAAGGGCCCAAATTCGTGGGGGTCAAGCCATTCACCACAGCCAGAGCCAAAAGGGAGAAGCGGCAACTGCCGATTTTCCTGGTCCAGCTAAGTCCCACCAGCAATCTGGATGGTCTAAGGAGTATTAAAGTCCCAGACTACCAGGCTGTACATAGGGAAAAATTAAAAACATTTTACAATGTATTCGCTGCCAAAGGTTCGGGCACGCCGCGTCGACCTTCGAAATGCAGCCTCGATGCGTGAAGTGCGGACAAAACCACAAGTCCGAGGAATGCGCTCTGGGTAAGGACGGAGCGTCTGAAAAAAGCCAACTCTCTTGCGCGTTATGTAGGCACACGGGACACACCGCAAATTATCGGGGTTGTCCCAAATTCCAGTACATCAAAAGAATAAATCTGGCCCGGCAGCAGAAAGTGGAAGTGAAACGTCCACCCGTGCATTTGCAAACTCCAGCCGTTACTCCCCATGTTACCTACGCCCAAATGGCGGCAGGTAGGGGAAGTACGGTACAGCAAGCGAAGGTTGCTTCTCAGGCCCCAGCGCCCAGAGCAAGTGAACCAGTACCTGACATGCTAGCTAACTTGCTCTCTTGCAAGGGGCAGATGGCTCAGCTACAACGTCATTTAACTGAACAGACCGCGCGGGGTGGATCAAGTATACGCACTGCTGCCTGGCCTAATGCACCTTTTGCCGTAATGGGTACGTACGTGGCGGAGCAAACCCTGAAGATCCTTGCTGTGAATGTGAATTCACTGATTTGGCTCGAACGACGAGCCGCACTATTTAAGTTGCTTAAAGATCAAGCCCCTGATGTGCTTTTGGTTAGCGACACAAAGCTTACCAAAAGACACAAAATAGTACGGAGAAACCGACCCAACTCCATTCAGGGATTAGAAGTTGCGATTTTCGTACCAAAAGGTATACGTTTTAAAAGAGTATACAGTCGTGTAGTACGTAGGTTCCAGGTGCTGGAAGCATGCATCGTGTATATCTCCCTTCGTAGTGGAAAGCAGTTGTACATGGTGTCTGTCTATGCATCTAAGGCTACTCAATCCACTTTATTCATCTCAGAGCTCGAAATACTTTTTCGATTCCTGAGGCTGGATTTGGAAGACAACTATTTTATTATCGGCGGGGATTTCAACGCCAAACATAATGATTGGGGAAATAATACACCAAATACTAGAGGGAACCTACTATTCAATTGGTGGGTTCAGCACAGTATAATGTATCGACTCGGTCTTAAGGCGACGGATAGTCAGTCATTCGTTTCACAGACACGGGTCCTATTTGGATCTTCTGCTGTTCGACTCACGAATACAACTGGCATGCACTAACCAACAAACTACAAACTGTCTACGCACTTTCGTGTATGACAGTGACCATTGCGGTCTCAGCACCGAAATAATTGTTCCCAACGAAATTGCGGAATTGGATGAGTTTGTTCAAAGGCATTCCTACAATTATAGTGGGGTGCGTTGGACACACTTCACCAGAACACTGACTAGAGCAATCTCCTCGAATTCGCCCTACCCACCGTCCAACAGAAATCTGTCAAATGAGGAGATGTTCAATGACGAGAATATGGCAAATAATGTCATCACCAACGATAGGGTACTATCCACGTTCATTTCAAAGGAAGAGATCCAAACGATCTTCGAATCACTTAGAAGTAAGAAATCAGTGGGAACCGATGAAATACCGAACATTGTGCTTCGACATCTCCCTCTAGAAGCGGTGAACATTTATACTATCCTGTTTAATAATGCAATGAATAATGCACATTATCCAGGGCATTGGAAAACTGCGGTGGTACATCCCATCCCCAAAAGGAATAAAGACACTTCCAATCCGGCGAATCTCCGCTCGATTAGTCTTCTTCCAAACATCAGTAAAGTTTTCGAGAAGCGTCCTGACTAAGTGGGTTGAGGACAACAATATAGTTCCGGATAATCAATTCGGTTTCAAGGCGGGGCATGATATCATTCATGCTGCGTCTAAACTGGTTTCTGATATCCAATGGAACAAAGGCAAGAATCAGTGCACTGGTGCCTGCCTGATTGACTTGGAGAAGGCCTTCGATACCGTATGGTTAGAGGGACTCTTTTTCAAGCTGGACAGGTTGGGAATTAGTAAACCACTGCTGTATATTCTTTTTGATATGCTCTCCAGTAGACAGTTCATCGTGAAGAATAGCGATGTGACTTCTGCTGGAACATTTAACATTAAAAACGGTCTGGAACAGGTGTGGTAAATTCGCCGATCCTATTCAAAATTTACACGAGTGATCTGATAGGTTCACTTCACCATTCCATAGCGCACGCAGACGACTTAATCGCGTACAGATCAGTTCCAAAGATTGAAGTCATTAATATACTTTTGCAGCGTGACTTCGACAAAATTAAGCGATATTGCGATGACTGGAAGTTGAAAATCAACTTTATCAAGTTTATTGGAAAAGATTCGGGTGTTTGAGAGGGCTTGTCTTAGGACTTGTCTTCGCTTATACAGAACACCAGAGGCTAAGTACATAAAATTATATCCTAATGAGGTCTTATACAATAGGACGAACCTAATAGGAGTGGACAATTTCAAGAGCAATGTTCTCATCGAACAACCTGATCTCCGGCCCTTACTACCCCAGTTATATGTATCATGAGAGAGTTCGCTTTGACGGCTTTATTCCTCCAGAAGCGTTCCTCTATCTAGATAGTAAAGGTCTGATCCAGGACAGATTGGCGGTGCCGCTAATCTTCCACGTCGCTCGAACAGCTGCGGGCAGGCGACTCAACTACGACAGAGACGTCGCACATGGTAGTGCGGAGCGTCTCTGGTTCAGTAGGTTGGTAGGGAGTCGCGACAGGAGGGACGTTGCTCAGAAGCACCAGCAAAACTTCGAAAGACATATTTTAAGTGTTAGGTTTTACGTAAAGTGCTCGCATGGGGCCAGTGAGTTAGTATAAGATAATTTTTAAGTTACTTAAGCTAATTTTTAATCGTTTTTTGTCTAGCATGTAAGAGTAAATTAAGAGAATAAATAAAAATGCATATATAAACTAAACTAAACTCTGGATAAGGATGAGAAACAATTCCGCCCGCTTGACCGTAATGAAGTAAAGATAGCCATATCCAAACATAAGGCCAACAGTGAACCCTAAATCGACACCCACCACCCTTTTGAAGATTTTAAGTTCTCCTATGAAAGTGTAAATCGGGAGAAATATACGAATATCGGTTTTGGTATCGCTGGTCATCCACTTTAACGAGACATATTGCTTGTGTGAAAGCCGCAGGTTTCTCGTATTACCAGAGGCACAATCTTTAAAAGCTAGTACAGCTAATCTCTCATGTGGATGAAATGGACATTGTTGGCAGAATGCGGTGAACGGTTTGTAAGGCTATCGACTCGAATAATCTGGTTGCTGGACTGCACGGAATTACGGACACGGGCAAATGGCATGGCCACGTCTCCAAGCGACTACATCACACCAAAACTAAACTTCAGGGACAACTTCTACGTACATGTGTTTTCCCATCAGAGCCCAGTAGAAAAAGACGAAGTAGTAAAGAACTTCGAAACGGTTGTCTACATCAATGGATCGAAGATGGGAGCTGGTGTCCACTATGAATCACTGAAAATATCAATATCATACCGCTTGCCGGATTTATCAGCATCTTCCAGGCAGAACTACTTGCAATCCACGAGGCATGCACGCAACTCGGCCGCGCAACAAAATAATATTGCTATCCTCATAGATATCTTCCAAGCTAGTTCTATAGTGCTGCTCTAGGCTCCAGTGACATTAAACGAAACGAGCGTGCAGATTAACTAGTCAGGCAGGGCTCAGCTCTGAACGGCTCACTCACAGCAAGAGCTCACATCCCACTAGGAGCGGTCAAAGGACAAATCCACTTATACTTCCTGCAGAAGGACAACCCCTAATAGAGGGGGTTAATTAACTGCGCTATATCAAGGATGATATGGGCGATCTATAATAAGAATAGAACAAAAGACCTACTAAACAGAACTCGCCCAGATATCGCCAGAATCACGGCGGTAATTACAGGACATTGGCGAAGCTAGGTATCCCTTCCAACCCCACTGTTGCAGTTTCGTGAATGAAAATGAAAAGGCAATTCTCACTCATTTCGTCTGCAAATGCCCGGCACTAGCAAGAGCCAGAATTAGTTTTCTTAATTCCACTAGGCAAAAACTGCTTCACATCCTCAACAACACTTATCATCAGACAAGTCACACGTGTCGTGGATACAAAAAGGCACATGCTATTAATACTTGGCCACCTCTACCTGAGTTTAGCAATAAGCAATATCGACAACTCAGACTAAACGTTACAACAGACAGCTAGAACTTCAAGAATTTTGCATACCTATACTGTACAGTTAACATAAACAACAGCACCATCTGGAATATCATTCGAAGGGTAACTCTTGCTAATTGCTGCTTTTTTGAGCTTAGAAGGCAGTAGCCTACTTTCTACAACCAAAGTAGCAATCCTCAAATTATTTGTCGTCCAAGGCTTCCTCTATGCCACAGAGGCTTGAACTTTATTAAAAAAAGATACGGAGGTACTTGATCGTTTCGAGGAAAAAATGTTTTAAAAGATCGACAGGAGATTTACCAAGAACTGAACGATCTATAGAGCGACAAAGACTTAAGAAAAATAGTCAAAATTTATCGCCCTGTGAAGTGGACATGGGTCGAAAGGAGTCTTAATGAAAACTGTCGGTGATCACTCTTCTTCTACAGCATTCGGTATTTTCCAAGAATCTGAAACAATTTCTCAGTATCATGAGTTCAATTATTTCGCTTAAGACTCTTATCTTCACTACGAAAGCACCTAAATATCCGCCTTCTTTCCTCATATAGATAACAAAATGCTTCGAAAAACACGTTTCCAACCAACTACTCCCAGCAAAGACTTCACGTAGGCAAACAAAAAAAACAAAAAACATCCATTAAACCGGGTTCCAGGGACATCAGCTACTTGAATCTCCCCCATGACCATGGTCGAATGGAAATTTCTCTCATTTAAAATGTTCAAGGCGGAATATTCATACTCGTAATCGTCGAAAATATTTTCATTCTCAAATTTATAATCACCTTCGCACTTTTCATTACAACCTTCAGGGAGAAAACCGTGATCAAACCGAATCCAATATCAATGTTCCACATACGCCCCGTTATGCCCCTTAGGCTACATACGAGTATATCCGCATATAACCACCTATTCAGCTTCGGCTGGAACAATGCCAAAAACCGACAAAAATATTCCAAAATGTTTCCTTACCACTTTTTCGAGTCGCATGCATGTGGTGGAGGAAGTTTTTAATACAAGTACACCACTCTGCATACCCTTAGATCGACCCCATTTCGACTAGTTAACGTCCTTGAATGGCATATCGTCAAGGGATGTGCCTTGGTCTACTCAACTAATGTATTCATTGTAAGCAATTCCGCATTTTACATTGCGGTGGAGTGGAGGTTCCAGATGAATAGTTCGTTACTTGCGAACACAGACGTCGCTGTTGTTCTCGTTGCTGATAGACGGTCAAGGTTGTATAGAAAATACATATATTTCGCCATCGTTGCGATGAGAAAATTTGGGACACCTACTGATTCCCGTAGATGTGGTCTAGTTGTTCCATATCTAGTCATCGCTCAAGGACATTTAGTAACCTCATTAATGTTATGACAAATCAATCATGTGTCTGCCAAAGGAGAGGAAACAAATTTCTCACTCAGCCACAATCGTGCACGAGTTCTCACGCATCCTTAGGCCCCTTCGTCTCTTGGTGAATTTAATTCTTCTCTTAGTGTCGGCTTATAGGTATTCTAGTGCCGTGAAAAATAACGGAGAATGGGTGTTTCGACAGACAGAATGGGTGGTAGTTTGTTATCAGAGAAAATAAACACACAAACGGATCCAGTGAAATACTGCTGAGGATGAAATGTGTAGGGTGGTTGGTAACCAGCCACCGGAAACGTATGTCGCTACAAAGATGATTATGTTGATGAATGTTCTCCACTTGGATGTTTATTTATCACTCAGAATGAGGGATTTTCTTGGTACCAGGAGCACAAGGACCACACAGAAGATATCACAACCAACACATTCATACTCGTACACTACAAATATGCGGAACTTTCATGAGCGTCTTTTTCAGTGTACGAGTACGAGTACGAGTATGCATGCGAAACGGTGAAGCACAACACTCGTGGAACATTAGTGTTCATTTGTCGGATGTTTCCGTTTATTAATTTGGATTATTTTTAGATAACGGCATCTTCTTCAAATTTTCCTACGGAAAATTAATGTGACAGGATGCGCGCTGTAGGAAAACATGGACGAAGACCGACGACCATGATGGTCTGAAGTAATCGATTCTGTCGGACCTCATTAGTTTTCATGACGCGTACACGTGGGGTAGTTAAAGGAAACCAAAAGAAGATGATGAAGAAAAACAATATAAATCTCTGCGAATGCCATTAAATGGAACATTAAAATAACGGAAAATGGATAGTTAAGTGATGTGTCCTTGTGTGTTGACAGATGACTTTTGCCATTTGTACGGTTACGAAAGCGCATACATATGTGTACTTTTAGGGAGGATGGTGTGTAGGTCCTCCGAGGAAGATAGACAATTTGTGAAACGAAAGTTTTGATTGCAATAAACAATAGTTAAGGCAGACAAGAAGAAGGAACGATTAGGCCAAATTCGTCCAGGGAGCGTCTGTCATATTTTATTTGAATTTGGAATGAAACACGTGTGCGGATGAGCAGACCCTTCTTCTTCATATATTATACATTACTTCCCTTCGGGAGTCTGGGATACCTCAAGCTTTGCGTAATACGCAATTCCTCATTCTCTTATGTTAGCCGTAGTTGTGTTTAGAGTGGTCCTCATTTAGGTGTTCTTTAGGTGCATTGTGTCTATTCCCTACTATTCCTGGAGCTAAAGAGATTTTTTTGACAAATCTCTCAACCTTTTCGCTGATCTTTACCAAGCAGCCATATGTAGTTTAGGCAGACTAGGGATTACATTATGAAGCACGATAAAGTGGGGCAGTTGCACAGGAAGTACGCATCAGATTCCTTACTTTCCTCATGTTTATCCCTGCAGCTCTTAAAGAAATCATCGTGAGGAATTCGCAATCGTTGTGCGTGTCTTCAAATAGCACAATGTCCCGTGGTTCTATTTTTGAGTTTTGAGGTATTTTTTGAGATATCTTTCGAGGCTCTCATGACAATTTGAAGTCACAGTTGCCCAGCTGATTGCTTCTATGATTGGCCGTAGAGAACTCTTGAGTATAAGTCAATTGCTTAGCGTAAGTCAAGTAAATACTTAGTCAAACTTCCCTGTTCATCTTCTACCGCGAGCATCGAACTTGTCGAGTGGTAGAGGCTGAGTAGGGTCAATGAATCTCGAGAAGAAATTCTCCAGACGAGTCCTGAAACCAAAGGATGCCCCCCCCCCTTCCCAACGTCCAAAGCACTCCCTTCTTCCATTGGGCTGGATCAAGGTGTCATACGACCCGTACCGAAGATCAACCTGGCTGAGGGCCCAGCATCTCCAAAAATAGCTCAGTCGCGAACGGAGTATCCGTATACCTGGCGACCTCCGGATCAGCTAGCCTTATCTGTATACAGCGGATTTCTGTACAGATGGACACCCCTTTCTCCACTACTCGTGGGACCATTTATGGACAAAACCTTAAAAACAAAATTCGAGGCCGTTGCTCTTCTAATGCCGGGTGGTAGAACGGTGATGCACCACCCTCTAAAGGCAAACGCAACGAGCCTAAAAATAAAGGTTCAGGGAGTGTTAAGACTATGGCAAGCCATGGCCCTATCACCACCACAACAACTCCTCCTCCCAAGGAGCAATCTATAGCTCAGACGCATCGGCAAGCCCCATCTAAGGCGCTCTACTTAAAACGCCGAAATGCTTCACGCATTATCAAAACTTTCGGATCCATTTCGGAGGTTGAGAGAAGTGCGGATATAAAGAGCCAGGTTGAGTGGGCTAAAAACATCCTAAAAGACGGATTACCCACTGCTTCCAATGCTCCCAAAATTTCAAAAGACTCCTCCAAGCGCCAGAGATCGTTGGAGGAAACCATGCCGGTTTCCAAGAGGTCCAAAACCCATGGGCCATCCAACAGGACATCTCTGAGGTCTTTCAATGAAGTCCGAAAGGTCGCATTGGTGATCGCGGTGCTCGATAGGAACGATTACATCTGAACGGTGACAGCTGGTCAAGCTGAAGTTTTCGAGCAACTTCTGGCCATCATGCGAAAAAACCACGGTCCACCTCCTATCACAAGCGATGCTGGCTGGCACCAAGGCCATGTCAAGCTCATCGCATGTACCAACCAGAGATCTCTTGATCTCTTCACCAAGGCCATATGTGGTTTAGGAGAGATTTGGCCATGTGCAAAACTCGAGGTAGTGTCTCAGGAAGACCTTCCTAGCAGACCTCGAACTCTACCTGAATCCCAGCCGAATCCCCCTCTCCAGAAAGTATTCTGGAAATCATCCGGCTCAGTAACCCGACTCATGACTGGAAAGTTGCGAAACTGGAGGAAATAACGGGCTCTTATAGATACGCGTTAATCGTGATCAATAAGGAATCCCTTAATCCTCTGGCGCAAAAAGGATGAGCTGGATGTTGATAAGCAACCTCCTCCTCCTTTAATACCTGATAACACAACCTTGGATCTCGGAGCGTCGATATCCCTTCCAGAAATGGATAGCGACGACTCCAATCTGCCCGAGGTGACTATTAAGCCCTCCGTCTCTTCTTCTGACACCATGTCGGAAATGGAAACCGATGACACGATCAGAGGTAGAAGATATGCTTTTGGGCACATCTTAAGAATCGGAGGACCTCAACAACACCGTGGTGGAGGCGACTCTGGAAAACTATAGCAATGATACGGTTTCTCCAGATTAATCTCCACCACTCAAAAAAGGCTTCGGCCGTACTCATTCTGCGTCTTTCTAAAAACGCAGAAGACATAATCCTATTCCAGGAACCATGGATTGTAGAAGGCGTGGTTCGTGGACTTAGGACACCCGCATACGCTTCGCTCTATACAAGAGACAAAGGTAAGATCAGAACTTATATATTAATGAAACGTAGCCTTAATGTATTTCTACTTCCCAACCTCAGCGACCCCGACTTAACCGTTGCCAGACTAGAGACTGCCAAAGGCTCCTACTGGCTGGCATCGGCTTACCTTGGCCACGACCATGTGGACCCTCTCCCTGGTGATTACCCCTGAAAGCTGGAAGGCAAAAAACTGGCCTCATCATCGGATGCGACACTAACGCACATCACACGGTATGGGGCAGTACCGACATCAATGATATAGGTGAGTCACTTTTTGACTATATTTGAAGTACTAACCTCTTAATTTACAATATTGGTAATGAGCCCACTTGTATAACTAGAAACCGACAGGAAGTGCTAGACATTACTCTTGTCTCCGACAGCATCACTCAAACGCTAACGAATGGGATGATATCGTCTGAACACTCCTTTTCAGACCACAGATACATCTAATTCAGCCTGAGCGATGCTCCTCCCAACCAATCAGCTTTCCAGAACTACTGGAAAACTGATTGGCCAATATGCAGAGGAATACTGTCAGAAGCGCTATCCCCTGAACTACCAAGTCCCCCGCGTGACACCAATGAGCTTGACATGAAAGTCAAGGAATTGACTCTGCCCTCTATTCTTTCTACAAATCCTATTATGCCTAGCTGTTTGAAAAAAACCCATGGTTCCTGGACAACTTCAAGTGATAAATCACTCAACCCCCCACTTTCCAGGTAGCTCCTAGTTTGCGGCCAGTAGCAGCCCAAACAGGCCTACTGCAACCGAGACCAAAATTCATGGTCTGATTACAAGAGACAACTTGCCCTGGGCGCTGCATAGCTTCAAACCATACAAGTCTGCTGGCCCGGACGGTATAGTACCTGCCGAGCTACAGAGGTCCTCAGATATTATCCTGCCTGTGCTAGAGAATATCATGAGGAGCTGTGTAGAACTGATCCACATTCTACTGTCATGGAGAGAAGTCAATGCAGTTTTTATTCCCAAACCCGGAAAATACTCTCATGTTGGCCCAAAGGACCTCAGACCTATAAGTCTATCATCATTCCTTCTGAAAACTCTAGAACGACTGATTGATATCCATATACGAGCTAAAATTGATCCAAGACGTCTGCCAGCAGGATAATCAACTCTAAACTGGGTGAGACTTCTGCTAAAAGATGTGTCACCAGAGGTACGCCGCACGACGGTGGCCTCTCTCCCCTTCTCTGGAACTTAGTAGTTAACGAACTACTAATATACCTGGAAGCGGGTGGTAGCAGAGTGATTGTCTATGCGGATGACGTTGCCATAGCCGTCTCAGGAAAGCATCTCAATACCATTAAAGAACTCCTTCAAGTAAATCTCAATAGATTAAGCTGGGCAGATCGCTGTGCATTTGGAATAAACCCCCCATAAAACTGATCTTTTCCTATTTTCCGGGAAATACAAAATTCCAATTATAGACCCTCCATAAATAAATGGTACCAGTTTAGTTTTTTCCGATACAGCAAGATATCTGGGTCTCATTTTTGACAGGAAACTAAACTGGAAACCTAACATTCAAGAAAGAGTCAATAAAGCTACAATAGTTTTATTCTCTTGCAAAAAGCCATTGGAAACAAATGGGGCCTTCAACCTCTCATAACCCACTGGCTACACATCTCGGTCATAAGACCGATACTTACTTACGGAGTGGTTGTCTGGTGGACGGCCTTGGAAAATGCAGTCAACCGCTTTTAACTAAGCAGAGTACAAAGAACAGCATGTCTATGCACAAGCGGAGCCTTGAGGTCTACCCATTCTGCGGAATTAGATATACTGCTTCTCTTGACACCCTAGACATTTTTAGCAAGCAAGGAGCTGCGACGGCAGCTATTCGCCTTAAAGCGACTAAACAGTGGACAAATAATTCAATGGACAAATGGCCACGCAATATTCTTAATACATTACGAATCCTCACAGAGAACATCGATTACACCATAAGCCTCTCTTTCCGCCTTCCTCTAGATCATTCTGGGAGGAGGATGCTTTCATGGAGGACAAGTCAATTCATCTCTACACAGATGGATCTAAAACCGATAGCGGAGTTGGTGGCGGTGTTTTCTCAGATAAGCTAAATGTAAGCCTCTCTCTCCGCCTTCCAAATCACTGTAGCGTGTTCCAGGCGGAAATTTTGGCGATTAAAGAAGCTCTGTCCTGGCTGAAGAAAAACGTGATATCTGCAAAGGATATCCGCATATTTTCGGATAGTCAGGCCGCCATCAAGTCCCTGGACTCGGTCTCATTATATTCTAAAACCGCCCTTGAATACCGATCATCTCTCATGGAGATGGCAGAGCAGTTCAACATTCACCTTTGTTGGGTGCCGGGCCACAGAGACATTCTAGGCAACTGCAGACCCGATGAACTCGCCAAAATTGGAACCACTCTACCTATCCTACCGGACAAAGGTAGTATAGGTATACCAATCGCTACGTGCAAACTAACACTAAAGCTGGATGCCAATAAAAGAACAGACCTTAGGTGGACTGCTGTGCAAATATGTCTAGCGACAAAACAGATCTGGCCAAAGCTGTGGGTTGGTATTTCCAACAGCCTCTCTTACTTAACCTAACCTTCCCTGTTCATCCTCTCTTTGTTCCTAGGGATCCGTGTGGTTAATTCGTTAGTGACCCAGTTACCCTGTTTGGTAATGTAAAGTTTTGGATCTGCTTGATCACTGCTTGCATATTGCAATATTCGTTGATACTGAATCTGAACTGATCCAAGCGGCTTAAAGCACACCTGACACTTTAGCTTGAAGGATTCTGTGGTATCCGGGTTGACTGAACGGCTGGTATTTTCAGAGAGTTCCAGTGAAGACCTCCGCGCAGACGTTTATGGCTGTTTTAGAGCCGTCAATAAAAATTGAGATCAATATTCCATGGATGACTTCGCTTTGTCTCCATTTTTTCCTTCCTGGAAATAGAATACTGAAGTTAAATTTACGGTAAATTGCGATAAGTTGAAAGTCGGAGTAAAGTACGCCTGACAAATGAAACCTTAGCATGATTTTCCTAGTCATCAAAAAACTAGATGCCCTAAACTGCATCAACCATAGATGCATTAGTCTCCTTGACACCACGTAACAAGATTCTGTCTGCCGTATTATGTGAACGTTTGAGACCATTACGATCTTTTTGGTGGCTATTAGTACGGTTTCGGGCAGAGTAAATCCACAATTAACCAAAAATGTCCTAGAGAAACCTTAGCAACTCCGGATTGATACTTACAACTAATTTATTGATCTAAAGGCCGCATACGGCAGCATCTATAAGCATGAAATACACAGACCCACATCTAATGATGATGGAAAACACTTACTGATCCGTAAAGGTTGGAAGGATGCTTAGACAATGTACGCTATCATGCGACTTCTTTTAAGTTTTACTTGAGAAAATTATGCAAAACTCACAGGCCAACCGCGGAGTCACAATTTTGAAAAAGATCGTGCAACTGCAGTACTTTAATTCCCTGTTGGCATTGATAAAATTCGTTGAAGGCAGCGTTGAAGAAACGGTACGGGTGCTATGTGTAAGACTACTATCATCCCAGTCTTCATTTATGTCGTAAAAGCATCGACTTTAGTGAAGGCGGATAGAGATAGCCTTGGCCATCTTTAACGAACAATACTTCGAATGATATTTGATGTCGACAGGCCTGGGTGCGGCGTGAGTAGACGTGATAAGAGCCTTTCAGTCTCAAGCAGTATGTCGAAAATGTTACCGTGCAGCAAATGAACTGGAACACAAGACGACATAGCGTAAGAACAGTGTATGACTTGGGGTTGTGGACCCTACTTTGTGCTAAACACCTTCAGGAGTAAGTAGATGGCAATTTCAGAATATATTTCCACCTCAGTTTTATATTAAAAACGAGACCCCGATACCACCCACTCATTGAAAAACTTATGAAGAGGATCAGCTATGTTTTGGGCGGATTGACGCAAAGATCGGGGGAGAGTATACCTAAGTATACCTAAGGTATCTGTGGGTAATTTCCCGAAATCTTAGAGAATGAGGTTGAATGCATAAACTATCATACCACATCCCTTGTCCATGGGAATCAGTTCCCGAAGGGCTTGGTTCCATAAGAAAATAGAGAGTAGTGCCTCTCCTCTTCTATAACTATATAACTATAACTATAACTCTATAATTTGTCTGTCAAACGAAGGAAGACATTGTCGACACCAGAGAGAGAAATAAACAGAAACAGAGGATAGAGCAAGAGAGTCTCTTCGAGTCGAAGCATTATCACCATTTTAGGCGATTGATGTACATACGAGTAATTCCATAGGTCGTAGAGTTCGCTGTTGTAGCTCCTGTCTCAGAACCCTTGGGAAGACCAACACTCTGTTTGATTTTTGATGGAATGCCATTGTCACAGCTTTCTGCGTTCTGCTAAAGATGTCTATGCTAACAGCGGATGAATGGGGTTGCGCAGACTTTTTGAAAATTGTGAGTCTGGCGTTGGCTTATGCTAATTTTTCAAGAACGACATTCAGAAAGTCACACGACGGCACATCATCTTAACCCTTTTTGACATCAAATGTCTCGATGAGATTGCTTCTGATCCATTTTCTGCGTTCTCCATCGTTATTCTGCAGTGGTAGTTGGCGCAGTTCTTGCGGATGGGACAAATAATGTTCCATTCATCTTCTGCTTTGAGCACCTCAGCAGCTAAGCCTTTTAGCATAAGTGTCCTTTAGCTTTCTTGGGCTAAGGTCTAGAAATTGCTATCCTGACTTCATATTGGTCGGGCGGATAGAAATGTTGTCTGCCTTCGTCCAGGAATGAGGGTTAATTCTGCCTGACGGTGGAATATTGTTCGGCATCACCATTCAAGAGTCTGTAGAAATAATCTTTCTAGATTCTCGCCACCGACTCTGGTTGTACAACGACGTTTCTTTCTCCATCCTTTCAGGTTTCTGTTCGGGGTTTGCGGCTTTGGTACGTACTTCGGTCTTCTGGTAGCTCATCTCTAAGGTGTTGATCAGCGTTTCTCGTGCTCTTTCTCTTTGCATCTTTGTGTATTTGCATTCGCTATCGAACCAGAGGTTCATTTGTTAGGGCGGATTGAAATCCAATGCATCGAAGGCGGCCTCTCAGATTGCTCTTTGGCAGTGATGGCATTGGCCTTCTACGCTCGATGCTAGCGGTTCGCTGGCTTTGAACATTTACAGATACTCGCATCCGTACCTTGGTTATAAGAAAGTAGTGGTCCAGGTCAATGTTTGCTACTCGGAACTTCCCTACTGTATTTCCAAAGATGACCTCCATACCTAGCTTGGCATTACAATCGACAAGGATGGTTTTTTCCGTCATATTTAGGGAATTTCTCGTAGGTTTTCTCTATGAGCTCGTAGAAACAATCTTTGGTTAAGTCGTTGTTCTCCTTTACTACTTGTTCTACTCTACCAGGGCGTGGGCGTTTATAAGGTTCATGCCGGTGCAAATCGTCGCCAGGTATTCGCTTACATGTCTGAAGCTCAAGACTTGTTCCCTAAGTTTTCCTTTTATGGCAAAACCCGGATCCGAATAAACGCTGCAATTGCTGGTCTTGTGACCCAGTTTGTCTTTAACAGCCCCCATAGTATTCGTAGTTTCCACGATTTCTTATCCTTCTTTTGTCCTGTCCATTCCAACGCACTTCTTGGATAGAGGCTAGGACTGCTTTGTAGCAGTCGAGGATCTCCGCTAGTTGCTCGGCTCCACGCCGCCGTCTGTTAAGGGTTCGAACATTATACGTGTAGATCCGAAGATCGCTGTCCTTTAGTCTTTTGCCAGGGTCGTCAACAGTGAATAACTTACTAATCGAGGCTATTAGCTGTTCACTTTATTTTATCTCTTGCCCATGACGGCGTAGAGCAGTATTATGCTTCTCGTCAAGCATACCCTTGAAATTTTAGATTTATTCATGCAGTGGACCACCACTGAGAGATAAGGCAAGCACTACGCTACGTATTTGATTGTTGCGCTCCTGGGCCAATACAAGTTATAAGACAATCAGCAATTTCCCGATCAATCGCCACGGAGTTCCTTAGTAATTGACTAGCAGAAATGAAATGAAAATTGAAGTACCTATGCACCTATCGAAGGACCCCAAGGCTGCGTGTTGGATCGATTTGGGAAATGATTTTGATCAATCTCGCCAGCCCCAATGCAAAGCAGTCAGAGACTTAACCTTACGATCTTAAAGTAGCGACTTTAAGCGAACTAACCTTTAATTACAGTGCACGCCTCGTGGCACTATAGGAGCTTCAATTTAAAAACTGCCTTCCGTAGTGATGATAAATTATTACGTTGCTCAGGCCACTGAAGTCCTACTTTCCATCAATTTTTTGTAAATTTTAAATGTAAACCCCCCAAACAGGGCAAAGCTCATTTGGTTCCCAAGGACATTTCCTTACCAAAATATGATTTGACAGAATATCCTGAGACTTTATACCTAGAAACGTGGTATCCTTCAATATGATGAAGAACTCTTTCGCAACAATGAAACCGATTGTTTATTTGGTCCTTGTTTCCCTATTGCACTGATTTGCATAGTTTTACCCCAATGTGCCGCTAGCACTGCTTAGGTGATAGATATCCCCGTCGTATTGTTTGTGGATTTTGGAACGGGAAATGGGTACCTAGTACCTTCATTCATCCATTATCCTTACACAATCCGCTACAAGTGCGGCCCGGATTATTCAGGTTCTTGCAAATAAGCAGATATAACGAAATGCAAACAAAACCTTTCAAAAAGGACGAAAGGGGCATTTTTTGTTATCCTATTCTCACGTTTTTCGTATTTTTGTTATTTTTTTTTTGGTTTATTATGTTGGCATCCTTTTTCCGGTGTGGATGCCCTCTCGAGTCCCGAGTGCGGAAGTACTCCAGTCCAATGGATCAACGATGGTAAGGATGATGTTGTCTTTTAGTTATGTAACGGTAATTATCTTAAGAGGTGTAGTTATTACCTAAACTAATGCTGTGGTTAGTTACAGGAGTAACTCTCGTATTTTGCTTTTACTGAGGTGAATCCTGTTTCTGTTGGCACTTTTCCTGGCTGGGTCCTGTTTATGGGATATTATTAATGCAAAGTTGAATTAACTAACCATTAGTAGGTCCACAGGAATAGAACAATGGCAGGAAGAGGTAAAATTATGAAACAATGGGTGAGAGGAAAAGGATAACAGCAGCAAAAGGAAGTCAAATGACTAATGTGGGGATATGGTTGCTGGTTGAGAGGTTTACAAAATAGGTGGTGTAATTAATTTCGACCAAGTCATGGTTGTATAGGGTTTCCTGGGTTTTCTTTTATTTTTTATAATCCTGTGAATTCTTAACTCTCGCATCCTGGAGTGCTTCTTCTTGTTTGAATGGGAGTAAGTACGAGTATAACAATAGACTGCCCTACCTGCTGGGTATATATTTTTGTGAATTTTGAATCGAGTTTTCGGATGGACAAGGTAATGGAAGGTCTGTTAGTGGTAGTGCATGGTTTGTTCTGTGGTTAGTATGGGAAATCCAGGATTAAAACGGAACTTGTTTTGTGTAAGTTGTTACAAGAACGGTAGAGGTAATCAATTTGAATGATTAATTTGGACTGCTGTTGGGTGGGAGTTGTGAGGTTTATCGCTAATTCGACTTTCATACTAATTCGGCAGTCATGGTAGCAACATACGATTCATAGCAGGGCAACATTTTGCTGCCATTAAGGCGTAAGGTGGTCTGAGATGCTCGAATGCGTCAGGCAAATGCTAAGTATATGGCTTAGGTATAGGAATCTGACCTCAATTGGCTTAGATCATCTTCTAAATGTGGTTTTCCGTTGCTTCGATATGATTATGGTTTGGACTCATTGACTCGCTTAAACAAAATGATCTGCCTTTCCTTCGAAAAAACCACCAACATCTGGATTTTGATAAGGTAATAGAAGTCTTTTCAAGTGAACTAGTGGCATACAATGCTGAACTACGTGCCAGATAGTCCACCACTCTATCAGTGCCGACGTATCAGTGCTTTCATTCCTAACTTCACGGAGGGGACAAATAACTACCCGACCGCGTCAAACACTACATACTCTGAAGCAACAAACAGCCTCGCATGTGTCATCAGAGAAAAAATTAGACAATAGATTTTGAGCCTCAGACATCTAAGCGAACGTCTGGCAGCAATAAGCATCGGGAATAAATTTGTCAACATAAACCTGTCTGTACATACCACTACCGTGTTGTATACAAAGTATAAGTATGCTGTAACCACAAGGGACTCTCAGAGCCTTTTCTGATCGAATCTCCTAAGACGTGTCCAGCAGTCCTATGGTGCCTCAATCAAGCACATAAGACCGGTAGTGGCATTGTCAGAAAAGCCATTAGATACGCCGTATCTGCTGTGCTAGGTTGACCCGATCACCACTATAAAATTCCTGCTTCGATCAAGAGTGTCAGCAAGTGCGTGAAGCGAAAGAGAGGTACTCTTTAACAAAAGGAGACGGGAGGTACATAGTCTTCTCAAAAAAAAGGAATCAGACAAGCGTTCGCTATAGACCATGGAAAAGTGCCTCTACAGAAGTTGAAAGAACTGGCCAAGGACACAAATTCAGAACATTATATTCCATTATTTCTGCAATGAACCGTTCCACTTGGGTGATGATCGACAACATTTTTGTCCACCTGACCGAGAGGAGGTCTGGATTGAGACATTTAAACTAAAGACTAATAAGCCATCAGAAGTGGCGATTGATTTGATTAGATATGTTCCCTGACTCATGCATAAAATATGGTCGGGGAAAGTGTGCCCGGTGAATGGATTTTCAGCGACAGATCTAGAACGATCAGTGCCCTTATCACCGCGTATAAGATTTCAACTACCGTACTATGTGAACTCTTAAAACTCTTCATTAACAATCTGAAAGGACCTTATCAATGTGATTCTAGGCCTAGTAGGTTCTCCGTCGACCTTACGACAAATCTTATGACAGCGTTTATAAAGACAAACTATATACAACCGTGCTAAGTTTGGGCATCCTTGTCAAAGTCATGGTTTTCGGCAAGGCTCCCTTCTTTAACATCATACTTGGCAGCTCGAAGACCTTGCAATAAAAGCAGAAGCCTTTCAGACCAACAAGTTTCAGATTTTAAGATAGCCCTGTTCACCCTCCCGCGGGTGAATCTCGCTGGAGATTGCTGATTTAGACTTATCGTGTGGTCAAGTTTTTGAAACAACATTACCGCCTTCTGTCTGTAGTGATACGGGATAGGGCACCTAAATATGATACAATACCAAGTTCGAATGTTTTCTACGCTCTCTGCGGTTATGTTGCTAAAAAGTATTACTTTAGGCCAATAGGTAGATGTTGGATGGCATCATAGGAGCAAGCAAATCTACTATCAGCCGGTTCATCCATTGGCTGCGATGACGTTTGATTGTGTCGTTGGATTTTCACCTTTTGGCAGCTAATACTTTCATTTTCGCATGTTCGACCACACAACTAGTTGTTGGATCAGCTTGGTAGTAGGTCAATAACGCTTTCTCACCATTGATTTTGTTTGCTAAAACGAAATTTCGAAAACTTATTGCAACGAAAAGTCTTACGTACATACTCGACACATCACAGATTAGGTTTTTTGCTTCCACTGAACTCCGGTACACTTTTTAGGATGAGTGAAGTAGGCGATGTTGGAGGATAACAGCTCCAACATCGCCTACAACCCCGGGTCGACTCTTCGATCTATTTCGACTTGGCATAAGTCGATGCTGTTCGTAGACGCTTCGAAAACATTTAGAACACATACCGAGAACGATGTTTTATTTTCCGCAAACGTGATGTAAGTCGGTCAAATACTGGCTAACGAAATCTAACTGATGGGCTTGGGCGAAGCCTTATTTGCTATCTGCCGAAACTTAGAAAACTTTAGCTTGTAGTCCGTAAATATATCTAGGTTTCTTCAAGGATGTCAAAAAAATCGTAAAATTTCTTAAATGTCAGGATAGTTACGGACCATATATTTCTTCTGCGAGGTGGATAGCATTTTTCAGGTTAAATGGGAGGGGCAGAGTTTCAGTCGTTCGCTTATTGTAAGACTCCATTGATGACGAAGTTCTATAGTTCTATATGTCTGGTAGTGCTGGCTCCCTTTTGCATAGATATCGAGTGTCCTCGTAACGTAATGACTGTCGTTCTTCACAGAGCCGCCGTCATCGCCAGGAAGCATCGCAAATATTTTACAATTTTAATCTTCTCATTATTTTAGCATAGATTATCAATGGATTGAATTTTTCAGGGAGAACGAAATTGCCGATTTATCCAAAATTGACTTGAAGTCGTTTAAAAATGTTCTGCAGGCGACGTTCCTGGTCGATTAATGTCTGAAAGGCGACCAGAATTTCGTCTATGTATGCCACTGTAAAATCAACATGTCGGAGACTTTGAAAAGCTTGCGTTTCATTTCGAAGTCCGTATTTCATGAAGACGAACTCATACAACCCATATAAGATACCTTCTTCAAGTGAATTTTGCTGAACACATTCCGACCTGATTGTCGGCACTTAGTCTATGTACGGCGTTAATGCGTTTATAGTCCCCACATGGCCGCCAAGAAAAGCCATCTTTAGGCACAAAGTTGATCCCATGTGCCTACTACACAGCCTACAATTGCTAAGCTCCTAAAATTATACTCTTGATGCAGTCAACTCTTAGGCAGTTTGGCGGGCTCTAGGTTTCATTTGTGAGAATGATGTCTATTTTAACCAGGTGGATTTTCGCTGTTGTTTCATTGAACATATCTTTGAGTTTTTTTAAAACAGGCGCATCATCGGTTATGGAGCCATCCGTAAAGACACGCCTTCATTCACTTTCAAGGTTTGATTCTGACTAAAACCATTGTTGGGTACAGGGTAAGTCGATTTGGTATTTTTTGTACAACAGGAAGTCTGGTGTCATTGCATCAGATGGCATGCGCATAAAACAATCGTCAAAAGATACAGACTGTAGAATCTGGTAAATGCAGCAGTGACGTATTTTCGTGAAAGCTTGTTCCACCAGACAACCGACGCGTAGGATATAATTGGCCTCATCATAGATACAAACGACCCTCCACTGTGACAAGTATCGAAGTATCGTGTCTTGCCGAAAGCGCATTTACACTGTCAGAAGGCCGACAGCGGCTTGGAAGCTTTCCACGTAACATGTTAAGTCCAGAGAAGTTTGTTGTCCAAGATATACCCCAATACTTAGCTTCGTTGGAGGATTGAATATTGATGCCCTTAAGTACGAAACCAAGCCAATCAGTTTCCTTCTACTCAAAAAGAGATCACCCTTAGTTTTGAGAGACTTGACTGAAACCCCCATTTCAAGTGCTTCAGTCGCGATCATGTCTACGACTGGTGCACTATAAAGTAGATTGTCGTTTCACACGATCCAACAGGCAGCACTGCTATATCATCTCAATATACTTGGGCGTCAGAACTAAGCAGTAAAGTTGACCGACGTGCATCTTAGCAGTCGGGTCAGGACGCCACCTTCCCCTATTTACCAGCGCTACACAGTCTGCATCTGCAATTAGTGTTCTACTAACCAGCATTGCTTTTATCCACATATCTAGTGATTCGCCTAGGGAGTGTTGTTTGTCCTGTTCGCACATGCACTAAAAAGTTGTTTTTGTCGAAAGCAGTTAACGTCGATTACGAGTACTCCCGGTGCATACTGTTCACCAGTTTTAGAAGCGCAGTCTCACAGAATCTTCTGCGTTGATAGGCATGTTGCGTATTAGACAGAGAAGGCATTTGCAGGGCAGTTTTGCATACATCGAGCTCGAGCATTTTCTATATGCTCATCAATATGAAGGAAGTCTGAAGGTCGTGGAGAGATTCTTGGTGTAAAAGCTACTATAACAGTTCGCCAGGAATTCGATTTGTATGCCATAGTCAGCTTAGCAGTGAAGATTCTCTTCAAAGTGACCAGCAGTTGTTCTCTACCAGCATTACTCAATAAATGCTATCGGAGCCAGGCGATTTACAGCAATCGAACTAGTACGGATTATAGTGGATTTGCCAGCTACTGCGTGTTGTGTTATTCAGCTCACTTACAGCTTCGTTACTAGTTCACAATGGTTCTGATTAGGTTACCTCAAGGATAAAACAGAGTGTCACCGCTTTCTACATAGTGTAGGTCCCTTCAGATTTTCTGAATGAGATCGCCTATTAAGGACTTTGAAGAAGCTTGCAGGTTTCAACGACTTACTTTTGCTTTTTTGGTGTTCTTGTATTTTTTTTAAAATAAAGACGAGTTGACAACCGAGAAAGTGCAATACTCGATGTCAATATTATGCGCCAAATTATTTACATATTTAGTATCTCTGTAAGATCTCTCTAAATCAGAAAGTCAGAAAGTGCTTTTCAAGAATGAAATGAAATATTCATTCAAAATTTGTTTTCAACTACTACCACTACTATAGAGACAATGTGGAAGAACAGCCGTGATATTGAAAATTTACAACGCGTACTCGATTCCGATAAGGAAAACAAAAACATAGATTACCGGTACCATCATCGCACAAATAAGAGTGAAAACAAATCAAGAAAACGAAAATTAAAAAAATGTTCGAGTGAGCTAAATCTCAGGACTGATTAGCAATCAAGATACAGACTGCCTATTTTTTTATGGCAACAAGGTCTACACATTTACAACGTCGAATTTTGATTATTTATTTCACATTTTGTGTAAATTAATTTTATTGCCTTAAACAATAGTTTAAGTGTTTTATCTGGAATCATTATGACCACAGAGGCGGCGGTTTATGGTTCAGATACTCAATTTTCCCGCAACAAGGTCGACTCTCTTTCCCTTGCAAGTACGGTCGGTCCCTCTGTTTTTTGAGTGCGAACACCGAGCTCTAGCGGAGGTGGAAGGCAGCCATGGTCGCATTAGACAGTGGTCCACCAACCTTGGAAAACAACCCATAGGTTGTACGGGCGGTTTCCTTTGCAGAGGAGAACGTGGGGGTTCGTTCGGTGAAGCCCTAAGAATAGTGGGGAGACTTACGACGAACCAGGAGGCAAGGTGTGGCAGGAAGTCCACCAGGAACATCGTTGTCGGGGCCCGTAGAATAGACGGGAGACTCGCAACTGGCTGCATCATAGAGTACGTCTAAAAGTCACCGACGCGTGGAGACGGACGTATTTTCATGCCAAAGGCACCCCAACACGATGATGACGAGTGGGGAACGACGATCCCTAGAACTTACACCCCAACGAAAGCCAATTCAGAGGCCTAAGAGGCTTAAAGAACACCGCACTCTGCAACCGATGTGGGTACGAACACCGGCATCACGTCCCACAACAGATGTGGACGCAGCTAGCCAGAGAGATAGCACCGAGCAAACCGATCGATGGGTGAAGAGACGACGATCTAACGGCCCAATGATGGAGCAACAAAGGAGCAGCATAATCGAGCACACCCCAACGACGTATCAGCTATAAAAGTCAGATTCGATGGGTGAAGGGACAACTACTCCTTTATAAGCCAGCACTCCACCGATGGAGCACCGAAGGAGCAGAGGCATGTAGGCCGACGGCAGCCTCCAATAACAAACAACAACAAACAACATCAACCAACAACAACCAACAAACAACAACAAGTAAAAACTTAATTCGATGACGGAAAATTACCCGGGCATTAAAAAAAAACACTATTTTTCGCTATTTCATTGTACGAGTAGTATTTTAGCTAATACCCCCGTAGTTGGATTCGCTATAGCCAAATGAATGTGTGAGTGAACGTTTGTGTGAATGTTTGTGTGAGTATGACGGGAGAATTGGGAAAAGCAGTCTTCTTTTTGCTAAGTTTTTTTTTCTAGAGACGTACTGGTATGAGTAAAGTAGAGTCGAAATAAAATAGAGACGCTAGGTGTGCTCTGGCAAAAAACAAGAGTGGGAAGACACGCTACCGGTTAGCTATCTTAGTTTTAGTTTAGTTTTAAATGCATTTTATTTTCTTAACACTAACTCTTACATTCTAACAAAAAGTGCTAAATGCTAGCTTAAAATTACTTAACAATCTTTTTTTTTTTTTTTTTTTTTTTTATATTATTATTTCAATTTCTTAAATGCTAGTTGGTACAAGTTATTACAAATATAATTCACAATAAAGATACTTGTATAAAATACAATAGAATAATACGAGTATAATTTTACTATGATTTTAAGAAACCGAATAGTGGTCATTCTGTAGCACTTAAGTGACTAAGGCGAATGATCCTTTAATTCAATACAATTTTTAGATTTCATGTGGGGTAAATTCAAGAATAAGATAAATAAAACAAGAATAATAACGAAAAACAGGTAATATTACTTTACAAACATTTTAGATATACTATTTATATAATTAACAAATTAAGCGGCTGTATTTACAAATCTTTTGACTGTAGAACTCCTTACTAAATAGAAATTTTTTTACTTCGCTAAAAAATAAAGTGGGTTCTACTATAAATCTAACTTCGATTGTTAATTTATTAAAAAGCCTTGGTGCTGTCGCAGTGTAAAATTTCAAGCAATGAGTTTTATTGGAAATTGGAATGTTAACGATTGCCATATGATTTACTCTTAGTCCGTATATATTCGAGCTTCTTAGTGTAGCACTGTAGCCGCTTCGCATGAAAAAAGACTTTAAGAACCTTAAAAATGTATAGATGCTTTATTGGAAGTATGCGTAGGCTAGAAAATAATGGCCAGGTATGAGTTAGACGATTTTTATTGCAAATGATTCTAATTATGTGTTTTTGGGCAATATTTAGTATTTCGATGGTGCTGTTGTAAGTTCCACCCCAACTCGCAATACCATATTGAAGTTTAGAGTGTACAAGTCCATAATAAAACATTAGTAGAATTTTTCTTGAACAATGTTCTTTTAAGAGATACATTTTGCGAGTGACAGATAGCATATAATTTTTTAGTTCTTCGACATGTAACTTCCAAGACAGGTTGTTGTCTATTAGGACACCAAGATACTTATAACTCTTAACACCTTCTATATGAAAACAATTTGAACAGCACACTAAATCTTTGTGGAATTTGGTATTGCCACACGTATGAACAGATAAGGACATTTTTTTACAAGAGCTAGAGTAGAAGATAACATCACAATTAAGTGGGCAAGGACCTCTTAAGTTGCATATCATAAGTTTTGTTTTATTGCTTATAAGTAGCTTATGTTTGGCGAACCATTGTCGCAGGATACTTAAATCCCTATGTAGTTTAACAACTGAGTCAAAGACACTTTTATTATCATATGTCAACGCCATATCATCAGCAAATGCAGTGATACGACTACTGAAGTTCTGGTAAAACATTGAATTGACATATATTAAGAATAAGATTGGTCCCAAAACTGAACCTTGCGGTACACCAATTGTGGTTTTTAGCTGACTGTTAAAGATCCCTTCTATTTTTACTCGTTGAGTTCTCTCTGATAGGTACGTTGAAAACCACTTATGAATCGCACCTCTTAGTCCAGCTCTATACAATTTATCCAAAAGTATATCGTGATTGACCATATCAAATGCTTTTGACAAATCGATGAAAAGTACTAGAATAGTGTTATTATAATTAAAGCTTTCATAAATTTCACTACACAACTTTAGAATAGCGTCTTCAGTAGATCTCCCTTCCCGAAAACCAAATTGGTCGTTGCTAAAAAACTTGTTTTTATTTAAAAATGATACTATGCGTATTTTTATTAGTTTTTCAAAAAGTTTGCAAAACGTTGGGAGTATAGAGATAGGCCTATATTGAGTCATTGAACCTCGATTTCCTTTTTTGAATAGAGGAATGACTTCAGCACATTTTAAGGACGCAGGGAAAATACCACAATCAACACTTAAGTTGAACAAGTAACTTAAGACATCAACAATAAATAAAGAAATACGTTTTAAAAGACGGTTAGTTATGCCATCGGATGTGCAAGAATTTTTGTTGTCAAGAGACATTATACATTTGTGGATTTCTATCGGTGTGAAAGGTTGAAAAACAAAACTGTTGTGTTGAGAGGTATCTTCGAATATATCTGAATACATATTACAATTGCAAGGGTATTGCGGCGGATATGGGTTCGATTCTGTTGCGATAGTAGCAAAAAATTTATTAAATTGGTTGGCAATATCTACTGGGTCTGATATTTCTATACCATCCACATTGATTTTAAGAATTTTTTCTTTTTCCTTTCTATTGTTAAGGATGTTATTGAGCACATTCCACTCATATTTCACATTACCCTTACAGTCTTGCAGTTTATTTGCGTAATATTTATTCTGAGTTAATTCTACTTGCTTCTTAACCTCTTCACTTAGTTTCAGTATTTTTTCAACTTTTGGTTACAAGGATGCCGCTTGCATTTTTTCCTTAACGTGTTTTTTTTGTTTATTTTTTTAAGCAAACCTCTATCAATTCATGGCCTAAGGCGTTTTAAATGTGAATTTTCTAGTTTTTTAATATTGGTCCAACTTACAATATGAACACTTACAATAAGAGTGTTCAAAAATATATCGTAGCTACTGAGGGATTACTTTTCTCATAAATAGACTCCCAGAATTCAAACATTAAGCACTCAACTAGTTTATTATAATCAATTCTGTGGTGTTCCTTGAAAGGAACATATTTATCGAAACTATTTGATTGAACGGTTCTATGTTTACATTAGTCATGCAACGATCAGTAATTTTGTAGTCAAGTACTTCACCCGTTAATTTATGTGTAAATTGCGAATTTAATCTTACAAAAATATGACCAATGAATGTTTGTATTTTTTCCGTGATTCGCGTGGGTTCCATAATAAGACATTTCAAGCCAAATGATGACATTAAAGCCAGATAATTATCCGAGTCATTACTAATTTTTAATATATCAATATTTATATCTCCTACAACCAATAATCTTATACTAACTTAGTGGCCCCATACAGGCGCTCAAAGTTACTCTAAATTCTTATGACTATGTCTTTCGACTTTATTTACATTTTACTTAGAACTATTTATTTTGAATACTTAAGGCTAAAAAAGAATATTTGTTAAGAAAAACATAATTTTTTATTTTTTATAAAAACTTAATATCTAACTTAAAATAAACCTTAGCCTACCTAACCTATATACACAATACACACATACACACACATAGACATTATACACAATCATATACATATATCAGTATACACCTTTGTATATACTGATATATGTATATATTTCTTTAATGCTAACCTAACCTATGCAAGCTGGCCATCGCTATTCACAGAGAAAACAGATTGGTCAGCTCTGCCTCATTAGTGAGGCTGGTCCGTGATTGACAGAAACGACTACGAAACATCTTCCCCATCATCAACCACCAGAAATGCTGGTGCTGCCGAACGACATCCCGCTTATCGCGATTCCCCACCGCCCTACTGAACCTGAGGCGATCCACACTGCAGTGTGCGACGTCTCTGTTGTAGTTGAGTCGCCTGTCCCCAGCTGTCCGAGCGACATGGAAGATTAACGGCACCGCTGATCTATCCTGGATCAACCCTATCTGATCTAGGTAGAGGAATGCTTCCGGTAGAACGAAGCCGTCAGAGCGCACACTCTCGTGGTAAAGGTAATTGGGGTAGTAAGCCCCAGATATCAGGTTATTCATCGAGGTCATTGCTCTTGCAATGTGCCTTCGAGTCAGCTTAATTACGAAGTTGTCCACTCGTATTAGGTTCGCCCTGTTGTAAAGGACCTCATTAGAATAAAATTTCTTGTACTCCGATTCTGGTGTTTTGTACAAGCGAAGACAATCCCTAAGGCAAGCCCTCTCAAACACCCGAATCTTTTCCATTAAGCTTGCTCGTACATTGAACCACACGGGACAACCAGATGGGTATAATGGCCATGTAGCAGATTACCTTTACCCTCGCATAGAGTTGGCTGCTATAAAACAGTCTCTTTGTAAGGGCAAAAGCGCCTTTAGCTCTGGCCAGAGCAGCATCTACATTTTTGTCAAAATACGGAAGCTGATCTAGCCAGATCCCAAGGTATCTGACTACATTTCGACAGGCAAGAGGCTGTCCGTGTTGTCCAATAATCGAGAACTTTCTCCAATTTTTTCTGGTATCCCTTGAGGCCCTAGACAACGGCGTCCTAAAGAGAATGGTTTCCGACTTCTGAAAGTTGATTTTCGACTTCCAGTCATCGCAAAATCGTCTTATCTTATCGAAGTCACGCTGCAAGAGAGTATTAATAACCTCGATTTTTGGACCTGTTCTGTACGCTACCAAATCGTCTGCATACGCAACAGTATGGGGAAGCGAACCTATCAAGTCGCTTGTAAAAATGTTGAATAGGATCGTCGAATTGACCGCGCCTTGCTGAAGACCATTTTTAATTTGAAATATTCCAACAGAAGTCACATCACCATTTCTCACGATGAACTGTCTGTTGGTTAGCATATTATAAAGAATGTACAAGAGTGGTTTACTGATCCCCAGCCCAGTCAGCTTATAGAAAAGACCCTCTAACCATACGGTGTCGAAGGCCTTCTCCAAGTCAACAAGGCAGGCACATGTGCATTGTTTTATTCCATTGGATATCGGACACCAGTTTAGACGCGGCATGTGAGATATCATGTCCCACCTTAAAACCGAATTGGTTATCCGGAACTACTCGTATATGTTTGTCCTCAACCCACCTAGACAGAGCTCTATTGATTACTTTTTCAAAAACCTTACTGATATTCGGAAGGAGACTTATCGACCGGAGATTCGCCGGATTGGATATATCCTTTCCCTTTTTGGGGATAGGTTGAACCACCGCTGTTTTCCAATGCGCTGGATAATGTGCATTATTCATTGCATTATTAAACAGGGTGGTCTAAATGTCCACCGCTTCTAGAGGAAGATGTCGAAGCACGATGTTCGGAATACCATCGGTCCCCACTGATTTCTTAGCCCTGATTGTGTCAAAGATCTCCTTTAGTTCTTCCCTCGAAATGAATGGGGGTAGGTCACCCTCTCTGGTAATGACATTATTTGCCATATTTTCGTCGCTAAACTGGGTGAAACCAGAGCCTTCGGATCGCCAATTCTCCATTTCATTTCGAGTGTGGCAGTTGTGCTCCAAGACGCGACTGTCCAGGTCATAATTAGGGCCAATGATATCAATGGCCTTGTATACTTCTTGGAAAGTCGCCCCTATGGCCTCAACCTTCTCCTGTGGATCCTCGATCACAAAAAAGTCGTCATCATCAGCGGCCTCATTTGGATCAATACCTGCTACTGTCAGTAACCGTTCGTTGTCTGTTGTCCGGGCTTTTTAAAGACACTGAAGGTCGTTTTGATTTTTTCTCCAAAATAGTTTATTTATTTGCGGAAACATATTCGGGTCGCTGGTGTTTGCAGCCCAAACCTTGTTCCAATACAAACTTACAGAAATTCTTTAATTTTCTTTTATTAGCGTTTGAATATTTTTAATCGACGACTTCGGTGTCCTAATCTCCGGGTCTTGTCGGTCAGATAACTCTCTGTACAAGTTTTTAAGTCTTGTCAGAAGTCTACTTTTCTGTCGGTGCAGTGCGTCAATAGTAGGATTGCGGAACAGGTCTTCGTTAGTCGTACGTCGATACCGCGGTATTGTAGTGTCCATAGTTTGTTTAATTGTCTGGTCCATTTGTTTTAGGTAATTGTCGATCTCCTCGTTTGACAAATTCCTATTCGACGATGGAGGAGAGCGCTCTTTTCAAGGTTGCGGAGAAGCGTGTCCATCGAGTGTTACTATAAGAATATCTTTGGGCAAACTACTCCAATTCCGCAATTTCGTTGGGAACTGTAATTTCGGTGCTCGAACCGCAATGGTCACTGTCATACACGAATGTGCACAGACAGTTTAGAGTTTGTAAATTCGTACCTGTCAGTCGTATGCATTCGTCGTACCGCAGTAGATCCAAATAAGACCCGCCTCTGGGAAACGACGGGTTATCCGTCGCTTTAAGACCGAGTCTGTACATGACATCGTGCTGACCCCACCAATCGAGTAGTAGGTTCGCTCTAGTATTTGGCAAATTATTTCCCCAATCTCTGTGTCTAGCGTTGAAATCCCCGCCGATTATAAAATAATTCTCCCTAGATTCCAGCCTCAGAAGTCGAAAAAGCGTGTCGAGCTCTGTAATGAATAGGGCGGATTGTGAAGTCTCAGGTACATAAACAGAGGCCAAGTACAGCCGCTTTCCACTGCGGAGCGGTATGTAAATGACGGCTGCTTCCAACACCCGGAACCTGCGCAACACTCCCTTGTACACTCTGTGAAATTTTATACCTTCTTTAATGAAGATCGCGACACCGCCTCCACGTTTGGATCTTGCCCGATTTCTTCTTCTAACAATATAATTATTGTACTCCAGTTGTGCTTATCGGTTAGCTTGGTTTCGCTAGCGAAAAGCACATCAGGAGTTTGGTCTTGTAGCAATTTAAACATCGCGGCTCTTCGTTCGATCCTAATTAGTGAATTAACATTCACCGCAAGGACCTTCAAAATTTGCTCCACCATGTGCGTACCCATTACGACATGTGTTGCGTTAGGCCCGGCAGCAGCGCGTAGATCTGGTCCACCCGCTTGGCCTGTTCTTGTACTTGCTGCTGCAGTTGAGCCATCTGCCCTTGGATTCCGAGCAAGATGGCCAACATGTTAGGTGCAGCTTCCGTTGTTCTCGGCATTGGCGCTGGAGAAGCAACAGTCGCTTGCTGTACCGTAGCCCCCCTACCTGACACCATTTGGGCGTAGGAAATTTGGGACGTGACGGCTGGTGTTTGAAACCTAACAGGTGAACCTTTGACCTCAACCTTCCAGCCAGTTTTGCTTTTTTAATGTCAGCGAACTTAGGACAACCCCGATAGTTTGCGGTGTGTCCCACGTTCCCACATAATATGCACGAGAGCTGCGTCCCTACCCAGAGCACACTCCTCGGAACTGTGGTTCTTTGTGCACTTCACGCATCGAAGCTGCATTTGGCAGTTCGACGCGGCGTGCCCGAACCTCTGGCAGCGAACGCATTGTATAACGCCTTAGCTCCTTTTTAATTTTTCCCAGTGAATCATCTGGTAGTCTAGGATATTGATTCTCCTTAGACTATCCAGACGACTTTCGGGACTGAGTTGCACCAGGAAGAACGGCAAACTCCGTTTCTCCCGCCTGGCTCTAGCTGTGGTAAATGGCTCTACCCCTACAAACTTGAGTCCTTCGCACTCCTTCTCTTTGAGCAGTGCCAGGATCTCCTCAGGATCAGAAGACGGTTCCAACCCCTTCAGCAGCATCGATTGCCGCTTTTCACACTTCGGTGTGAATGAGAAGTGCTCCGTCGTCGTTTCCTTTAGGAGCTCTTTCACTTTCGCGTAGCCCTCCACTGTATTACAGTGGATGGCATGGCGATCGTTCCCCAATCTCTTAATGTTAAAATTGTTACCAATGACCAACTTACACAGGTCCTTGGTTGCATTTACCTCTAATTTATAGGTGTTGATAGGAGGCACTTTCTCCTTCTTCTGCTGCTGCTGCTGTTGTTGTTGTTGTTGTTGCTGCTGCTGCTGCTGTTTTTGCTGATGCCGTTGTTGTGGCTGCTCTTGTTGTTCTTGGTGTTTCTTACACTTTTGTTGGTGTTGTTGTTGGCTCTGCTTTGGAGCAAGCAGCGTCTGCTGTTGTTGCTGGGATATTTCTTCCTCTTCCTTCTTACCATTTGCCTTTCTTTGATGGCCAGTACCCTTTCTTGTAGCATTTTGATGCCGCTACTTATGGTCATCTCTTCCTCTTCATCTTCTGATTCGCTTGGTGCCAATGAAGCGAAGCTATTCCCTTCCCTCGCTCGTCCAAGCAGTTTTACAGAGGAAGTTGGTAGGGAGGGACGTTGGACTAAGTTGGAAGTTGGCCTTATCTTCCTCCTTCTCTTAGCTGTTGGTGTTTGGCTTGAACTGCTTGAAGCCTCGCCTGATAATTCAGCAGGCCCCGCTATTGGTATAGCGGACCGCTCTCCACACTCCATCACGTGCTGTTTACTACAACACGTTACTACAACTGTTTAGTAACACTTTAACTTTTTTTTATTATGCCTTCTAATTTAATCTAAAAAGAAAAAGAAAAAAGTTTTTACACGACGCGGAGTCGAACCCACAACCTTTGCTGTCTCAAGCGAACACACTATCACTTAGCGAATTGGAGCCTAAATCCACTTCGTCAAATGTCTTAATTAAGGGAATCAACTTCTCACTTTCTAGCCGAACACGTTTAAACACCGCGGAGGTGTATGAACGACTGAAAAAACATATTTCTTATAGAATTTCGAGTGTCAAAATGCTTTCAGTTTTTACACGAATAGGGCCTCCGGCTTTAGGCTGAACTGGCTTTGTTCCATATCTCCAACTATAAAGGTAAAAGCAGCGCCTAAAATTATATTAAATAAAAAAAATAACAATTATACAGGGTGCACCGCCGTGGACTGACTGATGTAATTTTAATTTTAATCACTTATTGGAATTTTTATTCGAACGTGAATGTGTAATTTGTTAAATAAATTTGAACACAAATGTGGATGACTAGATAGCAATGATAATTTTTCCAGTTGTTATGTTTCAGCATCTGTCAAATTTAGCAATGACATCCAGCTGTCAAAATTTTCAGTCAGTACACTCTTTTGGATCTTAAGCCACTAACCAGACAGAGATTGGTGTGAATTGAAGAAAACATAGCCACTGTTACGCCAGTATCGAAGAAGACCCAGAAATGTCGATTCGGCGCCAATCATCTGAGTTGGGCATCGCCTACATCCATATAAGATTGTGATGACACAAGAATTGAAGACTGACGACCATAGACAGAGCCGTGAGTTCGCTAATTGGGCGCTGGAAATGTTGACCGGAGATCCGGATTTTGGCCAAAAAAATCATCTTCTCGGATGAGGACAATTTTTGGCTAAGCAGCTATGGCAAAAACGCAAAATTGGCATTATTGGAGGGAACACAATCCAGAAGTGTTCGGCCAAGCATCAATGTGTCCACAAAAATTGACTGTTTAATGCGGTTTATGGCATGGTGTCATCATTGGACCTTATTTCTTTCGAAATGAGGAAGAAGACACCGTTGCCGTCAATAGTCTCTGGTATAGAGCGATGTTAACCGACTTTCTGTAATCAGAGCTCGACAAAATCGATATATCTGAGCTGTGGTTCCAACAAGATGGCGCTACATGCCATACATGCGACGCAACGCTCGAAGTTTTGAAGGAGAAATTTGGCGACTGGGTCATTTCACGGCTAGCATTCGGTAAATGGCCGCCGCGATCATGCGATTTAACAACACTCGGTTATTTTCTTTGGGGCTACGTCAAATCCTTTGTCTACTATAACCATCCAACCCCTTTGGATGAATTCGTGGTCAACATTCGACACGCTTTATACGGAATTCCGCCGTATATATCGGACCGAATCATCAAAATTTGGACCGACTGCTTGAACCACTGCCAGCGAAGCCGAGGCGGCTATTTGAATGAAGTGCTACTGCACACATAATGGCATGAACGTAACTTCAAAATAAAGCCAGAATCAATTTTACAATATATCGCACACCGTTGTTGTTTTATTTAAACTTTTTTCCTATCGTTCTTATCTGGTCACCCTTTAAAATGACTCTCTCTAAGCATTTCGTACTACGGCACGCACCGATTTGTTATTTGACTTAATCTTCTGAGTTACTTAAGGTTTGTCAATGTAAGCTGGTCTCTTTAAGACTCCGTCAAACCTGGAAACCGGGAAGGCCAAGCGAAATATGAATTCTTATTTATCTGGGCTTCAACCAACAGGCATCTCTAGTTAGCGTAGTCTCCGGCTAAATGCCTTCACTCAAATTTAGTTGAAATGCCCTTTGATTGTGCCCCCACCTAGGGAGAGGTATTTCTCTACACCCCTGTTCTTTCAGGTTGGAATGGAAGACTATTCGAACTGACGTTGCAGCGTTATTGTTCTTTCGCTCAGGATATGCTAGCCATCTTAGGTGACTAATGTGCACTTTTCTGACCAGGTCAGTGTCACAATGAGTTCGTAGAGTTTGCCATTAAATCTCCTCCTCCCAGCATCGACAACGCAAATGGGACCAAAAATCACACGAAGGTCCACCTTCGCTAACGTCTATGTTTCTGTACCATTAAACAGGACCGGGATCTAATATAGACTCCCCTTAGCTTTTCTTCTTAATAATGTGCAAATATATGTGGCTTTAGGGGCTATCATGCTTATCATCCATCAGAAAAGGCTAGAGGCGGATCGGCCTTGTGCAGTAAACACTCTATCGAATATACTGAAGCGCCTAAAATAGAGCTCCAATCTGTGCAAGTAATTTCTGTACATAGTAACTCACGGAGAACATAATCTTCTTACTTTCTAGAACCTTGTCATCATTCTTAATCGTCTCCGGAGCTGAAATTGCTTCCATAAAAAATAAGTTTCAACACAGTTGAGTTGCAAACCCGAGGCAAAGTCACTTATAGTAAACAGCCATAGAAAAGGGGTCTTATCTAGAACCCGGTTGCATACATTAGCTCAGTAATCAGCAGCTGCCATGTGAATCAATATAACCTATACAGCGCCAAGGATGACAGTTGATATCTCGACAGGTTAAGCGCATTCAAACAAACACAACCCCACGTGTGCGACTGTAATCCACTGGAGATTCAGCCTAAGGTAGTAGGGACGCCTTATCTTCTTCAAGGAGAAGCTCTTCTTTCTTTCAGCTGCTACACTTGAAGCTTATTGGAATCGATAACTGGAGACCAATCATTCCACGATAGAAAAGCTGACCAAACTCCAAAAGCAGCGCATGTAGCATTCATCTGCTGACACTGGACAATATGAATCGCTTCGCCCGTTTTTCTAGTCACCCCTATTAATCGATCATATAGTTAAGACGCTGTAAATAACTCTCATTCAAGATAAGGACTTAACGGTAGCACTCTAATAGAAGCCAACACATACACATTATACCAGCGTCAGCAGTAGATCATTCGATTAGATAACCATTTCGCATTGGCTATTTAAAATAGCACAAAGGAGAATTAACTTGCCTCCCCTCTTGTCGTGAAAGGGTTGTAAATATGTTCCAGCGTTGTAATAAAATTGAAATTTGGCACAGCTGATAATTTTTCGATATCAATTGGCGATAGTCAGTTTTGTGTCACAAGTCAATCTAAAATGAAGTCGCTCGTTGGCGTTGCTCTTTTTATGGCCCTACTTGGTCTGGCATTCGCCTATCCCACACCAATTGAAGTCGACCCGGAATATGGGAATCATTTTCAAGGCGACATTGTCCTATCCCCCAGTCAGGAGATCGACCTACAAATCAATGGTCATAACGGCTTGATTAATGAAAAATCACGATGGCCTGAGAGGAAGGTATACTACAAGTTCTTCCAAAACCAACATGGTGAGTTCTGCAAAAAAAATATGCTTACCACGACCCACTAAGTGAAGTCCTGTCTTTCTAGATGAAGCCCATAGGAACCATATCCTTCGTGGTATGCAAATTCTAGAAGAAGTGTCCTGTATTCGATTCCATGAAGCAGATAATACCATGACCACCTATATCAATATAACTGGCGCAAATGGTGGTTGTTACTCAAACGTGGGCTACTTAGGAAGGACACAAGTTTTAAACTTACAGGTCTACGATTTGGACGTTGGTTGCTTCCGACTGGGTACCATAGTGCATGAGTTCTTGCACTCCTTGGGATTCTATCATCAACAGAGTGCTTCAGATCGAGATGACTTTGTGAAGATTGTGTTCGAAAACATACAAGATGGCACAGAGGGTAACTTTAACATATACAGCAATACCGTTGTTGATGATTTTGGTATTCCATACGATTACGGAAGTGTTTTGCATTATGGACCGCTAGCATTTAGTAAAAATGGTCAGGACACTATTGTACCACTTCAACCCGGGGCAGAAATTGGACAGAGAAGAGGTCTAAGTTCGAAGGATATCCACAAGCTAAACATCATGTACAAGTGTCAAATTCCTATTTAGTAAGTGTGTTGAAGTTGAATGTGAGTAGGATTAGATTATGTGCAATAAAAGTAGAGGTGGTTACGTTGGTTTTGGGTACAGTAGAGTGTTTAAAATATGGGCACTTTGTGAAGGAATACCACGTGGCGATGAGCTTGCAATTTTTTTCTGTCTGAACAGAGCACTTTGATGGAAAACTAGGCCATTCCACTTTTCACTGGAAATTCTCAGACTTTTCTTCGCAGCCAAGTGACTTGAAGCCCTCAAAGAAATTAAGAGCGCGTTTAATGGCCTCAATGTCGCAGCATTTTGTGTTATTCAGTTGACTAGCAGCTTCGTTAATAGAAGCTGGTTGTGAGCTGGTTCTGATTAGGTTATCTGGGAAGTGAGTCTAAAGTATGAGATGGAGATTCCCAGCTTTCGACTGCAGTGTAGGTGCCATCATCTGATCAGCCTGCTGGTTTCTTAGATTGTTTTGATCTTTTCACAAAAGTCCTCAGAAGAGGTACACTTTGAAATATGAATAAGTTTCTTATAATCTTACGAATATACCCGTAAGTCTAATGATCAAAGAGTGCAAAGCTAAATATATTCTTTCTATAATACAAATAAGGACATTTATCGCCAATGTCTCGGACAAAGCGTCACTCCAAACGACCATACCCAAGCTCCGATATCAGTTCTAACAACTACATAAGCTCAATAGAGCAACTGGAGAACGAGTCACTCCATTGCTGTTTCTTTGGCCTTCTTTACTCAAAGTAGCAATAACTTGAATAACTTGAGTGACTCTATATAAGACCTTCATTATCCAAGTCCTGGTCTATGTTGCAGAAGCATGACTTTATTAAGGACCCACGAGGCGATCCTTATCATAAATTGTGAATGGAGGGTGAGAAACATCGACGAGCTGTATGAATGTACAGCGTCCTCGCTCTATTTATGGATAAACTGCAGCACTCCTACTTGAAGATGGTAAGGCTTATTGGCTATAGCCCACGTTTACTTTGAGCCGTAGCGCCATCAGAAGACAATAAAAGGAAACACTGCCTTTCGGAAATAAATTTCGAAAATTCGTAAACGTTGCTCGAGCCTTGCATGATGATTTGAATAAAAAGATGGTGCCAGCTGTCAGATGAACTATCAGCTATCCGAGTGATGACATAGTGAAGAAAAACCTGCTTAAAGACATTCTTTTATTATACGAGTATGACAGTACACAGGGTAAGCTTAAGGTACTCGTAGCTTGAATGGAATCCAAACTGTCAGGGTGTTTTCCGAGAAGTGTAATGCCGTCAGCATAAAATGCAGAAGACCTGTGGCATCATTGCCAAAAAGTAGTTACAGAGGGTTTACTGCGATTCCACCCACGACAACAAGTTAGCCAGTAGTTCGATATTTAACGCAGGCAGGCAAATTTACTTACTTACTTAGGTGACGCTACAGTTTGGGGTGAACCTGGGAGTCAACTTACAAGTAGTCCGGTCTTAAGCTAACTACCTCCAGTTGCGCAGTCCAAGTCGGTTAAGGTCCTCTACTGCGTCAGCGTGCCACATAACGTGAGGTGCCTCTTTACTGCATTGTCATTCCGGGTTAGATTCGAATACTCTGGGGGCCAGCGCATTGGCCTCCATTCGCTGTACATGTCCTTGCCATCTCAGTTTGATTCGGAGTTTTCTGACTAGTTCAATGCCGCTGTATGGCTCGTGGTCAGTCAATATAAGTGGGACGGAATATTTTTCGAAGGATTTTCCTCTCGAAACGACTGAGGATATCTTCAGCCACTTTCTATAGAGTCAATGATTCAGCGCCATAAAGTAGAACTGAGATGATCAAGGCCTTATATAGGGTCTCATTAGTTTTCCGTGATAGGGCTTCAAAACTCAATTACCTTCTTAGCCCAAAGAAACAGCGATTGGCAAGAGACATTCTTCATTTTAATTCTGCTAAGGTGTTGTTGTCAGAATTTATAGCAAGGTCAAGGTATACCAAGTCCTTTACTACCTCGAAATTGAAGCTGCGAATTGTGATATTCTGTCCAATTGTGTGACCCTTCTTGTTAACAGCAAATGTTTGGTTTTGCCCTCATTTACTGCTCAACCCATTGTGGCAGTTTCCGTTTCAATACTAGTCAACACACCAGTGACAGTTAGACTGTGTTCTCCCAGTTACATATGTCGATATAATCGGCGTACGACTTTTGAAAGCTGGTGGCTCCATTGTTCCCTTGTGAGTTAGGCACAATTCTTTCAAGTACGATATTAAGGAAGTCAAATAAAAGCGAGTCACCTGGTATGAAACCAGGTTAAGTCGTTACCGACGTAGATGGAGCAGCGGGCGTTCTCCGTCGTTCTCCAGGGATATCAAAACTAGACATAGCTCTATACAACTCGGCTCTATAAATGCTGTTATATCGATGGAAATGTGGTGGGCACCGATTTAGACTTCTTGAGTTTTTTCCAGCATCTGTCGGAGTGTAGAAGTTTGGTCCATTCTGCACTTTCCTGGCCTGCGACCGCGCTGATAAGGACCAATCAGGTTATTGACGAAGCTTTTAGACATTCCCACAATATAACAGATAAGATCTTGTATTGGATGTTGAGGAGTAAACGATGTTGAGATTCCATTCATCAGGCATATACTCTCATATACTGACAAGATCAGAGAAATGAGGTAGTGTATGCTGTCCACAATGTTATTTTCGGCAACTTTGCATCCCTCGGCTACCTCGTCAGATCCAGCTGCTGACCTAAGTTGAAACTAGGTACTGCTATCCTTACTCCATTTTGGTCAGGTGGACCGAAGTTTTGGCTATCGTTATATATGCAAGTTGAATAGTCTACTCTGCCTGACGGCGGGATGTTAGTCTTTGTCACTATTACACATAGAAGTTTTTTTATGTTCTCAGCAGGCTCTGCAGGGGTCTGCTGACCTTGCCAGGTTTTTTACCTGTTGGTAGAACTTCCGTACGTTATTCGTGGAGTACAAACTCTTAATATCTTCGATAAAGGGATTCTCGTGCTCTGTTTTTTTCTTCTGGAGACGCCTATGTTCTTCCCGTCCTACTGCTCTCAGAGCTCTCTAGCGGCTTTGTAAGCCTCTTGTTTATCTAAATTTGCTTGCCGGAAATCTTCAACAAACCAGAGATCGGATGAAACTCATCACATCAGTTGTTTCGTCTCTGATGGTAAGTTAGACTGATAGTCTCTTGCGATTGCAGCTTTTCTACGTTATATCTTCCCACAGTAGTTTTTCTTTGTTGTGGCGCTTGGAACAAGGTGATAATCCAAGCCAATGTTGGTTGCCCAAGACCTTAGGACGTCCACAATACCACAATACTGGAGGCATGCCTTACGTCTATCGCAAAATGATCAATTTGATTTAACGTTTGATTATTTCTTACCATAGCGGTCTCTTTGTGTATATTGAGAAGAGGAAACCGTGTGACTTCTATAGTGATATTTCGTCCCGCAGCAAAGCCAATTCGTCTAGGCCCACTGCAGATGTGATATCGTGCAGGCTCTGCCTAGTTATACCATCTGTCCTCCCAAAGACGTCCTCCTTTCCTATCCTACCATCATACTTCTGCTTCGGACATTGTTCATATGTTTTGTCGAGGAGCTCGTAGAAACATTCTTTAGTGGCGTCGTCCTTTCCTTACATAGTCAGGGGCATGGGTGAATATTAGGCTTATTTTAGCGGCTTTAGCCTTGTTGCGGATTGTCATAAGACGTTCGCTCACGTTCCGGAAGCTCAAAATTGCTTGCCTTAGTCTGCCGCATTTGACAAATCTGCATCCGAAAGAGCGCTTATTCTTTTCCTTCTACAATAGCAATCATTGTAGTACTCGTATATATCAAAGTTGATCATCCTCCGTATTTCCGGTTCATTACATTTAACTTTCTGGATTGCGGCGATGTCTGGGTGATAGCAGTCGAGGGGCCTCTGCTAATTGTTTGGCTGCACGTGGCCTGTTTATTTGTTTACTCTCTTACAGGATCATGCCAGCAAGAGTGCAGAGGTATGTAAATCTCGTGGGTTTGAAGATTAACACTGCCAAAACCAAAATCACCACCTTCGATACTAACTCATCAACTCAAATTGGCATTGCTAGGCATCCTGTAGGGACAGTAAAGAGTTTCGAATATCTTTGGAGTATTGTTTCTACTGAAGGTGGAACCGAACAGGATATTATCAACCGAATGCAATTAGCTTAAACACTAAGCTACAACTCTTCCGTTCAAACGTTGAATCCGTGATATTTAATGGGTGCAACGCGTGCATCTCTAACGAACATCTTTACCAGAATGCGGGTTAGGACATACAGCAACTCAACTGTAGAATCTGGGTCAACGATACGAGGATTTGTTTGTCTAATCCTACTGAAGGGAGGTCGCCAGAACTGCGCCAACCTTCAGGAGAATAAGTTTCCTCAAGATCTCACATAAAATCCTGTCTGTCGTATTATGTGAAGGCACAAAACCCTTTGTCAACGGTATGATCGACCACTATGAGTGTATTTTAAGGCCATGAAAGTCCATAATAGATCGAATTTTCACATTATGGCAGATCTCATCTTCCCAGGCCAGCTTTATTGTGCAGTAGCATGCGAAGGTGGATGAAGATATCATTGGATATAGGCAGAGATTTAACGACGGAATTTACGATCTGTTCAGTGATCGCCTAAAATGACTAGATCATGTAGACCGAATGAACACCAACACTCCAACCCGAAAAGTCTTCTAGACCAGAAGAACACCTCGCCTTAAGTGACGCTCACATGTGGAAGAGGACCTTGCCGATCTCAAACAAGTGAGACACTTGAGGCAATTAAGTAAATCTTGGGAAATCCCTGCATATGCAGCGTCTTTATGGGCAAGCCATGTTTGTTCTTGGCATTTCTTTCGAAAATATTCGACAATCCAGGATGACTATAGAAAATGCACGCAGCCCAGTGGAGGCCAGTAATAACAAAACCGAGACCTTCAATATCAGAAAAAGACCTCAACAAGGAGATGCGTTTTGCGTGATTTTTTCAACATCGTTCTTGGATGAATTATGCAAAACGCTCAGTCAACTCCAGGGTCATAGTCTTTCAAATGTCTGTTCAATTATTCGAATCTGCAGACGACACTGGCATCATTGCGGAACCACCGCGAGCTGCCAATGGGGAGTTTGCGACAATTGAAGCACAAACGCCAAAGATGGGTGCAGCCTTCAAGGTAAGAAAAACAAAGTGTAGGCTGTCAAGAAAGAGGATATCGACACCAAGACAAAACGTCGCTATAGGCAGCTTCAACGTTGGGTTAATAAGAGACGTCATCTAACTTGGCTCTCGTTACTTCTTTAGATTTCCGATCATCTCAGTCCTGCTTTACAGAAGCTTGGGATCTGAAAAAGGCGGATGAAAATGCTCTTCGGCTACTCGAGAGCAAAGTTCGTCAGCATATTTCGGGTCCCCTTTGCGTCGATAGGATAAAGTGTTTCATCCGTAGACTATATGCGCTGTACAGTGATTCTGCCTCGTCTGAAAATCTTGGATAATCCGACTAAGAGGAGGGCCTCACTTTAGGAGGCAAACTCAAGTCAAATTAGACCTCAGCCAATTTTGTGTGCGCTACTGGAAGAATGTGGCAAATGACGGCCTCAGCTGGAGAGGTATATTATGAATAGTTGAGGCCGTGGTCCACTCCAGGTGAATAAGTAAGTTCTGTTTAAAAATTACAGCAGATTTATTGACAACTGTCCAAACGGAACCTTTTACTGGAAAATGCTTTACTTAATATGCCTTATAGGGAACCTTGGTCTTATTAGTATTTACTGTTATATATTTATTCTCGGAAGCTAGTTCCAATTCCTTCAGCATGATTATCGCGTCTTCGTTCGCTTTACTATACAACTACGGACACTACCACTAGTGATAAGGCTGATCCGTCACGCGTGACATTCGTATCAAAGTCTTATGTAATTGTGTGTTTTTAACGTCCTTGACACATTACTGGTAGTGCTACAAACAATCGTCAATTTTGTATGACGTTAGCTCAGATAGTTGCGCTTATGCAAATTTAAACAAGCCACGAGAAATGGATTGAATTTAAATGAAATGAAATTCCCTTTCCAATCTGGTATTCCTTGTTTCAATGGAAAAATATTTTAATTTCACTATCTTAGCCGACTAAATTTGGTTTGCAAAATCACTTCGGATAACTGTTAAAATGTCGTTTTGACAGAACGATAAACATATTGTATAAAAACATTTCAACAACACAGTGCAAACATACACATGCATTCACTTTATTCCCAATCATTCTTTAGTACCTCACTGCCTTTTACCACACATATCTTTCAGATATCCCTCCCCTCATTGGTGACATTTATTAGATCTCAATCGGACACTTGTACATGGTATTAAGCTTGTAGATATCCTTCGAACTCATACCTTTTCGCTGTCCTATTTCGGCATTTGGATCAATCGGTATAATCGTTTTCTCACCATTCTTTGTAAAAGCTGTCGAACTGTAATGCAGCACACTACCATAATCGTACTCAATACCAAAATCTTCAACAACGGTATCATTGTAGATATTAAAATTGTGCTCCTTGCCCTCCTGGACATTCTCGAAAGCGATGTGTACGAATTTGTCGCGATCTGAGGCACTTTGTTGGTGGTAGAATCCTAGAGAATGTAGAAACTCGTGCACTATGGTACCTAGGCGGAAACAACCAGAATCTAATTCATAAACCTGATAGTTGATCCTCTGGATTTTGCCAAGATATCCCACGTTAGAGAAGCATCCACCAGATTCGCCAGTTATGTTGATGTAAGTGGTCATAGTGTCATCTGCTTCATAGAATCGAAGACAAGATATTTCCTCCAGAATTTGCATACCTCGACGAATGTGGTTTCTATGCGCCTCATCTACAAAAATGGATGTTTACTTAGAAGGTTTTGGTATATACGAGTACGTTTGCTCCTATACGTACCATGCTGATCCTGGAAAAACTTATAGAATACCTTTCTCTGAGGCCATCTAAACTTTTCATTAATCAAACCATTGCGATTACCAAGTTCTAGGTCCACCTTTTGGCTGGGTGAAAGAATGATGTCACCTTCAAAATGGTCACCATATTCGGGATCCACTTCAACTGATGTAGGATAGGCGATGGCAAGTGCAACAAATGCCAGGAAGAGAATAGTTCTAGACTGAGACTTCATTCCGTGTTAGTTTTCAGCAAAGAACTAAAACACTCGATCGCAAAGTATCTGTGCAACCGATTGACAACTTATCAGTCACGGGAAGTGAACATATTGTTTCAACGTACCACCACAGGTAGCTGTCATATCTAACGGCAGCCAAAGCTATAAAAGTGTCGCTTAAGTGTCAGTAATGCCAAGTGGTTATCTAATCGGAGGTTTTAATGACTTGATTAAATTAGTTGAATTGGTGATTTCTAGATCAGATGTGCGTACATATCTGCTAATGGTTAAATGACATTTTTAACTTATTACCAGGAAATAAAGTAAATATTTATAACACTTGGATTAGATGGCCATTTGATAGGTGTGAGGCAATAATTGGCAAACGGGGTCAAGGTGGTATAAGAATCTGCTGATAAGGGCAGAACTTTGTTTTCAGCATCTAATTGCGGTGAGGTAGGGTCAGTTGTGTCATTTGTCTCTCCTAGTGCTTTCCCCCCGGGGTACCATGTCATCAAAAGTTTTGTGTCATACATAACAACGAATATAATGTCCATCATCATATAGAGCATCAGCTTGGTTTGTCGGGAGAGGAATCTTATTTTTAAATGCAAAAGTGTCACCTGGTTTGATCTCTAGGCTGACACCAGTAGGAACAGGATAGACAAGGCCAGACAAGGATAGTTGTCAACAGTTACATGTTTTGAAGGCTTTTTGTTCGAAAAGCAGGTAATTTTTCTTGTCTCCATTGATTGGAAGACTGGGATTGCTTTTCTAAATTTCCAACGGACATCGCCTACGAGCAAGTGATGGGAAGTGCCTACATAATTGCAAATGCTCTAAACCGCACCAAACCATAAATTCATAGCAATGTGAGGAAAGTTTATTTTACTCGGAGTACGAAAGAACAGCCTGTTTCGTTGCAGATATACGGGATTGAAAAAACCTAAGAGCAACCAACACAAGAAGACTCACTGGCTTCACGCGGCAGATACCAGCTAACCGTATCTGGCTTTTCTTGTCGTAGTAGTTCTGATAGTGTCTTCCTTTCTATTCTTTTTGGACACATTCGAAGTTATTCCTTGGGGAAACTGGAGACAGGCAACATGACTTCCGCCTAAAGTAAGCAAGATGAGGAATGGAAATCCCTAATCCAAGGTGGAACAGCACACGCCGAGGTATGGCTAAGGGGATGCTTAGTCGCTAACATGCAAGCTTTGGATACCAGACGACCTCCGGTTTCAATTCCAGCCTTCTCAGCAAAACCGCCTCTGCTGTCCGGATGTCCTTTTCTTGAAGTCTATGGACAATCCTGCAATCATAGTCGCTGAAAATAAGTAACAGCAATCTGTTGGATACTATAAAACAAGACCGTCTAAAATAAGGCGCTTCAAACAGCTTTAAGGCCACGCTAGGGCACATGCTCTAGTACCGAAGTGAAGCATATGCGATCGGAAGACTTACCCCCACTAACATCGGAAGCTAAGAGAACCTGAAACGAAAACACAGTAGTCGATGAGACTTCCTATAACAATATAGGAAGGTCGTGACAGGTAATGAGCAAATGGTCTCCATACAAGATATATCCTTCGAAAGTTCGGTCCAAAAAGCAGGATGGCCCCTGTTCGCATGACCTAATGAAGCCACCATCAGGCTCGGACAAAACACAAAAATTCTGTCGAAACTACCAGCAATGCCAGAAAAGGCTGGAGCACAATACTTGTAGCCTCAACACCTCTACAACTAGAAGAGCACCCGAACTCACTACTGCTACAACAGACATCCAGAACATTCTTAAAATTGAAATGAGTAGAGCTGCTTCTGGTGCCAATGGTAGTGCATCTGAGCTCACAGCTGCTACAAATAAAAACATCAGCAATCCAGCACCTAGAGCGTATTCATATTGGGTTCAACACAAAATGCAATACGGTTCATGGCCAGACTACTTACATAAAAGAACTCAACAAATTGGAGTACATTTAGAGAAATCCTTTCGACCAGTGTTGAAAATCTTCCTGTATCACTACAGTCCACTGGAAATGAAGTCCAGATGAAGTAATTTTTCAGTTGTAAAGCTGAAGTGTTTAAAAGGTGCGAACCATGGTGGAATAAACAACTAGAACAACCACACAGATGGGTGAGAAAACTTTTCAATTAAACAAAACGCACCGGTCATGGGAAATTTTCAGGACTACATTAATCAAATTTTATCCATCGCACGTCTTCAAAAAGTTGTCTCTAGATATGCTTCAAAGAGCATGGATATTTTACTCACATCAGATGGAAAATTCAAATCTGGTCGAGAAGAAACCCTAAGAACTCTGCTTTAGGTGCATTTTCCAGGCTCATCTCTAGATATACCAAAGTGGGCTCCGTTTCTGTATAGTATCTATCACAACGATGGCAGAACCAACAGTCTGTCAGGAAAAATGTTCAGCTAAGACAAAGTTAAATGGACATAAACCCATTTAAATTGATCAATACACCAGGATCCCACAGAATCTTTCCAGCTCTAATTCAGTAAGATTACGTTTCCACCCTACCAGCCATGGTTACATTATTTAAGTTTAATTTCAATCTGAGATGGATCCGACAAACCTAGAGGGAGGTAAATGTAGTTTTTATCCACAAACCCTGTGAGCTATCTAAACCCAAATCAATACGCACAGAGGAAAGAACGATCTACGGAAGACGATCTTTTAAATCTAGTATCACAGATAAAAGACCCGTACCGACGAAAAGAGATCACACTATGTGTTTTCCTAGATATTGGATGAGCTTTGACCAAATTCAATTGAACATATAAGTATATTGAGGTGGGTGAGAGCGATGCTCGAAAGCCGTAAAACAACCACTACTTCCGGCGAGACATTAATTACTGTCTCAACAGCCAAAGGTGGTGACGGTATTTCTTCACCCCTTCTGCCGACACTTGTCATCTCTCAGATCGATACAATTATAGGGTTCTCGAATAAAGTTAAATATCTAGAATCACAAAGGCTATCAAAGCCAAATGGTTAAGTAGACACATGTTTAGTAAAAAAAACTGGGGATATGGGATCTTCCCAATAATGATGCTCAGACTGATTACTGCCTTGTCGTCAGTACTATAATGTAGTAGGACAAAAGAAAAAAACACCACGTCAAAGATGCAACGTTTGCAGATATATATGTAGGTATCTCCGGTGCTTTGTGAACCCGCCCCACGTAGTCGTATATGTGGCAATTCATAGTACAGGCAGTCTATTACTAACTAAGAGGGAAGACAATACTCACAATACAATCGCACCTTGCATGCTTTATCACAGTAATTCCTGAGCTCGACATGATCTGCGCGATACATGGTCGCTTCGACAGCAAGCTTAACATCTAACAGTAAAGGTAATAAGTGCTATACGGATGGATCCAAAATATACAGTGAAGTAAATGCAGGTATCCGGCGCCAGACAACAAACGCTGCTATACTAATGGGGAAAAAGTCCCAGCGTCTTTCCAGTTTGACCAGAACCAGTTTGACTCAAAATCGGTTTAACACTGCTTAAATTCTCTGCAGCACTTACCAAAAAGAAACAAAATCAAGCTCTGGTGGATAGCTGGGCACAAGGGTGTTAAAAAAAATGAAGAAGCCTATGAAATAGCCCAGAGTCTTTCTTCGGCATTTCATATTCAGCAATATATTCGACCATCAAAGTTTGGGAGAAGAATGTGTGTTATATACCGGCTTTTCGACAGGCTTCCAGAGCAACACACATCCAAAATAAATTAGACAGCGAAAGCTTCAATATCACTTACACAAACTCAGTTTTAGGCAGGAGATTGAATGTTGCCATTGTATGGCATATATCCCGAATCGAGAACACTCAACGTCGTTTTCTTCGGTTTGCTCTTCGTGGACTACCCTGGAGTCACCCATTTATCTTACCTCCCTATCGCGACCGCCTCAAACTTCTTAACCTGAATACCCTAGAAAAACGCAGAGACGTAGCTGACATCCTCTTCATTCATCGACTACTGTCCGGTTCTGTGGACTGCGCTTCCATTAACAATTCTATTTCCTTCTATATCCCAACCCACCGCACCTCTTATGGCTTTAACGAACCAATCTTCCGCATGCTCCGTAAGGTCAACTCAAACCTCTACCTTTTTGATTTTAACCGGAGCACTTCTCGTCTTAAATTTGATCTCCTCCACCATTCCCCTACTTCCTAACCCCTAACTCTTGTTAGTTCTTAAGTCATAGTTCTTAAGTTACTTTAAGCATGTATTAAGCGAAATAAATGTTAGCCCCCACTAAACTATGGAAGATTACGAAACCGCAGAACACAGCGAGACATTAATTTCTCAGAGAACTCTAAGTGACTGAGGAACATCAAAGTTTCTCTACCAGATCACAGTGCCCTCCGACGGGTAGCAAAACAAAAGAGAAATTAAAAGAAAATCATATTGCGTAAGACGGAAGAAACGCATTCTCAGGTTAAACAATGACTCTGACTCGGAGAAAGTATGAATTCTGATGTGAAAAGCCGGAACAGCGTCGGAAAAATGTTGCAAGAACTGTTAACAAGAAGCCTGCGACATAAAAGCCCATATTCGATGATAACTGACGAAGGACACTTGTAGTCCAGCAAGTTGATTTGAGAGCTTCTCCGAAGGAAAAACATCAAGATCCGAAAATAAAGTCTGGAATATGAATTGCCAGGGGAACAACGAAAACCTAACTGAAAACTTCAAAGACAAGTACAGAAACATTGTAGTAGGGATGGAAATCTAGAAGAATGAAACAGAGAGGATACACCACTCAGCTCTGACGAAAGCCACGAAGGGAGGATTCGGATATTCAAACTCAAATCCTAAAAAAGTTCACACGAGCCGACACCCTAGCCGCGGAGCTTTTCAAACTACTCAATTGCATTCTTACCCCAAAGAAACAGCGAAACAACAGAGTGATTCTTCGTTCTATTTCTTCTTAATGGTGTTGCTGGCAGAATTCGTCAGAGCAGAGTTACACAAAGTCCCTTACTACCTCGTAATTGTAGCAGTGGACTCTGATGTTCTCTGTTTCTTCCTGTTGACAGCATATACTTGGTTTTTCCCTCATTTACTGCTAAACCGATTTTGGTAACTTCCGCTTCAAATACTAGCGAACACACCGGTGACAGCCTGCTGTGTTCTCCCAGTTACATATGTCGATATCGTCGGCGTACGACTTTCGAAAATTGGTGGCCCCTTTGTTCGCTTGTGAGTATCGTAAAATTCCTTCCAGTATGATCTTAAAGAAGTCACATGACAGCGCGACCTTGACGGAGAGAGAGCGTTCTCTATCATCATTCTGCACAGACGGACGAGTTTGGGTAGGGTATTGGCATCCTTAGACAAGGCACATATAGTTCACCTCCATAAACGCTGCGGCCTTAAAACCAATGAAAGATGGTGGGTATCGATTTGATCTTCTTGAGTTTTTGCAGGATCTGCCGGAGGATGGAAGTTTGATCGATTCTAGACTTTCCTTGTCTGAAACCTCGCTAATAGGAGATAATCAGGTTGTTGACAAAGGGTTGTAGACATTATTGCAGATAAGATCTTGCATGCAATGTTTCGGTGACTTACGCCTCTATAGTTGGTACAGTTGAGGGGGTCTCCTTTTACGTGGACCGGGCAGCAAACGATGATCAGATTCTAATTATATCTGAGAAATGAGTTGGTGTATGATCGCCACATAGTCGCTTCAAGCAGCCTTGAATATCTTGGCCGGCAAGCCCTCAGATTTTAGCTTTATATTTCTATCCTTACATAGTCAGGTGGATGGTCTATTCTGCCTCACGGCGAGAAGTTAGGTTTCTTCGACGTTATACGGTCTGGAGATAAGGTTTTTCCATTTTCGCAACACAGAGGTCTCCTTCTTTATCTGTACAGGCTCCTGTATGGCTCTTCTTGCCTTGACAAGTTATTTTTTCTGTTCGCTTCTCTTCTTTATGTTCTATCGCACTCTTCTCGCACTCTATTTCTTCCTCTGGAAAGCCGATGTTCTTCCCGTTTTCTTTGCGGTTCTCTTCCTTCGTTGCAGCGCAGCTGTAATACGCTTCTTGTTTAGCTACTTGTGCCTTCTGGCATTTTTTATTAAAACCAGGGATTTCTTGGCGTTGGTCGGGTGAAATCCAGCATATGAGTGGAGGCGCTTCTGATAGCACGACGTAGTCTCTGGTCTTCGGCACTTAATGCTGGCAGAATAAGAGTCGTTGAGAGATTTCGCGATACGCGTTCGGCAAATATTCTGGCGGTCTCTTGCAATTGCAGCTTTTTTACGTTCTACCTTTTCTCAACGATTCTTTTTTGTTATGGCGCTTGTGAAATCCGCATTCGTACATTGACTGTAACAAGGTAAGTGATCCGAGTCAATAGTGGCGGCCGGTAAGGTTTGGGTATCCAGAATACTGGGCATGCCTTACGTCGATCGCAAAACGATCAATATTTCAAAAATCTGTTTAGCCTTCCTCATATGCTGATGACATTGACATAATCACACCAAACTTGAGTGATATCAGGGGGACATTTGTTACCATAGTGTCGAGGAGAATGCAACAAAAATAGGTCGGGAGGACAATGACGGCAAAACAAAATTTGTGTTTTCATCAAAAAAATACATATATACCTTGGTTCCACCGTGACCTAAACGCGAAGATCAAGTGAGCAATGTGGCCAGTAGGTAATAGAGCAGCAAATTATTAACTCGAGCCAAAAAGATATTGCTAAACAAGAACCAGATTTTCCCAGTCGTGTTCATTCGTCCGTGGTTTGTGCAAGCAATCCTCTGTCTGATTTTACGTACCTTCTACGTTGATTGAGTATGGAGAAGAAGGTACAAGTACGCGCTGTATCAGCTGTATGACTACAATATATAATAGAATACTTCGCCTATAACTAGATCATATAAAGTGCATGGTTCATTAGTTGATGTCATGAAAAGTAAAGTCGACTGAAAATTTTACCATTAAGCTCTAGTTAAAGCCCAAGCCAATTCTTAAATGTTAACATTAGTAAATTTGAGAAAACCAACAACAGCAACGACCATCTACTATTCAGCTAACAAAGCCACACACCCCCTTGTCAGTAATTGTGATAAGGTTATGACACCAATCATTCTCCTTATCTTGATATCTTTTTCCATACAAATGTGTATTGCCCCAGTCTTGTCACCCTCAAAACTTCACAACCGATAAGAAACCCCAACAAAGTATCTCCGGAAATAGAAACCGCAACGTTCTTATATCTGAAAATAATTTTATTACCAAACAATTGTCACTTCCCCACGCATTCGTACATAAGATTTATCTTCTTAACATCGCGTGAGCTGATTGCCGCCCTTTGTCCAATGATTGCCGACCTATTCTTCGGCACGATAGTATCAAGGCCGTTTTTGGAGAATGCTTTTGCGCTATAATGCATCACACTGTCGTAATCATAAGGAACTCCAAAATTCGTCACCACCCTGGATGAATACTTCCTAAAATTGTGCAAAGCACTATCTTGAATGTTCTCGACCTTAATCTCAACATACTGATCACGATCAGCAGAGCTATGCTGATGATAGAATCCCAGAGCGTGGAGTAGTTCATGGATTATTGTACCCAGTCGAAAGCAACCAGATCCAATGGGAAATACCTCGAGATTCATCTTCTGTACGCCGCCTTGGTAGCCAATGTACGAATAACAGCTTCTGTCGTCGTTAGTCATGTAAACGTAACTCACCGAGTTCCAGACTGCTTCGTGAAACTGAATGCAGGTATAACTTTCGATTATGTTCATTGCATGTCGGATGTACATCTTGTGGAAGCTGTCTGTAGGATGCAAAAATCCTTAGAATGATATCGGAGTCGAGATGAAATCTTACCAAAACTTGTGCTGATTTTGTAATAGACTATTCCATCTGGCCACCTGTAGCTGCAAGCTATGATGCCATTTCGTAGAAATGGATTCTTGAGTGCAGATTTCTGTCCGACACTTAGCAGGATATCTCCTTCAAAGTGACCTCCTTCTAGTTCAGGATCGGGATTGGGTTGTGTCATGACTCTATAGTTAGAACACAAAGCTATAACGAACACTAGTCGTGTAAGGATGAGCTTTAAGGAGGACATGTTTATTCAACTGAAACCCCTGTCCACGCAACCACTCATATTTATATAAACGGAGTGGGGCAATTAAATAATTTCCAAAAAGCCCAATTGTAAGGTTTCGTTGCATAACCCTCTGCAACACTGTGGTACTGCAATTAAATTTGTCGTATTTCCAAACTGCTTATCAGTATCTTTCACGTTTTCTTTCTTTGGGACAATGACCCAGGCACACTTTATGATAAATACAATTTCTGTGATATGAGAAGATGTAGAGGTCGGTTATGCTCTGGAACTATCGCATGATCAAATCCCAAATTTTGTTTGTAAGCGACTACCAACAAATTAGAAAGATTAGCATCTTAGTCCGCTAATAACCATAAAGATCCTGCAACTGCAACCCTTTAGCAAACCTTATTCCCACGTCGTAAAGCGGACAATTGCTTCGAAAATTGTGAACAAAAAAGGACGAATGTCGAGCCCCTGATCCAGCAAGCAGTATTGATGTTGGTTGGTCTGTGGCTCATCTATCAGTAACCTATTATTTCTAAGCCAAAAACAACGCTCTATATACGGACGGATACTTTGTTCCGAACTTTGGTTATACAATAATACATAGACGGCGATCAAAAATTTGTGGAGGTGTCTGGGGTGGATCAGGAAGGGACTCAAAATGCCAGATTACAGTTGAGATAAGAGAAGAATAACACTCAATAGGAAAATATACTGCCATGCTCTAGTATGGAAGACCAGCACGGAGCACTCGCAGGTCTTGAGTTAGTTCGATGATAGCTCCACTAGCACGAAACAGTTTCATACTCTGGAAACATCGCAGTGATTGGATTATTCATATTCCAGGGCATAGGAAATGAAATTACTATCAAACAGTGTTACGCTCCGATCGATGCCTCGGCCTTAGCTAACAAGCCTCTCTAGTTAGGTCGATCATTTGCTAACTGCCTCCAGTCGTGCACAACAGTCAGTTGAGGTATCCTTCTACTTGTGATTTGATTCGGAGACTCTGCGGGACGAAGTATTATTGTTCGTTCGCTCTGCATGTAATAGCCATCTCATGCGACTGATTCGTAGTTTTCTGACTATGTCGATGTCACTGTACAGCTCATATAGTTCGTCGTTGAATCTTCTAATCCAAAGCCCGCCATGACGCAAGCTATTGAAGATATCTTCATCCATTTTCAATACGGTCCATGCTTCTGCGTGTTAAAGTAGGACAGGGAAGATCACTTTCTTATAGAGTCTCCTTAGTTACTCGAGGATCGAGTGTTCTTCATCGACATTCTGCGCAGACGAACGAGCTCGGCAGGGATTCCATAACTAGACATGGCTCTATACAGCGCATCTCTACAAATGCTCTCAAATGCGGCCTGAAAATCGATGGAAAGGTTTTGCCTTCTTGGAGGGGTTTGAGTCAATTGTAAACTTCTGAAACCGCACTGATAAGGGCCAGTCACGTTGTTGGCGAAAAGTTTCTGAGCTTCACACAATATGGTAGATAAGATAGCCTATCCGATGTTGAAGCAGTTGAAGTAACTTATGGCTCTATAGTTGGACCATTTGAGAGGGTCTGCAGTTTTGTGGATCGAGTTGATCCCTACTTCGGTTTTGGTAGATAGACCCCCGTTGTACAGTCCGCCGAAAATGATTTTCTATATTCTCTCCACTGACCGTGACTCTATACAAGGTCTCCTTTTTGCTTTCCACAGGCTTTCCTGTACGGGTCTTCTTGCTTTGAGACGTTCTTTTCACCTGCTGGCATAAGAACAGCAAGTATAACCTCTCAATATGTTCGACCACACACTTCTCGTGCCCTTTTGTCTTCCTGTTCCGACGTTGTTACCGTCTCTTCTGCTCGCAGAGCTCAAGAGCGGCTCTAGTTCTTCGTTGCTGCCTGTTAGCTGCATGTACTTTTCGGAATTTTTCATCAAACCAGCGATTTCTAGGTGGTGATAGGTGAAACCCACCTTATCAGCTTTCATGTCTCTGATAGCCGTTGGCAGCGTTGCCACTGGTCATTGGTATCTACTTAATGATGGTGGCATAGGGACTGTTGAGAGATTTTGGGATACACAGTCTGGCGCAGATTTTCTACGTTATGTCTTCTCACAGTAATTTTGTTTTATTGCGGCGCTTGGGAAACCCGCATTCGTACTTTGGCTGCAAAATGGTAGTGATCCAAGTCAATGTTAGTTGCCCGGAATGTTCGGACCTTCAGAATACTGAAGGAGTGTCTTATGTCGATCCGGAGACCGCCATGTCCCCTTGTGGATATTGAGATGAGGAAACCGTGTACTTGCTACAGTGATATTTCGTACAGCCGGAAAGTCATAAGTTTAAGTTCGTTGCAAGACGTGGTGTTGTGTAGGCTATGCTTACCAACTATAGTACAAAAGACGTCCTCCTTTCCTATCCTAGCGTTAGAATCGCCTAGTATGATCTTAAGGTTATATGCTCATATGCAAGCACTTGGCTACGAACTTGATTGTAGCGCTGCTGACCAAATCCAAGTTTTGAGACCCTCAGCAGTTGCCTGATCAATCGCCACGCAATTCCCCAAGTGGACAACGATATCTGCTTTAGAGTTATCCAATAGTTATTCGCCTGCACGTTACCTGGACAAGCTCCATTCCATGAGCAAATTTGAACGTTGCGCTGCTTGGGTATCCACAGTAGATCCATTCCTATTCGCTAATGGTTAGTTCTCAACAGTAGGCAGATACGGCAGATAATTCCCGTCACCTTTTCATTGCTTTTAAAGTTGGTTATGATAGTTTTTACAAGCACGATCTACGTACCTCTTCTCTTCGGTTGGGTTAAGAAGTAAGAAACATCGCCGAATCGTTTAATGGCAAAAAAGGTCTTAGTAAGGTCAACGCGCTACTATTTGACTAATTTTATTGTGTTCAGAAAATTGCTAGGCAACTTGCAAGCCAATACTGGATAAAGAGTATTTCGAAAATCCGTACAATTTCGCGCATATGTTGATGACTTTATAATCGATAGAACTCGCAATACGTAACTGAAGCAAGATAGGTAGGAATTGAGCTGGCTGGAGAGGCATGGTGATTGAGAGGAGGATCGTTTCACTCTGGAACCTATCATCCAAAACAACAAGAGTAAACTAAACAGGGTGTGGCAGCAGGTAAGCTTTATTAAAATCAAAGTTGCAAAGTTCATATGACTCCGTCCATTTCTGTCATCTCAATGGTCCCAATTGAATTTCAAATTTTAATGCAAAATATTTCGAAACTACCTACCAATCTCAATTGTTCATGAATTCATTTTCCAAAAGTAAAACAAACTATCTCTACTCCTGAACAACAATTTTAATATTCAAAATCCCAATCAGTGTTAACAGCATCATTCGCATGAACGCCATCCAAACACGCTCCATAATTAACGCGCTAAACTCATGCCCATCCCTCCACAAAAACAATCCGAATAAATTCCAACTTGTTATCTCTTAAAATATATCTCAACCTCCCACTAACACCAGTGGCAGTGTTAGCACAACATCTGAATTCACCACTATAACCGGATAACTGACAAAATCTGAATATTTATTAATTAATAAAACAGTGTCACTTGTAGTTGTAGTCTCGTTATCGTAGTCACAATCCTTGTCGTGATTCTAGTCGTCCTCGCCTTCAATGTTGTCCTCCATGTCGTTGCCGACGTCGTCGTAATCGATGTTGGACCCATGTAAAGGATTTCCTTGAACAAACCGCCAAAGTCAAGGCATCACGCAGCTACGAATAAGCACCACCACTGAAAAGTTTTCCTCGCATAAATCACACAAACTACAAAACTCCATTTAAACTTTTAACCTCCGACTGTCAAATGAATATCACCCAGAGAGGACTGACTCTCTCGACTCTCGAATTGTACGATTCCATTCCGACCAACCGAATTCGGTATCATCTTTGACTTTTGCCCATAGTCAGAGTCATTAGAATCGACTGGCGGTGGCAGTAGTGTTGGTATTGTGTGTACATTACTTTGTGGTGATGGTGCATCTACCATCAGGATCCATTGGGGTTGTCAAGTTCCGCGCATTCCTACGAGTTCCTACTACAAAAGGCGGAACTCAACTTTCAGCTAACCCTTGGCCAAAGAGCAAATAGTCATCATACCACAACATCGGATGGACTTTGAATTCTTCTTCAATACAGTGGTGTGGCTATAGCAATGATCCAGCCCTAACATGGCATATGTCCTCATAGTGCTGGCTCCAACTAATAGATTGCTATCCTGCGGATTCCGGAATTCGGAATCCGGAATCCCTATCGGTGCATCGCTTTCTCTGCCTTTGCAATTCGAAAAACTCAATTAAACACTAAAATCCAATAAAATATTCCAAACCCGCTCGTTTCATGTGTACACTGTGGACATTTGATGCGATTTTCAATTTACAATCTGAGTCCCTTTTTGGTTCTCAATAATACGAAAGATACGGATACCATACCAACAGCAACGCCAAAGCAAAGGATGACCCTACTAACCAAAACCGAAAGAGCCATTTTCTTTTTCGAGATGTCAGATAATAAATTTATTTATCTTTTTCTCCGTCGTCGTTCGGTCTTTGGTCCGTTTTGCATCTTTGCTCGGTTAGTCCGCTGGGATGGTGGTGCTTCCTACTAGATGCATCTCTGCGGAGATCTCTTTAGAGAGAAATATCTCTGGCAAATGAATGAAACGCAGAGGGTGACGGCAAACGTACATATAACATACATATATATGTATACGAACAAAAGGACCGAAACAATGAATGTGTATCTAGAAATCTACCAATTTCATTGGTACCTACTGCAGTTGTGGTGGAATGCGGGAGAATTGTGGCCTCTATGCGCCTAGGGGCCTTGATGCAATATTTCAGAAATTTATGGAGAGTCAGGCGAAAACTTGGGGTGAACAGGGAACATTCAACCGAGAGAATAGGCAACAAGAAAAATTCCTCATTTCTCGTGTATGCAATTTTCTGGAAAAATTTATGCCAAGTCATTATAGCGTCCACTTTGGTCCTCTGCTTTTTTCTTTCTGAAATGGCCTTCTGAGTAGCATACGGATGCGGATTCCAATCGTTGAACTGCAGTTTCTTGTTAGAATTCATGACGGAGAGGATGGATTCATTCTCCGTATCGCGCGAGAAGAGTTGATTTATCGGTGATTACTTTGGACGGTAAATCACTTGGCGGGAAGAAGAAAATTCGAAAATTCGCACAGTGGCGGCGTAAAATACGCGAAAATGTTTTAACCGAAATGAGAGATTTGTGTACGATTAAGCTGGGAGGAAGGGCGGTAGAAGGTGAAATGCTCCCTGCTGCTTTGTGTAATTGGAAGGAATTTAATAAATTGCCACAAATTGGAAAATAATTTCATTTAGAGGTTTATAAATTGGTTATCGGGCGGGTCATGGGCATTCAATTATCAATTTGAAGTTACCGATTGAAGAGAAAACGTTGCAGGTTGTATCGTTTGCTTTTCATTTGAGAATTTATTGTCGTACTCGATGGGATCCCTACTTAGGCAATGACAATTGGAACCATTTTTCTGCAGAAAAGCCCCTAACGCCGTGCCAGTAAAGAAAATACGAATATGAATTGTTGAGTCTGATTGACTTATCGTCTAACGCTGTTATTGAACGTTTTAATTTAAAAAGGGTTGATTTGATTTCTTTAAAATGTAATATTTCTGGTGCTCGATACTGCTTTGTCGGTGTTTATAGATTTGATTATTGTCCAGTAAATGCGTTTTTGGATGAATTTTCTGTCTTTCTTGGTAGGATTATGAGTATGAAGAGTGTCTAGAACTCTAATTATTTTCATCCGCTTAGTTTTTCAAGTTTTTGCATTCTAACCACGGTTATTTTCCTTGATTGCATTTCATATTTTTCGGAAAGCTCTCTAGTTCATATCGCTCGCAAATTTTGTACAAATATTGACAGAAAATAATGTTAATTTGGAGTTTTGCCATTCGAAACGAGAGTATATCGCCTTCAACAACAACAAAACACCAGCTCACCCAGAGAATCTGGAGACAACAGCTCTAACAGTGTTGCTGACAAATTATGGAGTAAAATCGAGAAGAAACTGGAGAAATGGGGAGAGGATTTTACCAAAATATTGGATGCAAAGCTGTCAGCACTGGAACTAAAACTAAATATACAAGTCAGTGAAACCAAACGAGAACTTGAACAAAAAGTCCTTGAAATTCGTCAAGAATGCACACGCTTAGACCTTTTAATCGATCAGATCGAAAGAGATAAAATTGGTTCCGACGCAGTCATATTTGGTATACCCGAAACACATGATCAAAATTGAACCAACATGTATCACAATATATGTTCGAAAGTAACAACTATTTTCCGTGCAAAGTCAACACTTAAACAACCCAACACCGCATATGTATGTACCATAATGAAATTCTCTGACAAACGTGCAAAACAAAGTTTGCTAGGAGCAGTTTTTAACTAAAAAACAACAAAACATTAGTCTGGCTCAGTGATGTTGGCATAAGTTCTTCGAAGAGCTTTTTTTATAAATGAAAGCTTGTCGAGGAGAAATCACCAGCTGCAGCGAGAAGCTCTTAAGATGATTAAGATGAAACGCCGATCTCTCATCTCCAATGTTTTCACCGCTGCTGATGGCCTTGTGCATGTCCGCTTTTTGCACAATGAAGTCCCAATTACTATACGGTGCTTGCAAAATTTGAGGAATGTAGTTAGACGTAATGGTGACAACAATACCTAAAGGGTTTTCTTATAGGGATTTGACAACTTTGAATTTAATTTACACGAACGAGCAACGTCTGCAAATTATAAAAATTTTCTACCGAAATTCGGAGTCGGTGACTGCAACTTTAAAAGGTCAGTCGAAGTGTCGAAAATATCGCTGCCGTTCAGGCGTCCGTAGCAAACGATCCAAATCAGTCAATTCCACGGCGTTCTCAAGAATTGGGCATCGCTCAGACCACATTATGGCGTATTTTGCGTAAGGATCTTGGTTTACACCCATACAAGATCAAGCTGACTCAAGAAATGAAGCCGATGGACCATTTGAATCGACGTACATTCTCCGATTGGGTTCTGGAGAAGATGCGCCAAGATGATGAATTTCATCGCAAAATCATCTTCAATGACGAAGCTCATTTTTGGTCCAATGGGTTCGTCAATAAGCAAAATATGTGTTATTGGTCGGATGAAAATCCACATGTGCTTCATGAATCACCACTTCATCCACAAAAAATAACTGATTGGTGCGGTTTGCATGCCGGCGGCGTTATTGGGCAATATATTTTCGTCGATGATAACGATCGTCACGTTACTGTGAATGGTCACCGATTATTTTTGGCCCGAATTGGAAGATATGGACTTGGACGACATGTGGTTTCAACAGGATGATGCCACAAGCCACTCAGCACAAGCTACAATCGATTTATTGAAGAGTAAGTATGGTGAGCGTGTTATCTCAAGAAATGGGCCAGTAGATTGGTCACCTCGTTTGTGCGATTTAACGCCTCTTGACTATTTTCTGTGGGGCTACGTTAAGTCATTGGTTTATGCCAACACGCCGACGACGTTGGAAGAGCTCAGAGCCAACATTGAACATCGAACACCGTCTAGGACAGAACCTTCCAATCGACAGCTATAATTTTGAGGTAGTGAAGGAGTTTATCTACTTCGGGGCAAATATCAACTCCACAAGTGACACTTTAGAGGAGATTCGACGAGGATTAACCCTTTTCAACAACTGCTACTTCGGTTTGTCCAAACAACTAGGGTCCAAACTCCTAACTCAAAGGCAATCAAACCTTGATTTTGCCAATCTTGCTTTAGGGAGCTGAATGCTGGACGATAAGTAAGACAGCGGAGCAGATCTTGGGATCTTTCGAAAAAAAAATATTTGGTCCTGTGTGCGAGGAGGGCGAATGGAGGAGAAGATATAACCGCGAACTCTGCGAGCTGTATAAAGATGTGGATGTTGTCTGGAAGGCAAAATCTGTCGACTGCACTGGCTCGGCTACTCCGAGCCACCTAGTTCACGAAGAAAAGGAAGACCGAACCTCCGGTTGAAAGATCAAGTAATCGTGGACGCCAGAAGCACTGGTCTACTAAACTGAAAGCAACTGTTAAGAAGTCTGAATGAATCCACACGAATACCACACGTTGACAGTCATACCATGAAAGTTCAGGACTGACTAGGATGTTGTACTCTGGGGAGGAGGAGATAGGCAGTGGTCTTATGCCGATTAAGGAGGCCAGAAAAAGTCTAATTTCGTGGAAATCAGTATCGGCGAGGATATTGACGGCATGGTTGAGCTCCAAAAATTCACAGTCACCATCATTTAGTGTTACGCTCCCTCCGACGAACGATACAGAGGAGGAAGACAAAACCACTTTAAATGCCAAGGTTGGCCGGGCAATGTAAGCCTCGAGCGCGTTGTTGGGCCAGCGAAATAAAAATGTCGATGAGCTTGTTGACTTTTGTAACGCTCATCAGCTTGTGGTATATTGAACCTTGTTTCCACACAAGATCTGCCATAAAGAAACCGGGGCTCTCCTAACAGTCGAACACGAAACCAAATCGATCACTTCATTATACAACAACGATGGAGGAAGTCACTTTGCGATGTAAAGAATGAGAGAAGTGCGGATGCAGGAAGTGATCATCACCTGCTACTAGCAACGCTCCAGCTACGAACAGCTGTTGTCCGGCGATGTTCAGAGAATACAGCAAGCAGATCAAAATTTAATACGACCGCTCTTAGTGGCCCAAATATTTGTCGTAATTTTGCCAACACCCTAAACGACAAAGCGTAAGCTGTGGATGTAAAAGTCAATGCTCCCATTGAGGCGATGTGGCAAAAAGTAAAGAGGGTTTTCATGAAAGCTGGATCTGAAACGGTACTGAGGCAATCAGGGGATAGAGATCTCTGGATAGGAGGGTCGGATTAGACAAGCTGGCGAAGAACGCAGAAGAAGCTGCAAGAAGGGAGAACGTGAGGGAGCTGTATAAAATTTCTAAGAACATTATGGGTCAAAAAGGTAGCACCAAGGTAACACAATTGTGCACTGCTCAATGATGACCAAAGTACAAATGCTAATTATCAACCACAACCCCGCAACAAGTGCAAAAATAAGAACCCCGATCCTACTTCTGAAAAATAACAAGACTAGACTGGATGGCATACCCGCCGAGTTCCTGAAAGCGGATCTCAATGAAGCGGCTTGTATTTTGTTTCCACTTGTTCAGTCTGTTTGGGAGACTGAAACTTTTCCGAGGGTATGGAAGAACGGAGTAATGGACAAGATACTGAAGAAAAGCGATTTTAAGAACTACAATAACTAGCGTGGTATCCGCGTTGTCTGTATTCCCAAAGCTGATGGGAACTATCATTCTCGTGAGGATAAATCACAGGCTTGAGTTGACGCTCAAGAGGCACCAAGTGCGATTTCACAGTGGTCGATCATCCGTCAATCTTTGAACAATCGTCAGAGTACCAATCACCGCTCTTCTTCATGTTTGTCGACTTTGAGAACCCCTTCGATTGCGTTAATCGTGATTACATCTAAAGTTTATTAAAGAGTCGTACAAATACGCAAGGTGTTTCGTTTTGCACAGTGGACAGCTTTCTGATGCATTTGAAATGCGACAAGGAGATGTACTCTCACCGATTTTGTTCCTACTCGCCATCGATGATATAATGACTGCCACGGTGAATACAAACGAGAGACTTGGTATCCAATATGGATATTTGGACTTCGCTGATGATATATTCTTCCTGGCAAATAACATTGGTGCTCTTAACCAAATGTGTCATCCACTGCAACAGAATGGGGATGTGCTGGCTTAAGAATGAACACGAAAAACACAAAAATTATTCACACTAATCGACATTGACTACATAGCGAAGCAGTACTTCCAATGGAACCCTCAAGGTGTAAGGCAAGTTGGTAGGCCAAAGATTTAGTACAACAGATCCCTCCATCTAGTTAACAGCCATCTAAGTCATTTACAAGATGAGATTTGGAATTTTGGCCACATGTAAGTTCCTGTGTGATATTGTAGACAGTCCTACTGTCACATTTACTGACTGCTTCTTCTGCGCTAGTGCCACGTCTTACATTACGCTGTCTTGTTTTATGCGATATTGAACTTCCAACCCGGGTCCCTCTACAATCCAATCTTGCAGAATTTTACACTCTTTGATCCTTGGTATATGCAGAAAGCCATGTCCTCTGGTTTTGCTCTCTTCTACGGATGATGATTTCCCCTTGAGGAAAAAATACTTTTTACAGCCTTCCAGTGCTCCTCGATGTTTGCAGGAGTTGGGCTGCTAATTGGTTTAGCGGCTTAGGCAAAGTCATTCGGTATTTGTTGATGCACATGGACATCCTTGGATAGTCTTATCAAATCAATAAGGATTCAGTACGCATGCGTATTGAAGATGGTGGTGCCTCTCCATATCGATGAATGCTCCACGTTTATTTCAGACGTCATCGTCGACGCTCGCTGTCTATCAGTCGAGAGCCAACTGGTCTTCTGGCAGTCGTTCTGCATAAACAGTTTGCCTCCAATTACTAGAGGGATTTTTTTTTTTATAATCAGCGCGCGCTCAAAGGTGATTGTACACAGCGTGGGCAAAGGAAATTTAGGGAGGAAGAAAAGAGAGGTACCGATGTACATTGTTTTTAAATGTTTGCAAGTTATAACGACCAGGAAATACAGAGATCGGCAGGGCATTCCATAAGCGAGTTGTACGGCTTAGGAACGAATCACGATATTTTAGAGTACGTCCGAAAATGGGCTTGAGGGTATACTGATGAGCATTCATAGCGAGACGGGTGTTACGGTTGAAAGTTTGAATGGGCGGAATGCTACTGGCGATTTCAGTGGAGCACTGGTGGTGGAAATAGCGATAAAACAAAGTGAGACACGAGACATTTCGTCGGTGTTCGAGGATGTCCATTGATTGACTGACATTAGTATCATCAATAAGTTTTATCGCACGGTTTAGAATCCTATCCAGCAGGTGCAGAGACGTTTTAGGAGCACCTGACCAGATGTGGGCGTTGTACTCCAATTTTCGGCGTATGAATGTCTTATATATTGAGGCCAGATCAGAGGGGGTAAAATATTTCTTACATCGCTTGAGGAAACCTAGATATTTCGCAGCATTTTTGGCGACATCAAATATGTGGTCACTCCAACGTAAGTTGTCATTGACACTCGTACCGAGAATAGAAAGTTTATCGGTTTCGACGATGCAAGCGCCATTCATGGACAATGGCTGGGTGTTTAAATTTCGTTTTAACGACAGCAGACAGCATTGCGTTTTGGAAGCATTAAATTCCACTCTGTCGATAGTTCCCCTATTGGTTATGCTGTTGATATCGGAGTTTAATGAGCTTAGCATACGCTGCCGTTCTCGTTATACAGCCGAAGAGCAGGGCCGTGAGTCCAGGAACGAATATGAAAAGCAGAGAGTACTGTCATCAGCAAAGGAATATATTGGATTAGAAGTAGCAGTCAAGAGATCATTAATGAAAATTAAAAAGAGCATCGGAGACAGAACGGAGCCCAGGGGCACACCTGCATTTATTTTGTGAATATCAGAATTGAAACCGTCCAAAACAACTTGAATTGAACGATCCGAAAGGTAATGCACGCATTTTCGACAAAAGAGCCTGATACCAAACTCTGCCAAATGCTTTAGAAATATCAAGTGCAACTATCTTGCTTTCGCCAGATTGATGTACGCTTTGGTTCCACTTTTCGGTGAAACATGCCATCAAATCACCAGTGGACCTGTTGCTACGAAAACCGTACTGCCGGTCATTGAGAAGTTTTCGTGTTTCGATATATTTCATGAGCTGATGATTTATCAGTGTTTCCATGACCTTGGAAAGAAGGGACGTAAGTGCAATAGGTCTGTAAGAGGAGAGAGAAGATGATTCGCTTTTTTTAATGTTCAAAAACCTTTTGCCGTTGTCTTTCCTGATGTTTCCGGGGCCGTGCGGTCCTATCACATGTTTAAGCATGGTGTTTTCGTTTCTGAGATATCCCATCATGATCAGGACGTCTCCTATAGGCATTGAGTTGGTTACGACCACATAGCCCGCATAGTTTGAAGGAGTGTAGTACTAAATGGTTGTGATATGGTATTACACCTAGCCGTTAATATTCTATCTCTAAGGCTACCATGTGCTCTTGGGACCAGGTTCCAAATTTGGGGTGGATCAGTTAGCGAAAGTATAGATACTGAACTGAGAAAATTTTCCGAATAATTAGTACCCGACTATCAATGTACAAAATGAAGTAACGACACGGCTGAGTAGTCAATGTCATGCCAAGGTGCTTTTTAACTGTATTCGCTGACTTGCTTTTCATTTCAATTGACACCAAAAACTTATAATTTATTCCAAAAGCACAATTCTTTGAGCTGAAACTCTGTATCCACCAAAAGTTTCTTCTAATTACTATATGTCCACAATCTTCCTCGACGTCATTTCCTCAATGAATCTTTGACCTTTTCCTCGGATTTTAGTTCCGATGTTCCCTGTTTAAATTGATTAAAACCACAGGAAGCAGCCAAAGAAACTCCCCGCAACCCAAACCAAGAGTATCTGCCTTTATTTGCGCTTGAGAACTCAGCCAAAATTTAACCTCTTGACAGGAATTTTCAAAAGTTCATTGTCAATCTGGAAAACGAAAATCCTTTCACTTCGAATCTACCCTTTATCTTCATCTAACGCTATGTCTCATCTCTTGAATGATGGAAGGCGGTTCAAGGAAAATCGTTTTTCATAATTAAAAAGGATTAGAAGACGTTCCGCAGAAGTACTCGTTTCTCCACACAAACACAGTCCCAAAGTCGCCGTCTTATCATTCTCTAAACTTTTGCGAATGAATGTGAAAATGAATGTCGGCAGTATGACAGGATGGAGATTGGCAAAAAAAAAAAAAAAAACGAGTCGCATGACAGTTAAAATAATGAAGTACGTCACTAATCCTTTTAGATGGTTAACACTCGAAACGTGTCCATAATACAAATTGTCATCTAATAGTACTCCAACTTCCAATTCAAGTCTTTCAGAGCAAGACCGAGGCCAGAACGAGAACGACGATGAGAAGAATGGGGAAGAATCGGTACCAAGATGAGGACGAGGACAACAACCAGGACAAGGTAATGAAATTCCATCAGGATGTGAAATTATTGAGAAATTCTCACACAATGTCAACTGAGCTCCTTGTCCCGTTAAAATGAGAAGGGAAGAGTGCTTGTTTGCTGCTTAATGGGATGACAGGAGAGTGCTTGCATTTATTCATTTCTTCATGAGATGCATTTGAGTTTTTCACAGAGGACCATACCATACCAGGCAAGCCTCTCGCCTTGTGTGACCAGTTCGTCCTTGAGAATAACTTCCACTCGATATGGTTGAAAGGACACCAAGTAAATCGTTATATACTAAATCACTGTACACTAAATCACTGGATCCTGAATCGCTCAATTCGATGTAAAAGGAGTCTTGAATGAGGTCTACCCATATACGAGTATACGAGTATATGTGGGTATTCGTAGCATCTCAGATACATTAACAAGTGCAAAAACACAGCCTAAGGGGTTAAGAAGGATTGCCACCGCCCGGTGGAATGGAAAAGAATTTCGTCTTATGTTTGTGGAATGTTGAAGGATATCCTTAAGACGAAGGATACACGCTATTGCTATCCATAGCTCTCAGATGGATATAAATTCACTACTCAAATTGCTAGCGAAAATTTGTGCTTAGTCCTTATTTGTGCTTAGATGGGGGAGCTGCTGTGCACGTGGACGGGCCGATTCAAATGGCAAGGGTGGTAGTTATATGTTCACATTTTATTTACATAGAGTAATTCCGAATTCAGGTCGACTAACAGCAGGGAGGTGTTCGTATCGTAGTATGTATACAACTTAGAATACCAAGATGACTACAACGACGACGACGACGACGATGAAGAGATGAGCTACTACACACTATTCGTACTCGTATACTGAGTGTGAGAAGAAGCCGGTTCCGCACCTTTCTTCTTGATTCATGCTGGCTGGGAACTACTTCATTTTGTAAATTGCTTTCTGAATAGATGTCTCAATTTGGGTTAAGATACCTCGTCGTTTACGTCGCTTTCCTTCGTCGATCTATGTCGTCCTGTCGCATTTTTCAATTCAATGCCGACTACATACGAGTATACAACGATTACTAATACTACCATAAAATCTACGTTACATTGCCGGATCAGGATACTGGATAGGTAATGGATGATGGGCGTCTCTGCAAATGGAAGGGATTGATTTGTTATGGCTTCAAGTGGTGCTCTCGTTGTGATTATATCTCGGTTCAGGGCTTCACCTTGATGTGGTTGATCGCAATCGGATGGATAAATATTATGAGTTTATGGTGTAGCCTCTGTCGGTGTGCTGGGCGGGAAATTTGTGGCATATTCTGTGCCTTAGGAATATGATTATCAGTGGTAGAGTTTGATGTGGGCCATAAAATTATCAGGTGATTCCTTTGACATTTGAAGGTGAAGTTTTAAGGGTGCTATCCATTTAGGTATAACGTGATGAGGGTTAAAATGATTAAGTTAGGGTACTTTTATATAATGTGTCAGCCTTGAAAATTAGGACTTATTCATCCTAAGGGTCAAAGCTTAATACGACAACGGTAATCATTATTGCTATGTTTGGATGTGATTTTATTTAGAGGCAATGTGGTAATTTTCTATCTTTGTACGATGGTTCACCTGGAGAGAATAATCACTGCAGGAGACCAAGATGATGGATTCCAATAAGTTATTTCCTCTAAACGAGTGCACAGTAGCTCCGACCAAGAAACCACTTCAACTTTGAGGAGTATCCCAGACAACATGAGTTGCAAGAAACCGGCCAATATGTTGGAAGGAGTCTAGAGAGCGGTAAGTTCAAGTTAGGTTGTGCCATGTATTCTTTTGGCAATTTCATTACAGAAGAGACGAAGGCCTGTCTACCACTCAGTCATATCTACAGTAATGAAGAGAAAACGCATATTAGGTCTACCGATCCCATCAATAAAAAGACTTTTCACCGTCACTTCTTTTTCAGTAAATAATGCAACTTTTCGAAAGCCCATGTTATGAAAAGAGGACAACCACTGCCAAGATCTTGGAGTTTAGCGAGCCACACGGCGAGAATATAATTCAACTACGAGACTCCCAAGACTGCGACGTCTGACTTAGATTCAAAATAGCTTCTTTTGAGTAAAGGAACGGTGACGGTGAATGTGTTTCAAGTGAACCAACGGCAGCACTTAAGCCCTCGAAGTGGCCTACTGGTAGTATCCTCTGAAGAATCTGATCCTTGACCTTCAGACAAAGGGTTATGCCGCTGGGTTAACTTCGCGAACTCACAGCCGTAAAGCAACAATCTCAGATATGAATAGACTTTTTAAGTTTTTGATCGAAGTGAACGAAAAACGTAGAACGCCTTTTGGTTATGTACATATGTGGAATGATCGAACCATTAACAGTCAACATGCAGCCGGTCAATTAATAATTAACATTCCAATGCAGTCCAAGTAGCGCGATAGTTTCTGAACCTATGGTGGTTTCTATGAAGAGCGAAAGCAGCGCTTATTTATGTGGATGTGGATTTGTCACTGGAGGAAGACTGAGTCAAGAAGTCTTGAGTTCCATACAATAAACAAACACCTGATAAGCATCCACGCTTAGTTCGTTTATGTAAGCCTGATATCCGTTCACTCTTCGACAGAGGAAAGGGATAAATTTGCCAAAAATTACCTTTAAGAGCTCTTCGACTAGATGTATGAGATTTCCACTTGATGATTCTAACGCCAAGTCAGATGTTTGTCTTTATCTTCGGCGGCACAATTGTAAATTATAGGCCAGACAACATCAGCTCCGAACATATAGTCAGGGCAATCGACTTTGTCATGGCTCCCGCATCTAGACATTCATAAAGAACCTGGTGCTTTGAACAACCAGATTGACCGCATTGCGATTGATAACGAAAGACAGACCTCCTGCACTATGAATATCAGAACGTTTCGAGGAATCAAAATCCATGCATACCAAGGTGCTGCTACTTCCGAACGCAAGAGAACATGTTACATCGAAAGCCTCTAAGGCGCTGTCAATCTCTGAAGCTATTGGCAAGACATGGGTACTGTCACTGAGAAGGGTCTTTGGATTTAAACGGCTGTGGTAAGGCCAATTTTTTCCTATACGTCAACTGTCTGGTGGAACAAGTTCTCACGAAAATAGGTCATTGCGGCTTTTACCGGGTTCTAAAGAACGGTCTGCCTCGACTACATGGGGGCTTTCCCTGGCACGCCTGGCTCCGCTCTAGGCGCATAAATGAATCTACCTCCACTTAATATTCACATCATGGGCTGCACTCTCACAACCATCTTCCATTTAAAAAGAAGTGGTCTTTGGGACAACATGCTTTGGAGCTTTAATGACACGCGCGCCAGTCTTATAACTCTATTCTTGTCGACCTGCCACTTAATGCAATGACACCAGAACTCCTGAGGCTGGAAAAATATGAAATCGACATTCCTGTGCCTAAAGCTTGTTTCGTCCGGAATCTGAGCGCGGAAAGGAATGTACTCGGCACTTCACGGTTCGTAACAAAACCAATCTAGAATGCGGCGTTTGTGGCTTTCTAGAGGACAATGTTCGATTTCACTCCTCTTAAGGAAAACTTGTGTCTGTCTTGCAAGCGGAGATATACGCAATTCTGATGACAACGAACTATATTGCGAGGAAGCGTTGGACTGGGCGAATTTAGTTCGTGTAAGCAAGACTTCACTGAGCGCAGGCGAATGAACAAATTCACGGAATCTTGTCTGTGTTCCAGGTCACAATGTAATCACGGGAAATGCAATCATCGATAAACTTGATAGGCAAGGCTAAGCGGAGAGTTTTTCAGGACCCGAACGTACGTTAGGTCTGCCTGCATCCTTCTGTAGGGCTTCCATTGACAGTTTTGTTTCATATGAGCACAACTGCAGATGATATGACTCTCCAGGTTGCCGGGAGTTCAAACGAATGCTTCCCGACGTCTCTAAGAAATCAGTAACCTTCCTGCTATCCCTCAGTAGGAAAGAGTGCAACCTGCTTAATGGCGCCGTGACGGGGCACTACACTTTCGCTCAGCACTTAAGTATTGTGTATATTGAACATAAGCGATACAACACTCCGCGATGCTTGCTGTGGAAGTGATGGGGCCCCCGCCCAATTATCAAGGATTCGCCCTTAAATGACGTTGTCTAATAATGAACGGGGACAGAGCAAACTACTGGTCTTATCGTAAATACCTTCAGATGACGCTACCGAAGGTTGCTACGATTCGATCAGTCACAAGTTGCGGTCATAGGTCTTGTTGGCGGATGGACCACCGGTAGTCCCTACCAGGACTTAAATCACGGTACCATGGGAGTCAGGAGCCCCCCGAATCTCGGTCCGGGCCTGACTTGTTAGAGGTAGGACCCCTTGTGGGAGCGTCATGGTGGCTGTGGTTTAAACCCAGAATCGCGGGTTTCGGCCCAATGTAGAGTTGCAATAAGTACTGGGTGCTGCGACCCTTAGAGCAGTAAGAAATTTTAGGTCGGCCTCGACTTTTACCAAGGGTGGAACTTGTGCCGGCAACACAGTTCCGAATTGGTATCAGTGCATTGACGGTGAGCGATGGCAAGGCGTATCCTTGCTCCCATGGATGTATGGGCATCCCGTAGGTTTAAGCCCACATGGCAGGTACTTGCGTTAAACACAAGAGACGTTCTGTGGAAGTGATAACGACACCCCGGAACACTACTTCTGTGAATGTTCGACTTACGCTCATATCATGCTGCAGGTATCCGTCGTTGATGCGGTGGGTGCTGGCACTGTAGACACCTTTTCACTGAAGCTGTTACTCGTGAAATTTCATTTAAAGGAACATACAAGTAGTACAATGGACTAGTTCTTTGTCTGTGTACTCTGTTCCACCAAAAAAAAAACTTATACCAGAATACAGCCCTGCCACAATGTCGGTTGAGTCTATTTTCTTAAATGGTATCCCGTAGTCTATGTTTTCCAACTGTTCTGGCTAAAGATGCACTCTTTGCATTGAAATCATTAACAACAATCTAAACGTAGAACGACGATCTAGTCAAAGATCTCGTAGAAGCAATTTTTGGAAAAGTCATCCTAGTACTTGGTGGAGCGTAAGAGAATGTTTGGCTTATGTTTGCAAATTTTTCCTATGTAGAGTGTGATAAAGCTCTAGCTCAGATGCATGAGGTGGAAGTCTCCTTTCTTGAGTCTTCTTCCCGTGACCAATTCGTCAGAGAATATTTCCAGACTCTGCCTTGGAACTGTTTGCAACTCCACTATCATTAATCATTATCAAGTGAGCTAAGCTTCAAACTGCCGTGATTACATGTAGTTCAAATAAGGTCATTACACCAAAATGTCCGTATTATGGAGCCGTGTCGGGCTTATGTTCGGTTACATTTGCGTAGTTAAGAATGGGATACTGCACAATGTTTTCGGGGTTATCTCCTCCTTTCTCAACCCGGGCTTGGGACTGTATTTAGAGGATCTGAAAATCTTCCATTTTGCTGGAAAAACCCTAGAGTCAGCGTTCGACCATATTCGATGTCTGAATTTGAATACGGCAATCACCGCAAATTTCTCGATTTCTAGACAGCCTATGACATGTAAAACGTTTGGTCGGTAATGATTCACCCAGACCATCGAAAGCATTTTAGAGGGCAAGTCCCTATTACAAGCATCAGCAGAGCCACAATTTTTTAAAAACCCGCTTATGTGGACTTCAATACATTAATATTAACAGAAGCGTGGAAGATGGGTCTGGCTATAAACGAGGGAAAAACGAAGTACCCATGTAAATGATATTATCCAGAAAGGCCACACAACATCAACGACTCCAACGCCCAGCAGACAGATACAACACAACCACTCGAAGGAAAATTCTTGCCAATCGCTGTTAGAAATTGATTGACAGAGCCTTCCTCCAGATAAGCTCAATAGTGCTCTATAAAACATTGATATGATATTCCCAATCTTTCTCTATGCTGCAGAGGCATGAAATTTATCAAAAAGTTTGAGGAAACCGTTCGTTTTTTTGAAAGAGTGATCTACCATCACGCATGCCACGACGGAAGTGAAGGCACAGAACTCTGGCTAAAAGAGCCAGAAATCATCGACTTAGATTGCTGGGGCATGCAGAGCTAATTGAAAGGGAAGACCCTAAGTGAGTGGCCTTAGAAGCAGCTAGCAAGAAGTAACAGGGCTGACCGAAGAGGCATATTGATTGAGGGCCAGGCCCACTTATTATGATTGTACGATACTAGTTGAACTTTTTTTTTTGAGTTTTTTAAAGATATATTGGCACACCGATGAGCTTCATCCTTACTTGAGGTGCTCAGCACATGCTTTAGCTTTGTAATGATTTTTATTTCTTTAATATTTTAGCGTCTTTCCAGTGAGAAGCTGAAGTCTAAATTGAGCCCCGGCCCAAAAATGATCAGGAGGGACATTTGCACCTCTTAAACAGCATACATGCGGTATATAGGCTTGTCATCAATCAAAGGACACGTAGTCAATTTGTTTAAAGGAAAGACCATCTGAAGTGAGCCAATGTACATCATCTTTGTCTTGGAGGCGTTTGACATGGTCCCACTATCGTGGGACTACTTTACTACTTCCTCAAATTTCTCCTGAAATCATTGTGGTCGCAGGACATTTATGTCTGATAACTATCGATGTAGAATCAGCAAAAGGTTGCGGCACTCCAAACAGTGAGTTTATTTCGTTGCAGTAATGGTCCTACTACTTTAAGTTGTTTAGGAATTCTGGCTTCCTTTAAACTTCTATTTATTTTGGCATTCATGTCACGTGCCCTTACCATCGACTTCTTATGATTTGGTAGTGCGGAGCAGTTTCAGGATATTATGAACCTCTTTGTTCCTAGTTTTTTGAAGAGTTTGATAGCTGAACATGAACATGTACGTGGTTTGACATTCTTGTCTCACACTCGTGAACTAATTTATTTATGTATTAGTTCTGTGAAGCGTGTGCTACATTTATTGGATTCTAACCATACTCTTATCTATATTTTCTTTGTTCTGGAACAATTTCCTAGACAAAATATGGATCCTAGCATATTTAGTCTTCAACCCGACGTTGAAGGCTGCTCATTCAAGAAGATCGTTGTTCGTTGTCGATGGTAAGTTTGCAGATTTTAGTAATGACCCTAATTCCATTTATGGTTTTAACGATGACAACGCGAACCAGGCCATTGGCTCCTGAGAAAATTTCGATTAGTCTGCCTAGTAGCCACTTTAAAGGTTGCAAATTATCATCCTTCAAAAGCACCATAGTTCCAGCAGTAATATTAACTTCTTCTCGGTCCCATTTTCGTCGTTTTTGAAGCGTGCTTACATATTCACTGGATCATTTTCTCAAAAAGTGCTGCATCATGTATCGTCTGCCATCTGCCATCTAGTCAGTCTGTTTATGCTTAAGTCCGTTGTTTCTGGCTCAAGAGAAATGGGACTTAAGTTTCTTGAATTAATAATGGCTTCCACTTGACAAACTAATGTATGCAACTCTTCGAATGACAGAGATGCATAGCCGACGACACGGCGTTAATGAAATTTAGCGATTTTGATCGAGGATTCCCACAACCCTCCAAACCGGGGAGATCGCGGTGGTATGAACTTCCGTTGAATACCGTCACTCAGACAAGTTCGGTAAGCCGATTCAATATGTTCTTAGGAATTGAATAACTTTCGCAGCTCATTTAAATTTGAGTCCCACAAAATGGGTAGCATTGTCAAAAAAAATTGTCTGTGGTTTGCCACGTCTGGCGTTGAATCATCTGAGGGCAGCTAAAAAGAAGAAGATGTAAAGTAGAGGCTGAAAGATCGGTCGCAAGCTCTAAGTGTTTTGCTTTAACTGCAAAACAAACAAAAAGGCATAGACATGTATGGTTTTGTAGGTGCTCGTCCACGAATGCGAGAATGAACGTAAAAGGGTCCACAAAAATCCACTCCATTTGCGGCAAAGGATCTAGATTGTTGAACACGTTGATGAGGCAGATTTTCCTGGAGTTGATGCATAACAAGTGGGCGAGCCCTGAAACAACGAACGCATTTGGAATATTTCCTTCATGTTTGGTCAATACTGGCCAAGTTACTTCATCGTCTAACAGAAACGTTGGTCCTAAAGTCCAAATCGAAAGTCCCAGCAATTCTTTGGGATAAACTCCACGTGATAAAAGGTCCGCTAGATTGAACTTCTCTGGAACGTGACGCCATACAATGTTTTCCGATAGATTTTGAATTTTTGCTACCCTGTTGGAGACAAAGGTATTAAACGTACAGGCATCAGATTGCAGCCAAGATAGTACAACAGTGGAGTCACTCCAGCAAAATATTTTGCATTCTTCTAATCGCAGAATTTTCCGAATTCGTTGCGTTCATTCACACAAAAGGAGGGCAGGACATAGTTCCAAAAGAGGAATCGAAACAGTTTTTACAGGTGCAACTCGGGATTTCGAGCAGAGTAGTCGTAGGTTTACCTTACATAAGGGATCTCGACAGCGTAAATATATACAAGTTCCATAAGCTGTCTGGCTAGCATCAGCAAATCCATGAAGCTGGATGTTGGAGTTAGGAAGTAGAACATTGCGAGGAAATTTGAGTTTGTTTATTTCTGTTAGCTGACTTGAAGTACAATCAAAACATTTATGAATGGAGCTCGACTTCGTTCATATGGCCACCGCGGGCATGTTTGCAGCGGTCGATTCGTTGGACCCAATTTTCAACGACTCGGCTACACATTTCGATGTGGATTTTCACCCGACCAATAACGCAAATTTTGTTTATTGACGAACCCATTGAGCCAAAAATGAGCTTCGTCACTGAAGATGATTTTGCGATGAAATTCATCATCTTCGCGCATCTTCTCCAGAACCCAATCGGACCGAAAATTGGAGTTAACGCTCTTAAAGTTGCAGTCACCGACTCCGAATTTCGGTAGAAAATTTTTATAATTTGCAGACGTTGCTCGTTCGTGTACTTTACCATAATGAAAACGTTGAGTTTACTAAAAAAATTGACAGTGACAGTTTGATGATTAGTGAAAGAGTGCGTTCACAAACTAAATTCAAAGTTGTCAAGTCCTTATCGGAAAACCCTTTATTTTGGATGTGGATTTTGGATATTACAATGTGAAACTTCTGGTGGGAGATAAGAGAAGCGAAACTCATCTAAATCATGCTGCCAAATTAAACCAAGTGCCTTTGTTACTTTACTTTAATTTATGTTTGAGAAGTTTTCCTTATTTTCGGCGGTTATTGTGTTTAGGAACGAATTATTGTTAGAACACCACTTCCGTAGATGAAAACCACACCCTTTCAAGAGATCAATTATTTGGTCTCTAATTTCAATGATTTCCTGAAGTGTGTCGGCTCCAGTATGGAGGTCATCGACATAGAAATCCTTTCGTAAGATTTCAGACCCAAGGGGGAAATTTGAGTTTTCTTCTAACGCCAACTGAACCATTGAACGAATAGAGAGAAAAGAAGCTGGAGCTCTTCCATATGTAACGGTACTTAATTTAACTATATTAATATTTCGCATTTTGAAATAATTCAAAAAACATTAAATTATCGAACAGCATCTGTTTTAGTGAGCGACGTACATTTGTCATGATAGATGCCTGTGTCCCGTGTACCGCTTTGATTAACATTTTTGGTAAACCCCTGAAGCCGATAGTGTGCGTCTATTCCTAAACCTAAACGTCCTAATCTTCATCATGCAACCTTCAAGGGTTGTTAACCCGGTGTATAGATTCTGCACACCTTTACTCCAGCATTCCGAAACAGTAATGGGAAACCTTGTCACGATCATCGTTGATTCTAAGAAAAAACCTAACTGTGCCAGGCCAAAGTTGACCGAGATTTGGATGGATTTATTGAAAGTTCCATCATTCACAGATGAGTTTCCACGGATCCCTTGTGGTGAATTCCCCTATAAACATGAAGCTTTAGAGACTTCATTTACCTAGTACAAAAACTATACGAATCGCAGAACACGGTCCATTCAGTTCGGATATCACACATTTGGAGAACATCAGGTTTCACTGGATCCTATTTAAATAAATATTTTCTTCTTATCCTTCCGCAGACGGATTAACAAATGATTGAGCGAAGGATATGGGGGTGACAACTGTAATGGCTTCCCGATATACACCGTTTACCCTCCTCACCTGTCCCAATGAAAACAGAATTGTTAAGCAAATATCGCAGGTCATGCATGCCATCAATTTTTCGTTTATTTAAAAGCCACACAGGGTGCTGGCCCATAGCTGGAATCTTAAATCACCTCATTATGTGTTCAAATAAATCACACACATCTCATCCACCATTCATACAGAACAAGCAATTGGAAAAATTGGAAAAATTGGAAAAAAAAGAGAAAATTGTTGGCAAATAGATGGTCGGTCGATGGTATCCAATCCACACAACCGCGTATCGTAAAGCACTTAATTTATATCATTATCCATTATCCACTTCATGATACAAGCGGTCAGTTGAAACTCGCATCCTCATTAAGTTACCACCCGATCCCCAAAGGCCCTGGCTAGTGTTTCGCGAATTCCCTTAAGTAATTACAAACACTCCAGCTGGAGCTGAGTTGATACTCCAGCTCCACCGGATCGGTGTCATGGTAAACCTCATTTTAATTGAAAATAAAATGTTATTACAATTTTATTTACTTACCCTCACCGCTGGCCGCTACTGGTTGGTCATCATCGTTGTCGTCCTTTGGTATCCTTCGATGGTTTTCCGTGTGAACGGAATCACACCCATGATGTCCCTTTGTGGGCAATTACATTTCAATTGGGGGCCAAACCAATCCTGGAGCAACATACAATCCTATTTGTTCTGTTCTGTTCGGCCCAAGTGAGACAAGGGTTCTACATGAATCATTTCGGTATAATGATGATCCGAGCCTTGGTGAGAAATAACATAACGAACGGTTAATTGGAATTAAGGTGATAACGAACATTAATCAATCCAACAGCAAGTTAATATCAGTTCATACTCAGGTAGATGCATGGAGATTCCATAGCAAGGAGAGGCTACACTAGTAGTGATTCTATGGATGCAGCTTCTATTGGCGAAGATAATGAAACTGTGAGAGATCCGCCAGTCTCGTAACACGAGCAAAGTCTGAATGAAATCAGTATTGTAACTACCAAAGACTGTCATTCTAACTAATTTCAAGCCAATACAATGTGAAAGGACAATCTGAACGAAGAAGAGTACACGCACAGTGGGCAACTGTAGGAGCAGGAACTAAAGCGGAGGTCAGAGGTATTCAAAACGAAGCCACTGAAGCAAAGTATTCCCCGCAGTAAATCTTTGAATGACTAAACCATGCTGTGCCGAAAGTCCCTCAAAAATTTTGAGCGCTACGAACCAATCATGCTGGCGCGCGGAATCTGCTACGATTTGCCATAGCATGCTTATGAAACAAGTTTTCTGTATTGAATGCAGAGCCTCACAACGTACGAGTACCTGTGGGATAACCGCTTCTTGGAATTTTGCGGTATGCCACACCAGTATATGACGAGTAAACCCCTAACTTGTCTCAGAGCTTCAATTCACTGTCAGCATCAACGTTTGAGCAGTCTTGCTGACACACGAAACGAATGGAGAAGGGCATAAACTTTTCGATTTCTTCTATCATTCGGTCGCACCATCATAACCAAAGGCAATTCATTTTCAAGAACATGGGACAGTAGCAAGTTTAAAGTAAGATGCAATCATGTAGTGGATCTCATACCATATTGTCTGACTTGGTCATCAACTAACGTGTGTTTCGAAAAGCCTTTCGACTTCATTTATCATCATACTTGGTCCCCTTCTAGAGTGATACAATCATTCCAGCGCTGCTCTAACATTTCTGTGCCCTTCTTATAGAACAGTTTCGACGGACTGAAGACTTCATTAGAGCCATATCTCTTTCCGGTGAGTATCTTTTTGGGGTTTGCGAACAGGCAATAGGATACACGTTTCATCTATTGTCACATACCGCATGCAACAATTATTTTTATTTCGGTTATACAGATCGAAACAGCGCTCTGAATCATCAACACGTTGCTCTTTTTGGTCTAAGTGCGGTACCCACTTCGAAAAGAGCTTTCGTGCACCCAAATACGCGATGTGTCTGTTTATTGACATCTTTATGTCACCTATTTCATACAATTTCGCTTTACGGTGGTTCGAAACAATTTTTTTGATGTTTTCCAGCGTATCAGCCTCATTTGGCCGCCAAGATCATTCAACAATATTTTTGTCTGTACGACCACGTTTGAATTCAGTAAACCAGCGAAAAATGGTTGGTTTCGATGGAGCAGATTCCTTTTTAAGCTATTCTTGAGTCTTAACGGTATTTTTTCCCATCAAATAACAGTGTTTTGTCAACGTACGAAATTAGATTTTTTGAAAATATCAAAATGTGCGTCATCCAATATGACTAATGATCGAAATGTCATCAAATTTTGACACGTATCGCTGGTACTATACGAGTTTTAGGTATGGATATGTTATTAGAGTCACCATCTATGTGTCAGTCTTGGGACTTTTCGAACCACCTGTCACGCTGGTTGGGAACTTTGTGAAAGGAAGACATCAACTTAATCCCAAACAACAGGTACTAATGAGACAACCAGCTGGAGATTTCCATGTCTGATCATTTCGATGCTCTCGATGCGCTGATGAATCTCCCTCTCTCCTTGATGCTCATATCATAGCCTTCACTCTCACAGTCACGTTCCATTTCAAAAGCAGGGGTCTTTGCTACGGAAATCCGTTTACTGGCGTCGTGACGGGATACTATACTTTTGCTGAGCACTTAAGCATGCTGGGCGTAAGTGTCAAAATATCCTAGGACGCTTACTGCAAAAGTGTTGACGACGACGGGGAGCACTACTCGGCACTGATGTTGTGGGTGTTGGTACTGTAGGGATCATATCTTAGTTATTTACTTAAGATGGTACTACATTCCGTGGTAAACCTGGGCTTCAAGCAACAAGCCAACTCCATATTTAGCTAGCTGTCTCCAGTTTCGCAAGCTAAGTTGGTTGCAGTCCCCTTTCTCCTCCATTTACCACCTGAATATCGGTCTCTCTCTACTACGAAGTCTCTCGGGGGCGGATTCAAACACCTTTTTTTACAGGAGCATTGGTGTCGATCCGCTCTCCTCAGTCGTTAGACCATCACCCTTTTGGTTAAGTCGATGTGGCTTGCAGCATGCACAGTCCGTCGCTGTATCTCCTCCAGTCTGGGATCAAAAATAACCCGAAGAATTATTTTCAAAGCAAGGGCACCTTCGTCCATTTTTGATATGGTTTGTGTCTCTGCATCATAGAGCAGGACTGAGATTATTAAGGTCTTACAAGTCTTTTAGGGTCACTTTTGTTGTTCGAGAGAAGGCTTTACTAATCAACTGCCGTCTTAGCCTAAAGAAGCAGCGACTGGGAAGAGTTGTTTGATCTCAGCTCTGGAGGCGTTTTCTGAATTGATAGCGGAGCTTAGGTAGATAAATTCATTAACTACCTACCGAGGGTGACATTCTGTCAGAAACGTCAGCGTTGGGTGTTCTTTCTTGTTGACAGCATTTTCTTGGTCTTGCCCTCGTTGACCGTTAAACCCTCAATACTGGCGAAAGCGCTACTGACATTGCGCTGCTTTGTTCCGGATATGCCAATATCATGGGCGTACGAGTATGCGAGTAATTGAACGGACTTTTCCAAGGTTGTACCTCTTGCATTGGCACGTGAGTTTTGCACTATTATTTCAAGAATGATGTTAAAAAACTGGCATGACAGAGCATCGCCTTGTTTGAATCCTCTTCCGACATTAAAAGTCGTCACTGGAGCAGCGTTCATTCTCCATCGTCACGCTGTTTAGCGCGGCCTTAAACTCGATGTTTAGGTGGTGTATATCTATTTGGAGTTCAAGGATTTTTTTCAAGATCTGCCGTAGTGTGAATATTTGGTCAATGGTGGATTTTCTTGGCATAAAGCCACACTGATATGGACCGATCAGATTATTAATATCTTGCAGGCGATGCAGAGCCTCGGTAGTTGGCGTAATTCGAAGGGTCTCCTTTCTTGAGGATCGGACAAAGAATGCTAATGCTCCACTCATCACGCATACATATTTTATCATATTCACTTCATCCAGGTCGTGTGGACGGAATTGTTAGTTTACATCGTCCAGGTTAAAAGGTTTATTCTGCTTGACAGCGATATTTGGTTCGACATCGCCGTTATACAATCTACAGAAATGCTCTTTCAAAATTCTCAGCATTAATTGCGAGTCTGCTACTACGTCATGTCTTCCCTTCTTCGTCTCCACAGGTTTCGGTGCTCGTGGCAATGTTTTTGTTTACTTTTTAATAAAACTTCCGTATCTCATTCCTGGATTAGCATCTCTCAATTTCCTCGACCGCGCGCTTCTCATGAGCAGCACTTGTCACTAATATGCATCTCGCTTAGCTGCACGTGCTTGCCGGCACTCGTCGTCAAACCAAAGGTTTCTTCGAGTTGGCTAAATGAAACCCAACCCGTCAAAGGCAACATCTTTGCTGACTATTTCGCACTGGTCTTCGATACTTGATGCTGGTGGCATAAGACCTCTTAAGAGATTAAGGGAGGCTCTTAACGATTGTAGTCATCCGACGTGAATATTAGCTTGCCTTTGCGATGTTCGGCATATCCACAACCGTACCTTGGCTACAACAAGGTAATGATCCGAGTCGATGTTGGCCCCTATTAGGGTTCGGACACCCATAATACTGGAGAAGTGCCTTGCGTCGGTCACAATGTGGTCAATCTGGTTGACTGTTGATTGATCAGAAGATCTCCAATTCCCCTTATGAATGTCGAGATGCGCGAACAGCATGCTAGCTGCAAATATACTTTGCCCCGCCGCAAAGTCGATTAGGTTGAATTCGTTATTGGAGCTGATGTCGTTCAGGCTATGCTTTCCGACAGTACTACCAAAGATGCCCTCTTTTCGTCGGCTTGCATTAGAGTCACCGAGGTCAGTCTCAATGTCATAGCTAAGTCACTTCGCGTATATCTCGTCCAAGGGCTCGTAAAAGCTATTTCTGGTGTAGTAATCTTCCTCCTCTGTGGGTTCGTGCGCGCATATAAAGTTAATGTTGGAAAATTTTGTCTTAATATTGATTGTTACGAGGCGCATGCCGAAACATGCTGAAAACTCAAGACTTCTTGCCTATGTCTGACTCCATCAACAAAGCGACTTTCTAATAGTCTCACGTTTTGCTGTCGATACTAATTGACGCAATAGATGTCGCAGTTTATCATCTTCTTTTTGTCCGCTCCATTCCATCGTATTTCTTGGATGGCGGTAACATCTACTTTGCAGCAGTCCAGGGCCTCCACTAGTTATTCGGCTGCACGTGGTCTATTAAGGTAACTAACATTCCACATACAGATCCGAAGGTTGTTGTCCTTATTTTTTTTACAGGGGCTGTGAACAGTAGATCCGTCCATATTCGAGGCTTGTTATTGCTTCATAACTTAGTTGTTTTTGCCATGTCCGGGCGGCACAATCCCCAACATTTAAGGGCAGTTTCTTTATAAATACCCCTTGGATGAAAGGTCGGGTATAACGCAGCCATTAACATGTTCGAGAAGGTAAGCGCTGCCGTTGGTCCATTAAGGGCTCATCTGCCACCATCTCTTTTCCAAGACCCTGACATAGTCTCTAAATACCTTAGGGCCCGAGCTCCAAATATGTCGGAGAAGCCCGGATAAGATGTTATTCTCTTTAATTCATAGTTAAATCCGCTGTCCCGTTTATAATGCAATTATTTTTGTCTTCTAGTTAGCACTCGCGCTTATATGTAAATTTGGCGCGTAGAGTCCGGATGGACTGGATAGACCAGTACCCGATGGTTACCAACTGAAGGTAAAATAAGCAAGATGCGTAGATGTAGTTATCACACTGGGCATCGCCAAGTTGAAGTCTCTAGTGCCTACTCTATTTGTACAACACCCAACCACCATTCACCTTATCAATGAAGCGCTTTACCATTTTTTTCAATAGACTGAGAAATTTCAGTAAAAGAAACATAATTTATGTCGCCTTCAGTACAGCGTTTGCTCAAGATGTCCGAAATGCCTTTAGCGCGTTGTAGATTACCATGAAGCGCTTTTAATGTGGTCGTCTTTTGCGACCGTAAAATCAGGTCTACTCTTTGTAGTGCATTCTAAATTTGTGATTTGGAGGTGGTTGCAGGAATTCTTACTTTCAGTTTTGATCTAGTAGCTCTAGTTGCAGGATGGATGCTGTATGTCATACCACCTTAATTAATGTAAAAGACTAAATCGCACCCTCCGCCAAAACTTATGTCGTCAATTCTTCGAACCCAATACAATGATCCAGGGCAATCAAATTAAAACACGTCACCGTGGCCACTAAAGTACATTTTTAACAAAGGATTCCAATTACCTGAACACAGATCGTAAAAGTCATTGACTTTGAAATGCTTTGTCGAAGGACTTGGCAATCAAAATAGATTACTCCAACGAGAACAGTGTTTTGATGGAAAGCATCAGTTAGCAGATACGTACAATACAATCATATGTATCTCACTCCACTGGACACCGAAATATTCACATTTCCAATTTGACGTGCTAGTTTATCAATTTCAAACAAATGAACAAGTTCTCAATTTTATTACGAGACTAATTATCCTGTAAGCTTTCAGCTCACCAATTATCCACCAAATTCAAAGAAAAAAAAGCAGAAAAAATATACTGGACACCATTTCGATTAGGATCTGCATCCTCCCTCGTCGAAAGACCATCCATGCAATTATCCTCATCCCCATCTATCTCATAGCTGTTTGCATTTTCCTGAAAGGACCATGTCAAAGAAAAAGGAAAAAAAACAGAAACCTCTCACCGTCCATTTGAGGCAAAAGCTCCACCAACGATTATCGCCATCATCCCTTGCTCATCACTATCATCACTGTCGTCGTCATAAGTTTCCATGACTAGTGTATGGGAAAATGAAAAAAGACACCCCTTCTTCGCTTCATTCCCCGGCCAACGTGCTACGGCCAAATTTAATTTCTAACACCTAAAGCTGTCGTTACACAAATTACATTGAGAGCTGTAGAATAATAAAATTAGGGCAACACAAAAAAAAAAAAAAAAAAAAAAAAAATGAAATGTTGAACTGCTCCAGATGAAATAAGGAACAAAACGACCGCCGACGACGAAAGCATCAGATCCGGCAATGATGATAACTATGAGACAGAAATGACACCAGGACGAATGCTTCGAGATGTAGTATCTACTTTCCAACATCGTCGGTCGTTTTGCCCAAGCGAACATTTTCAATTGGATTCCTCCCCGGCGTCACTTTTAATTCAATAAAAATCCTGTAATTGCATGCTTCAATTTCAATTTTGTGAACCAGGCAACGGCAACGGCTACGACTACGACCACGACTATGACTACGACTACGACTATGACTATGAGTATGACTACGACTACATAGTAGGTACAAATGCCAAGAACGATTCTGAGGAGGGCGACAGCAATGCCAACGACACGGTGAGATACGAATATCATGAAGTGGAAATACGCCCCAAGGACGGATTCTGATGTTTAGCTTAACCGCTGCTGGTGACCAGAGTATGAGGATGCTACAGCAAAATCTCCCCACCTTCCACCAGGTGTGAACATAGAGCGAATATCTTGATCTGAATGTTAACTACCCGCACAGTATGAGCAACCAACTGTTAGTGTGTCCTTTCATCAGGACCAAGCGGTCGGATGTGCTGCTGATTCGTTCTTTTATATTTATGTATAACCATCGCGTTGCGTCGCTCCTTTTCCATCTTCCGAATAAATCAAGTGCTCTCGTTGCTGACAGTGGGGAGTGGTTTTGAACAGGTGAATCCCTGGATCAGGACCTAAACGCTAACGGGGGCCACTGGCCAGTGAATACTCGTCGTGTCTCTGTTGAAATTGAATCACAAGAAGTAATTAGCAATGGAGATTGGACAAGAAAAATTCATTTCAACTCCGGAAGTTGGTCGGTGTTTTCTTCAATCTCCCATAGAGATTGTCCCTTCGCTCTGTTATCCATGTTACTTTGTATAATGGGACAATTATTTATTTTTTTTTTTTATTGTTTATCCATAAAAGAACCTTAGAATACTCAACTTCGACTATACGTATAACTTTCAGCTCTAATCGGAGTTTTTGTTCAATTTGAATCCCAGTCAAGTTCCATGAGGGAAAAGCTTCCAGAAGTTTTTCTGTTTTTTTTGTTTTTTTGTTTTACCATTCCTCGAGAACCTTGGAGGCATGAAAGTGTAGATCCTTTAAGACACACTTTATGCAGTAGCAAAAACTATGTGGGTGGGTGCAGCGCTTCTAAGAGTTAAGTGACCGGAAATAATACGAGTGTTCATATAACATACCCAACGGGAACTTTCCCGATAGAACATTTTAATAATTCGTTATTGGAAAAGTTGGACTACCTACGGTTTCTGGGTTTTTGTGCCAAAGTGGGAACTAAAGTTTCGCATTTGCTTTCGACGATTTAGTTCACATGATTATCAACATTCTAAATAGCCTACTTACCAACGAAATCTGTTTCAGGACAACGCAGCACATTCCAGTTCAGCTACTGATTTGATGAATGTGATAATCCATCCGACACCGAAGGTCAAGAGATAAATTTCACCTTTTAAGGATATTTTTCCGAACATAACATAACGCACTCGTAGCTACGAAGTACTCGTACATAGTTGCTTTGTATCCTTGGGAAAAAATTACTAACCAAAATGAGTGGCAATAAAGTTGAAGAAGCTATTGAGCAGTTATGAGCACTTGACTTTCAGATATGGAATGTCCTCCATAAAATTAGATTAACATTTGTCCGGGGGAGAATGCACAGACGACATACTATACACATGTGCAGATGACAACGAGGACAAAGACTTAATTTATCTTTTCCTGACGATGCTCTCAGAATAAATATTAAAGGGAACCATTTTTTTGCATTCAGTTATTATGACAAGGAGAAAGGAACTTCGGACTACCTCAATGTCACGTTGAATTTTTTATAAAAGCACCCTTGGACAGTGTGGGTCAACAATTTTAATAATTTTCTTCTACTTCCAGTGAATTATATGGAAATTTTTGACGCAAAGTACCTTCGAACATTTGCTCCAAGAAGAGTCATTCCTGACTTTGAACTCTCTACCTTGAAGGTATCTAGACGCGGACGAATGATATTGGGAACGATAGAAACTAATCTTTAGCATGGTCCTCATTTTGTAAGGCAATTGTGTGCTTGAGTCGTCCTCTTTCTTTGAAAATTAAAAAACCTTAACTTAACTTACATTTGTTTATGCTACAACACTGATTTAGTTGCCGTAAACTTTCATCATTTGCTCGAATCTTAAGCAGAAATGATCCCAAGATAAAGCTGGAGATTAGCACCACAGACGAAGGTGCATTCAGCAGTAATGCCTTTGAAGTAATTCAACCGTTCAACTCCTAACTAAGCTCAATAGCGGGCCCGTGGTAAGTAGCAAAGCTTATCCATTACTTCACACAATCATGCGGAAAATGCGGATGGCAAAAGTTTCAGACTGATTCTATGTGACCATTTCTACTCTGAGCATCGAACTTGTCTAGTCTATAACTGAGTAAGGAAAATTAATTTCAAGAAGCCCTCCAGATGAGTCCTGGAACTAAAGGATGATTTTTGATTTTTTGATTTGATTTGAGGCCCGCGTTAACCCCGGACAGTTTATTGAAAATGTTTAGTACAAACATATAACTTAACAAACTAAACTTTAAACTATGACTTATGGCTACTATTTCTACTTAAATTAAGGTCTATTGTCGGGAAAAATGGTTATTCAGGGAATTTCGAAGGGCTGTACTGCTGCAGTGGAAATTGAACACTTTACGTGTCCTATTTGTTTCATGTGGCATACGACACAGTGGCTCGTTGAGACCATAAGTTGTCCTGTGATTATTCGGACGAAAAAGGTGGACAAATCTTAAATGACACGGGTTGGTGTTAAATGGGATTTGGACTCCTGAAGTATTTCCATGGTAGCCATGTAATGCGAATCGCAGGAATCTACGTTGGGCAGCTTCAATGCGCGGAATATGTACATCGTAGTAAGGAGACCATATCTCGCTTTCGTACTTGAGAAGTGGACGAACAAAGGTTATGTACAGGGATTTGGTGACATAGGGGTCTGAGAATGACCATCGTTTAACAAATCCGAGAGCGGAGTTCGCTTTCCTAATTACGGAGTCAATATGGATGCGAAAATTGAGCTGTGTATCACAAATGACACCCAAGTCCCGCATTGAAGTATCTGCAGTTACTCTTTTATTTGATAAAGGGTAAGTGCGGGTTGGAAGTGTCAAACGCCTCCGGGAGTAAGAAATGCCTTGGCATTATTCTATGTTGAGCTCGAGAAAGTTTTTATGGTACCATATCGAGAATCTATTAAGATCATCTTGTAAAGGTTGAGAGTCAGAGAGGCTTGAGATTTGTCTATAGATTTTCATATCATCGGCATAGATAGATATGTGGGAGTGCTTTATGACGTTAACAACATCGTTAATAGTCAAAATAAAAATTAATGGACCGAGATGACTGCCTTGTGGAACACCCGAAGTGGAGAGAATTGGGTCAGAAAAATGGGAACGAAAATAAAGAATATAGGAGCGTTTTTTTAATGTAGGAATTAATACAAGAGGTCAGTCTAGGTTCGAAACCAAGAGCTTTGAGTTTGAATAGAATTAACTTGTGCGAGATTTTATCAAAGGCCTTACTGAAGTCCGTGGCGATTACATCAATTTCTTTCCCTTGCTCTAGGGCGCACAGTGAACTAGAAACAAACTCAATGAGGTTGGTGGTCGCTGATCTGCCTTTGAGAAAACCATGTTGGTTGGTTGCAAATAAACAATATTTTCAAAAACCTTGGGGATGCAGGATAGTTGGTGGTATCGTACTTTAATCCTTTTTTGTGAAAAGGAAAGAGCCCTTCAGACAAAGATAGTTTGAAAATACTAGTGAGGGGATTAATTAGATTATCAGCACATTTTTTTAAGACATCTGCGGACTATCCATCAGGAACTGGAGAAAAATCGTCTTTCAGTTTATGTATTTTGTCTAGTAACTGCGCTGAAGTAATTTCTACTGACGAGGGAGATATTTGACAACAGTTGTACAGGTAAGAAAAGCATTCAGGATCGGGGTCATCAGATTGGGCCGAAAACGATTGACTAAAGAAGTTCGCAAATATTAGAACATTTGAGAGTTGATGGATAGCAATCGGATTTTTTTTTGTGTTAATACTCGTAAATTGGTGGAATTTTTTAGGGTCTGAGATGATGGAAGATGGCATTTGGCTGAGATATCTTTGGTAGCGATATTCGGCAAGGAGGGAGAGGTGATTGTAAGCTAGGAGGTAGTTTTGTTGGTAAAAGTCAGACAAGATGCCATAACTTGTTTCTCTTATTACGAAGTTCTTTGTTATACCAGAGAGGAGATGACGAACCATTTCTGCTTCGAATAAAAAGAGTAGTTTGCCTTATACAGTAGAAAATCTTATCGTAGAAGATAGCTATAGCAGAATCTGCGGTTATGTTACTGTTTTGAAGAAAACATTTTTGAAAAGGTTGTTGAGCTTAGTGTGATTGGTTTTACAGAAATCGAAGTGGAAGGAAGTTTCTACTAGCCTCATGGAATTATTGTTATCATATGAATAAATAACGAGGAGAGGTGGGTGGAGACGGTCTAATTTCGAAAGAAGAAGTTCACACTCGAGAGCAAGACAGCTCATGGTGTCGGATGTAAAGATCAGATCTAGTTTCCGACCCATGAAGTTAGAAATTGGGTTTATTTGCAAAAGGCAAGAGTTTGTGAGACAATCCGTGAAGAGGATTTCTTTGGTCAGAAGCTGCATTTGTGGCAACAAGATAGAATTCTTCATCCGAGGGAGTCCATTGGAGGTGATAGAGATAAAAGTCACCGAGAACAATAATTTCATCACCGGGATCTGTGATTTCGAAGAGGGAATTAACCACATTAGTCGCGAGGTGATAACTGTGTATTTGCAACAGAGGATATAAAGTTTGTGTTTGGAGGGAGTAACTTTAACACAGATGAATTCGAAATCGGCGGTAGATGACTTTTTGACGAGCTCAGGGTTCAACCGAATTTTGATTGCTAGAAGCACACCTCGTCCTATAGAATCGTCATTATTTTCACGTCCATCGTCGCGAAATAAACGGAATTTGGGTGTGAATAGTTCCGAATCTTTGATATTAGATATTAGATTAGCTTCGGTTAAAGAAAAAATAGTTGACATAAATAGAAGATGTTTTTGAACGCAGCATTTTGGTAGTAGAGTGATAGACGATTGTTTGCTGGATTGTGGGGCATGTTAGGGACGATAGTAGTTTTTAAAGCTACAGCGCGTTTTTTGGAGATGCAAGAGACGTTTGGAAGAGACATGAGAGTCGTATGAGGAGAGATCGTTATCGACGTTTGTAGAAGAGATATTGAAATTGTTGTGAAAATCGATAAAAATTCGTCGAAGATCTTTGGGATCAGTGGGGAGTACTTCCTGTTGGATTGAAACCATGAGATTTGTACGAGTGGTACCATCAATGCAGACAGAATCGGGTTTATCGTGCAAGTAAGCAAGGTAGAGTCTCACGTGTTGATATAGCCGACGGTCCCTCAGGCGGGAAAGGTCATTTCCCACATCGGTTAGCTTCGTCATTATTCAAGGGGTCAAGAATTGTGGAAATTGGGATTTCAAGAGTATTGGAGGAATTGTGGTCAACAGCCAACGTGGATGACGTAGGATTAAGTGTGTGGGAGAGGATGAAATTCGGATAGGGCGCGGAAAGTGAGGGGGGTTTAGGGTGTGAGGTTTAGATTTTTGTAGGAGATTGATTGGGTGTAATATTAAAAGAGATACGTTTGGGTTTGTGGGGAGGGAAACATCTTTATACTCTTTGGGTTGGATGACATGAGGAGGGGAAAGCAAATGATTCTGTGGAGAAAACGAGGGAAATAAGCCAACCTTAAAACTCCAGTTGGAGTTTCGATGGGAGGGCTTGGATTGCATATTGCACTTAGGGTTATCTGTAAGGTTGTGGTTTTTAGGTAGCTTGGGTTGGTTGGGTGACTTAGAGGTATGAGCGGAGTTAATTCTAGACTTAAGGGTCCTTTTTTGCTTGATCTGGTTATCTTTAAAAATCTGCATCTTCATTCCATCGAGTTGGAAAATCTTTGAAGATGCGTTTCGTAAAAGCCATTCGTATTTACGGGGAATGTTGAATTTGAAACGACAAGACGGGCGGTGTATTTTCTGGCGTGATTTTATGGTGATTTTAAATCGGCGCTTAAAAAAGTTCACAAGCCAGACTGAGTCTGTGGTTTCAGGTAAACAGTCGAGAGTGAACGTTGCGCCCTCAGACTTGTTGTGGTTGTCCAGTTTTTGAAGACGTTGTTTCCATTCCGAGGATGTCCAGGAAGGAAGTACCAAAACGAGAAATTGTCGCCTCATTATTCGGTGGATCGACTGCGATTGCCTGAGTTGGAGATGGAGATTGAGGTATTTGTAATAGTGTCTCAGAAGGTTCGATGCCAGCGTTCTCGAGCATTTCAGTTAGAAGGGACGCATTATACATTGCGTTAGATTTGGGCTGGAATTCTACAGGAAGATCGTCAATTTTGCTAAGCGGCGTTCTAATGTCATCAACTGTTTTTCGAGAGATTTACACTTTGTTTTGAAGAGGTTGGTCGATTGTTCTACGACACTTGAAAAATCTTCAACATTTCTCATAACATCATCAAGTTTGGAGAACTGGTTTTGTAGTCTCTTGAAGCAGAGTACGTTCTCATTGTCAACATTGTTTATTGAGTCGCTGAGGCATTTTATGGCGAGCATAACGTGCGATGTCGAGATCACAAAAAAAAAGAGAAAATTGCATCTGTAGTTTTTTAGATATACAATCGATCTTTTACTTAATCCAACACATATGGCGTGATAAGATTTCCCACAGAGGTTACTGCAATTCACTGATTCGGCATTTGTTTCACTGATAATTACACAATTGGGGTTACTGTAGAATTTAGACATTGTAGGTCGGTAAAAGTATATGGGTCGAACAAAAATGACAGTAAATAGTCAGTAAAAAACAAAATGCTATTGGCTTAGATTGCGGATACGAAAGCGAGCGTTGAAAATTGGTATTGGGAGAAATTAAAAATAATTCGAAAAAGCGAAGATAAGAAATAGAGTAGTGCACTTCCATTGGAAAGGCTATACTAAACTAACCTTCTTCCCCTTCTCCTCCTTCCTGAGCAAGATCAAGGTGTCAGACGACCTGTGCAGAGGATCAGCCTGACTGAGAGACCAGTCTCTCAGAAAAAATAGTCTCAGTCATGAACGGAGTATCCGGATACCTCTGAATTAGCTGGCATTATCTCTATACAGCGGATCTCTGTACACATGGACCTATCTTTCACCGCTACTCGTGGGATACCTAATGGATATTAACGTCTCAAAAAAAAAGAAAAAAACTCCTGTAATGCCAGGCGGTAATACGGTGACTGCACGGATTACCGGTAAGGCTCCTGTAATGTCGAGCAAAGGTTAAACCGTGGCAGGCCATGGTGCACCTTCAAACGGCAAACGCAATGAGCCCAAATCCAAACCCTCAAGGAGTGATAAGACTGTGGCAAGCCATGGTCCTAACATTTCCTCCACCGCTAGCAGCAGCAAGTTTCCTACTAGTGTAAAAACTCCTCCCTCAAAAGAGGAATCAGAAGCTCAGCCGCGTAGTCGTCCCCTCCAAGGCACTCTAAATAACACGCGGAAATGCTGTACGACCCCCTGATCCATTCCGGAGATTGAGAGAATTGCGGATATGAAGAGCAAATTAGAGTGGGACAACGACATCCTTAAAGACGGATTACCCATTGTTTCAAAAAAGTTAAAAGACTCCTCCAAGCGCCAGAAAAGGAAACCATGCCGGTTCTCAAAAGGCCAAATTTAAAAACGTCAAAACACCCGCTGGGCCCTCCAATATAAAATCCTTGAGGTCTTTAAACGAAGTACTGAAATGCGCTATAACGACCGCGGTGATCGATAAAAACGACACCGATGGATTCATAACACCTGAATGGTCATAACACCAACTGGCGGTCAAGCAAAAGCTTTCGGGCAACTTTTTGGCCATCATGCAGGGAAACCCCGGATCACATCGCATTACAACCGATGCTGGCTGGTACCGAGGCTAAGTCAAGCTCATCGCTTGTGCCGGCAAAAGATTTCTCTATTTTTACACAAAAGCCCTAGGTGGATCAGGAGAGGTTTGGCTGGGTGCAATGCTCGGCGTCGTGGCTAAAGAGAATATTCCCAGAATATACCAGAATCCCAGCCGAATCCTCCTCCCCAGAAAACATTCTGGAGATCAGCAGTCTCAGTAAACCGACCCTACCGACTCATGACAGGAAGGTTGCGAAACGGGAGGTTTTAATTGTGATCAATAAGTAATCCCTTAACTCTCTAGCGCAAATCAAAGACATGATTCGGTTTGGTTTCGAGTTTACGACATCGGTATGTCTTAAGTGACAATTAAGTCGGCGGTCTCCGCCTCTGACACCCAGTTGGTACTGGAAACCGATCACGAATTAAAAAGAGATCCTTTGCGATCAGATGATGAAGATGAACTTCTGGACACATGTTCAGAATTGGAGGACTCAAACAACACCGTGGTGGAGGCTTCTTTGGCAGATTGTAGCAATGATTTTTGCAAGCTTCGTCCATTTACACACACGAAGTAATCTGAGATTCCTTTTCAGCTAAACCGGGTTATCCGAACTTTTCTGATGAGCTCGGCAGCACTGCTTAGGCCGAGCAGTTCACTGTTGCAATGTCGCCTCCATTCTCCATTGATGCAAACGGAACTGAAAGTATCCCGAAAAAATATTCTCCCGTTGGTCCGGAGAGCATTTTCCTCCACTTTTTGTCAATATTCAATATATTCTGTCATGATCAGTATCTTGTATTTTGGTTACTTGGAAACGGTGGAATGTTGTTCGTCATCAGCATTTAACAGTCTGCAGAAATCATTTTCAGATTCTCGGCACTGACTGTAGATTTACTATGAGGTTCCCTTCTCCATCCATGTAAATTTCTTCTGATAGTGCCTCTTTAAGACCCCGTCTGCCTATGCTCTTCTCTTTCTTTTTGTTCGTGCTCAAATGCGCACCTCGTTCTTTTCTGCAGTGTCGCTCTTTATACTCTGTCTGCAGGTTGAAACACAGTGTATCAGAGACGGCCTCTGTGATGCTCTGTGGTAGCGATGCCACTGGTCTTCTACTTTCTATGCTTTCGATCAGAAAAGTCCATGACAGTATCTTAGGACTGTAGCCGTTTGGCGTTAAACTTCCTCACAATGGTCGAGGGCTCAAGGCTAATACAAATATCTGCATCCGTATCTTGGGTACAAGTAGGTAATGGTCGGAATTGATGTTAGGTGTTCGGTTTCTTCGGGCGTCCAAAACACTGAAGGATCGTAATACCATCAATCTAGTTAACAGTTTGTTGATCAGGGACCAGGAGGTCCTTTTATGAATATCAAGGTGTGGAAACCGTGTGCTGTCGGATGTGTTATTGTGGAGACTCGTTCTTTCCGCCCTATTATCAAAGACGCCCTCTTACTTAGACGGGCACTAAAATCGCCAAGCATGATTTTCCCCTCATATTTAGGGAATTATTAGCAGGTTTTGTCGGTGAGCTGGTAGAAGCAGTCTTTGGCGAGGTCGTCTTTCTCCTTAGTGGGAGCGTGGGCGTTTATGTTGGCGTAATTAGCCTTTATGCGAATCGTCATCAGACGTTCTCTTACATGCCTGAATACTTGTTCCTCTGAAATCAAATCCGCATCCGAATTGGTGAGAAATAGATTCGACTTGAGCATTGAATTCTGCTCCGAACGATGTTTAAAAAAATGTATATCTGAATCAATATATATATAAATTTTATTGGATACTTAGCTGCTAGATGAGTGTGTCTGCTGCGACGAACGAAATCCAAGTGGACGAGAAAAAAGCAAATCGTCGCATAGGCAAGCTGCAGTGCTGACCACCCACACTCAGTATAAGAGGTGAGAGCGCAAGAGAACAATTTTCTTACATTATAAACAGAAATATAAAATTATACAATGTTAGATTCAGAGAATAATGACAAAACAGAGAATAATAGTAAAGAGTAATTTAGTCCAGCAACAATTTTATATGTTGATCACAAACATCCCGCCCCCCCCTGGAATGAGTTTCAGGACGTTGGTAGTAGCGCTAGCTTTGTTATGGATCGGTTGAATGTTCCTGCCGTTGTTTTGACTGTGGCAACCTTACTCGTTGGTGTGCACCTGGGGATACCTCTTGAATTCGACCCAGTACCCACTTCGTGGGAGGAAGGTTCGGTTCCTTTACTACCACCAGATCTCCAGGTTTCAAATTTGGACTTGGTTTTTGCCATTTAGTTCGCTCCTGTAGCGTCGTGATGTATTCGGTGTGCCATCTCTTCCAAAATCCCTGAACCATACTTTGGAGATGATTCCAGTGAGAAAGTCGATTAGTTGTGGTAGTCAAGTAGTTAGGCTCAGGAACGGCTGTTAGTGGTTCACCTACAAGAAAATGAGCTGGAGTTAATGGGTTCAAATCAGTATCAGATATTGCACATAAAGGACGAGAATTTAGAATAGCTTCAACCTGGGTAAGAACAGTGTATAATTCTTCAAAGGTTAAACTAGAAGACCCTATTACACGACGCAAATGTAGCTTTACTGACTTTATGCCAGCCTCCCACAGGCCTCCAAAGTGTGGTGCAGAAGGAGGAATGAAATGCCAGGTGATTCCATCTTTGGCAAGAGTGGAGGCGATAGTATCGTTATGAGATTGACTCATGACTAATTTATGCATCTCAGTTAAGCACCGACGCGCTCCCTGAAAATTGGTACCATTGTTGCTGTAGATGTTGGTACATTTGCCCCGACGAGAAACGAATCTTCTTAAAGCTGCGATGAATGCATCCGTGGTAAGATCGCTCACCACTTCGAGATGTATAGCTTTCGTCGACATACATACAAATAACGCAATGTATGCCTTCGACAATTTTGGCTTACGAATCCGAGATAATTTAATTGTCAGTGGACCAGCATAATCGCAACCGGTGTTCAAAAATGGACGGCTAGGGTGGATACGTTGTGCTGGAAGATCACCCATGATCTGTTGACTCGTAAATTTGCGCTGCATAAAACACGGCTTACATCGATGAATAATTTTCCGGATCAAGTTTCGGCTACCCAGTATCCAAAACTGCTATCGAACGAATGTAAATGTTTCCGATACTCCAGCATGCAAGTAACGTTGATGAATATCTGTAATTATGAGTGAAGCAACATTATTATTGTTTGGGACTATGATAGGATGTTTAATGTTGTAAGCCACGGCTGCATGTTTAATTCGTCCTCCTACGCGAATAAGTCCATCGCTGTCTAAAAATGTAGCACATCTCAACAGCCTTGACCTTGAAGCTAGCTGATGGTTGGTTCTCAGTTGATGTATATCATCTTTAAAGGATTTGAGCTGCACGAATTTAAGGATGACAAGTGTAGCAGCTTTGATTTCCGGATATCTCAATCCCTGGGTTACTCGCCTAGAGATGTTTTGCCGACAATTGGAAATAAACCGAATACAGTAAGCGACTATCCTTTGCAAACGATACCACGAAGAGATTTTTTCGATCAAGTTCTGAATGACATGTCCATCAAACGACGTGACGAGTGCATGCCTTAAAACATGCTTTTCCTCCCCTTTTACAGCTGCTGTTTCCGCACTCAAAGAGAAGCTAGATTTGGACCAATGTTCTTCCGAGAGTGACAACCAAGATGGACCGCTCCACCATAAAATATGGTCAGAAAGATTGGAGGGAGCAACTCCGCGCGAAGCACAATCAGCCGGATTTGACTCCGATTTGACATAGTGCCACGAGTATCGCGGTACAATGTCGAGAATGGCGGCGGTACGGTTGGCCACGAAAGCTGTCCAGCGACGAGGCGGTGACGAAAGCCAATGCAGCACGATTTCGGAATCGCACCAAGCAAACGTTTTTGTAATATTGGCCGTTATCGACGATTTGACTGAATTTAACAACCGAGTGAGAAAAACCGCACCACAAAGCTCCAAACGCGGGATAGAAACAGGTTTGGTCGGAGCTACTTTAGTCTTGCTGCAACGATAGTAATCTTGAAGTTACCCGAAGTGGTTTTGCAGCGAGCGTAAACGACGGCGGCGTAGGCTAACGAAGAAGCATCCGAGAAGCCGTGAAGTTCTAAAAGTTTATCGGAAGGAAACACATTTCGCGGAACCCGAATTCTATCAAAAAATGGAAGCTGATTGCGATAGGTAATCCATCTGTCTGAGAGGTCCGATGGTAAAGGATCATCCCAACCAAGTTTTAAATCGGATGACCAGAGTTCCTGAAACATTAACTTAAAAAGGATAACCGAAGGAGCCAGGAATCCGAGTGGGTCAAAAATACGAGATATCTCGGAAAGGAGTTGTCGCCTTGTTGGAGAGAAACACGGATTCAACGGAGCCATGCGGTACGAAAATACGTCTGTAGCTGGATTCCAGTACATACCTAACACCTTTATAAAAGATTCTGAACGTTCAGGGTCGACAAATGAGTACTCACAATCATCTTGTGATTGCTTAGCAAGAAGAGCCCAACAATTAGAACTCCATTTCCGCAGATGGAGTTTCGCTTCGGACAAAAGCGCGACTAATTCTGCCTGAAAATCCAGCAACGTTTCAACTGAGTTTGCTCCCGTCATAACATCGTCGACATAGACATCATTTAGAAGGATTCGAGTGGCGTTTGGATATGTTGCTTTGTAGTCTTCTGCAATCTGCTTCAGGACGCGTACTGACAAAAAAGGAGCAGAAGCGGTACCATATGTCACGGTTCTCAGATGATAATGTTGAATTTCATCGTTGGGATTTTTACGCCATACAATACGTTGATAGTCAATGTCTTTATCGCGAACCCATATTTGGCGGAACATTTTGACTATATCGGCGGTGAACACATACCGATGCTGTCGAAAACGTAAACACACACCGATTAAATCGCGTTGAATTGGGGGACCGATTAGGAGTTGGCTATTTAAAGATTACCCATTCGAATCTTTTATAGAACCATCAAACACGACGCGTAATTTAGTACTTGTACTGTCGAATTTAAACACCGCATGATGAGGGAGATAAAAACATTGTCCGAGTGGGTTTTGAATTCTATCACGAGGAATAAGTTGCATATGACCAAGGTCTTGATATTCTTGCATAAATGAACAATAAAGTTTGTGCAACTGGGGATTATTTTTGAACCGATGTTCCATCGAATGCAAACGCGAAGTGGCGGAATGTAAAGTGTCTTTGAAACTAGGACAGGGGATTTTGAATGGAAGCGACACGACGTATTTTCCATCCTCTGACCGACTAAATGTTTTTTGAAAATATTCTTCGGCTGGATCATTTGACGTATTGTTGGCCTTGTTAGGGGAAACCTCTTCCATTTCCCAAAACCGTTGTAGAAGAAAATCTAGGTCAACAGTGGAGTGAAAGGAAGTTAATTCTCGACGACCGATCTGCATATCGGCTAACTCTCCGGTAACCACCCACCCGAATGATGTTTTCTGTGCTATAGGCAAGCCTTGGGGTCCATGAAGTTGTTCCGCTTGCAGAATAGACCAAACCTTATCTGCTCCCAACAGCACATCGACCGCACTGGACGCATTGAAATGTGGATCTGCCAGATCTAAGCTCCTAATATACTCCCAAGAACATGTGTCAAATGACTGCGAAGGTAAATCGGACATCAGCTTCCCAAGAATGAACGCATCAATGAATAGAGACTCCTCATTGTAGCGAGAACAAAGCTGTAGTGTCATACATCCCTTTGTATATCCTGCTTCTTTGGATGATAACCCTACAATAGGAATACGAGAGTGCTTCCGCGGAAGCCCAAGTCTTTGGGCAAACGATTCGGTGATGAACGAACATTGTGATCCCGTGTCAAGTAAAACACCACCATCAATATATCTCCCTTGGCTGTTTCGACATTTAGCTAAAACGGTTGGAAGTACAGTTTGCTTTCCAGGGCGAAGCTTAATGGAGTGGTTGGCTACGAATGGAGATGGTGATGGAGACGTATCATGCAAGTTTGCTGAGCGAAACTGACGCGGATCAGGCGACGTTGTAGTTGCGAGGGCTGATGGTTGTACAGGTGAGGACATCCTGGTGAACTAGCGAATGGTAACGAGCTCTACAGACACGACAACGAAACGTGGACTTACACTTATTAGAGGAATGGCCAGTTCGAAGGCAATTGAAACATAGTGAATTATTTTTCATGAACGATCGACGCGATTCAACGTCTAAAGCAACAAACCGAGAACACTGGGGTACGATATGGTAATTTTTGCACATGGGGCAGATGGATCGATTGTCAGATGACTTTGCTAGGTGAGCTCGAATTTGATTGGATTGTTTTCCCCGTGATGTGACTGTACGATTTAGGGATTGACACGATTCGAGTGCGTCACATCGTAGCTCAAGGAATTCAATTAAATCCGTTATCGAACGATCATCCCGTTTCGTTAGCAAGAGGTGAATCAACCACGGATCGCGGCCGTTTCTGTCCAGCGCATTTAACCCCCGAATTACTTCGTCGGCGCCGTTTGAAATTTTTCGAAGTGTCTGTACATTTGCTATCCCCATTGAGGGCAGGGATAAGAACAATTCTATAAAAGACCGAACAATTAGATTTACGCGATCATATCGTTTTTCAAGCCTTTCCCAGGCCTCGATATAGTTCGCGTCTGAGACAGGAATATGCTTGATTAAATTCGCGGCGTCGTCCCACAAAAACGACTTTAAATAATGAAATTTTTGTGTTGCAGTGAGGTTAGATTTGCGATCAACTGCACCTATGAACAAATCGCGAAAACACGGCCAGTCCTTGTAACAACCCGAGAATTGGGTCACGATTATCTTCGGCAGGTTGATGGTCGAACTTGTACTGGCTGAGTTATTGAGGTTCTCAAGAAACGAGGATTGTTGATGAGCAAGACGTTCCAAAACCGAGTTATTGTCTTTAGCTTGCACCGCACTTTGTCTTTGACGAATAGATTTTGTTAACTCAGAATGCGTAAAACAATATTTAGCTTCATATTCCGCGAACTCATTTTCGAATTCATCTACACCTTCTTCCATGTGTTGCAAGCACTCACAATGAAGCGAACAAAATTCCGACCAAGCTTCGTCCAACTTAGTCAATTTAATTTCTAGCATCTCCATCGAAGTGCAGTCACTTTTAGATTCTACAAAAGCCGCGGCACGAGCTAAGCGCCCTTTTGCATTCCCGCGCTTTAATTTTAGTGAATTCATTTTATGCAAATTGCCAACACGCAATCAAACGAAAAACCCCGGTAAACGCCTATCTTTAACGCGTAAGAATTCCTTAAATAAATTATACGCGTGTATAACCCAAAGGGATACTGTCGCGAGGAACTATGTTAATTGTTTTCCTGTAGTTCTACCAAAGACCAGCAACGAAATCACACACGTGGTTTTTCACGAAAAAGCATGCACATAGATATAGAAGAAGGTTTTTTTTTTTTTGAATTAATTGAAGTAATTAATTTAATTTAATTCGGCTGCGAAGGACCAGAGTTTATGGTGAGAAATAGATTCGACTTGAGCATTGAATTCTGCTCCGAACGATGTTTAAAAAAATGTATATCTGAATCAATATATATATAAATTTTATTGGATACTTAGCTGCTAGATGAGTGTGTCTGCTGCGACGAACGAAATCCAAGTGGACGAGAAAAAAGCAAATCGTCGCATAGGCAAGCTGCAGTGCTGACCACCCACACTCAGTATAAGAGGTGAGAGCGCAAGAGAACAATTTTCTTACATTATAAACAGAAATATAAAATTATACAATGTTAGATTCAGAGAATAATGACAAAACAGAGAATAATAGTAAAGAGTAATTTAGTAAGTAATTTAGTCCAGCAACAATTTTATATGTTGATCACAAACACGAATAAATACTGCGACTTCTGTCCCTGCGACGCCAGTTATCTCCAGCAGCCTCCAGTTTTGCATCTCTTTGTCCGGTGCATCCCATCACACTTGTTGAATGGCGTTTATATCTGTTTTATAGCAGTCCACTAATTGCGTAAAAACATTCTATCAACAGATCCATAGATCGTTGTCTTTTAATCATTTGCTAGCGTCATCAACAATGAATCCGCTACAATCACAGGTTATTAGTTTGCTCGTCACGATTTTATCTTTTCCGTATTGGCTTATGAGCCCTATGACAGAGTAGCCTAGTTTTACGCTACTGGCAGAGCATACACTTGAAATTTACGCATTTACGCAAGCTGCTACCGAGGACCACCACTCGAGGATTGGTCAAGCACTTACTTTTCCAGCTTTGTGTGATAGCTTACAGGCCTAGCTACGAGGGCGAGTGAAGGAACTGTTGTCAACAGTGAGGAACTGATTCGGTTGGTGTTTACATTCTTAATTTTGAGAGCCTAGTGCTACATTTTTCCGTAGCGTAGCGACTGGTAGGTCGACTGGTAGGTAGTCTATTGTGCTGTGCTTTTTAAATTATCTGCCGAAGATTTTTGATTTGAATTCCCTCCGAACAGTGGATGCCCGCAATAGATAGGGTTAACAGTCTCATCAGTGGAGGCAAGTACAAATATTACGCTTAGTTTAGAACCAGACTACCGCTAACTAGATTAAAGTCAGTAACTTCTTACCATGGTCTATCTGCAACAACGAACACCCATCCAAATATATGCAATCGTTTGTTGCAGCTGTAATGAATTTTGCTGTAATGGCATGCTCGCATATCATTATTCGTGGACGTTCAGGGTCGTTATCTAATGAGAGTTGATCGACTTGTATCGATAGTACCTCTCTAGTAAGTAACTTATTTCTCCGTCTAGTGTTTTCTTTTTCTATGCGGTAATAAAACTACACCGATGGCGTAACTCCATATCAGTTCCCTCGTAGAGAACGACCAGGACGAGGGATCAGTTATAACCGGTGTCAACAAGTCTGTTCGGCGATGTAATTGAGCGCTACCATCTGCTAACTTTGACTAGGTCTCCGAGGCCCTTATTAGCTTGAGCTCTAAGTAAATGTAAGTACTCGGATAAGGCATTGAGCTCGTTATGGAAATTTCAATATCACCGCTTGTTTACGCTAAACATCCCTTACTCTGGGTCAATAAACATCTACTGCCGACGAAGCATTATTACTGCATAATTCATTAGTTCATGCCAACGAACCTCAAATGCTGAACATGCATAAATTGCAGCTAATTAAGCACGTATTAGTTAATTTAATTATTAATTAGTAGATTAAGCAAATTCTATGTATAAATTAAGAAATTCAAAAACAACAAATTGTAGTATTCAAGGAGTCAACATCGGAACTGGGTATCTTTTGATCAGCTTGTTATCAATTACCAGTGAACAAGTTCAACGAGTTGCTACACATTGAAACAAATATCAAGTTGATGTACTTGATATCTAAATCAGGCAAATGAATCTGAACGTTTTGGTGACACTGACCGCGACGTGATATCAACGGATCATTTGAAATGACGGATCAATCTCTCATCACATAACTGAATACTACAACGTCTTTGAATAACTCCTCACTTTCGTATTTAAAAGCAGTCATGACGTCATTCGAAGAACTCATTGCGGCGCAGTTAGAAACTGGCTAAGGAATTCAGCGGATCATATCAAACTTCAAGGAGGACCCAGCAGCAGATGGGAAAAGGCAAGAGCCTAATTTGAAGAATGACCACAACGATGACAAAAAAAATTTAGAAAATTTGTATAAGTAAATACAAAAATAAGATTATATTATTATTGAATACTCGTTATGATCGCGATTATTTCATCACGGAATACTTCTCTAAAATGTCAACGTTATATGAGCAGTACAAAAATCGTTTCGAAGAAGAAATGGCTTCATTAACACAACAGTTAAGCTCCTCAGAGGTTGTTCCAGTTAAGGCATCGGCAGAAATTTACTTACTTAGGTGGCGCTACAGCCCGGGGTGGACCTGAGCCTCAATCAATAAGCCTCTCCAATTAGCGCGGTGTTTGGCTAACTGCCTCCAGTTGCTCACTTCAAGTTTGAGTGCTTGCGAGCATCACCTAAGGCGAGGTCTTCCTCTACTGAGTCTGCGGATTAGAGTCGATCATTCTGCCGGCTGTTAGTGTTCATTCGTTCTATATGTCATCATCTCAAACGTCGAATGCGCAGTTTTTTTACCAGGTCGATGTCGCTGTACAGCCCGTAAAGTTCATCGCGTAATCGTCTTCTCCAGAACCCGTCAACGTATACCGGACCAAATATCTTACTCGTATGAAGAATTTTTCTCTCTAAACATGAGAGAAACGTGACATTCTGGCCAATTCGTCGATGTTGGGTGTCCCTTGTTGTTGACAGTATATACTTTGTTTCGCCCTCGTTTACCGCTAAACCCAATTTTGCCACAAACGCACCAGTGACGGCAATATCAATATCGTTGGCGTATGCAAGCAATTGAACAGACTTTTGAAAGATCGTACCTCTTGTGTTGGCTTGTGAGTTTTGTACAAGTATGATGTCAAAGGTCTCGATTAGGTCGTTACCGACCTTGATGCAGCAGCGAGATTTCTTCATCGTCATCCTGTACAAGCAGGCAAGTTTGGCAAGGATGCCAAAACTAGACATGGCTATGTATAGCTCGGTTCTGTAGATGCTGTCATATGGGGCTTTAAAATCGATCCGCACTTCTTGGGTTTTCTCCAGGATCTGCCGTAGTGTGAATATTTACTCAACTGTGGACTTACCGGGCCTAAAATCGCACTGACAGGGTAAGATCAGATCGTTGATAAATGGTTACAGGCGCTCGCACAATACAGCAGACAAGATCTTATATGCGATGTTTAGGAGACTGATACCTCTATATTTGGCGCACTTTAGAGGGTCTCCTTTCTCGTGAAACGGGCAAACGATGCTGAGGTTCCATTCATCAGGCATACATTCAGTCGACCCGCAGCCTTGTTCGACTTTAATTTAGATATTGCTATACTCACTTCATTTTGGTCGGGTAGACGGAATTCTTGACTTGCATCGTTAATATTGAGTGGTTCGCTCTGCCTGACAACGAAATTTGTGTCGTCTTCGCTGTTTAGCAGACTGCAGAAATTGTTTTCCCATATGCTCAGCACCGACTGTGACTCTACTACAAAGTTTCTTTATCTTATTGCCCTGACACGTTACTTTTTACCTTTTGGTAAAACTATCGAACATTATTCCTAGAGTAGCTCCTCTCTATTTCCTCGATCATGCACTTCTAACGCTCTATATTTTTTCTCCGGAGAAGCCGATGTTCTTCCTTGCTCTTCTGCTCGTAGAGCTCACTAGCCGCTCTCGTCCTTTTGTGCAGCATCACTTTGTAGGCATGTTGTTTTTCTGCATGTGTTTGCCGGCAGTCTTCATCAATTCAGGAGTTTTGTGATGGTGGGCGGGTAAAACCCAGCACATCAGTTGCGGCATTTCTGATGGCTTCTCGGCATCTAAGCCACTGGTCTGCAGTACTTGATGCTGTCTGCAAAGGACTTCTCGAGAGGTTGAGGGATACGCTATCGGCAAATATTCCGGCTGTATGTTGCAATTGCAACCGTTCAACCTTAAATCTGCTTATAGTACTTCCCCGTTGGTGTGGCGTCTAAGAAATCCATAGATATTGGCTGCAACTAGGTAGTGGTCCGAGTCTATGTTGGACGCTCGGAATGTTCTTGAGGAGTGCCTTAAGTGGTGGTTGAAAGCTTTTTGATCTGGTGTCTGCCATATTCCCTTGTGAATATTGAAGCGAGGAAACCGTGTGTAATAACTTTACGTCCCGCAGCGAAATCGATTAGGCTAAGTCCGTTTCCAGACGTGGTGTCGTTTAGGCTATGTCTTTCGATTGTGCTACCAAAGACGTCTTCCTTTCCAATTTTGGCATTAAAGTCGCCTAGGACGATTTTAACATTATGATGTTATGTGTTAATATTATTGTTATTATGTGTTAACGGACATTGCTCATAGGTTTTGTAGAGGATCTCGTAGAAACTTTCTTTGGTAGCATCGTACTTTTCCTCTGTTGGGGCGTGAGGGCATACCAGGCTGATATTAGCGAATTTACCTTTGATATGGATATTTATAAGGCGTTCACCTCACGTGGCGAAAGCCCAAGACTTCTTGCCTAAGTCTGCCCCTTACAACAAATTCGCATCCAAATAGACGCTGTTTACGTTCCCTATAGCAATCACTGTAGTACACATCACAGTTGTTCATCTTTCTTTTACCCGGCACATCCCAACGCACTTAGGGCCTCCGCTAATTGTTCGGGTGCACTCGGCCTGTTCAAGGTCCGAATATTCCACGTGCAGATCCGAAAGTCGTTTTTCTTTGTTCGTGTTGCAGGGTCATCAACAGTGAATCCGTATTTATCCGAGGCTATTGGCCGCTTTGTAACATTTACTTTTTTACGAGGTTGGGCAGTTAACCCGACGCACAACCCCCAACCTGGAGGGCCAGGTCTTTTTTGGGACCCCTAGGTCAAAAGGGGCCGGACTAAATTCCGAAGCCAGTTACCCGCTTCGAGGATGTGAGTGCTGCCGTTTGGCCTTATTAAGGGCTCATCCGCCGCCAACTTTTTTCCAACACCCTGACTTAGTGTTTTAGATCCCTATAGACCTGGTATTCAAGTACGTTGAAGCAGCTCATATAGAGATAATACTAGTTCGACCTAACCGCCCGGAAATATTAGAAACAGCCTTAGTGAGATGGCTCTCCTTCCCCCCCCCCCCCTCCATCCCCCCCACAGCCATGGAAAGAAAGAATGCCATGCCATAGTGTCAAATTATAGTCAAGAACAAGTGGCTTTAGCAGACATCTAGGGACCTTTGTTCTGCCACACATCATAACATCATATTACCACAGCCGTCTCAAAATTTAAATATTTCACCATGGCTAATACCAAACAATGTTCCACTAACAGATCCCAATTTCAACCATCCAGAAAATATTGATGTTCTACTCGGGGCATAATTCTATTATCAATTGCTTTCCATCTAGCAAATACGTCTAGCAGACAATTTTCCTACATTGCAAAGCAGAGCCTCTGGGTAGATACTGGCAGGAAAGGTAGGTGACACCCAATCAGCCTCAGCAACATGTGCGATATCTACTTACGATAACAACAACCTCCATCACATGATTGAACGATTGTGACCAAACACATAGCAACTTGTTGAGGTCGGAAGAGATGTGCGAGGCTCATTTCGCCCAAAAGACACTAACAAAAATATGGAATGCGCTTCATTGTTAAGCTACCGTTTCGGAGGAGCACCAATTGCCTAGGAAAATTGAGGGAAATAGCAGATTGCTCGCCCTTGAGGGAAAGTTACCTCAAAATTATGAAGTGAAACATCAGTACATTCTTTGTATGGAGGAATACGAATCACATGACACAAAATGACATTAATAACATGACAGCACCAAACTACGTTATTCGTCATCATTGTGTGTTCAACACCGACAATAGCACCACCAAGCTTCGAGTAGTTGTTGATCCTTCATCAGAAACATCATCAGGATTATAGATAAACGACATCATGTACGAGTACACAGAACCAACAGCTTAGGCTAAATTATAAAGAGACATAATGTCTCTTTTGTAAAAGTCAGCAGACTTATGCGTAAAAAAGTTTTCAAGGTACATTTTGATCTCGTTTTTGGAATTGAATTACCTTCCTTCCAAATTGTTTTGGAGAGAAGTAAGATGGGTGCTGCCTAACTTCCCAGCCAAATGAATTCAGCTTTTGTTTTGTCACAAAAGCTGTGTGTCGTCTGGCGTTGTCATGATGGAAAATAACGCGCTTCCTGTTCGCCAACTCTGGGTGCTTTTCTTCCATTGCCTGCTTCAAATTTTCGACCTGAGAGCAATATTTAATGGCGTGGAAGAACACCTCGCCAGTCCCATCCAATGCTCAACAAGACCTTTTTGGGATGCAAATCTTGTCATCAGGAGCACACCATGACTTCTTACGCCGAATGTTGTTGTAAACTACCCATTTTTCGTCTCCCGTAACCACTCTTTTCAGGAAAGCCTCCAGCGAGTTCCATCTCAACAAAGACTCACAAACCATTATGCTATTCATAATGTTTCTTTCACTGATTTCGCGAGGAACCCAAACATCCACCTTTATCGACATTCCAAGCCTTTCCGCTCTCTGCGAAACGGCTGTATGGATGATGTTAAGCGATCTCCCGTGTAGTCAAATGTCTGTCAACGTTAATTGCATCCATGATTTGATCGTCGATCAGCATTTTTTGTTTTTCCTGAACGAAAGTGTGTAAACCAATGCTAACAAGTGTCAGCGTTCTTAGCCGAATCTCCATACACGCTGCATATCTCCACCTCTACCTTTTTTTAAAGAAAAAAAAGCAAAATATGCCGAAAATGCACTTTCTTATCTGCCATTTGAAAAAAAAAAATGTATTGAGCATTTAAAACAGGTCCAATCAAAACAAATTTTCGTCGCAATGTAAAGGATAACCCTCTCTATTGGAATAAAAAACAAGAATTTCATAACGGTGTACACAGAGATTTTCTGAAATGATAAACACTACTTTCAAAAAAAAAAAAAAAAACGCAGAACTTATTGAACAACCCTACCTACGAAATGTTTGCAACAGTTAGCCAAGGAAAATAATGAATACCATGAGGTGCTCTGTCTCTTTTTATGTTGATGACTTTCTGACTAGAGGCAACAGATTAACAACTGCCATCGAAATGCAGAATCAACTCCGCACATATTAAAAGGCGATTACATCAAGACCTTGCTAAGGAGGATCAAGAAATAGACCATTGAAAGCAATGCATCAATGAAGGCATTAGGCTTAACATGACAAACAAAGACGGACAAATTCTGTGTTTAAACCTAAAAGTCAAGTAACAAAACGGATTGTTACTTCAGATGTTGCTAAACTATTTGATCCATTAGGCGTGATGACTCTGGTAGTGGTAACAGCAAAAATATTCGTTCTAGAGCTATGCAGCTATAACGGTGACTGCACCGACTACCGGCAAGGCCCCTGCAGGCTATGGTGCACCATCCTCCAAAGGCAAAGGCAACAAGCCTAAAAAGAACGATTCTGGGAGTGTTAAGATTGTGGCAAGCCATGGTCCTATCACTTGCTCCACCCCTTGGTTTTGATAATCCATGAAGCATTTCGGCGTGTATGTCCCTACACACGGACTTAAGTGTATAGCCTGCCACAAACTTGTTGCTGCTACCAAAACTCATCCCCCCAAGGAGCAATCTGGAGTTCAGCCGCATTGGCAAGCTCCATCTAAGGCGCTCTACCTGAAACGCCGAAATGCTTCACGCATTATCAAAACCTTCGGATCCATTCCGGAGGTTGAGAGAAGTGTGGACATAAAGAGTAAGATTGAGTGGGCTGAAAACATCCTAAAAGATGGATTACCCACTGCTTCCACTGCTCCCAAAATTTCAAAAGACTCCTCCAAGCGCCAGAGATCGTTGGAGGAAACCGTTCCGGTTTCCAAGAGGCCGAAAACACATAGTTCCAAAACCCCTGGGCCATCCAACAGCACATCTCTGAGGTCTTTCAATGAAGTCCTAAAGGACGCATTGATGATCGCGGTGATCGATAAGAACGATATCAACAACGGTGGCAGCTGGTCAAACTGAAGCTTTCGAGCAACTTCTTGGCCATAATGCGGGAAAACCCCCGACCACCTCCTATCACAAGCGACTCTGGCTGCCGCCAAGGCCATGTAAGGCTTATTACGTGTTCCATCCAGAGATCTCATGATCTTTTCACCAAGGCCTTAGGTGCTTTAGGAGAGATTTGGCCAGGTGCAAAACTCGAGGTCGTGTCTAAGGAAGACATTCCTAGTAGACCTCGAACTCGTACCTGGATTCCAGCCGAACCCTCCTCTCCAGAAAGTATCCTGGAAATCATCCGGCTCAGCAACCCGACTCTTCCGACTCATGACTGGAAAGTCGCGAAACTGGAGGAACTAAGGGGTTCTTATAGATGCGCGTTAATTGTGATCAATAAGGAATCCCTTAATCCCCTGGCGCAGACGAAAGGCATGATTCGGTTCGGATTCGAGTCCATTCACTTAAGGGTGTACAAAAAGGATGAGCTGGATGCTGATAAGCAACCTCCTCCTCCTTTAACACCTGATATCACAACCTTGGATCTTGGAGCGTCGATATCCTTTCCAGAATTGGATAGCGACGACTCCAATCTGTCCGAGGTGACTACCAAGCCGTCGGTCTCCTCTTCTGACACATTGTCGGAAATGGAAACCGATGACGAAGCAATTAGAGGTCCTACGCGATCAGAGATAGAAGATGAGCTCTTGGGCACATCTTCAGAATCGGAGGACCTCAACAACACCGTGGTGGAGGCGACTCTGGAAGACTGTAGCAATGATACGGTTTCTCCAGATTAATCTCCACCACTCAAAAAAGGCTTCGGCCGCACTCATTCTGCGTCTTTCCAAAAGCGCAGAAGACATAATTCTAATCCAGGAACCATGGATTGCAGAAGGCGTGGTTCGTGGACTTAGGACACCCTCATACGTTCCGCTCTATACAAGAGACAAAGGTAAGATTAGAACTTGTATATTAGTGAAACGTAGCCTTAATGTATTTCTACTTCCCAACCTCAGTGACCCCGACCTAACCGTTGCCAGATTAGAGACTGCCAAAGGCTCTTACTGGCTGGCATCGGCTTACCTTGGCCACGACCAAGTGGGCCCTCTCCCTGGTGATAACCTAGAAAGGGTGGTACTGGAAGCGGGAAGGCAAAAAACTGGCCTCATAATCGGATGTGACGCTAACGCACATCATACGGTATGGGGCAGTACCGACATCAATGATAGAGGTGAGTCACTTTTAGACTATATTTTAAGTACTAACCTCTTAATTTGCAATATTGGCAATGAGCCCACTTTCATAACAAAAAACCGACAAGAAGTATTAGATATTACTCTTGTCTCCGACAGCATCACCCAAAGGCTAACAAACTGGATGGTATCGTCTGAACACTCCTTTTCAGACCATAGATACATCCAATTCAGTCTGAGTGATGCTCCCCCCAGCCAACCAGCTTTCCGGAACTACCGGAAAACTGATTGGACAAAATATAGAGGAATACTGTCGGAAACGATATCCTCTAAACTATCAAGTCCCCCGCGTGACACCAAAGAGCTCGACATGAAAGTCAGGGAATTTACTCTGACTCTCAATAAGGCTATGGCCGCTTCCTGCCCTCTTATTCAACCAAGAGGCAAGAAAAAGCCACATTGGTGGTCATCGGCACTAGGACTGCTCAGAAACACCTGCAGAAAACTTTTCAACGCAGCAAAAAGCACAAGAAAAGTGACCGACTGGGACTCATATAAAGAATCCCTCAAATTATACAAAAAAGAACTGAGGAAGGCAAAGCGACAATCCTGGAGGTCATTCTGCGACAAAATCACAGAAACCTCTGAGGCTTCGCGGCTAAGAAAAATCCTCTCCACAAATCCTATGATGCCCAGCTGTTTGAAAAAAACCGATGGCTCTTGGACAACCTCAAGTGATGAATCACTCAACCTGCTTCTGGACACCCACTTTCCAGGTAGCTCCCATCTCGCGGCCAGTAGCAGCCCAAACAAGCCTACTGCAACCGTGACCAAAATTCATAGTCTGATTACGAGAGACAAACTGCTCTGGGCGCTGCATAGCTTCAAACCATACAAGTCTGCTGGTCCGGACGGTATTATACCTGCCGAGCTACAGAGATCCTCAGATATTATTCTACCAGTGTTGGAAAATATTATGAGGAGCTGTGTAGAACTTATCCACATTCCACTGTTATGGAGAGAAGTCAATGTATTCATTCCCAAAGCTGGAAAATGTTCTCATGTGGTCCCAACGGACCTCAGACCTATAAGTCTATCATCATTCCTTCTGAAAACTTTAGAACGAGTGATTGATATCCATATTCGAGCTAAAGTTGATCCAAGACTTCTGTCTGCGGCTCAACATGCCTACTGTAAAGGGAAGTCGGTGGAAACGGCTTTGCACTCTCTGACTAGCCACATCGAACGATCCCTACAATATAAGGAGTACACAATGGTTGCTTTCCTAGACATAGAGGGCGCCTTTAACAACGTCAACACATCCGCAATCACGACTGCGCTGTCAACTCTGCAGGTAGACGGCTCACTTGGGGAGCTGATTAATCTAATGCTAACAAGCAGGATAATCAACTCCAAACTGGGTGAGACTTCTGCTAAAAGATATGTCAGTAGAGATACGCCGCAAGGCGGTGTCCTCTCTCCCCTTCTCTGGAACTTAGTAGTTAACGAACTACTGATATACCTGGAAGCGGGTGGTAGCAGAGTGATTGCCTATGTGGATGACGTTGCCATAGTCGTCTCAGGAAAACATCTCAATACCATTAAAGAACTCCTTCAAGTAAATCTCAATAGATTAACCCGCTGGGCAGATCGCTGTGTGTTGGGAATAAACCCCCATAAAACTGATCTCGTCCTCTTTTCCAGGAAATATAAAATTCCAATCATAGACCCTTCTTCAATAAATGGTACCAGTTTAGTTTTTTCAGTTTATCAGCTGGTAGCCGATGTGACTTGTTTGCTAAGGGGCGCGAGTTGCTTGTAATGATTTGATGAGTGCCATTGTGTGAGACAGGGCGAACGAAAATGTTCTGATTGGACACGATGTTAAAACGTTTGACTAAATTGCGGATGTCAGCGTCGATTGCGTTTTTTGACAGCACGGAGAGCCGAGGGGTCGCCCCTTTAACTGCTGTACCTGGTGTGCAAAACGACGTGCACGGATCGACCAGTCTTCGATTTTTAATATCGACCAATAATCCAAAATTTCTCAAAAAGTCCGCTCCGACTATGAGTTTGCTGACTTCTGCGAAAACGAAAGTCCAAACGCTGCAGCCCCAAATCGAGAGACAAACGAATGTGCCCGTAAGTTTGCACCGGTGGTGTGCCATTTGCTGCGTACAGCAAGATTGAGTTGGCAAAACCGAAATGTCGGCTCCCGAATCAATTAAAAAAGTGAATTATCGAAAATAAATAAGCGACCGTTTCCTAAAGATGGAACCCCCTCGTAAATCTCCAGCGAGGGAGCCATTAGTTTTCCGACGGCTTGATTGCTCTCCCACGAAAATCACATGGCCGTAAGCACTTCCTAGCCCTGTCGCCGAATTCGCGATGATACCAGGAAATACGAAGGCAAACGCACCTCCACGAGTTTGGTTGCTACCCTCTGCTTCTAGCTTGCGTACTCGGTTTGGAAAAAGTTCTACCTCGCTCGTTCCCGAAATTTCCTGTTCTTAATCCAGGCACCTTCGCTTATAATATGGCTTCGAGTTACTGTCCTCGGTAGGCGTTGAGCCTGTGATGTCTTTCGACTCTTTCCACTTTATCTGCTATTTGCTATGGCCTGTACGATGAGGGGCAACCGCTTCGTCCACAGACTCTTTAAAACCAAATCCGGCAATTGCTTATCGGATAACGCGCGCATTTCCCGTAAAAGTTCGCTGGGCCTTCGGTCTCCTAATACTACCTCTTGCAAAAGTCGAAACGGCGGATTCCATTAACCGATTTAGAACTGTTTTCTTTAGATTCAAGACCACGTCCCTGGTAATCTTGGCCTCCGTTGTTCAGTGATGGACCTTGCGATCCGTCGCTCCCATCGTCTATGTTCTTGTTGTTCTGTTCATCCGTCGGAGACGCTTTTAGAATCGATCTATGCACTCTTATGTGTGTATGCGTAAAAAATAAAGAAAAACTAAAATACAAAAAAAGGGAATTAATTTTGTTATAAGTGCGACATACTTCTGGAACTAAATACTTCCTCGCTGGATGAGCGGAAATGTGTTGGATGTGTGAGGCTATGCCTAACAGTGCTTCTTGCTGGCACGCCCGAGTGCTCGATAATGGGGAACTCTCGAAGCACGGCTGACGTTCGATTTGAGAAGTAACATGTCTCGGCAAATTGTTCCGTAGCTCCTCGTGTTGTGCAGAAACGGGGATTGGTTGGCGGGTGCTACTTGCAGAACGGCGTCTGATGATACTCTTGATGAAGCCAATGATGTCGAGGAAATAAATTCGTCTCTATACAAACTTAAATGATTGGACGGCCTCAAGCGTTCCGATATACTACTACTTGGCTTGTCGTCGGGAGGTCGTTGGTTCTCTGGATGAAGATGAGGTAGACGAAGTGTAGCCCACTAACACTGCGGGTGGACTTTGGAGTCAACATGTCGGTTCGCTGGGACAGTGGGGTCACCAATGTGGGGGTATTCGTCAATGTGCGGATTGAGATAAGCCCGTGGAGGGAAACACGGTATTCGTCTTAGAATTAAATTTTATTTATTTAGTTTACAAGGCTTCAGACAAGCGTGTCTGCGGTGAAGCGGCCAAAATTGATCTGTCTGCCAGAGATATTACCATCAGTTGTTTCAATGAAATCTGACGATACTAACTTAACGATAAACGCCGTCACCACTCAGTTGTCAGTTCTGTTCGTTTGGTGTTGTCTGAGGGCGCGATCACATTCCTGCCACAGGCTAAGCTCTTCGATGTTGGGCTGACTCAAAAGATACTCAGTAGAACTATAAAACAGACGCTCAGTGGTCATGTACTCGTACTTGTGTGTTAATGTAGACTTAGGAGAATCCTTGGGATGTCCTACTGGGTACTCACCTGCTGACCGTCAACTTGGTGTATACCTATAACTGAAGTGTAAAAATTGACTCACCTGGTAAAGCCTTCAACCAAAGAACAAAGAGGATGAACGATTTTTAAAGCAAACGCTCCATTTTTATCACCATATACGAGTATGTATCTTTGAATAAGTTTTCTTTATTATTTTTGTTGTTTCTTTACAAAAGTATGTTGTCTATTCACAGTTATGAATTTGCCATTCAAACTCTGGCCTGTCATCTGGACCGCCTGTCTTCCATGCAAACACATACGAAAGTTCATGATCTTTCTTATATTTGACCGAGGATGCCAATAGATATTCATTGAAGAAGGCACTCTTCAGGTAGCAGTAATCACCTCTTAGTTCGATTCTAAATGCACTCTGACTATCAGTGTTATTTCCGGGCAGCCAACTGAAAATATAATGCGCATCTGGACTGTAATCGTACTGAGCTGCATACATGTACTCATTCGGATAGAACTTGCTCTTGAAATAAAATTGATCCTTAAGCTTTTGCACAAGCCAACGAGCTCCGCTTATATCCGAGTCCTTTCCCGGATTTGTGAATATATTACGCCGAGTTACGTCGTGGTTATATGCTTCTACAGATGCCTCCAAATAAGCCTTTCGGCCTCTATTCCATATGCAAACAGTCGGAGCGAAGATGATGTTCCTGGCACAAATTGGTAGTGCTTGAATTACCTTCTCTAAAACTTCTATTTTTGTTGAGTTTAAGGAGGGGGATTCCGTTCGAATTTTCTTTAGATTTGAAGCTATTTCCAGGACATTGCTATTATTGAAGCCGGTGGATTGCTGGATTTTCCAGAAAACAGCACTAATTCCCTCAATCGCCTGCGGGGTGTTGAAGTTTTTGGTGATGTAAGTGAGCAGAATATTGGTTTTTATTGCATCGAAGGTTCCATTTATCACGCGTTTAACAACTTCATCGGATACGTCTGGACGCAATTCATATAGATCGTTAAGGAACTGATGATATTCGGAACTCTTTACAATGGCACCGCTTTTCATAGCCTTGATCAGGTAGTCTGCACCAGATCTCTTTATACTGTCCTCAAGTCTATAGATGATAGTCATGATGCTTATCATGTCGTCTTCGTGGCCACTGTCACTGACTTGTTCTATTAGCTGATTTTTAAGTGCTTGTAATAATTTGAGTAACATTTTGGGATCCTCCAAGTGTCCAAGTGATCGCATTTCATCATGTAATGCCTTCAGCATCTCATATCTAAATGTCCACTCGGGGAGAGACCTGGAAAAGTCAATAACTTTGTCGAAGCTTTCAGAATTTGCATAGAGTTTATGAACAATCTCTGGAATTAGTAAAGTATCTCCGGATTGGATGAGTTTGTCTTGCATAAGCTTGAGGCTTCCAACTTTGATGGATTCATCGAGTTCCATAAGAAAATTCCTCCGTCCTTCAATCTTCACTTGTACGTCAAACTTCATTTGCAGTTCCTTTAATCGCTCGTCGATGGAGCTGTAATGTTCTGTCAACAGTTTCACAACAGATTTGCAGTTTTCGTTTTGAATCTCGGAGGTTGGAAGTTGAGTTAATTTTTTAAAATTCAATTCAAGTGTGTCTAAACGAGTTTTGAGATCGTCTACATTTTTATCAGCAGATCCAGTTCCGACTTCATCATGAGTCTTCTTGGGTTCGGCGGTAGTAGTTGTATGAAGAGCTGTCACAACACCTATCCAGAATAGCACTAAACAACCTCGTCGCACTATTGAATCCATAGTTTCACTGATTAGAAATTTACTGCGGATCGCAAAGCACTCACCTATCAACTGTTGGAAGTCGTGATGTTGATTCGTTTTTATATAAAGACTTTGTAGAAAATCCACTTTTACTAAAATACCTGTGACTCACTTGAATAGGGGTAGACGGTAGATTTAAAATCTCAGAGTAATCTTAGCTCTAAACAAGTTCTGGTGACGCGAAGATGTGATATTATTTGGCACTTTATTTTGTTTTGTTTTGATTTCAATTTCGTCTTGGGAATTTTGTTGGGCGAGCTATAGATACCGATAGAAGTACTTTCGGATGGGTAGCTGCATACAGAGTACTCTTCTTTTAAAACTGGTTTCGTTGGTTAAAATTTTGCAAAAACCAATCGACGAAGAGCAGAGTAGAGTGAGAATATCCAATAAAAGGTGATTTTTGTGAATTTTTTTTTCTGGGATTAGTTAAATATTTAATCAAACTGCTAACCACATGCTGAATAAAATTAAAAAATAATTACAGAACTGATCAGCAAGGAACTGAACTGAGGAGGTGTGTGTTTCCAACAACAACAAAAGCAGTTATGACACCAGTATTCTGCTAATTCATGAAGAATTGTACTCACAATGATCTGTCGACGCAAGTATGCTTAGTAAGCTCCGGAAATGATTAGGCGACTGCAAGCTCATCAATTGTTACTTTACTTGTAGCTTCCAAGTATTTGGGATATATCATTCTACAGGCTGATCTAAATTGAAGCAGATCATCAATGGGAGTAAAGGTTTCAAACTTTTGAAATTATTGAAAAATGTACACCCAATTCACGCTATTGGATACTCACACTCCAACGAGAAAGAGAACAGTGCGTTCGAAAGAAAATATCGCCGCTGTGGAAGCTAGTGCTGAAGAGAAAATTTATCGATTCGTCGTAGTTCGCAGCAACTTGGCCTTTGTTCATCCACTATCTCGGAAATTCTGCGTGAAATCCAATTGGTGGAAGAACTAAAGCCGCGTTATCATTAATTGCGCTGGGTGTTCAGTGTTTGGGCTTTCATTCAACTGGAAGTTGATCCAGTTTTTTGCGGTAAAATTTTGTTCAGTGATGAAGCACATTTTTGGCTAAATGACTACGTGAATAAGCAGAATTTCGGTATTTGGAGCAAGGTCAATCCTCAAGCAGTTCGCAAGATGCCATCGCATCTATAAAAATGTGCCCTGTGGTGCTGATTGGACACCGCTCTTTATTTCTTCAAAAAAATAAGCAAAAGCACAAGTTTCTGTCAATAGACACCGGTACGTTGCAACGAGCAATGATTTTTTGTTCCCAAATTAGCGTGACACCAATGTGGTAGAACTGTGGTTTCAACAAATTCTAACAACAAACCCGACTGTGATACCTTCACCATAGAAAGTACATCAAATCACATTGATACTTGAAGACTTTTTTAAGCGTCAATTTAAAATCACTATTTTTAACTGCCAAAAAATCACCTCGGCCAAAACCTCAAAGTCCTGTCGCTTCAATTTTAACATTCCAACAGAATATGAATGCCTTTTTGGCTCCCCTCCTCAGAAGACATTCAACTTAGTGATTTGAACCTAAGAAAAGTAAACCAGAAGAGAACTAAACAGCAACACAAGCTAAACGCGACACCTAGTATTCAACATAAAAATAAGCTTAGTCACATGCATGCTGTTAACCCCAATCCCAATCACAATCCCGAGCCCAATAAACAATCCTTGACTTCTTATCGTTTTAAAGTGGGAACACTTCCCAACCGACCCTAACGAGCTTCGACAAATGTTCGTGAATTTTCATAAAATCTTCAACATCTTCCCCAATGATGTTGCTAACGACCTCTCCTCATATGCTTTCCATGTCTCTTCTAAACGTATGTTACGCCTTACCACCGTTCCTAACCCATTCACACCCAAACACTTATCACTTTATTACCAAAATTTAAGGGGGCTGCGACCAAAAACAACTTCTGTCTATCTCAACTCCCAAAATCTTCCCTATGTTATTTTTGCTTTGTCCAAAATGAATCTAATATCTGATATCAAAGATACAGAACTGCTTAGATCAAAATTCAGGATGTTTCGTGATGATGGCGGCGAGAATGATGATTCTTCAATGGGTCGAGCAGTCCTCCTGGTAATTCACGATTGTTTTTACACTCAACTCGTTAAAAAGTCAGTAACAGCTGAATTCGAATTTATTGGTGTTAAAGTTACTGTCTGCAAGCGCAGATTATAAAAACTCTGTTGTTACATACTCTCCTCCCAACCAACAGGTGGCTACCAGCTTGCGACTAATTTGATACTGTCAACTCTTTGATATTGTTGACCCCTATGATGATATCGTAGTTCTTGGCGATTTTAATTTCCTTCATCTCCTATGAACTCAGTCGGACGCAGAATCTTACCTCATTGTCTTAAATGCTGCTTCAGATAAGGAAATTCTCTTCACTGACTGCCTTTCCAACTCAGACCTTTTCAAATAAATGGTATTGCTAGCAACATGGGTAGACAACTAGACATAATCTTTACATCTTATGATGTAAATTGTGTTGGGCGTGAGTGTGAACATTTTCTTTTCAAATTACGCCATCTGCATTCTCCCTTGCTTGTTCTTTTCGCATATGACATCAACAATTTTGAAACCTTCTTCCACTTCAACTTCCGTAAAACCAGTTAGAGAAATAAGTTATGGCAAGAGTACTATCATTTTGATTCTGAATCTGGTTCTGAATTTGACTATCGAAATTACCTACACACTCACTACCACTTCTTCCAACTTTGTGATGTTCGCTATAACAAATAGCTCAGTCGAATGCAATCTACCCTCAAATCTGACACCGTCTTGTCTCAAACTCTCCAACATGTCATCGTCTGATCCTGCAACCATAGCCAATTACCTCGCTGATTTCTTTAGTGAATCTTTTTCCACCCAGACTGAAAACCCGGATCCCTAATAATTGAGTAACTACACTCAGACATCTCTGTTTATTGAAATATAGCTAACACAGCTACTAGATAAGATTAATCAACTTAACTATAATTTTTCACCTGGTTCCGATGGTCCTTCCGCAATTTTTCTGAAAAATTGTGCCAATAATCTTATTCAACCCCTTGTAAGTATCTTTAGACTTTCGATCTCCCTAAACACTCTACTTATTCATCCGGAAAAGTGTAGCATAATTATACCAATCGCCACGTGCAAATTAATATTAAAACTGCTCCCAGCTCTTTCCCAGAGAAGAAAACTTCACTTAGGAGTTTCCTTCTCCAATGACCTAAACGATCTAAAAAATATAGACGTAGACAGTCTTCTACGCTTCATCATAAGCTCAAACTGGTTCCATTAGTAAGATGATGCCGCGTGGCATCACAATGTGTCAATAGTTCTAAGTAGGTTGGTGTTTACAACAGCCACTCATACCTACCTACCTACCTACATACCTTCGATCTCCCTGGGGATTATTCCTCGCCTTTGGAAAAGCGCTTATATAATCCCTATTCATAAAAAACGATTCAAACAGGATAATACCAACTGTCGAACCATTGCTAGGTAATCCTGCATTGCCTAGACTTTTGCCATCATTTATGATGCAATGTTCTTTCGTTGCAGATCTATCCTTGCACCGAACCAACACGGAATTCTTAAGGCAGATCAACCAGTACCAACCTTATTGAGCTCATTTCTAGTACATTGTGTGCCCTCGAGTAAAGGAAACAAGAAAGACCTTTGATAAAATCGCACACAAATTAATTCTTTTCAAACTCAATGCACTTGGTTTTCAACCTGGGCTGATTTCATGCTTCAAATCCTTTTCGTTTTTCTGAAACCACTTCGGGTGTTCCACAAGGCAGTTACCTTAGTCCATTAGTTTTCATTTTGACTATTAGTGATATTGTAAATATTATTAACAACACACACTCACTCACTCACTCACTCATATCATCTGTCTATGCAGTTGATGTGAAAATTTATAGAAAAGTTTCCAAATTTTCTGATTTTCAACCTCAGGTGCTACAAAAACAACGTAAACGGTCACCCAAACAGGAGTTGTAGCGTGCAACACCGATCGCGAAGACGAGAGCTGAATTGAGAGCTAATGTCGGCACCTGCAGAAAATCTGACACAAATTTCTCGAGAAGAGATCAAAAAAGTTGTTGTAGGAATGAGAAGGTAAAAAGGACGTGTCAGAACATTAAAATCGAAACCAAAAGCCTGCGAAGACGACCAAGAGAACATCGGAGTTGAGATGCAGACCGTGACCGAAGGCGACGAAAATGCCATTGTTTCGGAGGATAAAAACAAATACCCCAAGACTTTCAATCCACCTGACCAAAACGAAAGCAAGATTGCTATCTACGATTAGGTAAAAACCATGCACTAGCTCTAGCTGTTATGTACAAATTAGTCAGAGAAACGCATGCCGGCTGAATGGAACCTGAACATCGGTTGTGCGGTTCTGAGAAAGGAGATCTGAACTGCGCCAACTACAGGAGCATATGTGAGTCTATTAAACGTCGCATAAAATGTCCTTGCTTCCGTATTATGTGAGAGTATTAATCCGATCTTCGAAGAACTGATAAGTCCATATTGGTGCGAGTTTAGCCCGCGTAAATTCACAATCGACTACATTTTTACCCTGGGGTTTCGTTACCAGCTCTTCATCGATTTTAAGGTTTCATATGATAGTGTCTATAGAAGCGAGCTGGTCCTGGCATCCCTCCCAAATTTGTTCGACTATGCATGATGTCGATAGAGAACTTCCACTGTTCTGTCAGAGTCGGAAGAAACATTTGATGTTACTTGAAAGTACTGCACTCAACTCACATGTCGAAACCGGAGGCACAATATTTGTTCAACTTCTCGCATATGCAGATAACAATCGGGAGAAACAAGCGGGAAGATAGTCGGGAAATGAGTCTGGCGGTCAATGGAAACAAGACAAATAATGACATAAGCGTGGAAATTAAACGATGAATAGCTCTTACCATCCGCTATTTCTATGGCCTAAAAAGGCGATTGATCAGCAAATTCCTATCTCAAGCCCTCTCCTGTTGCACGACAAAGAAACATGGATACTCTCAAGAGGGAATAAACGGTTTTTTAGTTGCTTTAACCCGAAAATTCTCTCTGTGATATTTGCCACTGTCTGCTTTGACGGAGTGTGTATCGGTTATACTACGGATCTGGTCAGAAGGCTGCACTTACACCGATTAAGATAGCTTGATCATATACTCGTAGAGCGCATTAAAGATCTTCGTTTCCAACGCTGTGGGACAACACAGTATAGGAAGACCTTACCTAAGGTAGCGCACGCTGTTGTAAGGGAACCTCAACCATCTATCTAATTGGAGGCAGCTAGCTACAAATCAGGCTACTTGGGAAGCATACTGGTTGAGGCTCAGAACCGCCATCAAATGCCATCAAAAATAAAGGAAGGTAAATTCACAATACAACAGTCCTTCAGGCAAATCTCAGTAATTCGATAAAGACGCTAAACGAAAAGATAATGTGTCATAATACTCAAATCGAATGCCTGCACTGCATGCAAACCAAACTCCTGAAACATACGAATAATAAGGACTCATCGGTCCGAAGTGCGAAAAATGTAAATACTCAGGCCCTGACTTTAACTACAAATTAAATAGCAATGACCATGCTATGACCATGATTGGCAGAGTGCTGACTGTCTTATAACTTGGACTGAAACAGGAGCTTGACAATCAAGTATATAGGGAACTGCTTGAATTATGCCCTTACTCATGTAGACTAAAATGGCAAGCATAACAGAAGCGTCCAAAGCGCTTATACAACTAAGGGTGAGAGCCGCTCGTAAGAGCAGAAGAGACGGGAACAATGTCTGTTTCTCCCGAAGAAGACAAAAAAGTACGTAAGTTTTGAGATTTGTACGGAAGTCTTACCAACAGGTATAAAGAAGACCCGTATAGAAGCCAGTAGAAATGAAGAATGAAACCTTGTAGTAGAGTCATAATCGGTGGTGAGAATATGGAAAAACTTCTTCTGCATAGTACATAACGGCGATGAAGCCCAACATCCGGCCATCAGGCAGAATAGACGATTCAACTTAGATGATAATAGCCAAAATTTCTGTCCAGCTGACCAGAACGAAGTAAGATCGGCCCGATCCACAAAAACAGAGACCCCCTCAACTGTGCCAACTATAGAGCCATAAGTCGCCTCAACATCTCATAAGAGATCTTATCTGCCATATTGTGTGAACCTCTGAAACTCTTCATCAACAACGTGATTGTCCCTATCAGTGCGGTCTCAGTCCAGGAAAGTCTACAATCGACCAAGTCTTCAAACTCCGCCAAGAAGTCCAAATCTTTTCGTCGATTTTAAGGCCGCATATGAGAGCATTTATAGAGATGGGCTGAGAACGCTCGCTTCTCCGTCAAAGTCGGTAACGACTTAACCGTGACTTTTAATGACAAAAACGGTTTTAGACAAGTTGACGTTCATGATGACATGTGACGTCAGACATGTGGCTTCTTTAACATAATACTTGAAAAGATTATGCAGAGCTCACAAGCGAACACCGGAGGCAAAATCTTTCAAAAGTCTTTGCAAGTACTAGCGTACGCCGATGATATCGATATAATTGGGAAAACTCAGCGGGCTGTCACGTAGCTAGTATTGAATCGGAAGCTGCCAATGGAATGGGTTTAGCGGTAAATGAGGGCGAAAGAAAGTATATGTATATAAGAAGGGACACACATCATCGATGGACAGAACGTCGCAGTCGACAGCTATAATTTCGAGGTAGTAAGGGACTTTGTCTACCTCGGCTCCGCTATGAAGTCTACCAACAACACCTCACTAGAAATAGAACAAAGAATCACTCTTGCCAATGTCTGTTTATTTGGGTTAGGTAGGCCCCATTCCGGAAAACTAAGGAGACTCTATATAAGAACTCAATCATCCCAGTCCTAATTTATGACGCTGAAGCATGGAGACTCTATCGATAGACGGGTTTTCGAGGAGCAGATTTAACAACGAACTATACGAGCTGTACTGCGACATCAACCTAGTCAGAAAGCTGCGCATCTCTAGCCAGAGATGGCTAGGACATGTGGAGCGAGTGGACGCCTATGATCGAGCTCGCAGAGTCTTCGAATCTAACCCGGAAGGACAACGCAGTAGGCGGTGGGCGCGAGTTGAATAGGACCTCAACTGCCTTGGAGTGCGCAACTGGAGGCAGTTAGCTAAAGACGGCGCTAACTAGAGAGGCTTGTTAGTTGAGGCCCAGGTTTTTTTTTTGTGTACCCTTAAGATGTCTGCACATAACCCTGGTGAGGGGAAGTTAGGGAGGAAAAAACAGAGATACCGATGTGCGTTGGTTTTAAATGCTTGCATGTTATAGTGACTAGGAACAAGTGGATTACAAGTAGCAAGCAAGAGATCATTGATGAAAATTAAAAATAGTGACGGAGACAGAACGGAACCCTGGGGTACACCAGCACGCAAAATAAAGTGAAGATCAGACCTGAGACCATCGAAGGCAACTTGAATTGAACGTTCCGAAAGATAGTTTCTAATCCATTGAAGGAGAGATTCATCGATCTCAAATGCACGAATTTGGACAAAAGAGCCTTAAAAATATCAAGTGCAACTATCTTGTTTTCGCCAGATTGGTGTAGACTTTGGTTCCACATTTCGGTTTCGAAATATTTCATGAGCTGACGATTCGATTTATCAGTATTTCCATGACCTTGGAAAGAGGGGACGTAAGTGCAATGGACCAGTAGGAGGAGAGGACGGGCTGGACAAATACTGTTTTCCCTCTTCTTGGAAAGAGCCCTAAAGAGTAGGATTGATGAAAAAGCTTACGCAGTTGTTTTACCAGCGTGGAAGAACACCTCTTCAGAAGAAGGGGATATATACCATCTGGACTATAAGTACTCTTGCTAGTACACGAGTGCGAAAATGGATTCGTCCCATTGAAGATTCGACGCACTCAAGCTTAGGCTGGGAGAAAGCACAAGCTGAAAATGTTGAGCTGATCGCAAGCGGATTGGCTTTGTCCAAAGAGCCGACAGCTGCAATGTCATTGTAAATGGAATGGAGGTTGAGGTAGAATTTTGGATATTTTTAATGAACGACTAAAAGCTTTTACTATCTTTGGGATATTGTATTGTATTTTTGTATTTTTTGCCTCAGTTCCAGGCATACCTGGCTCGTTTGAACTTTCTTCGGTTTTCCTCTGTCGAGTTTGTCTTGAAGGACCGAAAAAACATTCCTCTAATTCTGACAGCCTTTTTACAGCTCCAGTCGTCCATGCCTTTTCTTTTGGTTTGATACTCTTCATCCGATGAGGGATAAAGGATCTCATTCCAAAAAGTATGGTGTCATATCAGCAGCGGCATCCACGTCGTTATCGAGGAAACACAACGACCAGTTAAAATTCCTAAAGCTGTTAAGTCCGCTCCAATTGGCTTTCTCGTATTCCCATACGGTTCTTTTAGGAATCTTTTCTCTAACTGTGTGGTCGGTACAGGAGAAATTAGCTGATATAACACAGCGGTCTGACGAGCCTAGAGGGGAAAGCACTTCAAAGGTTTACTTATCAGGGTGAGAAGTTAAAAAAAAGTCTAGGGTGTTGGCGGTATGACTATCAACGTCTGGTATTCGTGTGGGCTCATTTACAAGCTGCGTTAAGTTGTTTTCCGAACCGAAGATCTCAACACACCGTCTGTCCAGAATGTTGAAGCCTCCCAGAATTGTGTATATTGAAATCGGCCGCAATAACGATTTCAGTATGACGATACAGGGATACAATTCTTTGGCCATCAAACTCGTTAAAGGTCGAATTGCTGTCGAGTTTGGGGCTTCTGTAAATAAAGCAGTAGTTGATAATTTGCTTACGGAGATGGAATTTTAATCACATGAAAGTGAGTTCCGGATTGGAACTATGTATGTACATTGTGGTGGAGTTTGTTAAACTTCATCACTACGCATGTAAATGGCGAGACCGCGGTGAAAGAAGAATACGAGTAATGGCACTAGTTCTTAGGCAGGTGGCTTCGGATCCGAGTGATCTGAGAGGGCGGGGATCTACCTATGTTTCACTAAGTGTCAAGACATCTGGTCTGAATTTACAGACGTGGCATACGCAGAAAAGTGATTACTTTTTAGCCAGCGTATATTTGCTATGTCCACTCTAAATTCCCGAGTCATTACAAATTAACAAAAACAAAAGACACAAACACCGACGATTCTAAGCAAGGCTGCAAAGTGAAAATTCTGAAGTTGGTTTAGCGAATCAAATTGTGGTAGTTGTTATGCCCGTACAACAAAATGAAACAGTGCACCAACAGAATTCACATTCGCAACCGGCTATTCATCAGTTGTTACATGAACTCGTTCACTGCATCTGCTGCATGACAGAGTTATAGAGTAACGGCAGTGGCCGGGTGAATAGCACTAAGACCAGGGGCGGGAGATGTGGGAGTCTGATTTCCGTCCTCCCCCCCCCCCCTTCCCACTTTAGCTCAAGTGGTTTGTGATCAAGCGAAATTGACATTTCTGGAGTTAGGCACATCCAAATGAGACTCATGGGACTCAATTACAGTATGTTGTATAGTCCTCACACAGATGGTACCATCGGCTCTTGTATTTCTAAAAATAAGGCCGGACCTTGCGTTACAGTTAATGGCCAACGTCACTAGACAATGATCAGTGATTAGTTTTTGAAAATATGGACGATGTCAGTCCGCACTATGTGTGGCTAGCATAAGATGGCGCTGCGTGTCATATTACTTATAAGACAATTGGCAGCACTGTTTCTACAGATTGTCAATTTGACAGTTGAAAGTTGATTTGTGGTTAGTCCGTTTTGCCCAGAAGCCTTTGTCAAGACGCCGTTACAACCATTAAAACTCACTGTTTGGTGTGCGTAGTGGGCTGCGGGAATCATCGGCCGGCCAGAATGTTACAGTCAATGGAGGGCGCTATATAAACATGATTTCTGACTTCTTCGTTCCTCAGTTGAATGGCATTAACGTGACAGGACTTTGGTTTCAACAAGATCGTGCGACATGCCATACGGCGCGAGACACCATCAGGAAACATTTGCTGAACGAACTTATAATTTCGCGTAATGGACCTCTGAACTGGCCTTCACTATCCTGTGATCTCACATCTTTAGATTACTTTCCTTGGGGGTAGTGCGAGTAGACCATTGAAATCATGAGATTGGTAGAGTTGTTGCTGTATGCTGATAAATTGTTAACTTTTCACGCATCGGTAGCAAATATTCAATGATTCATTGGTAAGAAAGGGCCCTAAATGGTCGAAAGATTGGCCCAAAATTCGAAAATTGGAAATGCGCCTTAAACTGAATTCAAACATGCACAGTGAAGGTTTATTCATTTCACTTACGAGGACTCCTCTGGACTGAGAGTAATCTGATCTCATTCGCCTGAAATTGATATACTAACAACCCCGTGCAAGACGTAGAAAAGTTTGTGACATTCCCTTTGTTCGCCAGCTTCTAACCGGTAACCTATGTCTATCGTCCACAGCTCGTCAGTTAGGTATTTCAGATTTCACTTGCAAGTAAAGCTATCCGGAGTTGACCTAGGTCTCAATCATTCGGCTCCACGCAAAAGGTATTGCATCTTTGTAGTCAACACAGCATATAAAGGGTGAGGCCACAATCTTGATTCACAAACTTGACTGTTACGAGATGACTGAATTCCCTCCGAAACTACTTAACTGACAGTGCGTTCCTAAAATGATTCCCAAATCAATGACCCAAATCGTAGACCTGCACATATCCGTACGAGTAGTAGAGGGAGTCTCCAAACTAAACCCTAAAGAGTCGGGTGTATGTACGAGTACTTTGAATATTTCAAAACTTTCCGATTGGCCTCATTCTGCACAATTTAGCTTATTTTCAATTTTCCTCCTTTAAACTGATTCCCTCTTTATTCACCACCATTCTCACGAATCGAGATAGTTTATATAGAAAAAAACACAGAAAAAACGAAAACTTGCCGAAACTATTTTAATTGAATTCCTCTTACAATATTCACGAAGAAGACTATGCGTTCCTCGAAAATACTAAACTTGAAAGCAAAACCGAGTCGTCGGGGATTTCACGAAGAGGTAACTTCATTGCTTCCATCCGGTATTCACTATCTTCCATCCACCATCCGCCAAGACCGCCGTTTCTGTTCCCTACTCCCATCTACCATTCGGGCGCTTCATCAATCTTTTTCAACGAAGCAAACATGGAAAATGAAACCCATTCCTCGAAACGACTTTGTTCAACTATGACTGCGTATTTCACCGATGGCATCCATAAGCTCTGAAGAGCTCTTACCCAGTTATAAGTAATCTCTTACCACCTCCACTCGAACTACAATCCATATGTACCTTCCATATGTAGATGCGAATAGCGAACAATACCGACACCCATCCGCACTATATTATACGTTTCGCCAATAATAATTCTTTCATTTTTCTAACTTGTGTACTTCTAGGCTTTCGTCCCTTTTGTTTACCGTCGGATGGGACTCTATTCCTTCTTCTTCTGTTTCTGTTATTATTATTTTTTTTAATCCTGCGGTCTGGCCCTTTCCAACTGACAGTGGCTATGAGTTTGGTCAACGCCATTCATACGAATACCATCCGATATCCGATACTTTAGCCGAAGGATGGAGCCTGAGTTCGAGCCCATGACTATGGACGAGTGTGTATAGGTACATATTGGCAGAAACAATATTTCACCGCAAGGATCATAAATCTCCGGTTGAATCAATATTTTTCCAGCTGAAGAGCCAACACAGACGTATGTACGTACGTTCAGATGGTTAGAATACGAATGGAGAAATCGTGGTCGAAATGGTGGGAGTTGGAATCAGATTTGGAATGAAAGTCAGAGTCAGTTGCCAGAGTCACAATCATTTCAACGGAACCTAATACCGCTGCTAATCCCTTAGTTCTTAGCTCCGGTATTATATGTACGAATATAAGAGGATGACTAGGTGACTGATGTCAGGGTATGAGCATATGTATGCGCACTTTGTATCCTTAGCCCTATTCATACCTGCATCAGCTTCCAGTTGAACTGGAGCAATGCTGCGAAGCGAATACAACCACCTCCACCAACATGACATATGGCGGGGGCGAAGGATATTGGCTTGGCGTTGTTCAGTATTGAACTTATTTATGGTAGTGAATGGAAGAGATTACTAAAGTCGTCGATGGCCAAAAGGATGGAACAAATGTAGAGTGGTGCTCTAAGGAAGGATGGAATGCGGTGGATTCGGTATCCTTCTCCATTTCGGTAAAAAGCCGCCAAGGCTTTCTAGCTGATTTACTTTGAGAGCGAATGTTGTGAAAGAGTTTCGATTTTCTGTTGCCCCCTTTCTTCTTGTATTCTGCAGTTTTTTTCTCATTATTTCCGATTACGAAGTGTGGTGTGGGGAGTGGTTGAAAACGTAGACCTATTTCTGAAGGATAACCATCGAAAACCTAGGTATTGCTGCGTGTAGTGAGCGCAAAATGTGATGTGGTCGGGATGTTTGATGCTGGATGCGGGTTTGGGTGTAGTTGGTAAGGATGGTACCAGAAGGAAAGATTGATGTGAATGGATGCTTGTGGGTTACGGGAAAGTAATGATGTTTAAAAGCCCCATCAGGATATTAAAGATGATTACGTAAGAATGACCATTTAAAGGGCAGTTTATCGGGCTTAACTAATGAGGTATACTTGGGTATTTTCTTTTATATGTCTTCCTCCGTCTAAGAGTCGTTTATTGTGATATTTGTGGGGATGAATATGAATATGAAATGATCAGAATAGATATGTTTAAAGTGATCGTTATTATGAGTACAAATGAAAACGTTGTCTCTTAGAAATTGGTAAACGTTTGGATCGCGGGGACTTTCAAATTCTGCAGATGAGTTGGAGAGCACATTTTTAACGACATCGCACCAAATAATGGCTTTCGAATCATTGACTTTGCATTGGGTTCCTGAAACTACCTTTAACCGCCACCCAAATTGACCAGGTGTTAACAGTTGGGAGGCGCGCATCTAACATTCTGTGATGCATAACGTTGGTCGTTTTCACATCCAATAATTGCCAAAAACTATAATGAGCAGCCGAGTGACTGATCCTCTACTGACGTTATTACAACATCATCAAAGAGCACTAGACAGCTGCAGCTATACTCCGCAAGAGCGTGGAATACCATAATTGTGTCGATGGTTTGACCAATTTTAGCACAGCGTCGACGTCGATTTCCTAATCGTGTCGCTCCAACTGGGCAAACACTCCGTCGAGTAGCTGACTCGAACAGAGTGGAGCCACAGAAGACAATGCGGGGCATAGCCGCCACCGGACTGGTCGTTGGGCGGAGAATATCGCGGCTGTGGCTGCCGATGTCGCTGAGAACGATAAAACATTAACCAGACGACGGGCCACGTAATTGGGCATCATTAGACGGACAGCGAATTTTAGTGAAACACTTACACATGTTCCCGTACAAAGTGCAAACAGTGCATCAGTTATGGCCTCCTGACCGTCAGCCGCGTGTGAATTACTGTAAAGCCATCCTCAATTTCAACAACGAAGAGGACGATTTTGTGTCGAAAATCATCATGAGCGACAAGGCGCATTTCCACTTAAGCGGTTAGGTCAATAAGTAAAATCTTCATTTCTGGGGCACTGAAAATCTGCCTGTGATGCACGAAGAGCCATTACATCTACTCAAAGCCACTGTGTGGTGCGGGTTCACGTGGGAGGAGTGATTGAGGCTTATTTTTTTGAGAACGCCATTGGCAATACGATCACTATTACTGGCGAACGCTACAGGCCCTTGATAAACGACTTCTTACTACCGGGATTGGATGAGCGGGGTTTGGTGAACATATAGTTTCAACAAGACGATGCAACCTCACACACAGCACGAGCCACAATGGATATTGTGAAGCGTTTCCCAGTCGCGTAACGAACATTTATGCAATAAAACCACAATCAGGCAGTTCTATAGAAAACGAGGCAGCTAGTTTCTAGGCCGGAACATACTATGTCTGAAACAGGGAAGGACCCGTAACTGCCTGTGCGAAGGGAATTGTATTTAAATGGTATATAAGTTGAGTAAGTGATTTCACAAGAAGGACTGTCAGCTCTAATTAACAAATAAAATAGTCACCCGCTCCTAGATTCGAAGGGCTTGGCCCAGTTATTAAAGAGCGAAAAAATAAGAAGGCCGCCTCTGGTGTTTTGGGATCAGAAGTAAGGTTGTTGATTTATGTCGCGTATAACTTCCTATTCAATTTTATTGTCTCAAGTTCTTCTACAACACATTTATTGGTAAGCACTAGCGTGGCATATGGTTCAACGAATCAAATCTATACAGTGAGACAAATCATGGAAAACACCAGTGACCTTGAAGTCGAAACGCAATGCAATATCTCGTTTGAAAATACCCACCGGAGCTTTGTAACAAAATCCACTATCACGTTGAGTTCCTTCATAACCATAACCATAACTGACATCTATACAGTTGCGATGCGACATCGACATCATCGGTCGCTCTCAGCACTTTATCGAATAGGCATAGCATAGACGAAACAGATCAGACTTAAAATTTACAAGGCCAAAACAGGTATATGATATTAACAAGAGTCATCTCGCATCTATCGGCTGAAGCTGAACAGTGGCAACAATAACTTTAGGGTAGCAAAAGAGTCTCCCTACTTGGAGTAAACATTAAACCCACGAATGAATATGAGGATTCGAAGAAGACAAACCGTAGGCAACCACTGCTACTTCGAAGACCGAATATGAACTCCGTTCTCTACAAAACATTGATCCTGGCAGTCCTAATATAAAGAGATGAGTCATGTTCTATAAATGGGTGAAGCAAGGCAAATATTCAACAACTTCGAGAAAGAATGGAAGAATCTTTGTCGCAAAAAAAGCATTGCCCTAGTAATTCGTGAAATACAAAAGTTGAAGAGGAATCCCTGGGTACCTTTGCTATAAGCAACAGGTTTTATTTTTTAGCATAACTACCACAATACCACCGCTATAATTTGGAAGTTAAGTCCAATTGTCTGTCTTCGGCCAGCTTCTTCCAAATGCACACTTCAAAATGGTTGAAGTCTCCTTTTACTATCGGCATGCTGCCTTACCGTAAACCTACTGGGTAAGAACCGAAGACTCCTTGTGCCGGACTGTTAATATCAATTCGATCTATTCGTACTAGCTATCTAAGGCACTTTTTCCAACAATCAACGTCACTGTATAGCTTGTAGGGTTCACAGTTCCAACCCATATAGAATTACTAATCTGGACATGGCACTATGGCCCTATACCGTACTGATAGGCGAGCAAATCAGGTCATCGTCGGCGCAGCTTAAAAGGGCTTCTGTCATGGGACCTGGCAAATGAGGGTGAGGTTTTACTCTTCAGGGATACTTTCCAAATCCTTGAAACTAATTTTTGTGTGCTGTCTACCAAATCTCCTTCTGCCTTAAATAGCTCGGAAGGTAGTCTGTACGGTGGGACAGGTTTGTTCTGCTTAAGTTTAGATGTTGTTGTCTCTAATACATTTTAGTCAAGTGGACAACAATTTTAGCTTCCATCATTCAAGTTCAATGCACCTCTCCAATTATTATACCGGCTCCTTCTCATGCTTTATCGTTTGTTTTTTGTTCGGAGAAGATGATGTTCTTCCGTCCTTCTTTGCTCATGAGACACTTTCGCTACATCATAGGCGAATATGAGCCATTATGTGTTCGTCCACCACTATATCTATTTCAAACCCGTTTTGGCTGACATGTGAAGGTAAAATGATCACAATTAACGATTATACATTAGTTAAAGTACTGGGTATCATCAGGCTGACACCGCTCGATGATTGCCGTAATTGTTTAACACCCACCCACCAATGCCCAATCCAACAACCAGAGAAGCCACCACCACTTAAGGAAAAGGGCACTGTTGAGGGCAGTATTGTCGCGAGCTTTACATGGGCAGTTGCCATATGTGGCTTAAGTTCGCGATGTGCCATTTCACTCGTCTTGAATCGGGAATAATCCCCATTCTCGATTTTTAGATCATCCTGAGGAAACCCCATTCAGATCAGTACCAATTCAAAGTCATCGTGTAAGCTAGACTTCCTCTTTGATGAAATGTGAAACCTAAAACCTTAGCCAGTCTTACGGCCATGGCGCCCTGTAATATATGTTACATTTCGACAGCCGTTTTTAGGTTTAATTGACAGGCACTATGTCGCTCTCACAAGGGGCCTACCTCAACAAGTCAGGCTGCAACCAAATTTTCAGCATGGCTCCTGACTCCCATGGTACCAGATAAAAGCGATATGCTATGTACATCAGTCACTCTAATCGGATGCCCTTCTACATAAGACCAGCTTTGTTTTACCCCATTTATTATCAGACTAAGCCATGAAAAAACGTAGCCTGTGTAATTGGGCAGGGGCCCACTGTTAAGGACTGAACATCAAAACTGAATGAAAAAAAGTCGAATGTGCTTTTCGTGCACCTGTCGTTGATTCACTTAATTTCACGGGTTGCCCATATCCATTTGGGCCAGGATATGCCTGGCCATCGATTGCCATCTCTCGGTAATACGAAAGTCGACACCTGTGTTCAGGGCACAATCCCCACCCTTGGTTTGATTCAAAGCCGACCTCTTAGGGTCACGGCTCCCAGCACTTATTTGCAACTCCACAACAGGTCTACCAAATTGTGAAAGACCCTTCCTGAGACTTTAGGTTTAAAGGACAGCCACCGACACGTACCCGGACCAAAGTCCGAAAACCATTACGATAAGATCAGTGTGTACTCTACCGTCCCTTTTATTAGATAATTGTTAGTCATGGATAAAGCCTTGATAATTGAGCGAGGAGGACAGATGGCACCAGAATTTTACGTAGGTATCTGGTTGAAAGCTCAATCCTACGGTATGTCTTAGTACGCGTTAATAAACACCCTTCGTGTAGTACTGGTACCACAACCAATACCAGATCTACTATCTCAGCCATTCTGTGGGTCATGACACCCGGATGCAGTGCAACTTCACATCGAGCAGTCCGATCAGTTATCAAATGGTTGAACACAAGCCGTAGCACACTACAACATATACTAAACCTTGAGATGACTAAAATACAGTCGATCTACTCTCACCGCGATTTTGGGTATAATCCACGATACTCCCGTGGTATCAGAATATAGCTTGCGGTCGAGCTTCGCAACCTTGTGGTCACTTCAGTTAGGCACTTTTCAGCCCAGGACTGGTGACCTTTGGCACCATAAGAAAATCGTCAATTAAACTAAATTGTCACCCGCTAACTGCCTAATACGTCTTCAATTAAAAAATTCCCTTGCGAAGCTAGCAGTTCTTTTGAACCGTACATTGTCAGTCATCCTCCACTGACATCGTAAGCCTCAACATCAAAGGTGATGCCCATACCCTGCAAGTCTCTAACATCTGAACAATTGGGGGAATCACACAGAAAATGCAGCCAATCCACATTAGCCGCTCGCCACCCCGCTAAGCCCTCTCTCATGCAAATATGCATTTAGGGAGCCATGCCCGGTCAACAAGAAGCCTAGGATGATGGTAAAACTTCGTTCAGGAAACTCACGCATGGTCAGCACATTCTTAAGGAAACTATAAGTATCCCTGCCATTTTTGCTAACATCCCATCTAAATTGCCATCTGGATACAATGCATGCGTTAACCAAGGCTTTACGCTCCCTCACCGATAAGCCAACCACTTCTCCCGGGAAAATCCAATCACGGTCATTTAAAGGGAAACCTTTCACAATCTTCGCGATACTGCGACGTATCACTTCCAGATCAAGAGGCGGCACCTCCAATAATACTTACATTGCCTCAATGGAAACAGTGTGGCACGTAGGTGAACATCCAAGATGGGCAACTCTTTGGCAAGCCAAGATGAGACGGTAGCCGTCCACAGTCACAACCTTATCGTACCAAGCTGTACATATATCGCACAAGTAACAAAGAGGCCGTCGTATATGATACGAACAGCACGCCTGTTAAGCCCCCAGTCAGATCCCAAAATGCACCGTACCTGTCCAACAGCACAGAATAATCGTTCACTCACCGTCATGCCTTGATATTTGTCTTCAGTTACACATCTAATACAGTGACCAGTCATATGTAATTCAATTTATCCTTAAGCAATACTGAAACTGTCTTCTCCAGAGACATACTCATACCCACATTTTCTCCCTATTCAAAGACGACAGCACAAACATAACAAGCTGTTGTAGTCTTAATTCCACTGAATGCCCATATATTCATGGGAGCAACTACACGCCTTGCCATCGCTCTCCGTCAATTCACTTTGATACCAAAATGGAACTTGTGTTGGAGGCATATGCGTTATCTGAAAACCGCCGTTACGAAAAGACCAGTATTTTGCTCTACCTCCGCTTTTTATTAGACAACGTAATTGATTGGCGAGCGATCTCTGAGCTGTATCAAGATGTAGGTGTAGTCTGGAAGGACAAAACTTCATAAATTAGAGGAAAGAATTTGAAGCCAGAATGAGAGACAACAGGAAAGTCGTAGACATCTCGCGAACGATTCGTTTGGTCTGCGGGATCTTGCTCATGCAAAGTCAATAGAGAAACTCTCCTCTTGGTCATAACTAGCAGTTTCACTGGCAAGGCCATATCCCGAAGTAGCTTGGAAGTCGTGAGAGGGCTTAGTAAGGCTTTAAGCACAATTTGGACGTCGCTGAAAATTCACATGCTTCGCCACCTGCACCGATTCTTCACAACGTAATCCATTGTTTATTTCCGCTTGGGAAAAAACGCAAGTTTTTCTAACGAGTAGTGAAGTCCACCGTTGCCATCCTTCTGAAAGGAATCAGCGTCGCACATTGAATCTGTTTTGGAGCCAGCCGTGAATATCCTCCCACATTCCTATCTTAACTCAAATTCGGGCCGAATCTGGTTTCGGATTTTCACAGTAACAGGAACTCTGATGTTATTGCATATTCATAAGACAGAGGCCAAGGGCAGTCATCAAAACAACAATGCGTGTTGTACCAAACACCATTTCTTTTCAAATAGAAGGTGACTTTTAGTTCGTAGCCCGTGATATTAATATCAAGGGAAGGGAAATTCATGAGTGCATCTAGAGTAGAGCAAGGTAAACCCATATGAAGCCGACGAAAAGGACCCTCCTCAGTGACTAGGCTCCATGTTTTGTCGAAAACTCCTTAACACTGCCAGGAGGCTGACAGGCTGACAGCGTCAAGCAGTTTTTCGACGCAATATGTTTATCCGCGGAATCCAAAAGGACAAATGGCAAATACTGGCTCTAAGCACTGGATGAATCAGGCCAGCCAACTTCCACCTTCTCAGAGAAAAACCTCACTTTAAGGAGCATTGACATAATGCCCATCTCTACTACACCAATCATCGATCACGTTTAGGGACTTATGTGAAGACAGTCACTAGGCATGATCCAACAGACAGTACAGCTGCATCATCTACCTATGCCTCAGCGTGGACGTCAGAACTATTGAGAACGTTCAACAATGGGTCAACCTACATGTACCATAGCAGTGGGAAGGATACCGTCTTGGGGACATCCCTTGTTTATCCCCGCCGGCACATATTGTGCACCATCATACCTGCAATCAGGGTCATATCCACTAATCATATTCGACACATATGAAGAGTTTCCAAATGCAATGAAATACGATCCACTTACATAAGCTGGCAATAAAATGAGTCTTGGAATACAACAGCTCGTCATGTCCGATATTTACAGCTTCGACTCCAAAACTTGACTTTTGAAAATATTTCCTGGCGGATTTGACATCTTGTGTAGAGAAGCCAAGAACATAATCCCAATCTAGAAGCTGGTTACTGTGTGATATTGCTGCCAGTAAAAGATTGGTGCCTAAGGCACTTCCCTGCGGCACACCAGTGACTTACTAAACATGAGACTCGTGGGGCTCAGATATTTTAAATATTTAGAACAACTTTTGCTTGCCCATACCATAGCAGGAAATTGCATACAACTCTGACGTCAATATCACATCAGATACGAAACTTAAGGAGTCCAAAGTCAACATTGAATAAGTCATAACTGAATACAAGACCTTTACAAATGTTGTCCAAAAGACATTCCTGATATTTGTAGAATTCCCGACGGATCTAGCCCTAAAATTTCACTTCATCAATTTGCTAGGATACTCCAAAATAACGATTCCCATCTTGACTCCAGAGTTGGCCTCTGTTTGTTTGATATCTCAAAATTACAATTTCATGGCTGCAACATGTATTTTCATATCACATCGATTCGATGTCCTCATTTCTGGGTAAATACAATGCAATCCTTCCATTCTCTCATCCATATCAATATGTATGATATATCAAGAAGGCAAGAGAAGTGTTTTACCAATTTGTCCAGTTAAATCCATTTGCTTAAAATGTAAGGATTACAATGCGCATTTAATTTTTAATCGCTTACCATGTATTTGCTACCTTCAGTGTGTCCTGCATATTCGACGAGCCAATGGATACGGATACATTTCATTAAAATTGACAAAACTGCAAAAAGAAATGCAAAAGGAAATTATCCCAATTGTCTTGCCGACTGGAGTGGAGTGCATGTCAACTGGCGCACCAGTTATAAGTTATTGGCATTGCCCTTACATCATCATGATGATGATGATGATGATGATGATGATGATGATGATAATATTTACAAAATGTCCCCAGGATACTCAATCCATAAACAATGGTAAATCAATCCACGTCCCTCTGCAATTGCTCTTCTTTGTTTGTGTAGAAGAGTGTGTGTCCTCTGATTGACAGGATATCTGAACAGAATCTTGAAATTATGCAAATTTTGTGAATAATTGAATTTCAGCATCGAATGTAGGTGTACCTGCTCGTATATGGTATATTCTGTCTTGTACGGTAAGTGTGCCTCATCTACGAGTATAACATGTACTCGTTTGTAGGGACGTTTGTTTGTAAAATCCTGACAAAGGACTTTTGGAATAATCCATCAGAAAATCTGATGTTTCCTACAGCTGCCATATTGTTGTCTCTATTAACATATTGCAACGACTATACGAATAGTAGGTATTGATCCTGATGATAGAAGGACATCGGACATCGAATGCAATCACAAACACTTACACATCAAGAGAAAGAGATACGAGTGGTATGGAAGCACCCAATTTAGTGCCACCTGAGTGGACTTGGTTTTATTGATTCCAATGCGAATGGGGATAGGACAGGGGTATGACGACAATGACGACAAAGACGACAACGACGACAACGACGACGTCCTAGTCGAGGGCAGTCAGGTGTGTTTAGAAGACAATTCAAGCATCAAGTGCATTCCATAAGCACAGCAGGTGGGATAGAAGGGATATCCCTTTGTGTTGTTGGACCTGCCAGCCTGCCGTTCATCCAAAGGAGTTTTATTTCATGTCTTGCCGTGTCCTACTACGCACTACCATCACTACTGGTGTTGTTGTTCTCGCTTCTGTTTTGTCTTGTTGCTGTTGTTGTTATTACTATTGTTGTTGTTTGATCCAAGATGTGAGAATAATCGTTTTGTGCTCTATTTTGGCACCTATAGTCGTTATCCCATCAAGACGGCCTGGTATCCTAGAGAAGAATCTCAGTACATACTAGTATCTGGAGCTCAAGTATGCTGGTATTCTACTACCAATAGTGACATAATATTTGCGCAAACATCCATTAATGTTCATGCGTTCGTGTTTGAGTTCGTGTGCCTATGCATGTAGAAGTTGGTAATGAATCCAGATTGCAGGCCATAAAACGATTATCTTGTTCAATGGAATGAATGCATTAATTTCACTACTATCATCGATGGCATCGACAACAACTGGAGAACTGGGAACTGGTATTGCATGCCGGTAACTGGTACCGATTTTGGCAGTGGGAACGAGAATTGCAACTGGTTAACAGAAAGACAACATGACAGGAACACACGCTTTCCTGCTCATGAATAGAACTCATTTTGGCCATTACCTTTGGTAATAAATTATGTTAAACCGAAAGGAAGGAAGAACCATGGAAATATTGCACTGGGAAGCCGTCGGATTAATTTATTGAAACCAAATCATTCAGGGAGAAGCAAGTGCCATCTGTTTCCTTTTGGTAATGGTTAAAAATGGACAACAGAATGAATTGAAACAGTTGCGCGGAAAAGTTGATGGACGAAGTGATTTTTTTTTTCATTAAGACAATACCTACTATTAGTGGAAGGAGCCTGCTAGCTTGGACAGTACATCCTGAGAAATTGTGAATGCATCATACTAAGGTTATGCACCATTTAGTGCGACCGGAAATCGCGAAACTCCAGCTGATGATCCCAGATCAGATCATTACAACACATGTCAGAAGAATTACAGTCCCAAAAAAGGAGTTGATCTAGAGGGGAGGTCTGCAGGTAATTAGGCTTTGTCCTGAACCCCTATGACTTACTTCAGCTAAGACACTTCTTGTTTTCTTTGTTATATTTAGTGATTCCATAATATGGGCCATCGTGGTGCAAAAATTCAACAAGCTAGTGAATCCCTAGTATCTATCTTTAGATTGCGACAGCTTGGAGGAAAGTTTATGCAGTATCCACTCATTGAGCTGACTTCAGATCTCATTTAGAGCCAAACGATCCCATATTCAAAATTCCTTCTAATAGAACGCCCCTTGCTATTTTATCAATATGTATATCTATCAGGTTACACTGTGAGAACACCCTTTCATCATCTCGTTATACAGGTAGAAGAACGAATGTATTTACTGACCTTACCAATCTGAGGAACTTATATGTCAAGTTCCACGAAATTCTCAATATGTATCCCCCAAAAAGTCCCTCGAGACGACGATCTTACCCGTCAAAAGATGATCCTCCTTGTCGAGGTGTCCTACTGGCTATCCACAATGACCTAAACTCTTCTCCAATCGCTGTTTCTACCTCTTTTAAGCTTACGTTTCAATAAAGATAACACTCCCTTGTAGGTCCCTGTACATTATGTGTTTTTACATCCTACCGGCGTAACCTATCGAATGCTACCAACTCCCTGTCGATGCAATTGACAAATAATTAACTTATCTGATCCTCTTGATGATATCATCGTATTCGGTGATTTCAATCTACCTCAACTGCACTGGCCTCAATCACATGATGAATCATTTTTTACCGCAAACCCTAATTCGAATAAAGAATGCCTCTTCTTGGATGAGCTTACAGACTCTAGTTTATGCCAAGTTAGTGGGGTCTCCAACTATATGGGTAGGTAATTAGACCTCATTTTCACCACTGACCCCATAAACTCCTCTGTCCACCCACCACTTCTTCTTTCTCTTTTCCAGCACTCTCATATCCGGCCCACCCCATCTGCAGCTGCCTCTTCCTACGAAATTCATAAAGCGAATTTCCGCAAAATTAACGCATATCTCAGTAAGTGTTCTTTTAATTTCGCCGATATGTTCCTTAATGATGCTCTCTCTAACTTCTACGGAGAATTATTTAACTCCATTTCTCTCTATGTCCCCTCTTCGTGCATTAAAACCCGTTCTACGAGCCCCCCGTGGTATAATCGTAGACTTCGCTCTTTAAATAAGAAGAGAAACAAATTATCGGTAGTTTTGTTTCGATCTAATTCTTTTGCAGACTATTCCAACAATCTCGGGTAATACCTTCAATTCGCCCTACTTTACAACGTTCTCTACCATACCTGGATAGTACTGGATAGTACAATCAAGGCTTATTAACGATCCTTAGTCTTTCTACCAATCCATTACCCGGCCCAGATGGCCTTCCATCCATATTTCTGAAAAAGTGCTCCTCCACATTTTATTATTATCTTTATTATCGCTCTCTCAAGGTGGATTTACACAGATATGGAAGTCTTCTTTCATAACACCGATACACAAAAAGGGATTAAGGATCGAAGTCATTGATTACCGCCAAATAGCTAAACTTTCACATATAACCAAACTCCTCGAAAGCATTTTGTACGAAGCCTTAAGCTTCCAGTTCAAATATCTTATTTCCCATAATCAACACGGTTTTCTGAAAGGTAGATCAACTACCACTAACCTTGTCGAATTCGTGTCCTCTGTTCTCTCAGCCTTAGAAAGTGGTAAAGAAGTTGACGTTATAACAACTGATTTTAGTAAGGCTTTTGACATGATGTTTCATAAAACAATCCCGTTCATATTGTCCGTCCTGGGCTCAAAGGACTTTTGCAAAAAGGGATCTCTTCTTTCCTGGATAATCGTCGTTTTTATAGTGTTCTTTTGAGGTCTGTCCTATCGGCCCCTTTCTTGCCCACTTCAGGTGTTCCTCAAGGTAGTTACCTAGGTCCACTTCTCTTCATCTTAACTATTAAAGATCTTGAAAGGGTCATTCAACACTCAGCACTTTCGCTCTATGCTGACGATACCAAATTTTTTAAACCCGTTTCCTCAAAACGTGACTCTAAATAGTTTTTCGATCTGGTGCATCAAGAACTGCTTAGAACTCAATGTCACTAAATGGGGGCATTAGCTCTCACCAAAATTAAAATTAATCCGAGTTCAACTTCGTGCTATCAAAAGTGGATTGCGGTAAGCAATTTATCCATCTTATTGAAGCTTCAGACTTGACAGGAATTCAACTTAAAAGAGGTTGCTGATGCACTGTCTGATTCCATCCGGGTATCTTCATTTAAAAATCGTTATTGTGGGTATTTTGGATAAACATTTTCTGACGACTTTGGGACTCTTAATGTTTGCTGCGGAAAAGAACAGCAAAAGAAAACGGGCTTTTTACCAGCCCGTACCTAAAAAAGGCGAATCTTCTCCTCGACCATCAAGCAGGTGCAAACTACACTCATGTCCCTTCTATCCAAAGTCATGAAAATTGTCACGGCCAAAACCGAAAAACAGAAAAAGCAATTTTTCTAACAGCATCACCCTTTCAGTAGGTAATTGTAAACCAGACGCAGTGAAAATTCTTCCGCTGTTCGGAGTCGAAAAAAATCGTTGCTTGGTCTCACTGTGTACAAAATAAAAGGACGAACAACACAGTGAGCTGGGCATGGCCCATAATAGGCTTTTGCAATATGAAGTAACTACCAACACGAAAACTTCTCCATGTCCAGTTGCTCGATTTGATGGCATGTCACACCGAAAAGTGAAACCCAAACCAATCTAGCAAAAGCATGATAGTTGCAATTGGTATTTCAAAGACATCAAACATTTGACACCAGCCAAATAGGGTCGACGATTCCCCTCTTCAATCGACTAGAACTTTACTTTAGGCTACGTTTAACTCTCATTGTCTTAGATGTCAACAAAATAAATGCTTGGTGTGCCCCAGGGCTCCATTCTATCTCCGACACTCCGATATTCTTTTGCTGCCAACAATAATCGCTGTTTTTTTAGTCTTTTAAGCTGACTCTACAACTGATTATCGGTCCTGGTCATTTTCAGCTATGCACATAATTTGAGAAGAGCAATTTAGATTAGGACGTTCAGTAAATTTCTTCCACAGATATCGAAAAACCCACTTTCTTTACCGGAGTGTCGTCGTCCATTCATTCAACATAACTAAACCATTTTAGCCTCTGGGTTTTTATTCTCTTAACTAGCTTAATATTGGAGTATGGATTGTATACTTGATGGTTCTATCAAGTAAGTCACGCGTCGTCCACGCAGATTGACCGTAACTTTTGCGACGATTTCATGCAAGTTCTTAAAAGAAGTCAACATCTCTCATCTCATCGCCAATCGTTGTTCGTCATTTGTTGCACGGTCCGTTTTTCATATGACTTGAAAGGTCCTTGTATTTCACTTTGTCAGTCAGTGGCATCTATTAAAACCGAATTATCTCTTATCGTTCAATCGAATGAAGCTTTATTACCAATTAAGAAGAAGTAGGAATGTGAATACCTTGTCCAATCGATTTTTTAACCATGGACTTCAATCAGGTGTATCCCTCGATGCCTGGCGCAGTTTGTGACTTCGCTTTTTTTTGTGGATTCGGGACAGTCCCTCAATATTCGAGTCACTAGGTGAGGTCTGCAAACGCTCCGTAATCTCTTGGCCTTCAATCCTATACCGTTCCGCCGGCATTTCGTTTAAGTCGCAGACTTTTCGCCTATATGTACGATGCATTTGACTCGGTGTGATAAAAGAGTTTCCCGTCTCCGAAAACTTTAAATCACGAAATTTTCAATGAGCCTCTCCAAAAAGTACTATGTACACTCTAAAAGAGCCTCACAGCTCCAATGCAGTCGACTTGGCCACGATACATTTTTGTCGATCCTAACAAGTCATGCAAAAAACTTCCTCTCACATTCTATTACCAGAACGTAAGGAGACTGCGTTCTAAAATTCATGCCATTTTGCGTCAATCTCATGCACACTCCCATTAGACATGACTTAAACTAATCTTATCCCCAATATAAATTACCAGAAGTTATTCCCTCTTTCTTTCCGTAAAATCTATATCTTCTCTATAGGCAGGGTATCTTTTAAGTTTACCGATCTATCTATGGCCGATGTCCTCTACATTTCATTCAGAGAAAATATTCAAATCCATTTTCCTCCACGTCGCAATAAAACATCTTCTACATCCCCTCCTTGGTATAATCGTAGACCCCGCTCTCTATGAAACAAAAGAAACAAGTTATGGGCGGTATTGTTTCGGCTCAACTCATCTCCTTACTATTCAAACCATCTACCTAAACCCTTTCCCTTTCTTTCGAAAACATATCTTCAATGGATTCTCTATCGTCGTCTATCGTCGCCAATTTTTTGTTAAATTTTTTAAACAATCATTTGCCAACAACTCCTTCGTACCAGATCCCACTTACGAGTACTTCAATGACCTACTAAATTGCTCCCTTTCTCACTCAAAACTTCAATTATGCTGTTATTGAGAAAAAGCTACAAAAACTTAAAGTTGAATTTCTACCGGACCAGATGGTCTTACCGCCGTTTTAATTAAAAAATTCTCCACCTCCTTTCTCTCCCCCCTTCGTTTATCCATTACACACGGAGAATTCTACCAGATTTGGAAGACCTCTTCTATAATTCCGATACACAAAAACGGATCAAAGATTGGAGTAACCAATTATGATCCCATTGCTAAAGTCAACCCACACTCTTTGAAAGCATTTTATACGAAGCCTTAAGCTTCAAGTACGAGTCTTTTATTTTGTTTAGACAACATGATTTTCAGAAAGGCAGATCAAGTACTAAAAAACTTGGTTGAACTCGTGTCTTTTGGTCTTGCAGACTCAGAAAATGGCAAAGAATTCGATGTTATCGCAGCCAATTTCACTAAAGCGTTTGCTAAGATATCTCATCAATTAATCCGATTCTTTCAGTTGTTTTTCTGTCTTTATCTGGGATTCCATAAGGCAGTCATGTTAGTCCGCTTCTCTTCATTCTTACTAATGGGTGATTTTTTTTAAGCGTTTGATTTCTAATTGTCAGAAAAACACAGGAAAATTGCAAAAGTGTATACAATTTTTATTTGAGTTGATAAGTATACTTTTTAAAGATTAATTCATGCAAATGTTAACTAGGACTACGTTTTAATCGGTCCATATGGAGAGTTCAATTTGAATCACTTTATCGAGCATATTAGCTGGCATCTCACTAATAACACGTGTAATGTTGTCTTCCAAGGCTGCAATTGAAGCCGGTTTATCAGCATAGACCAGTAATTTGCCGTATCCACCTAAAAAGTTGTCTAAAGGAGTCAAGTCGCGCGACAAAGTCGGCCAATTAACCGGTCCAAGACGAGAAATAAATTGCTCACCGAACTCATTTCTCAATTACTCCATAGATTCGCGTTCTGTGTGGCATGTAGAGCCGTCTTGTCGGACAGATTCAGCTCGTTTATTTTGCACAAAAAGAAGTAACGTTCTTCTCAAGGTCATCTTCGAAAAAATACGGGCCAATGATTCCGTAGACCATAAACCGCGTCAAACAGAGCATTTTTCCATGTGCATTGGCAGCTCTTGTATTGCTTGAGGTTGCTCATCGGACCAAATACGGCAGTTTTGTTTAGTATCGTACCCATTCAACTAGAAAAGAGCTTCGTCACTGAAGACAATTTTTCGATAAAAAATCGGATCCTCCTGCAGCTTTTCTAAGACCCATTCACCGAAATTCGACCGTGTGGCAAGTCCTTTGGTTTCAGTTCTAGCACGAGCTGTGTTTTGTAAGGTTTTAGACTAAGATTCCACGTAGTCGAGTAACACACGAATGGATAAATCATGTTCTTCATTGACACTGGCGGATACAGCAGCAATATTTTCCATGCGTATACCTGCGCTTAATGTCCAATAGCGTGAAATTGGTGCGAAATTTTGGTCACTATGGATTGCTTGCTCAATAGGTCGATTACGGCAACCCTAAAATGGTCGAAATGCGCGACGCATAAAACGTTTTTCACAGAGCACCAATTTTGATAATGAAATTCAAAAATTTGTAAGCGTTGTTCCGGTTTAAGTCCTTCCATGATGAAATAGCAATGCTGACTGAGCAAATTTGACTTTAACACATATCTCGAATCACGCGTGAGTTGTCAAAAATACATCACTGAGAAAAGAAACAAAATTAAAAATTAAAGATTCCTCCCTTTCCTTTTAACCTGATGATACACAATTTTTTTCTTCAAGAAGACTTCGATCGATATTTATTTTGGTGGCTCGAAAACTGCTTAGAAGTTAATATCGCCAAATGCCAATCTATAACCTTTTCACGTAAATGCAACCCGTCTCCTCACTGACTTTATTTTCTTTAGTGCCTACCTGGTTCGATTTTTTCAAGACCTTGGTATATTATCCGACATGGAGTTTAATTTCCGTTCGCATATCGATAAGATGATCCTTAAAGTCGATTCATCGCTTGGCTTCATCAAATGGTGGTCAAAGTTCCAATCCGTATGTAACCAGATCATTCTATGTTACCTTTGTTCGCCCACCTGCTTGAGTATGCAAGTCAAGCTCGGTCCCCTTTTCACCCAGTTCATGTTTCCCGGATTCAACGTCGATTTCGCCTATTTCCTCTCCGTGAACTGCCCTGCAACGACCATTTAATCGCACCTCCTTTTCAGGACAGCCTCAAACTTATCAATTTGAATTCCTTACAAGAACGTAGGAATATAGCTGACATTCTTTTCATTTATCAACTGCTCTCATGTTTCGTCAACTGCGCATCCCTTTACAACTCTATTTCTTTCAGCACCAATCAAAGTGATTTACATTGTCCTTGCCTCTTCTATCTACCGGTACACCGCACCTCTTATGGTTCCAACCAACTAACTTCCCATATGCACCGAAATGTCAACTCAAACCTTTCCATTTTCGATTTCAACTTGTGCACTCCTTGCCTCAAACTTGATCTCCTACACCATTCCCTTGGTTGCCACTCGTAGCTCCTAACACTCCGCCCTTCTTGGCTCCAAAAACAGCGTGCGTTACAACTGACTGCAAGGTCGCTTGGTATGATGTCCTTTTTACTGCAGTAGCGTTGCGATATTCTAAGTCACAATTCCCCTAAATAATTTGAAGACAATTTCCTATTTAGCAACAGTCCGCATAGAGCGCGATACAGTGTCCACTTCAAGCAGGCAAGCAGGAAGGAGAGTTGTCTAGCTAATGTTTAAAATGTCAGTTTCCATTGCAGTTTCTCAACTTGGTGGAGCTTGCTCTGTACTGAGTTTCATAGGATTGCGCACAAGAGCACGTGGCATATGGCTGCTACCAGGTAGTGAAATACCACGATCGGAGCAATTGTTCGTCGCAGTTTACACATTCAGAACGCAGGTAACGTGCGTCTGTTGGTCAATAATTATTAATCTGATTTCATGTTGACTAAAAGATAAACAGATGGCTATATGCATTACAAGATGCTGGGATGCTCCAAGCTCGACACAAGAACTCAGCAACATACAATGAATGTTTAAGTTGCTATCCATAGATGTCACAATCATCGATCATTCTCGCCACAATCCGTAAATCAAGCACCGTATTCTGTATCATCGCACCGTTGGCTACCGAATCAAGGTAAAAATCGTTCGATTGTCTCCAGTTTAAGCTAATCATACAAACTGGCAGTCTCCAAACTTATCATCTAATGATCGATTCAAGACATTTTTACAATTTATAATGACTTCTCGAGGAATCAACAAAAACTAGAAATGTCGTAAATGCAATCAGGATCTCAAGATACAGTCGAATCTGACTATCGGTAATTCTACTAACAAGCTTCTCTACTGCGAAGCTCAATGTCGCCCGTATCGAGTTGGTTTGGTTGGTTTGTGGACTGTTGGTTTGGTAATCCAAATAATGTTATTTTTGCCCATAGCGCTAGTAAGGATATTCTCTGGACCTCACCTTCATCTTAAAGTGAAAGAGCAGATATGACACTCGTTTGTTCGAAGATACTGTGTGTCAGGGATAAGAAACCCTTCATGGCTCTTACTTACTTTCCCCACAGCAAAGACTCGTCTTTGTTAATTACGAGTTGGACCATTGCTTTCCGGTGACTATTTAAGCTGGAACTAACCAACTTCCTGTTATTTTGTTCCTGTACTTCGTTCGTTAAAAAAAAAATCTACCTTTCAGCAGAATAACCCTCTTTCACCATTGGCATTAGAACAATTTTCTCTTTCTCCAATGTCGTTGGCGAATTTTCAACATCCACTGTCCCATCCTATATATGGGACACTACTCGCATATACATCAGCAGTTCCCTGGAATACTTTCTTTGACCACCCTTTGTGTGCGATAAATCAGGGAGCAACTGTTGATCGCTACTAGACGCCTGTTGTTGGCCAACACAGGCCACACCAGCAATTCACAGGATGTCCAACTCAAAAAAAACAAAAAAAAAATACCGATAAAGTCACTGAAACATATTTCAAAATAAACACAAAAGGGAATATGACTCTCAGGCACCCCAAGGTCCTTTGTTATTCGCAGTTCCAATCTCTAGCTCTGTCTCTGTGTATGAAACAAATTCAATAAAGAATCGTGTACACAAAAAAGTTGCGACATTTTTTTTTTTGTATCGTACTTTTCACTTTTCATCCTTCAGTTCGTCCTGCAGCATCTAACCGGCTGGTGTGCTTTCGGATTTATTCGATTTGGCATAAAATATTACCAAAAAAGGACCAGTTTCACCCTTTAGTTCTTAACAACCGTTGGACTGGGAAGTGGGTTCGTATAAATCCACCACACAGTAGGCGGTAGGCCCCAGAAGACATCCTTCGTTTGCGACTTAATAGCCAAAAGTTTATAAACACATCGCCGGGTTTGAATTATTGACAGGGACATCTACCTACACCCTACACTCACAGGAAAGGGAATTTTTCGTCTTTCGGCTTAAATAACACTTTCTTAGGGTTTGGTTGGGGAAGGGGTCCTTGAATTTGAGTTTGACTGGGCATCGTAATCGTAAATTCTGAATGCGCACAGTGTGTGTGCGTTAACTGTCAAAAGGTGAAGATTTGTTGGGAAACGTGCTAAGGGCTTGAGATTGGGGTTGTAGTGTAGTATTGGCATAAAATATAATCGATGCCGGGCAGTTAGCAGGCTGGCTAAAGGTAGCTCTTTGGGTGGGGTGAGGAAGGGAAGAATTACTTTATGGTCATTCAATTATACGTAATAAATCCTATGGATGCTACGCCTTGGGCCATTTCGGAAGGTAAACTTATTAAATTTCTGCTCCGGATTGAGTGATGGGCTGCTTCAAAAGGCAATAACAGGCGGAAAACTGATTTTATTTTTGCTAAAAGGAATGGCAAATGCCTTGTATGAATGGAGATACTTTTTTATCTTTAGATTGAGTACGATATCAATGACATTAAAAGCATTTCCTTCCGAGGGAGGGAAAGCTGCTTTCAATTGAATGCCGGCATTCATAGTGGCTTGTTTCTCCAGGAATTTCAACGAGTCATTTCGAATATGCCCACAATCAGTTCCTGGCTTTATTTGTAGCACACTGTGCAGCTCCATAAACCAGTATTGTTGAGGTGTGCCTCTTGCCCGTTCTGTACTTTTTTGACTTTTGCTAAAACTCGTAGTATACCAGAAAGGTTGGAAAGGCTTCTTCTTCAATCTTTGCAATGTATCTCGCATTTGTTAACAGTTAGTGACCACATGAATAAATCAACATCGTTGCATTTTATAGATCGGTGGCTTACAGCCTTTTGTGGCGTAAAGGAGCTATAAAAAATTGTGAGACTTTGAAACTATTTATGTTACACGTCTTAAAGTAAAGTGGCATCTTGGAAGCAGATATGTATGTGCGTGATGGTAGCTTTGTGACTCAGAATTACTGCCGATTTTTTAACAAAAGTCCTTCGAAATCCTGTATCATCTCCTGCAGTAGAACTGATTTATGATTGAAGAACTTATGTCACGTCATATGTATTTTTCATTTGGAACATTATCATTTGTGCCACGGCTCTAAGAACCTTGCGAGGGTCCACGGACACAAACCCCGAACAAGTCTGTAAAGACGAACAAGGGAACAAGTTAGTAGAGTCGCATTCGATGATAAGTATTTGGGAAGAGCATTTCTGTAGACTGTATAACGGCGATGACCAACTGAATACCAGTGTCAGGCAGAACGACCCTTTTAACCTGGACGATGTAGACCAACGAATCCGTCCATCGGATCTATATGAAGTGAAGATAGACATACCTTAACTTAAATCCTACGAAGCTACTGGAGTAGACGTCCTGAATTCTAAACTCTTCTAAATGGCAGGTGATAGCTCTTCTGTAAAATATGGTCGGACGAAAGCATGCCCGATGAATGGAACCTCAGCCTTGTTTGTCCGATTCTCAATAAAGGAGACCCTCTGAACTGCGCCAACTACGGCCCATTTGTCGTATTGTGTGAATCCTGAAGCCGTTCGTCTACAACTTGATTGACCATATCAGTGTGGCTTCAGGCCAGTAATGTACACCATCCACCACATATTCACACTACGGCAGATCTTGAAAAATCCCATGAGCTCCATATCGATATACACCACTTATTCATTGATTTTGAAGCCGAATATGACAGCATCTAATATAAGGACGTGCCATACAGAGCAATATCGCGTCTAGGCATCCCTGTCAAACTCTTCTGCTAGTGCAGGATGATGACAGAGAATTCACGCTGCTCCATCAAGGTGAAGGTAAATAACGCCACGAGATAAGACAATGCGCTGTGATGCGATTTCATTAGCATCTTTCTAGAAAGAATTGTGCAAACTCGCGCGATAACACAAGAAGCACAATCTTTGAAAAGTCCGTAGATTGCTCGCATACGCATACGATAATATTGACATAATCGGAAGAAAGCATCCTGATGTCAGTTGAGCTTACGTGCGTATTGAGGCAGTAGCGGTGAAAGTGGGTTTAAGAGTTAACGAGGACATGACCAAGTAACGAAACGACCCAGAAACGACAGCCAACACTGACGGCTCGAACAGAACATCACTCTTGACAGGTATAACTTTGATTTTGTCTACCTAGGCTCCGCTTTCAATTCAGAAAACGTCTCCAACACTGAGATCAAACGAAGAATAACATTTGCCTAGTAAAGCAAGACCTTAATAATCCCAGTTCTGCTCTATGATGCAGAGACACGAACCATATCAAAAATGGACGAGGATATCCTTGGCGATATGAGAAGAAAATTTTTCGGGTTATTTTTGGTACCGTCTGTATAGACTGTAAATGGAGGAGGAGATACAGCAACGTACTGCGCGGTCTGAACAGCGACATCGATTTGGCCAAAAGCATGATGATCCAACGACTAATGTGACTGAGTTATGTAGAACGGATGGACAGCAATGCTACGATCCAAAAGGTACTCAAAACTGCCCCTGACAGAGAAAGACCGTGATTCAGGTTACAAATGGAAGAGAAAACGGACCTCAGCTCCCCGTTGTCCCCATCACTTTTGCAGTAAGCAGCAGTTTTTTCTATTTAGGGACAGCAGGAACGCCGCTGGCCTCTTAGAGATGTCGATAATCATTCATTTGGTCTACTGGCAACTTGGAGAGTCATGCCATCAGCGGTTGACCAAATATGGAACCCAAATGTCAACGGAAACCTTAACCGAGGAATCTAGTAGAACTAACTCTTCTCTGAGCCTTTCCTTTCCGTGATGTCATTGCAACCTGGGACCCCGACAAGAGTCAGTGAATCTAGCCTTCTGACTGTGTTCAGTGAAGTCCTGCATCCTTGAACCTACTTGGAAGTCGTAGGAGTGTTCAGCAGGACTTGAAGAATAGCGCCACCTCCACCGCTTCTTCGCAATATAGCTCGCTGAAATCAGGATTCCGTATATCTCTGCTTGGAAGAAGAAGAATTTTCCTAACGAGAAGTGAAATCTAACGTTTCGTTCTATAGATCGTCATCCAGATCCGTTTTGGTAGCCATCCGTGAAGTCCCGATAGCATTCCTTTTCTGGCTCATTCCTGGGCACAGGAAAAATTCAGTATTTTTCCCACAGTAGGAGTTATGGTGGCATACTATCAAACTGCATGTCGATAAGACCGAAACCATGTTGTACCAAAAACGACTTCTCATTAAACGGAAGATGGCTTTGAGAGTTGAGTCCATGATATGAATTCCAAAGGGCTAAATTCATCAGTGTGTCCAGAGCAGAGCCAAATGTGCTAGGGAAAAGCCCAATGTAGCCAATACAGACAGCTCTTTAGAGTCTGGTAAAAGCATCAGTGACGTTTTACCGTGAAAGCTTGTTCCAGCCAACACATAAGACATAATTGGCCTTATAATGGCCATGTAGATCCAATGAACCCTCTTCGGTGACAAGCCCCTTGTGTTGCCAAAAGCTCCCTAACTCTGCTGGAATGCAGCAGCTTGGAGGCCTTCCACGTAACATGATTAGTTCAAAGAAATGTTGCTATCCTAAATGACATCCAAATACAAGCTAGGTTACAGAATCGGATGGCGATCGTATTAAATGAGTCAGAACAGTGCATTTCTAATTCACCGATCGTCGAACACGTTAGACAGTCGCCAGATATACTTCAACAGAGAGTACAGCTGCATATATCGAATAGATATGTAGATGTCGAACTGTTCCCTCCATGCTCGTCAGCACTACTGAAGTCAGATTAATGGTCTAGTGGTCTTAGTGAACTTGAAGTCCTCTTTTTCGATTTTCGGTATAAAGACTGTCCTCCTGGGTGAAGTGAAGATTCTCCTTGGGTTTAACAGCAGCTGGTCTATACTTTTCGTAACATAACTGGGTATATGCTACGAGTATCGGCGCCTGGCGAATACAAGCCATCAATGGAAGCAACAGCATGTTTGGTGGCCTCATCTGTCCAATGGAAGATACCAGATACGGGGTGTTGAGTTATTCAGTTCAGTAGCAGCTTCGTAAATAGCATCTGGTTGTTGACTGGTTCTGATTCGGTTTCCTAGGAAGCGAGTCTCAAGCATGAGGCGGATTGCCTTTGCTTTCGCTTCAATGTATGTGCCATCAGCTATTCTGAGTGATTCCAGACACGCTGATTGTTCCCTTTTGAGGACTTTTACAAGCCTGCTGATTTCGCCGACTGTTTTGAATACATCGTCTTCTATCGGTAAGCATTTCAGTCTTCCTTCAAATTACCTTTAAGTGGTTTGTTTACAAGTTTTCTAGTTTCTTTAAGAAGTCGCTGCAGATCTACATAATGGTTTCCTAGCTGGACATATGAGTTCAAGGCATTTGCATTTGTTTTGTACTGAGTTTAGGGGGAGAATAAACTGGTTTGCTGATCTCGTCCTTAAAGCGATATACCTATGGTCTGATATGGCGACCACCTATAGTAATTTCCAGCTGGTAATCTCATTAGCCTACCTACTGGGTAACGTTAAGTCGATTACTTGCAGTTTTGCTCTCTTAACAAAAGTTCACCAGGATCCAACATTGTAAACAGCAAGGTTAGACGATAGTATGAAATCCATGAGATGTTTACCCCTCACTAGAATCGCAGCATATGTTCCATCTTCCTGGAATCACAGTATTTAGTGAATTCGGTGGTGGTGGTAATACCGAACCATAGGGAATATAAGCTGACGCAGCAACTAAAACTTTGTTGCAAAATTGCTCAAACTTAGACGGTGAGAGTGAGGTCGGCATAAAAAGACAAGTTCTTGGTCTTTCCGATCACTTGTTATATAGGGAACTTTGAGGGGTTCTTAAGATCCCTGTCAACTCTCAGTCAACATTTTAAAGAATATTGATAACACTTATTTGGAACACGTCCTCCCTGGACACGCTGATATTAGAATCTTGAGGTCATTGTTTGAGAGCCCTCTTCATCGTCATCCCGAAATGATAAAAAAAAAACTGATATACGAGTAAAGTCATTCACCTTTACAGAGTACTCACTGTGAAACGCGGTATTGGTAATTCTTCTAGAGATACGAGTATCTGTATCTCCATATCAACTAATTAAAGTGGTTTATTCATTATCACTTTCGAAATATGTAGTTCAATTCAAGCACACTCTCACCTTTAAAAGCCTCATCGGATATAAAAGCAATTCCTCCACATCTAAAAGACGAACTACAGTACTTTAACCAATTGCGCGTTAACGATTGCACTAGAAGTACACTTGCCGCATGACTCCCACAACGGCAGGACTTTATCTATACTCGTGTACGAGTAGGACAAAAAGAAAACAACAACACAAAGTACCCGACAATATTGTTTAAATTGGCCAAAGTGATGGAAGAATAAATTGACAACAACGCTACACAGACGACTTTTTGACCTCAATTCTCTATCATCACCTCCCCCTTTAGAGCAAACGCCTACTGCTCTTGTTTTTCTAACTTTGTGCCTTTGTTTGCTTTGGAAACTACGAGCATCCGTAGTGTGTTGTGAGAAATTTTCAAAAATTCATAAACACACTCGGGGTTGTAGGGTGTCTCTTCCCGGGAGAAAATGTCCTTCGGATGCGTGTGTTATATTTTTATCTGTCGCCAAGATACTCGTATTTAAAGCATCACCCAGAGAGACAGATAAAAATTCACCTCTAACTTCTGAAGAACTTCAGTTGGGCTTTAATAAAGCTACAGCTCTAGCTACACTATGCCACTTCACACATTTTAATTAATTGGCAGCATCTGGCGCACGGTAGAAGGATTCAGATTTAGAATTTCAGATTTTTAAGTTTCCAGCTTTAGTCCTTTTTAATATGTCACAGTGAGGCAGAAAAATTGTATGCATGTGCATGACTTCGCACAAGAGCGTGTCGTGTAAATAACCTAACGAACGCCTTTTAGGTCTCACTCCCCTTCCTAAAGCGTTCACTGGGGGGTAGAAAAACGTGTGTTTGATACGAATATCATGGAAAATATATACGAACCTCTCTAGGCACGTCTACAACCGGAAATGCGAAAGGTGCAGGAGAAAGTGGCACAAGGTAACCGGGTTACTTACTTTATTTTCCAATAAAATGGAATCTAAAGTCTTTGTGCGCAACGAATCGAGTATAAGAATCGAGCGATCGTCATTCAAGGTGTAAGTGCCGACCTTAGGTCAATTGCTAAATGACTTCGGCTACAACTAGGTATGCCTGCGACACTTGACAACCTTGTGCTATGTACGAGTAACATATATTCCTCCATTTTCCTCTACTCGTAAAGTGGCAAACTTGTCAAAAGAAACCGACTCGTTTCGGTGGCCTATTTTCTTTGCACGATGGAAGACTAGTTGCCCGCATGTGGCCTTACAACCACGTACAATTCCACTTGACACTTATACGGATACCTAGGCCTACAGCCACAACGACACCATCACTACATCCTTACAAAGGCTTTTTGGAATTTCTAGTTTTATAATGAGGAAAGATGTGCATACACACATCGGCTTTTAAGTTGTCTAGACCAAATGGGTCAAGTAATTAAAAATAAAATGTAAAAGTTACTTTGAGCCGACAAATAATGAACATGGGCTACGGACATTTAAAAAAGGTCCTCATGGCTTGACTCAGAAGAGAAAATGTTGGGGGTACAAAGCTATTCAGCGAAGGCACCTTGGTTTTACCCTCTTGGAGTAAGGAGCTACAAAGTTAGTGCTAAAGTCATTTTAAGCTCTTGTTGACCATGAGGCAACATTTCCAAGGCCAATCTACGACAAGAAAGGACCGATACCATTAGTACAGCGAAGTCGTAAAGATGTACGTGTTGTGCCTGATATTACCACTGGTCAGTGTGCCATTGGTATTCCTGAGGAACGACTCAAAATTTTACATGATAACTACTACAGAAGCTGCAGGGGCGGAGAAGGCATTAAATCTGTTCGTCACCTACTGCCCTTGTGGTAGTTCTAAATTTGCTGTCCGTGTATGATGAAAACTAAGTGAGCACTGATGGATAGTCATAGGACACCCATCGATCTACCTAGCTATTGAAGCCTATTGGTAAGCAAACATACAAATGCTTACAAAATATTTTAGACTTTGCCCTGGCGGACAGTCAGAGTAGCCTTTACACTGAATATTGGAAAAGAGGAGTACACGCTCTAGCGCTAGAGCTTTAGACCTATAAGTCTGATTTACTTCGTTGAAGAGAATGGAGAGGATGTGCGCGAAATTGCTTTGCGAATGCACCCTCCGACATTCCGCTTCAAAATCTCGACACTACAGAAGAAATACGCGCTGGAAATTTTCATCGACATTGGGGTTGCTTTCGGCGACACAACCTTTGACGACATGTGTAACTCGGCCAGACAACGCTGCATAGACGAATCACTTGTTATGTGGCTAAAAGCAATGCTGGTGAATGATTGCGGACCAAATATCGTAATGACAAAATATGTTGATGATATGCTGGTGGGAGTAAACAGGGATTGACCGCAAGTCGGAGTAATGTCTCCTCTGCTATAGGGGATGTTGGTCGACTTACTGCTTAACGCTGACGTCTACGCACAAACATATGCGGATGTTGTAACTGTACTCTCTGTTGGATCGTGTCTAACGACTTTTTGTTCTAAAGGGCAGGCAGCGCTAGACATGATCTACGATTGACCCACCAGAAATAAGCTCTCGGTTAATCCTGTGTAAACGAAGGTTATCGCCTTTACGAGAAGGGGGAAGTTGACTGCGCTAACTCATCTTGTGATTAAAGGCATTACCATCCAATTCCCCAAGAAGCTAAGTATTTGGGGGTCATCATGGATAACAAATTTCTATGGACTAAACATGTTACATCAAAAGCCGCTGTCGACCTTTGGACAGTGCAAGAAGCTGTCGGCAAGACATGTGACAGGCCACAGAGAAGGGTCTGAGCAGCAATGATTACGCTAATTACATCCTATCCGTCGGTTATCTGGTGAAATAAGCTCTCACGAAAATACGTCATTGCTGGTTTTACCAGACTGGAAATAATGGTCTGCCTTGACTGCATGGAGGCATTCCCTAGCCGCCTAGCTCTGTTCTAGATGCATTGATGAATCTCCCTCCCCTTGATATTCTTACCATGGGCTGTACTATGAAAGCCATCTTTGCACCAGAACCCCTGTTGTGGAATAAATCGAATTTCTCTGTGTTCAGGAATGTTTTTGACCAGAATTTCAGCCCGGAAAGGAATTCAGTCAGCACTTCACGGGTGGCTCCAAAACAGACTTAGCATCCGTCGCTGATGATGATGCTGATGAGGATGCTGATGATGAACAACGTTAGATTTCACTCCTCTTTAGGTCAGCTTGCGTCTGTCTTCAAAGCGGAGATACATATATGCAATCCTGATGGCAACTAACTATATTGTCAACAATCGGTGGAGGGGGCGAAACATTCGCATCTGTAGCGATAGCCAAACCGGGCTTCCACTTCCAAGCTAGTTTGAGAATGCAAGACTTCACTCAACGCAGCAAGAGGGCTTCATTCACTGAGTCTTGTCTGGATCACAGGTCACAATGTAATCACGGGAAACGAGCTCACTGATGAATTTGCTAGGCAAGACGGGAGCCTACGTTAGCTCTGCCCAAGTCCTCGGTTAGAGCTTCCATTGACAGTTGGGTTTCATATGAAAACAACTGCAGATGGCATGAGTCCGCATTTTGCCGGTTGAGCACACAAATGTTTTCCGCCGTCTCTACGAGGCGGCCTTCCTGCTGTAGTCGGCTACTTACTGGTATCGTGACGGAGTTCTAAACTTTTGCACACTTAAGTGTTTTGGTAATAAGTGATTCAAAATCCTGCAATTCAGGTGCATTGGTCTTAAGTATATGCAAATTATAACGACTAGGAAATGGAGAGCTCGGCTGCGCATTCCATAAGCGAGTTGAACTTATGGCTTAGGAATAAACATCCGAAAGTAGGCTTGAGGATGTACAGGTGAGCATTCATGGCCAGACGGGTGTTACGCTATAAGGTTTGAAGAGGCGGAATGCTACTGGCAATTTGAATGGAGCACTGGTGGTGTATATAGCGAAAGAACAAAGTAAGACAGGAGACATTACGTCAGTGTTTGAGGGTGTCAATTGACAATATTGGCGTCAGCTTTGAGTCTTTTCGCATAATTTTGAATCATATCTATCATACGTAGCTATGATTTAGGCGCACCTGACCGGATAAATGCCTTATGTATTGAGGCAAAATCAAGTGGGTAAAAGTATTTCTTACATCGTTTGAGGAAATCTACTAAGATTTATGAGCGCTTAAATGACCTTGGAAAGAAAGAACGAAAGTGCACTGGATAAAGGATAGAGAAAGAGATTCGCCTTTTTTGCGGACAGTTTAGAGAAAAGTTGTTCTCTATTTGCTCGGAAAGAGTCCTGAGGGGTAGGATTGATGAAAAACCTTACGCAGTGGTATTGCCAGCGTGGCAGAACACCTCTTCAGAAGAAGGGAAGATATACCCTTTTGACTAGCGGATTTGTGTATGTTAAGACCTTTAAGTACTCTTGCTACTACACGTGTGCGAAAGTGAATTCGAGATTCGAAAGTGAAGGAAGAATCGACCCATTCAAGTATTGGCCTTATCCAAAGAACTGACAGCTTGAATGCCATTATAAATGGGCGTTGGGATGGAGGATGAGATGTTTTTGACGGACGACCGAATGCTTTTACTAACCTTGCGACATTGTAGTATGTTTTGTCTTAGTTTTTGGTCGTATTGAAATTTCACACGCTTAAGAAAGACGTTTCAGTCGTGCCTGGCTCGTTTGAACTTTTTTCGGTTGACAGCCACTTTACAACTCGAGTCGCACCACGCCTTTTCTTTTGGTCTGTTAGTCTTCATAAGATTAATAAAGGATCCCATTACAAAGAGAATATTGTCTGTGAGCATATCGACAGCAGCATCCACGTCGTTATCGAGGAAACCTAACGACGGGGTACTCGGCGCTGACTGAGAAAGACTGAGAAATTTCAATAAAAAGAAACAAAGTTACATGGAATACAGTATACACTAATCCTTCGTCTGAATACTCATTTTCCAAAGAGCTTTCAGCGCCATCTTCCCAAAAATAGCAGTATATGAGTCAAGAACTTTTGAAATGTACTGAATTGGTTCTTGCAGATGATATACCTTTAAAGCTTTTGGCGGAACAATCTAGTGAAAGCAACAACCTTTAAAGTTTAATTATTTTCAGACGTTCTTCAGCCAATTGTTTTAGAAATTCTTTTTATTCACAGGGTGTACATATGTAAATAGCTAAGCTACAGTTTCTATAACAAAATCAAATAAATGTATTTTGGTAAGAATTGATTGAAAAGTAATGAAAATATGTTCCCGTATTGCAGAATTGTGGTCTGGCCAACGTAGTGATTTTGCCGTTCTTTGGAATGTCTCTATGAAGAGCTACGCGGAAAATAGCCTAGATTTCAGTTGTCTTGTATGTAGCATCCTTGTAATCCCGCCAATACATTTCGAAAATATGTTGTTCGGACTGAATGCATCACAATGATTTTGGACTGGATACATTACACCCACGATTGAGCCCATTTCACATCATCCAATATCCCTTAAAAAATGGCCAACGACACTTAATGATCACTCACTCTTCATCGTTCTTTCCAGTCGGCGAGCTGTAGTCATCATTCACCTCGTTCGTTATTGTATTTTCTAATCCTTATCTTTTGTTTGTAATAAACTCAATCAATATTATACAAACGTCTTTTGATTTGAATACGGGCCGGAGATTTTACTTTTTTCCTTCGTCCCAACAGAACGAACATATGTACTCGTAGTACCTTTTTGAATGGAGCGTGTTGTCGATTCACTCATCACGGCCAAGCTAGCAAAGCTGCAACATTTTTATATTCTTGGCTATGGAAATTTTAGCATAGGACTCTTTCGTGATTCCATTGTGTTAGGTCATTTGAATTCATCATTCACCCAAATAGGAAAGTAACTCTTTCGAAGAATTGGAAAACTGTATTCTTTCGACCTCGTGGAGTAGAAAATATTCGTTAGATGTAGCCCAGGGATGCGTACCTGATGCATGCAGAAACTCTCATCGATGCATGGAAAGAAAATTTTCAGAACACCAGATTCCTACAACTACAGATAGAGTTCAGACTCTATGCAAAATAAGATGTTCGAAAGATGTTGAGTACTACAATATACATATAGCAACCGGGACTACTGTGTTACTCTGCCCCGTAAGCCAGCAGAAAGGATTAATGCCACATTGTGGAAACCGTGCTGTTACCATGTATTGATTCCAGAGTACAGTAAGAAAGCAAGGTACGAGTACATCCCACCAACATGTCCTCAACTGACGATAAGATTGTTAACTTCTACGGTCGGCTAGATGCCATCTGGAACCTCATGCCGGATGGTGATATCGGAATCATGATGAGAAATTGTAACGTCAAGCTAGAAGAACAAGGGCTTAAACACCAGACAGGTTTGCAGTCTTAGAGATCGAAATGGCTGCGGCAGACGATTTGACGGTTTCTGCAATGCCAAAGGCCTATTCTTCGGACATGCATTATTTGAATCCTGTATGTTCCACAACATCGAAGAAGATAGAGCGGATTCGGATTAGCTGACCCAAAAGGGACGGGAGCCTATATCGAAGTGAAAGGAGACTTCCAACTTATGGTAGGACAAGTAGTCCATCGTATTGATTGCTAAAGTAGCAACCGCACCAACATTCATACTGCACATAGCACATAACTATCAGTAGGTACGTGGAGAAGAGAGTGTTACCTTAATTCCAAATTGCAGCAGTATTACTCGTAGCAGTAACGAGATCTGGACTGAGGCCATAAAGCTAAGAATCTTGTGAAAGGAAGGGTATGCAGTGTAGTGAAAGAACTGACAAGCGTGTTCACATTAACGCTTAAGCTACAGAGGCCAAAGATGCACCAAGTCGTATCTATGGTGGGATGGTTTAGGAAACAAAAGGAATTTAATGGAGGACACAGCTCAAGACTATATGCCGTAAAGAGCCTGCACACTTCCTTGCTAATATTGAACGGTAATAAAGCTCACGACACAAGGCTGTTCTGGAACGGGACAATAAAATAAAACAAATTGTTTCCCTTAGGTAGCAATTGGTGTAGCTTTATTTTTTGTTGAGGAATGTTGACATCATTTGAGTATGATTGCAATGGGTTTCTACTGACACCATCAAAATGACGTTTTAAAACCGGATACTAAATGGACTTACAGCCATTCAATTTTTTCTCGCAAAAGGGAAACTGAACTCAAAACGACACTGAACGCTGCATCAGTCTGATACCTAAGGAGTGGACACAAAGTGTTTCTACGAGTAGTTTGCTACAACATCCTGTGAATTTAGAACATGTCGGACTTCCCATGATCTAGTCGGACTAACATGCAAGTAGGTCATCTCAGGATTCCGAGTCTCGTTCGAACTTCCGCTAATCTTACCTGGATTATTCGGCCCATGGGCCATTTTGAATGATACCACTCCTTATCACAGATCAGGACAACGTCATTAACATCAAGAGGTCGTACAAGTCTGTATTATTTCGTACTGCGGCACAAGTCTGAGATATACTCTTCTAACCATTTCTTCCAGAACTTGTGCCTTAGTTTCTGCACCTTCCGCCACTGCTTTCGTATTATACACAGGTTTTCCCCTCCAGGACATGGCGTCTGCTCGGGGCTTAGAGTACCTAGGAGGAAGTGGCTAGGAGTTGAGGGTTCATCATTTGGAGTGTCAACTGGAATATGTGTCAAGGGTCGCAAACTGACGATGTTTTCGGCTTCGCATACAAGGCTAAATAGTGTGGGCTCTTGGAGATTGTCACTGTGCAACGCATATCCTAATGCTTCATTCACACTACGAACTAAGCGTTCCCAGCAGCCACCGGCGTGCGGGATAAGAGCGCGTTGTTGATCCAACTGTTTTCTTAATTCTCTATCTGCGCCAACATATTTTGTAGAATTCCCCGAACGCATACATCAAAAACGTATCAGTTAAAAAGTCTGTTGCTATTTCTAGATGTACGGAGCGAGTAGTTATAACATACATGTAAATAATGCGATCCATCGCTTCTCCGTACGACGGCCAATGACAGGATCAGTCCATATTCGGGCAGCTGTCCATTTGTGGGTTATCCGTTTTGGCTTTATCCCCTTTGCATTCTTGGCATCGTTTTGCAACCCTGCGCACCGCTGTTCTAATCGATGGTATCCAAACCCTGCGCCTTAGTTCTACGATGATGGTTCCTTCGTCCTGGTCTATCACTAGTTGAGCATTATTGTTCGACGAGTGTAAGTTGGAACCGTTGATACTGCATTTATCCGCCCATTTATTCGAATGATGTCATCTTTATCTAGATAAGGAGTCAATTTCCCGAGACTGCTCGACCTGCTTATTCATGCCTGATATTCGCTCACATACTTGTTCATTTGTTCAATAGATGGCCTTTTCCGCTTTCGTGAGTTTGCTTATTATTAAGCTACCATATTTCCGCTGCAAAGGATCAGCAGCACAGTTGCTTGTAAATCTTTACATCCAGCCTATGACCCTGTTTAAATGAACAAAACTGGAATATTGTTTAAAGATTTTGCCAATTTTTTTTATCAGTAGGATCTTCTTCTGTCAAAGTTTTTCCTCTGTCCTGTCGAAAGATTCAGCCAACGGGCAGTCGGATTCAGCTTTAATTAGAAATTTTGGACCTTTGAGCCAAAAGGACTCCCGTTTGCCATCTAATATTCTTGTACCAAAGTCTGTCGGGTTAAGTGCACTGCGAAGTCACCTCCACTCCGAAGGTACATTGTTATCCAGAATCTTGTTCACGCTATGAGCGACATAAGGCTTGTACCTGCGGTGATCTGACCGTACCCATGACAGCACCGTCTTCGAGTCGCTCCACATTACAGTCCTACAAGATTTGTCATCGTGGCACAGAACAACCATGTCACGTAAACGTGACGCCAACAGCGCAGACTGAAGCTCGAGCCGTGGGATCGATGTGATTTTTAAAGGAGCACACTTTGTCTTTGCAGCTACGAACGCCAACAGCACTACTCCTGTTTTTTGGGAAATTTTACAATAGGTGACCGTTGCATAGGCTAATTCGCTCGCATCAGCAAATATGTGTAGCTCAACTTGCGTCGACGTAAATATCACACTATAGCACTTGGATACCTTTAGGCTCTTCACCTGCGCTAGCATCTGTTTCCATATTGACCAGACAGCGTTGGTGTCATCTGAAATCTACTCGTCCCAACCGATCTGCTCAAGGAGTGGACACAAGGTGTTCACATGAGTAGATCGCTACAACAGCAACGATTCCCGATCACAGAATTCTATCCATTTGCGTCAAGTACACCGGCAAAGAATTCCATTCTTAAGCCCATCGAGCGTGTGGATGTGCAAGAAACCGGAACTCTTTCTTTTGTTGCCGCAGTATATCATATTGTCCTCGTTCATCGTAAAATCTACTCAACACAGTTCTTTCCCGAGTCTGGAAAATGCTACGCCGACTTCCCATGTTAACTTCGTTAGCGCGATAACGATAACGATATTTGCAGCACGAATTGTCCTCATCATTATTAGGTTAAGGAAGTAGCATGTTAGGGAAGCGTTGTTTTATTTAAAATGGTTCGAGAAGATCGTTACCAACTTTCGCTGCTCTAGTTTTGATCAATGGTATCTTTCAAGTCAGATGATCCCTTATCGTAGTGTTGAATGAACTTTTTTAATCGCCGATTAGGTGGAGGGTATCGACCTGATTTCTGGTCTCTTCATTTTGCACAATGTGACTATCGAATCAATAGTAAGCTTACCTTACGAGTATCTCGAGTCACACTGATAATGTTTATTAATTTATTATCACTTATGCGGTACTCAGAAGATTTAAATAAATAAAATATTGGCACAGTAGGGTTGGGTGAACCAATGCCTAATCTGTCCCACTCACTGTTCACCAATAGGATTTCATATTCGGCGGATTGTCATGACTCGCCGAAATGATGGTGACGTCAGAAAAGTACATTACTTCTTCTGTTTTTTGGTGTCTGTCGTGACTTGCCAATTCTTCGTCTTACTCGTACATTATCGATTGACTATTACTCTGATCCTAACTGGTATTGTTACACAGATTCGAGAGTTCTGAGTGTGAGATCACGGAAATAATACTTTCTTGAAGTTCTCTTCCTGAGAATTGCTCCTGGGGTCAACTACATAGATAGATCAAGTGCGCGCGACCATCCAAAATTCACCCTACCCTAATTTTTATCTTAAAAAAAACCAAGGTCGGCCGCATACATTCTTTTTAAAGTCTCTGTTTACGAAGCCTAGAGCTTTATGGGTAGTGGTTTGAGAGAGGGCTCTACTTTTGAGTGCAAGTAACTATTCAGTGATTTGAGTACCTCTTTCATGTCTCCAACTTAGTAAAATGCAAAGAGATTCGACCAAGGCAGTAGGCTTCGCCTGAAAGATAGTACCATTCTTACTTAGTGCAAATGAGAGGTGGGTACGAGTTCTTACTACTCCTGCTCCTACGCCTTGAGACGTTTTCAAACCATTAGCATTCCACTTTTGTGAATCATCGCTCAGTCATATAGGATTTCTGTTCCATTCCTCTGTTCCTCTTTGAATAGCTAAAGGTGCGGCCCAGTTGGTTTAGAGTTTGGGCTTCGGTTACCTTATTGATTAATTAGTGACGCAGCTAGAATGCTTTTATTGCTCTTGAATTGTTATATGAAGTCGAGCTTAAGAATAATTGAGAAGCCCTCGTTTTTACCAGTGTCAGGGCATGAGATCTCTGATAATAATCGCCAAGTTGCCCCTAATGATAACAGAGATATCCTTAGCATATCCTCTAGTTTTATATCATTTGGAGTTCAGGATTTGCATGAGCTCATCCACTAGAGTGAACAATACTCAACACCGAGGGCAGCCCCTTACACTAGTGATATTCAATTCCTTGTGGCCTGAAATTTTCTTTATACTCCTTAGGTGTGGCGTGATGCTAATCCACTTTGTATGCACCTCGCCATCGATTCTTAAGTTCCATCGATCTAAATTTCGCGTTGTCAATCATCCTCAGTGTCCATGAATACATAGATGGCTGTGCTTCTAGACCCTAATTTTCTTTTTATGTCGTAGACCAGTATGTATAGTGGTGCCGAGGTATTAGATTTGCCTTTTTGATAGTTGTGAAGTTGAGTTCTAGATTATTTGTCCTCTCGCACGTATAGGCATTAGGAAATCAGCTTTTTCGTAGTCCTTAACATGGAAGAAGACAAGCTATTGGGGTTTTTCTTTTGCCTCCCTTAAGTATAAAGATAACCGCAACTGATCTCCAAGTCAAGAGAATATGTGCCTTCCAATGTGTTACTGGCTCTTAAGGTTCGAACTAATGTCGTAGTGAGTCTGCTGTTTCCTCTAGACAGATGTGCTAGAAAGATACCGTCCGGTTTGTAGAGCTTGAGTTTATCTTTTCAGAGGTTTACAGTGGATTAGTTGTCTGCATGAGTGTTCTGTTCTGACAGAAAAAAATATTTTGTTGAAGGCTATCACCTTGGTTTCTATGAAGTCAAACTGTCCCGGGTGATTTTGCAACACACCGTCCTTTGCATTTTGGTCCGGTACGTCCTCCAACCCAGGAAACGAGTCCGCGGAAGGCGCTCTAATGTTTCTCTGAAAGTGCCTGTGAGGTCTCCTACTGGACAATTCAGTGTGCTTACGAGGGTGGTATACCGTTTCGAAAGAGATTCCTAGGAATGCCAGAATCACATAAATTTTTTCAAGATTCCCTCTTAGATAACCTTAGTTATATGTTCTACGTTGTGTAATACTTTCTGTAGTCCTCCCAATTTTATGTTCTCTTGGTCTTATTGAATTCCTTTTTATAAATTTCTTGAAGTTCTTCGAGCTTGTTGTTCCATCAGGGTACCCTCTACGTAGATGATCTCGTCTTCGATAGAGGTTAGACACGTTATTGTCTAATTATAGAGTTTCTCCGGGAGAATCTGAGAATGTATTTTTTGTTTTGCGTTGGACGGCGGAAAACTTGCATGAGGCCAACGCCCAGTAATGGTGCCGAATGCTTACTGCCTAAAACCTCCTGATCAGACCAATTTGTGCTGACTGTGGGACGTTTGAAGACTAAACTTACCCCTTACGATCAGAATATTTTACCTGTTTCCATCGCATTCGTGTGAGCCACTCTCTAAATTCTTCCCGTAGGGCTATCCTCTCAGTTTTTAATCGTAGACAGTGAAAAAACACGTGTTACGCGTTTTTCGAGACAGTTACATGAGTATAGAACTTGCAACTCCAACAAGAAGGAGTGTTTTATTCTGCTTGGGGCTACGTATATTACTCATCAGCGTTGAAAGTGCATTTTTCAAATAGCTACTCTAGCTGATGTTTAAAACTTAGACGACCCTCAATAGCAACTCCGAAGCACTTGGGAAATGGTTGAGAAACAATTTCTTGCCCTTCAACTCTAATCGTCAACGTTTCTCGAATTTTCCCACTCATAATAAGCATAGCTTTAGTTTTATGATTGGCGAGTTGCAAACTGTTTTTAGTTAATGAGCTACGTTCAGTTGCCATAGTTTTGTTGCTGAAGAGTTGTATTTGTTCTAACCACCAAGACAATGCCATCTTTAAATCCGATATCGACGTTTCGCTTGGAATCTCTAGGCGTAAGATTTCATCGTAGGTAGTGGGCCTTGTGGCGCACCCTTCAGTAACTTCGTGCGCTTTAACTCCATCGTCAGAGTCGTAGAGGAAGATTCTATTTGAGAAATATCTCATTATCATTTTAAGGAGATAGTTCAGTATTTCCATTCTATAAAGATAGCTTATAATCCATTCCTAGTTCGCCTAGTTAAACGCGTTCTTCACGTCCAGGGTTATGATGCGCAATATTTCTTGGTGCCTCCTTTCCAGCGCCTACCTTCGAACTCGTCCAAAGTGGTTGGCTTAGCGTAAACTAAGGACCTAATGTAGCCCCAGAGAAAATAATCGAGTGGTGTCAAATCGCATGATCGCGGCGGCCAATTGATGAACGTTCGCCGTGAGATGATCCAGTCGCCAAATTTCTCTTTCACAACTTCGAGTATTGCGTCGCTTGTATGGCATGTAGCTCCATCTTGATGAAAGAACAGTTCTCATATATCGATAGTAGTCTAGCTCTGACCACAGATAGTTGGTTAACATCGCTTTATACCTGAGACTATTTACGGTAGCGGTGTCTCGTTCCTCATTTCAAAAGAAATAAAGTCTGATCAAGCCGACATGCCATAAACCACACCACACAGTCAATCTTTGTGGATGGAGCTGAGCGAGGAATGCGCCTCGTCCCGGAAAATAATTTTTTGGCCAAGATCCGGATCTACGGCCAACATTTCCAGCGTCCAATTAGCGAACTCACGGAGTTGTTTATGATCGTTCGGCTTCAATTCTTCCATCAGCATAGTCTTATATGGATTTTTTTTTTTATAATTTACGCGCGCCTAAGGGGTTGATACCCTTTTACTGTTGCCAGGGCGCGGGCGGAAAGATAGAAGGAGGAGAAAAGAAAATTGTTTTTGTAGTGGTTTGAAACTCAGGTGTTTTTGGTTTCTATGTTTGCTCTCCAGGGGTGGGAGTCCGAATAGGACGGAGAGTTTTTCTTCACTCAGAGTGATTCGAGATATAATTCCCAGTATTTTTTTCATTGCTTGAAACTCTTATAACAGCCAAATCTACGTGTCAGTGTTATGCCTTCACACGCAGAATTTTTTTGTCTGAGTTCCAATTATACAATGAAAAACGGATTTTGCCATGGGCAGGATTCGAACCTGGACCCTCCGAGTGAGAAGCGTTTGCTACTACCACTACACCACGGCCACCCATATGGATGTAAACCCAAATCCAACCGATCGGCGCCGAATCGACATATATGGATCTTTTTCGATACTGGCAGGTACGGCGGCTATGTTTTCTTCGTTTCGCACCAATCTCTGTCGGCTTGGTCGCTTAAGATACATCTCCTCGGTGCGACGAGTTACCCACTGAAGCCATGATGATGACCCACCTCACGACGAAATTCATGTTGCGTGTTTACAACTGAGCTGGAGCTTCAATAATCTTTTTTAATAATTTCTTGTTCGGCAAGCGTAAAACGGTGCATGATGAAATGGCAAACCTTACTGAATATTTTGACAGCTGGTTGTCATTAGTAACTTTGACAAACTATCATTGCTATCTAGTTACTATAATCATCGTAGGCAAGACACAAGCCAGACTGCAACAAGCATTTGACATTTGGAGTAGGGAACTAAATAGAAGCAAAAGGAATGCTGTTTAAGACTGAAAAAAGCAAAGCAAAGCGGATATCCAAGGAACACAATCTTGCCACAGACACTAATATGTATCACATGTATCGGAAGGAGTAAAGAAACAGTACCAACGTATGAACACTTAGATGGTATCATTTCAAACGATGCTAAATGTGATCAGGAAGTACAAAACCGAATAAACAAAGCAATATCTGCATACCACCAGATCAACGTAATATTATTAAATCAAAGGGAAATCGCCACGGAAGTAAAACTAAAGCTCTACAGCAGCATAATTCCTCCGATCGCCATATATGGTGTTGAGTCCCCCGACCTTTGCTTGATAAACACCTGAGTCGTTTCCAAGCAACAGAAATGAAATTCGTCAGAAGAGACAGGATAAGAAACGAGAGATTAAGAGAAGAAATAAGACAAACAATCAATCATAACACAGGTGGAAGAAATACAGCTAAGGTTGTTCCGCCACTTATAGCGAATGGAAGACTCAAGGATTCCCAAACAGATTCACGTCATGAAATCGAGTAATTTGTCCCCAAGGGATAGACCACGAAACACTATGGAGCAGCGCATCCAAAAAATAAGAGAGAAGTCAATCATGGAAATGAAGAATAAACGGGGAAGCGTGGAGTTACTTGGTACTCCGAGGTAAAACCCATGCCTAGCGGCAATAGGACGATAGAAGGAGAAGAAGAAGGAAATTAGGCCCGTTTAACCCAGACCCTATGCGATGGCTGTCTCGTTGCGATAAACTGAGGAAGTGCATCTTCTTAGGAGCATTGCAAAGTGGACTTAGGTTTAAAAAAATCTTCAATTGTTTAGAAGTTTGGCGCAATCATTTAAAGAGATTAACATGACCCTCTCTAGGCACATGTGTCTTCGCAAGTCCTTGGAATTTTTCGATTTTCTAGAAAGGGAAACTCTGTCACGCCTTGATCAGAATACTTTCAAACCGGTTCGAGCAGCAGCTCCAAAAATACTCTCAACCGATTCGTTTGGCAAAAAGCTACCTCATCGCGAAAGTTTCCTCATATCTTTGTATCTACCCCACACACTTACCCCAACTATGTCATTGACAAAAGTCCTTATCACATTGCCGTTCCGATTTGTCATATTATTTATTGATATCCTCCACAAAAAGCGCACAGTAAAAAAAAAGAAAAAAAAAAGAAAACTGCTCTACAAAAACTTACAACCCTCACATCAACCCCACATAAGCAGCAATCCCCCAAATATGTGTCTACACACATTATGGCTGCCATTAAAGCTATCCATCCATTTGCCAACCCTCAATTGACGCATGCGCCAACTCCAACTCCAATTCAAAAGCTTCCCGTAACACCCCCATTAAGAATTAACTTTTCAACCATTCAACTTTTTTGTACCGCAGAACTTTTTCCATAATTTCGAAATCGATTTTCACCAGAACGACTACTTCACAGATTCGCCTTCGGTTTGCGATATCCAAAACGCGAGTGAATTCTCTCATCTCTGCGTGTGTTGTTCTCTGCTGTAAGTGAAAAACCAATAAAAAATTCTCACAAAATCCTTCTTTTTTTTTTGTATTTCATAGGCAAATAAAAAAGTATCCTAAAAATTCAGTGAGCCTTTCAATACGATTATCCTCGAGCAATGGAAAAAGTATCTTAGTGTTGAGATTTATTGTTTCTTTAGTTTTGTGTGGAAAATCAAAAGTTATTTCATTGTTTCACTGTTTCACTGTTAAACCCTCGAAAAGTGAGTTTCGAAAAAAAAAATATCCAAAAGTGCTTTGTCACGATAGCAAAAGGATGAAAAATCGATTAATTGATTTCTAAACGAAAATACATAATTTCTTTGTCTCTTATATTTTTTCAAAAAAAAAAATTGCAGTTTTCGGTGTGGAAATCTTGAAAATTTGAAGAGGAAAAAAAAATATCAAAAAACCCCCTTCACAGTGGAGAGTGGAAAGAAAAAATCCCAAAAAAGCTCTCCGAAAATGTCGGTCCAAGAAAATAACTGAAAATTATTTGCTACCCCCTCGTGTTGTCGCAGGATAATTCGCAGCAGATACATTTTTACAAATTCAATTCAGAGAAAAAGTATCATTTCCTCAAAAACTGGATTAAAACCAAAAACACAAAAAAAAAAATCAAAATCGAACATCTAAGACTCAAATCTGAAACGAAAACAACAAATCCCAAGGAGACTCGTTCAAATCGCACCTCAAACCAAATTGTCTCTTTCTCCCTAGGTAAGCAAGGACATTTAGATACTTTTTGTAGATTTTTTTGTAAATTTTTTATGAACTTCCTTAATTTTTACCCATGACGATGACAATGATAATTGTCATTTTCGAAGTGGATCAATAGAGACCAGTTTCTGGGGTGGATTTTCAAAAAAAAAAAGAAATTTCTCCTAGTCCTTCTCCCATCTCTAACCCTCACATAACCTTTAATGTAGTTTTCCTCCTTCTATTTATAAGACGAAGGAAGAGCAGTCAAAAGAAATCAAAAATAAAAGAAAAAAAAAACTTTGAAAAGATACTGTGAAGAGAAGGAAGAGAACAAGGAGTAGGTAATGGAAAAGTGGCTTTCGTGAAATGGTTGGGGCTTTTTCTGACTTGGGGGTTCTGACGGCCAGAGCTTTCGCAAATTGTATCATTGTACATACGACTACAATCCTACATACCACATACCCACAACCATTGATTGAATGATTTTTTTTGTGATTATCCTCTCCCCCTTTCATGCTTGTCTCTTGTTTTGCAAATTGGAAAACAATTGCTGAAAAATTTGTTTCGCTTAACAACGACATGGGGCCGTGTTAGAAGATGTAAAGTTCACTCAGCCAAAAGGGATGTTTGCACGAGAAAATGCTTACTCGTAATTGGCAAATTTTTGACAAAACTTTACGCCTCGACATGCAGAATTTTATGGGCACAGGCAAACGAGAAGAAGAAAAATCGAAGAATTAGGGATATGCGAACTCATAAGCAAGGATGATGGCTGTTAAAAGATGGTGCTCACCATTTTTGTTGCGAAGGTCTTTTACTTGCCGATTGTTGGTAGTTTATACACTGTTCACGCACATACATATATTCTATGCAATAGATCTATCTACTTTGTATTCAAGACGTAAGATGCTGGATAATGTCCTATTATGGATATGTACTCGTATTCGTATAAGAATGCGCATTTGTTACTGAGAATTCAATGATGTTCCACATTTTCCTAAGAGTCCTGCTTGCTCTTTAGAAATAATAATGGAAGAGTCCCTTTTTCCTTTTCCTTTTCCTGCAGTCTTGGTGATTTCAAAAACAAATTGTCTGTTTTTGACTTTCAAACTTGGTATGTCGTTGGCTATTGACTGTAAAATGAGTTCCGGTCTAATCAATGATGCCACCAGCGTAGAAACCACACGAAAACATGCACTTTTGTGGGTATACCATAATTGAGTGTCGTGTGTCTCCTCTGAATTTGTCAATGCTGCTTGTTGACAAGCCCGTTCAGACAGAAATAAGAATCGCCATCTAAAACGATATTTCTGTTAAAATAAGGATCGAGGAGCTGCCCAATCTGTGAAGTCTCAGCCAGCCATGTTTTCGTGGCCTTAGTTCCTACACTAGCAGGACATTGTATAAGTGTAGGCCGAGGTCTTTTCCAAAATTTTCGACAATAAAAAGAGGCAGCAGAGTAAAGTACTGGTCTTATCATAACGGTTTTCTGAACTTAACGCCTCTGAAGGTTGTTACGATTTGATCAGTTACAAGCTGTCGGTCATAGGTTCTGTTGGTGGTAGGACCACCGATATTCCATACCAGGACGTATCCCACATTACCATGGTAGTCAGGAGTCCCCCGGATCTCAGTCCGGACCTTGCTTGCTGAGTTAGGCCCCTTGTGGGATCGTCATGGTGGCTGTCCTCCAGTTGGTTTAAACCAAATGTGTGCCTCCAATACAGTTCCGATTTCGTACTCAGGAAGGCAGCATGCGATGGCAAGGCGCATCCTTGCTCCCCATTGATGTGTTGGCATCCAGTGAAATTAAGCCTTTCCCAGACAGGAGTTCACATGAAACACTAGAGACATCTGTAAATAATGCAATTTAGCTACGGCGATTGTGACAGCACCTTCTAGCTTCCTATAATATGATGACGTTTTGTACTAACCGGCGATGGTATGTGTCACTGTTTATTGACAGGATATACTTAGTTGTTAGTTCTTTGAGCGCACAACCATTCGTTGCTGCTTTTGCTGCAATAGTTCAAGCGCTCGCTTGCCATTGTACAAGGTGGGGCAAAAGTAATGGCATAATGTGAATGTGCCATAATTTTTGCAAATGGCGACAAGTGTCATTGCGCTTTGACATTTATGTTGTAGAGAATTAGTTGACAACAAGCAACACCTGAAGAACGCGGAATAATTGTTACCGCTTATTTGACTAATTTCCGGTCTGTTGTTTTAGCGCAGCGTAAATTTCGTCGTCGTTTTCCTCATCGTCCTGCACCATGTGTGCGAACAATACGGCATTTGGCTGAGCTTCTTTTGCACACTGGGTCTACCAGAGATGTAGCAAGAAGCGACCGGGTCCTTATTGCTCATCCGACAGAGACAATCACTGCTGTGGCCGAGGACGTCCGAGAGAGTCCACAAAAATCGACGGGACAACGGTGCACATAATTTGGCATCATCAGACGTTCGTTGCGTCGAATTTTGGTGAAAAACCTGAAGATGTTACCTAATAAATCGCAAACCGTTCACCAATTGCTGCCTGCTGACCATTAAGTGACGTTAACTTACTCACATGCTCTGTTAAACCTGGTCCAAGAGGAGGATGATTTCGTATCCAAAATTATAATGAGCGAAGAAATCGTGTGAACAAATTTTCATTTCCGGGGCACGGAGAATCCACATGAAATGCACGAAGAGCCATTACATCCCCACAAAGTGACTGTTTGGTGCGGCACTTGCAGTGATTGATTATTATTGTTTGGGGACGCCAACGGCACCAACGTAATTGTTGAGCGCCACAGACACAAGTTAAATGACTTTTTTTTTGCAGCGACTTGCTGAATTGGATCTTGAGCACTCTTGATTCCAGTAGGATGGGGCAACCGCTCACACAGCTTGGGCAACAATGGAGATTTTCAGGCCAAGTGATCTCCCGTTTTGGCGATTGAACTGCCGGGCCAAATCGCTAGGCTTCTTCCTTAGGTGCTCTTTGAAATCTCGCATTTACCGCAATAAACCACAAACCTTGCAAGTCGTGCAAGCCAACATTGAAGAAGAATTCACCAATTTGGAGCACAAATGAGCATCAACTCAGGAAGTGGTCATGTGACCGATATTACTTTTTCAACTTGGTGTCATCAACTTTACATTATCAAATAAAATTCTTGTGAAAACAGATGTCAACTTTATTCATTTCTAACAAAATGGCAGCCAATTCAGATTATGAAAATACTTTTGCTCCATTTTGTATCAATGTCATCTACGAGAAACTGACCAGACCTTTGAAAGACGGTGTCTCTGGAGTTGTCTTGAGAGGTTCGGATAGTTCTTTTAGGAGCAATGTTAATCAGATGACATCGCATCACCTTGTTTAAGTCTAATTCTGACATTGTAAGTCTCAATTTGTCACTATCAACTTTGGCGGAGCAGAGTGGATTCTCCACCGTCACAGTGCACAGTTGAATGAGCTACATTTCTCTATATATTTCGTCTAAGACGCTGTCACAAGGGGCTTTGAAATCGATGAAGAAGTATTGTATATCGATTTCGAAGATCTGCCGTAACGTGAAAATTTAGTCAATGGTGAACTTGCCTGCCCTAAAACTACACTGAAACTGCACTGTTTACTAGGTGCCTCAGGCACTTACATAAATCGACAGACGCGATGTTGAGGGCACTTATTCCCCTGTAGTTTACGCAGCTCAGAAGATCTCTCTTCTTTCGGATCGGACAAACAATGGTGAGGTCACATTCGTCAGGTATACTTCCGTGGACCCTGATTTTTCAGAAGTGTCGATGTATGATTCGTATCACGCCATGGGGTCCAGCAGCTTTGTTGTATTGAGGCTTGTAAATCGCTGTCGTCACTTAATCTTGTTCGGGTGGACTGAAATGTTGTTTGTGTTCGTCCAGGTTCATGTTCATTGTGGTTCATTGTGCTTTACTTCCCCACTGTATCGCCAAAGATGGTCTGCTTGAAAAGTTTCGCGTTAACATAGCGCAGGATGATTTTCACATCATATTTAGGGCATTGCTTGTAACTTTTGTCGATGAGTTCATACAAGTAGTCCTTCGTAAGGTCGTCCTTTTCCTCTATCCGGGCGTTGGCGTTTATGAGTCTTATGTTGGCGGATTTAACCATCATGCGAATCGCCGTCAGGCGTTCGCTTACATGTCTCAAATCCATATCAAAATTGTTCATCCACTTTTTGTCCGATCCATCTCATTACACTTCTTGAATGGGGGCTTTGGAACTTTCGAGGATTCCCCTAGCTGTTCGGCTGCCCTCGGTCGGTGAATGGTCTTCGTTCCGGCTTCGATCCAAAGGCCGTTGTCCTTTAATCGTTTGCCAGGGTCGTCAACAGTGTTTCCTCTATTATCCGAGGCCATTAGGAGTTTCTTTGGAATCTCTTTCGTATAGGGTTGTGAGCTCTATGACGGCGTAGGCCACTATCATGTGACTGATCATTATAGCCTGCATGAGTAGAGATTTACTCATGCTGTTAGCGGGAAGCACCAGTTGGAGGTAAGGCAATCACTATGCAACGAACTTGATTGTTGCACTGCTGTTAATCCAAGTTATAGGACGGTCCGCAGTTGGCCGACCGATCGGCGCTCAGATTCCTGAATGGAACGGTAAATACTATACTAACTGTCTCAAGTGGAGCAACTGCTTGATTCAGTTTTGTCAAAGCCCAGAAAGAGGCTTTAAAGACTTATCACATTCTACTAAAAGAGAAATTTAAACTACAGCATTGGCCTTATATGTAAGTCGAATGTGATCGGGAATGCTTACTAGAGTGAATTAACCTCAAACTGACTGATATTGATGACGAAACTTTTTGGGTAAACGTAAGCCTCAACCTTAAAACATCTGTGTTCTCATATTTTCTTTTGGCCTCACGTATTACATAAGCTTCATTCCCAACCTTTTTGTATACATTGGTGTACAGCTCGTGTAGTTCATCGTTAAATTTAATATTTTCTTCCCATTTTCTTCCATTCGAATCTCACAAGTTATGGTAGTTCTATCGACACAAAGGAGACAAAAGTGGTAATTCTGGAAGTATCGATGATGTGATCTTTCAGCAAACAGTCTTAAACCGCATAGAAAAGTGGACATTGTACCTAAACCCCAACTTTAACTTCCGACTCTCGGGTTATTTCCGCTGTATATTTTGCTAATATATGTCTGTTACTTGCTAAAGTCGTAATGCCATCCATTAAACATCCATCACAGCTCCATTGAACACTTTCTACAGGTCGAAAAAAAGACATGCCTGATTTTGGCTGCATCGTGATGTTTGGTTCTCGGTATCTGAGCGCTTTAAATCACGTCTTATGAAGACTTTCCTTCCATAGAATGGTTTTGAATGCCTTGAAGTTTAACTAAATTGGGCTGTCGTCAATATTCGTTATATTGCCTATCACTTTGGACTTCTTCTGGTAGATAAATGGGACCGAACATTATCAACATTACCAATATACTTAACCTGGAATACAAGAAACGATAGGATGCCTCCAATTTCATTTGTCAAAGCAGCACGAGGAACATAATCAGAAGTGAACTAGTGAGCACATGCAGCTTATTGACAAACATTTTCCTCAGAATGCGAAGTAAAACTTTGATCCCTAATAATACAGGGTGGCGCAAAAATAGTTTTTCCCTCTTTTTTCTGTAAAAAGCGAAGTGAAGGGGGTCTTTAATTTACGTTTACGTGAAAGATTACGTCTCAAAAGGGGTCTTAATTTCATATCTGCACATCGTGGTCTCTCCAATGCATTTTAGTAAAATTCCAGATGTTATGATAAGGAATTCTTAGCGAATATTGATTTTTAGTTGAATGGTGGTCGCTGGACTCAACGTCTATAGCAGTTTCAGTACGGTGAATACGGCAGTTAATTAACTCACAACTGTGCGTAGTAACCCACTCTTCGAAGATGTCTCCAAAAAAGCGACTATGCCACCGAATGCGCTGTGATTTTGTCTTGTTGTAACAACAGCAGTCACTAAAGTGGACGTACTCGTACATAGATCTCCATTTTTGCTTGCCATTCTCTCATTGCATGCGCATGCGCGAAATTCTCCGCATGGGTTTCCACAATAAGCCGAGTTAAGCCGAACAACACCTTACTGATGTTTCTAGACTGTACTGAACACAGTCATGCAAACCTGCACCACGGGAGCTCTATAGGCTTTAATCTTATTCACTTACACCACTAGTTCTTCTTTGAAAATTCGTACATGCTTAACGTGTGATAGAATATGCTGTTTGGTCAAAAATGGAGCCTGGTGTCGATACTAACATACTCAATCTAAACCACATACGCTCAAAGATGCCTAAGTATGAGGCCGAGTTGTTCGTCAAATATGCGTGTGCCAATCTGGAGACAAACATAAAAGGTGCTATCAAATACTCACTAATAGCCATGCAACGCTAAAAGACCCTGCGTCTTCACTCTAAGAACCGTTAAAACCGGCCAAGTGCAACATTGTTAGATAGCTAGTGGATACCAAGTCACAGATTGAAAATAACGAAGCGGTAACCCTAACTCTAAGCTCATCAGCTTACTGAGAGAACCATCTATCTAAAAACTTGAAAAACATCCCCAATTACAACAGGAATGATGTCAGGGGGCTCATTAACTTTCTCTCTATATACTGCGATCTGAGATATCAGCTACATACTCGTAATATAAATTCGTCTTCCGAAATTGAAGGTGATGTAGTACAGCTTCTAAGCATGATACTGCAATATTACGGACCCTGTTTAAGATCATGAATTGAAGAAAGTTGCAAAACTATAACTCAAAAGACTCAAACTTACTACATGGCTATTGCGGCTATTCTCTGAAGGATCTGTCCCCCCAGGTTGAAGGTTGGGGGTTGAGCCCTTGATGTGCGATGGAATGGTGTAATATTGTGACAGGTTCTATATTGATTATTATAAATAGCAGAAGCAGCGCTTATTTGAGTGCAGATTTCTCAGAGGAAGACCTAGAAATCTTGAGCTTTCCTCATATGATGGAATGCCTGATTACGATCAGCATTAAGGCTAAAATCGCTGACATCAGCCCGATATACGCTCACGTCCCCACAGAGGAAAATAAAAACTTTGCTAAAGATTCCATCTACGAGCTCATCCACTAAACTTGAGCGAAATGTCATAGGGATGATATTGAGATCCTCCTTGGTAATATTAATACTGTTAAGTGAGAGAAAGTAAGCATCTTTAATGGCGCAGTTGAAAAACACAGCCCACACAACATCAGCCTTAAGACTGGACTCAGGTTATACGACTTTGCGGCTGTGTGAAATGTCATAATACCTAGGACACATTTCCCATACCTTAACACCCCCAAAGCGACCTAGCGGCTCCTGACCTGATTAGAAAAATCTCATCTAGATTGATCACATTGCGATCAACATAAGGAATAGCTCAAGTATTCTTGACATGCGAACGTTTTCAGAAGCCAACATCAACTCAGACCAGTAGCTTATTGTATCAGGGACCCCTGAAGAACGTAAAAGTATTATGAAGACACCGAGCGGCTACAGTCACTAGAGACTACTTGATCCTTTTCTGATCGTGTCTCCCAAAACTTTATTATGTAACCCCAAGCGCAGAAGACCAGTGTTAGCTTTCACCCAAGAACTGCGACAAAACTCTTGGGTTGATAAAGAATACTTACAAGTGCACGCAATGACACAAGAAAGATGGATAAAAGCTGCTCACAAACACACTGCTCACACTCAGAGAAGCGCTCTATCGAGGCCTTAAATAAGTGCTTCGGCAAAAAAAGTTTTCGAAAGTTCTACTATAAAAGGAAAAGAACTTGCCAGGGACACAAATACCGAACATAAGCATGTAGAGATGGAAACGTAAAGTCACAGTCAGTGCTGAAAGTTTGGAAGAATTACTTTTACAGATTGACGTTGATAGTGGACGATGATGAATAAGAACTTCGCCCACCCGAGCAAGCAGAGTCTGGATAGTGATTCTAAACTGAAAATAAGGCTGTCTTAGCAGACGGACTCCATGAGATATTGTTTTTTAGCAGTAATGATCGTTTTTAAAAGAATCGTCCACGAACCTACCTGTAGATATGGTCGGATGCAATAATGCCCAGTGGAAGGACGTAATTTTAAGTCCGATTCAGTCCGATTATACAGAATAGCGATAGTCTAAACCACACCAGATATAGAGGGATGAGTCTGCTTAAAATTGCGTACAAGATCCTATCAACCGCAAGCATTCCAAGCCCATCAGGCAATTACCTTATAGCATATCTTGGGAAAACTCCAGGATCTCCTAATCTATGTATATCCACCACTTGTTAATTCATTTCTATGGCCCATATTTTTAGCCATGTCAAGATTTAGTATCCCTACCAAGCTTGTCCGTCTGTGTAGAATGACAGTGGAGACCCATTGCTTCTCTATAAAAGTCGGTATGCCAGAAAAGAGCTTCGGCAAGATGACGCCCTGTAATATGATTTCGTCATACCGCTGACGATACAGTCATTGGGAACAAATCGGTGGAGGTTCGCCGCGATCCAAACAGAAGTGGCGAAGATAGGTTTGGTGGTAAATGAGAATAAAAGCGAGTATGACATATGCTGTCAGCAAGAAAAGACACATAACATCGACGAACTGGACCAAACTTCACAGTCGACAGCTATAGTTTCGAGGCAGTAAAGGACTTTGTCTACCTCAGTTCTGCTACAAATTTTGCCAATAACACCTCATAACAACGAAGAATAACTCTTGTCCATTGCTGTATTTTTGGACTAAGAATGCAATTGAACAGTAAGGCCCTATCCCGATGAACTACAGAGACTCTACGAATGAAGATATCCTCGGTCGTTTCGGGGGAAAAATCCTACGAAAAATATTCGGTGCCGTTTGCGTTGACCGGTTTTGGAGAAGCAGATTCAACGACGAACTATACGGGCTATATAGCGACATCGACCTAGTCAGAAAACTGCGCATTAGTCGCCTGAAATCGTTAAGACATGTAGAGCAAATAGAATAAATAGAAAGGGCCCCCTACCGACTTGGAGTGCACAGCTGGAGGCAGTTATATAAAGACCGGGATAACTGGAGAGGCTATTTTTTTCTATTTTATGGATCTGATCCGCCAATTTCGAGGGCACTGCGACCTAAAAGATCTTTTGTAGCACAAAATCAGTATTACGAATCCAAGAGAGGCTCAACTCTTTTGATGAAATTGAGAATGTCTCTGATGGAGATTTTGAGAATTTCTCCAAGGATTAAAACGTGTCTGAGGAAGTGTCGTCTCCTTAAGGCACCTGGAGCCTTATGTGTTCCGCAGTTTCGTTGTCTTTCATGCAAAGACGGCATTCAGTTTCCTGAATAAGACCTATTTTGTGTAGTTGTAATCGAACGTGGTAATGTCCGGTTAAAAATCCCACGAGTCTTCTGATATTATCCCTTTTGAGTTGTAGGAATTCTTTTGATTTTTTGTGAAAGGGTTTGATGGCTATTTTAGCCTGGCGTAGCGCTGGGATGTGTTCCCAGTGTGATATACACATTTTGTTCTCCCAACTCTTTATTGCTGAGTTAATTGTTGAATTCGAGATATTGCAGAACAGATTAGGGCCGATGAAATTATCAGCCGAACCGTTTCTAGCCACTTTGTCGACTATTTTATTTCCATCAATACCGATATAAGGAGGCACCCACCAAATATTTACTTTGATCTTATGGGTGAGATCTTGTAGTGTATTGAAGCAATGCATGACTGATTTGGAGTCTAAAGCTTATTGCTTTAATGGCTGCTTGACTGTCCACTCATTCATTCATTCCGTTATCGAGGATGAAATTGGCGTACATCTGAATGGAGAGGCTTGTTAGTTGAGACCCAGATTCATCCCGTGTCACTTCCTTTGCTTTAGAGAGATTCCATCAGGAGAACGATGTTATTTAAGGGTCAGAACTAATTGACAAATGAAGGGGGGATGCCGCTCTCTATCAGCAGAAAATATATCAGCCGCATAATTTAAACTAGTGACCATAACGAACAGAATAGATTATAAGAGACTACCTTAGTCAACCTAACGATACAATTTAATTTCCAATATTGAAATCTATAGATAAATATATCATACGTGTGCTACGAGTACAAATAAATAAAAATTATGTTATAAGTCCTGTAGAACGACACTGCATATGTATACGAGTACATCATAGACACAGGATTCAAGTTTATATCGGCACGTAAATATCAGTAATCCTTCATTTTTCTCTCTGCATTGTGCGGTCATTTTTTATAAATTTTCCACATGAACTCTTCACAATACAGGGCTAATGTAAGCACTCGTTGTGTTGCCATTCAAGAAAAAAATTACAAAAAGGAAGAAGAATAATCAATTCGGATTATTCATATTGTAACCTAGAAATTCCAAACCATGACCTGAACTACGAAGGTTTTGAATTTTCCTTTTTTTGTGTCAAGAATAATTCGTTGGGTTTAATTTTTTATTTATTTTTATTTTTTTTGAAGAAATAAAAAAAGAGAAGTATACTTACGTTTTGCTTGTTTTAGTCTGTTGCACAGTCATTTTAATTAATCGACAGAATTAAAACGAGCTTTGTGAAATACATTCAACCTCTTAGGCAGCGGCCAGGTAGCTTCGATATTCCCCAGTAAGACCTTACCAGGAAAGCTAACACAGTAAAAGGTGCAAGTAGTATTCAAAGTCATCTCTGTGAAGGCGGAAACGACTTTAAACTTACAACTAAAGGCTTCTCCTTAGAAACCCTCTTTTTGAAACCGAACCCAGATGTGCACTACAAGTTCCTGGAGGACTCCATTTTATTGTGTAACTCTCCTAAGGCGAGGTCTGCTAGTTTGGTCTAGGCGAGAAATGAAGATTTACAGCAATGGATTTTTGTTGTCCAAACATGATGTTCTGCATGTGCCGGCCATCTAAAAGCTTTTATATCAGTTCAGCACGTCAGTTTCGGCATTTTAGGGCGCCCCTAACATAGTTACTACTGATCTCATGCACTGAAATAAGCAGATACGGTAGAGATCAGCGAAACCTCCTGTGGCCTCTTGGCTGCCAGAAAGTAACACATAACTCTAAGCCTTGGATAAGCCTTTCGAACATATATTCAGAATACTGAATTTGTGCCTGGGATTCCAACTTGGCCGCTTTGAACAATCCCTTATCAGTCCCAGAAGATGGCATTATTCACAGTTTGTGGATACGTGCTAGTCTACGCCCGTTAAAGCCTTTTTACGTGGTCGTGCACCGCGAATTCATTGTCTTCCGTGAATTACTGACGGTAATTCCATATAAATTGACCACAAATCGACCCTTGAACGCAATGCCGCCCTATATATAAACTAACCATATCATGAGGATATTCTATAAGAGCGTGCCTGCCAGAGACATAGCTTTCCCAGAAGCCCATTTCCCAGCAGTTCAGATCGCGCGACCTGGTCAGAATACTTTGCCAATTTAGATGGTCAAAAGCGCCCTTAAAACCAATAAAGACATCTTTATCAAGCTTGGTACTTCTATTCTGGATGCAGTCTTTAACAAAAGACCATCCGTCCTTGACACCTCTGCAAGCCAAATTTTTCATAAGGAACCGCCTCGGCTTACCCGTCTGAGAGTCTTTCCACAATGACTGTTTTCAATACTTTACCAAGCACAAGAAATAGGCTGATGCCTAGTTATATCGGGAGACTTCAGCAGTGCAACCACACTCACCTTCTTCCAATTTGAAGGGAAATAGCCTCGTACAATACCCTTGCTGTACATACTACGTGATGAAATAAACAAAATCAGATCTTTCGAAATTATATCCTTTTATTGTCCTTTCACGTCTATTTATTGCAATTTCCGATTTACAGGCAGACTCTGTTACATCTAGTATGGCCCCTTTACAATTGTTAATTTTTTTTTTTTTTTTTTCTACTACAGTAGGTAGTCGGGAATGGCCTTCCAGATGGCTTTCACCATCTCTCCGGTCATGCCATCTACTCCATCTCCTGCAACGAAAAAGTGAGACAGTATACTGAATTTCGATAGCCCTTAGCTCAGGAAGAACCAGACGCTCCTCAAAAGAGGAAACCTCAACACATTCCTTTCTGGGAAAGAACTCGCCAAGCAAGGTACTCAAGCAATCTATCCATGTGGATAAAAGAGTGTTAGAAGCACATATGCCCTCAATATCAACAGTGCTTTTAACATAGTACTTCTGAAAATGTTGTCCAGTTTACCCCAGCGATCATCTCTATTGTCTGAAACAAAATTCCTCCATTCGGATTCATTTGCACTGACTATCATGACCTTATACTCAGCAAAGCACCGCCGATAGGCAGGGCCCAGCTGAACCAAGTTCTCAGCATTGGCAGTAGAAGGCAGTTTTTGTATCGCCCTCAGCTTATGAGTCAGAACGCGATTCCACTCCTCTACACTCTACACTCCTCGCCGATTAGCCTTTCGGCTTCCGGTGGGGACAGAACGTCTATTGTGTTCGACATGAACACCTGTCAATATAAAACTCAAGTTAACGGGATGCCCATAAATGCATGGGAGTCGAGATACGCCTGCTCATCTCTTACCCGCATTAGTAGTGTAATACTAAAGCGGAACTTGTGTTGAGGGCACAAGCTCCACCCTTGGTATGAGTGCGACCTAAAACGTTTTAGGGTCGCGGTACCCAACTCTTATTTGCATCTCCACAATGGTTCAACTAAATGTGGAAAACCCTTCCTGCGACTTTAGGTTTAAACCACAACTACCATGGCGCTTCCAATAGGGGCCCTGGCTCTAACAAGTCAGGCCCGGACTAAAGTCCGAGGGGACCTGAGCCCCATGGTATCAAGTTGCAAGTTATCGTAGGGAATACGGACTACAACAGGACCTATGAGTGCCAGCTTGTAACTGCTCAAATCGTAGCAACCTTCGGTGGCGTCATCTGAAAACCGTTACGATAAGACCAGTATTTGCTCTAACTTTTAACTCTAGCTTTTTATTGGACAATTTCATTAAGAGAAGAAGCCTTGATAATTGGCGTGCACCCGGTCCGGTGGGAACAGTGTTCTTCCCTCCTTTTTAGTTCGTAGATCCCTCAAGCAGTTCTTGTCCTTTTACACACTTCATAGCCCAGTGGTTTCGCTGTTAGTTTCTTCACCAAACAAGGGTCTTTCCAGGGGTGTTTGTTGTGTCAGTTGCGCGCATACAATAATGTTTGCCCGAATTCCGGACAAAGAAGAATTTGCGAGCAAAGGTGGAAATTCATTGGTTTTGAATGTTTGCAGAATATAATGACTGGGAAATAAAGAGTTCCGCAGAGCATTTCATAAGAAAATTGTACGAAATCATGATATTTCTGAGAGTGTCCGAAATAGGGCTTGAGTGTAAACAGAGACCATTCAAAACGAAGCGGGAGTTATGGTTCTTTGAGATGCCAGATGCTACTCGCATGTTCATTAGAGAGCTGGTGGCAGAAATTACTAAGGCAATTGACATCAGGGTGGTGTAGCAAATTGTCGATTGGATATTATTGGCATCACTTGTGACTCCTATGGTACCTGATCAGATGTCGACATTGCATTCCAAAATGTGTTAAATATTGATATCGGATCTCGGATCAGACGAGATAGGTTATTTTTTTACATCGTTGAAGAAAACCCCAGAATCACCGCCATCACCTAAAGTTAATATCAGAATTGTTGTGCTATGTCACAAGAGCCGGGTCGTGAGTCCGGAAGCCCATATGAAAAGCAGAGAACTCTGTCGTCAGCAAAGGAATATAGTATATTGAATTAAAAGTAGGTGGCAAGTGATCATTGATGAAGATTAAAAAGAGTTTCGGAGATAGGACGGAACCCTGTTGAACACCACCATTTATTTTGTTGCTTCAGACCTGAAACCGTTCAAGACGTTCGGAAGTTCCCGAAGGTAATTTCTACAATAATCCCTTGAAGAGGAGATTCATCGATCCCAAATGCATACATTTCCGACAAATAAGTCTGATGCCAAACTCTTTCAATTGCCTAAGAAATATCAAGTGCAAATATTTTGCTTTCACCAGATTAGTGTTGACATTGGTTCCACTTCTCGATGAGACTGGCTATCGAGTCACCACTGGAGCTGTTGGTACGAAAACCGTCCTACTGGTCATTAAGAAGTTTTCCTGTCGCCACATATTTTATAGAAAGAAATATTGTTTGATGGTGCAATAGTTCGGTTTTAACAATCTCTCGACTTACTGTGTAGCTTGTCCCATTGTTTTATGTATTGTGGCTCAAAGGTAGGATTGAAATCTTCTGACTTTATCAGAAATCAGGGCTTTCCAATTACCAGCCGAAAGGGTGGAGATGTTAGGAAAATTATTTGTTTTTCGGTGTTGGCCCTGATTAGAACCCCGACTCTCTGACTTTACTTAACTTCGCATTGTTACCATAGAAATAATCCATGAGCATGAAATATTTCAATTTGTCAGTGTTACCAAGACTTTGGAGAGATAGGACATAGGACATAAGTGCAGTGGGCCTGTAGGAGAAGAGGGCAAAAGATTCACTTTTTTTTAAAGACTGGCTGGACAAATGCTGATTTTCATTTACATGGCATGAGTCCTACAGCAATGATGAAAAATCTTCAGAGGAAGGATCAGCGGATTCGTGTATAACTTTGAGTACTATTGCTAATATACGATGCCCTCTAGTATGGATGGAGACGTGGAACAATTTGTAAGCATTGATTGGGTTCTGAAGTGTATAGCAACCAGATTGGCCTGATTTATAGAACTTTCTTTGCATCGGTGTCACTTGTCCTCAGGACTTGAAGCAATTTGTAAGAAGTTGGACAAAAGATTGAGGGATATCCTTTCTGGTTGTTCATTGTTGTTCGACTGAATCTATTACGTCATACTTAAGAAATTCTTCGAAAGTATCATCTTTTCTATTTTTTTGGAAAAATTAGATCATATCACGCTATAGGTGGATTACGCCTTGAAGCTAATTGCTACAAGGCATTCGAACGTAGCATATATATTAGACTCCAAAGCCTCTCCCCCTTTAACAAACTCGTGCAAGCCACTCATCTACCCTGAGAGAGTGACTTGGTAGAAACATTTCTTCGTTTCAGCCTTATTATTGATGGCTCACCATTCCATTCTGTACGTACTCGTACGGCAGCCGAATATAAATAAATAAAGAAAAAGAAGATAAATAATAAATAAACAAATATAATTAATTGTACGAGTATATTGTTATCCATTTTGAATTGGAGTAATTAATCATTGACCATCATATTACTCGTTGATCTCATATCATTGTCCATTTTTTTTTTCTAAAATTGAAAACCGAGAATGGATTCATTGTAATCCCTTTCATGAGAGCAGATGTCCTTTAAGCTTATTATGAGGTGAGTGGAAGGTCAGGAACAGTGAGTCTTTGAAGAAAGGGAATGTTTCCAATCCATTTTATGGTCAAACAAAAGCACTACACAGATACATTAACCAGATGAATGCATTGTGTTTTTAGTATCTTTTAAAGTGTAATAGAAGGAGGAGGTTCCTGACAATGGTACTTTCATAGGTGTGTAGTACAAATATAAAAACTGTAAATTATAATCAGCTTAAAGGGGATTAGGAGGCAATTCATTAGTTTCCATTGTTAGGCTTCGTCTATTCCCAGAACATAGGACAGTACCACCATAGCTTTTCACCTGAAAGTTAGCAGAAAATTTGCAGACTGACTGATATGAAATCCAACTATAAGCCTGGGAAAAACTGCTAAAAATATGCATTTCCAGGTAACCAGATAGAGTAAATCGAAATTATTTTGCCAATAAGTAAAAGCCTTGTATGTTTGAAACTGCCTGTATTATCCGGCCCTGGACAGAAGAATTTTCTCATTTCATTTGACTAAGTTCTGCGAATAATAGTGTGTGTGCAATTCGTAAAAGACTCTTTCTTCATAGCTCATAACAAAAAAAAAATAGAATCTTAGAAACTGGATCACGATTTTAGGTTAAGGGCTAAGACTTTTTCAAAGTTTTATACAGGAACAGTTTTCCAAGTATTCTTCTTGAATAGTAAATGGAAGCCTCTTCTTCACAACGACAATTCAAGGTTCAGCTGAATTCAATGAGACAACACTATCACCTGACAGAAGTGAAGAGTAGAATTTATATTAGCATATAACAACGGTAGTGCGGGTTTTACAACTTCCTATGCTTAATTGTGTGTAGATTCAATGCAATTATTATTACTGCGAATATCATAGCAAAAGACACAAGGCATAGGACAGAGCAAAGGGTACACACAACTGCAATGGCAATGGCAACCTTCCCAATGAATTCCAACAAGCAAAGAACTAAAAATAGCAACGCCTTCGCAGGAAATTAAATCAACCACAGAGCGAACGTGACATCCTGGGTGAGCTTTTATTATGTATTCCAATACCAGCATAGCCATAAACCATATGCTACTCGAAAGATACTTTTCTGGTTGCCTGTTCTGTTTCCGGTTTATGTATTCGTTTCTGTTATAATTGTTTGTTCGTTTCTCCTTTGTTTTTTTTGTGTCATTTTATTTCTCTCAGCACTGAAATGGGATAATAAGATGGAAATGTCCTTCTTGTTTATGTATAAGATCAGCGGGCAAATTAATTGTGGTATACGCATGTACTCAGTTTGCCTAATTATTTGCAGAAGCCAATTTAAGCGCAGGCGATATTTGTTTATGGATTACGTAAGCAGTAAACAACAACTATTATACTATTTGACCTGGAGCAAATGGAAACAAGTAGTTTACGGAAGCCAAGAATCAGCAGTCAAGTTTACTCAGCTCGGTGTAACTAATTTAGCTGAGGTTACTCATCGAAAGTTGGAATGGCTACTTTGCGTTGTCCCACTGGAGCTGAAGTAGAAGTTCAGTCATTCTGAGGGAATAACTTTGTAAACATTCAGATAGAAAAATCTACCATCTGTCGGATCAGAGAACCTGGAACACATTTATTACGTCATGTGCGACATGCAAGCAAATGAAGGTCTTTAACGTGAACCAATCATTTGCCTAAAAAAATATGAAAGTGCCAAGTTACTAAATAGAAAAAGAGCCTTTTCAGCTGTCTCAGTTGGTTATTAATAAGCGTGCGCCTGAGAATACCACCATTTTTATGGCCTCCGTGCAATGTACTTTGATTTATTGATGTCGTCTTCTAAACTTGCCCTAAGGCGTTAGTATTTGGTCAGTTTACGCACCTACTATACCCTATTCCAAGCCGAAGTCTAAATTGTTTATCACCTTACTGCTTTCTGCAGCTTGAATCCAATCAGATCCAATCCTGCGATCAGAACACTATATATTCGAGGGTAGTTAGAGAGTTTTAGAAATCTCTCAACGAAATTCACGAAGACCACACTCTGTGAGGTTCCAGTGTCCGAGTAAACTGAATCGCGGATGAAGTTGCAAGATATATATCAGATCTCCAAGAAGAAATAGTAGGTCGTTTGACAACGTCAAGTCACCAATAAGACTATTTCAATCGCTCTATAAAGCCGGTTATACTATAGATGAACTCATCAGGATAACTGTGAGAGGACTAGACAGTACTCGATCTTACCTCAGGAAAAGTCATGTCACCGAACACACAATTGGAAAACAGGCGCAACGATTGGACAATCTTCAACAGCAAATGGACGGTTTCTGTAAAAGCTCCAGATAATCAGAAAGCAATACATAGCCCTCACCACTTCCGAGACCTTAGCGAGATTATCCGCACAAAAATTTATTAGGAGATATCTTGTAATTGGTTTTAAATTGTCAGGAGCACTTTTTTACTTCCTTTTCCGACGACAGCAGGTGACACTATGAGGATCGTAAGCGCGTGCTCATCAAAACCGCCTCCCTACTGTATTAATGTTTATGGTACCGTAACTAAGTTTCGACTTGTCAAGAAGTGTTTTTTATCATAAAATATACTCGTTTGGCAGGTGACTTTCCAATGAAAGTTTCGGTTTCATTTATTATGTCCTTTGGAGGTTTCTCTCTTCTGAAATTTGTAGCACTATATTGTTAATATGTCCGTTTCGAAGAATTTGGTGTTTTCTCGCGAAATTTTTGGTTTCGTCTTCGACAGTAGGAATTCCGAAGTCTCGATATAAGTCGTCATTTCTTACGCACCACGGTGCATGGGCAATTTCCATTAGCACTTCACTTTCAAAAGTTTGTAAAATGTTGGCATTCGTTTCCTTGGTACAACCCCAAAGTTCTACACCGGTTTTAAGTGGTCCATATGGAGAGTCCAATTTTGAATCACTTTTTCGAGCATATTGGCTGGTATCTCGCTCCCACCAAGGCCGCAATTAACGTTGGTTTATCGGCATAGCCGGCTTATTTGACGTATCCCCATAAAAAATAATCAAAAGACGTCAAATCGCATGATCTAGCCGCCCATTTCACATGTTCAAAACGAGAGATGAATTGCTCATCGAATTCATTTTTCAATTGGTCCATCGATTTGCGTGCTATGCGGCACGTAGTGCCAGTCAACCAGGTTCAGCTCGTGCATTTTGGGGAAAAAAAAATTCGAAATCATTGAACGATAGCGGGCGCCATTGACGGTAACGTTGTTCACACGGTCATCTTTGAAACAATGGCCAATGAAACGCCAAACCATGAACCGCACCAAACAGTGTTTTTTGTCGGATGCATTGGTAACTCTTGTATTGTCTGATGTTGCTCATCGGACCAAATGCGGCAGTTTTGTTTATTAACTTACCATTCAACCAGAAATGAGCTTCTTCGCTGAAGACAATTTTTTCGTTAAAAAAGCGGATTTTCCTCCACCTTTTCTAAGGCCCACTCACCGAAAATTCGGCACTGTGGGAGGAAGTTCGTCTTCAGTTCTTGCTCGAGCTGTATTTTGTAAGGTTTTAGACTAAGATCCTTGCGTAGTCGAGTAACACACGAATGGACAAATCACGGTCTTGATTAACACTGGCGGACACGAAAGCAATATTTTCCTCTGTTCGCACTGTACGCATACGGGTTGGTGGCATGAGATTGGTGCGAAATTCGGTCACTATGGCTTGAATTGCTTGCTTAGTAGGTTGATTATGTCGACCGTAAAATTGTTGAAGTGCGCTAAGAACATTTTTAACAGAGCACTAATTTTGATATTAAAATTCAAAAATTTGTAAGCGTTGTTCCGGTTTAAGTCCTTCCATGATGAAATGACAATGCTGACTGAGCATGTTTGACTTTGACACATGTCACACGAATCACTCGTGAGCTGCCAAAAATAGAACACTGAAAAACCCAACCCAAAATCTCTTTAAATTGCGATACTTCGTTTCCGAGTGTGACACGGAAAATTTTATTCTCGAAATATATACTTTGTCAGTATACTCGTATTATAAAAGATCAGTGGCAAGACCTGTCGTAAATTAAACTGTTAGCCTTATTGCCATACCTTATGAAAGGCTTGGGAGACATCAAGGAATACGCTTGAGTAAATCTTTTTTTCTTCCAAAGCTTTCTAAATTACGTCGGTGATTCTATGCTACCAACTGGTGATTAGGGATACAATTTGTTCCGTCAATAATTGGCAGTATACGAGTACGTGTCTCTTTGAATTATCCTCTCAAAGATTTTCGATAAAATTTTTAGAATTCAAATCGGTCTATAGGACTTCCTCTCATTCACAGGTTTTCCTAATTTATGACTTCAACAACTTTCTACTGGCTCGGAACGTATCCTAACATCAGTGCGGTGTTAATAATACAAGGTGGTGCAAAATCAATCATCCAATTTTGTTTTTCAATTACTTTTTTACTAAATAAAACAAAATGATTTTGATTTGATTTGTTGATACGAATTTGTGCCCGTTTTATTGCATTTCCCAAGACTTTTCGCAAGATTTTCGGTGATAATTGTTCGTATTCCTGTCGAATATTCTCCTTAAGGGCTGCGATTGTCCGAAGCTTGTTGGCATAAACCCGTGACTTTAAGTAGCCTCAAAGAAAGAAGTCTGGGATGGTTAAATCTGGCGATCTTGCTATCCATGGCAAAGCGTCAAAACGGGAGATTACGCGACCAGGAAACGCTTCCTTCACAATATCCATTATGGCAGTGGCTTTGAGTGGATGTAATGACTCTTGTGCATCACACACAGATTTTCAGTGCCCCAGGAACGAAGATTTTGCTTATTGATGGAATCGCTTAATTGGAAATGCGTCATGATGATTTTCGACACAAAATCGTGCTCTTCGTTGATGGGATTGAGGATGGTTTTACAGTAATTCATACGCGACTGACGGTCAGGAGGAATTAACTGATGTATTGTTTGCACTTTGTACGGGAACATATGTAAGTCTTTCACTAAAATTCGCTGTAGGGTCCGTCTGGTGATGCCCAATTGCGTCTCAGCGACATCGTCAGCCACAGCCGCGATATTCTCCGCCGAACGAGCAGTCCGGTGGCGATCACGCCCTGAATGGTCTCCTGTGGTTCCACTCTGTTCGAGTCCAGTTGGGCCGACATGATTAGGAAATCGACGTCGAAATCACCGACCGATAATTGGTCAAAAATATCGACATAATTATTCCACGCTCTTGCGGAGTATAGCGCTCCATTGCTTGTCTGTTTATATACTGCAGCTGTGTAGTTCACAAATGTCAAATATGATTGACGTACGACGCCATTTGCAAAATTATACCATCTTCCGATAGGGTGATTAATTTTGCGCCATCTATTATTAAGAAGCTTAGTTAATGCTTTTCTAGGTAGCATTTTAAGGACATTTGTGGTTATTAAGCCTTCCTTGGTTTTAGTTTCGTTATTGTCTGACGCTCTTTCCGACTCACTAATATTGTGGATGAGTGCATGACAAGAGCATAAAGTTCTCTTCCAGATGGAAAGCGAAGATTTGCATTTTCTCTTGTCTCCCTTCGCCAATTCATTGTTATTTTTTCTAATTGATGGCGCGGAGGACTTAGGTCCTTTAGCACCTTTTTGCTGTTAAGCTTTCAAGATACGTGTCTACTGCACGGTTTTTGAAGTTTTTATTGGTCCCTCTCTGAAGGTTACACAGGTTAATCAAACGTGTTTTATGCTGTGAAACACGACTTTGTTGCCATTTCCTTCATCACTAGTGGATAACGTGCACAGTTATCCTGCTAGGTAGTGTTACTGGCTCTTGTTTTTTAATTAGAGTTTCACTCATTGTCAAAATTGTCAGAAGGAAAGACAAAGCTTTCATCAACTTTTATGAAATCGTTAGATATTCCTTTCAAACGAAGAAATCGATAAGATCGGATATTTTTGAGGTATCAGTCGGCCAGGAAGTCACAATTAAGCTCCACACCACGTTCATAGAGCATTCTATCTTTTTGAGAGATTCATCTTGAGCCCGACAAAGTGTGGTTTGCACCGCCAGTAATAAAACTAGACTCAAATGATTTAAATATATTTTTCAAGACACTCTTTTCGAGCGCTGATCTCGGTGGGCAGCTGAAATGGTAAGGATTACTTGCACAGTTTCGAGCTCTATTTTAAGACCTGCAGTATATTCGATAGACTCCTAGTTAGAAGAATCCGCCTCTCGCGTTTTCAGAGGAATGATAACAGACCTAATCATCCTAAAGCCCCTTATTTTTGCACACGATCCCCTTTTCATGTGGGTTTCAGAGATCAAATAAACGTCAATAATGCTAGAATGCTACGTTAACATTCTAAGTAAGTATTTTGAGGCACGCATTCCGCATTTCGGCCTGTTGGTAAAGTATTCGGTATCATGAAAGAACTGGACTAGAAAGACAAGATTCTTACTTAGATGGTGCTACTGACTTAGGTGGACGTGAGCATCAAACAATAGGGCTTTGGAGTTAACGAGGTCTAGGTTGAGGTCACTTCTACTTGGTCGCACGATCTAGACGAGGTATTCACCTACTGAGTTGTCTCTCCGAGGTGGAATCGATAACTCTCTCTGCTATAGCGTTGGGTTTCATTTGTACTTCATGTCTTAGCCGTCTTAGGCAAGTAATGTGTGCTTTTCTGAAAAAGTCACTACCCTACACTTCTTAGGGTTTCTCCGTTGAACCTCTAAACTCCGTCAATGTAAATGGGATAAAAAATTACTCGAAGAATTTTGCATTCAAAACGGCCACGTAGCTAACGTCCATTCTTCTGCACCATAAGGCAGCACTGGGATGATGAAGATCACATAAAGAGGCCTATTTGTGTTTCTTGGAAAACGCTTATTACACATTTGCCTTCTTAAGTCGAGAAAACAGCGATGAGCAAGGGTAGTAGCGGAGCCAAGGTATACAAAGTCACTGACTATTTCAAAGTTATAGTTGTCTATTGTGACGTTCTGTCAGTTAGATTTGTCATCATTCACGACCAAACCCATTTTGGCACATCTGTTCCAGTACTTTCTAAGTTCCGCCAATGATCTAAATGTTATCAACGTATGCAAGTAGTTGTTCAGACTTTTGGAAAAGTGTACCTTTCGAGATGACTTTTGAGTTTTGCACCATTTTCTCAGTTAGGATGTTGAAAAAGTTACATGGCCGTGGTGTACTGGTAGTAGCAAACGCTTCTCACTCGGAGGGTCCAGGTTCGAATCCTGCCCATGGCAAAATCAGTTTTTCATTGTATAATTGGAACTTAGACAAAAAAAATCTGCGTGTGAAGGCATAACACTGACACGTAGATTTGGCTGTTATAAGAGTTTCAAGCAATGAAAAAAATACTGGGAATTATATCTCGAATCACTCTGAGTGAAGAAAAACTCTCCGTCCTGTTCGGACTCCTCCCACCCCCTGGAGAGCGAATATCGAAACCAAACACACCTGAGTTTCAAACCACTACAAAACAATTTTCCTTTCTCTTCCTTCTATCTTTCCGCCCGCGCCCTGGCAACAGTAAAAGGGTATCAACCCCTTAGGCGCGCGTAAATTATAAAAAAAAAAAAAAAAATGGCAACGCATCACCTTGCCTATATCCGTTTTTGATATCAACGGTCTCGGAGAGATTGTTTCCTATCTTTACGAAGCATCGAGTGTTCTCCGTCATTATTTTGTAGTCTGACGAGTTTGGCAGAGATATGGAGACAGTGTTCTGTATAGCTCGTCTCTATAGATGATGTCATCTGCGGCATTAAAATCGATAAAGAGGTGGTGTGTGTTGATTTGGATCTCTTTGGATCTATAGGATCTGCCGTAGTGTGAACATTTGGTCGATTATGGACTTACGGAGCCTGATAGATCATATCATTAGCGTTCACATAACACAACAGATATGATCTTATACAGTTGGAACAGTTCAGAGAGTTTCCTTTCTTGTAGATAGGACAAACAGTGCTAAGGTTTCAATCTTTAGGCATTCTTTCCTCCCCCCAAGTCTTAGAAATGAGTTGGTACCTGTTCGCGGTACCAGCTCGGCTGGTAGGCGGTTCAGAGTCTTATTATACTTAAGCGTTAAAATTGCTATCTATACTGCATTTTGGTCAGGTTGATGAATCCTTTGACCTGCACTGTGCGTATTGAATGTTTCATTAGGCCGAACAACCGTTTTCCAAAGTTTTCTTGCTCATCTCTACAGGACTCTGTTCGGGGTTTGTTGTTCTTTAACAATTTTCCTAGAGTAGCACCTTTCTATTTCTTCAAGCTTCTCATTCACACTTTTTTTACTCCGGAGATACCAATGTTCTTAGTTCTTGTTTTGCCCATAGAGTTCTAGGGCCACTCACATTTTCTTTCCTATGCAGTGCCGTATCGTAGACGAATTGTTTCTCTAATACAACCATGGATTTAGTTATTGATTTGACATCAGTTGCGGCGTTTCTGTTTGTTTCTTACATGTCGAAAGTACAAGACTTCTTGCGTAAGTCTGTCGTTTATAACAAATCCGCACCGAAATAGACGCTATTCGCCTTCCCTGTAGCAATCGCCGTAGTTATGTCACAGCTTTTCTTCCTTATTTTGTCCGGAACACTGACTACACCTGAAAATTCCTATTTTATACCTCAGCTCTGTACATCTTCCTTCTAAGTTTCAATCATTTCTGACAGTGAATTGTAGTGTTTCTATCTTCTCTTGGTTCAACTCTCGCGTTATAAGTTTGGCAGGTCATGTCCAGTTGGACCTGATCAATACCCAGCGGCTACCACGAGGAGGTAAAGTAAGCTTAATTGATATTTAGTCATAGTTGCAGCACTGGGCATTGACGGTGATCAGTTCCTACTCTAATCATACACACCCAGCTGCTTAGCGTTCGTAAAATCCTTTACGTAAGGAGGCACTTGAAGAATTTGTGATTACCTCAGAATATCTTTTGGCGGATCTCCACTTAGTCGCCAGGTGTGAAGTTAATATTATTGCAAAGAACGCTGGATATAGCTATTGATAGTGAAGTTACAGTTCCGGTGATGAACGGATAATTTGTTCGTTTGTCGAAAGCGTGATTTTATCATCATCGATCAAAAGCCAGGCATCCTCTACATATTAGATATCCTTCCCATCTTCCTCACCTGACAGGGCTTCTACCTAACTTCCAGAACAAATTAGGAAGTGATTTGGTGAGGCATTTCTAACCTGATCAAGACATTACATAAGTGCTGCTGAGAATTACACGACAAGTCCGGAAATCAGAAATGGCCCACTTAAGCTCTAAGCGTTTGATGCTGCCATACGCTCATCTGATACCCCTAGGCAGTTAGGGGTGAAATTGATTAAGTTTGCTGTAAGTTATAAGTTTGTGGTTATTTACTTTCTTGAATTGATCTTGGTCCTAACCAGCAAGCTCTTCTCGTAAGGCCATTTCCAAGCGTATTGCCTTTGATTTTGTAAGTTGGCTAAAGTATTTTGTTCACATTTGGACCCTACCGAAAAACAACGACGAAACCCTCCAATACTATGTAGAGCTTCTGAATTGGATTCGAAGATTCCACGAATTGGAACGTTGATGATGATCGATCAGCAAGCTGAACTATAGATATAAGTGCACTCTTTAATTTAGAAACTTCTTCGGTAATGTTGGTTGATAATCGAGCTCTACCGACGACAACTATCAAGAAATTGTCAAAGTGTATGCTTGCTCTCAATTATGATACAATACGTATTCACATCCATAATTTGTAGTGCTGCAGACTGCTTTTAAGATACTCCTATAGGGAATCTCGTGCTTCTTGTAACCGTGTCTTTCTCAGGATCTTTTTCAAAACTGGACCTCTGCAATCTAAGGGCTGAAATAATACTAGAGATACTCCTAATTGATGAACTAAGAATACCAGTACCTTGACTTCCGTAAAGTTGTAATCACTCATTGCGATTTTTTGACTAATATGTTCGAAGTGAATAACATGCCCTTGCGTGTTTCTATATCATCAAAAGTATGTTTAAACCTGGTCTGATCTGCCTGGGACTGCTGCCACTTATGTACGAGGCTGGGTCAATAAGTCCCTGAAAAATAAATCAGATGGCGTTGTCACGTCAAATCTAACACCTTGCTTGTCAAGAAGCATCTTTCAAAAGAACCCACCCATCTGTCAAATAGATCATCTGTCAAATAGTTTTGTTGTGACAGCCATTTGAAATAGACGCCTACGAGAATTTTCGTAAAAATGGAGAAAAACTAATTTCGTATATCTTTTGCGCAAAAAAACGATGACCGAAACCAAACAAAAGCTTGAAAAGTATTAAGGGGACTCTTCACCATCGATTGGAACCATCCACGACTGGTTTACTCAATTTCGGTGCGGTCTTACCAGAACAAATGACGCAAAACTTTGTGTCCGCCCAATTGAGGTCACCACACCAGAAATGGCAGATATTCACGGTATGATATTGAACGATCGGCGAGTGAAGGCGCGCGAACTTGAAGAGGCTTATCACATGGAACAGCGATTTCAGTTTTGCAAAAATATTGTATTTTGATATGAAAAAGCTATCCGCCAGATGTTTGCCGCGTTTACTCACAATCGACAACAATTGCAATTGTTTGACAACTTCGTAGGAGTGTTTGGCGATGTTGAATTACAATCGAGGACGAAACATAGATTCATTACAATACACCAGATGCCAAGGAACAGTGGAGACAGTATACTTCTCCTGGTGAATCGAAGCCGAAGAAGACCAAGGTGCATCTGTCAGCTAACAAGATCATGGCGACAGTTTTCTGGGATGCACGCGGTGTCATTCACATCGATACCTTGAAAAGGATAAAACTATCACCTGCGCCTATTATGCAGAGCTGTTGAATCGATTCAACTCCGATTTGAAGCAAAAACGACCGCATTTGGTGAGGAAAAACGTTGTCTTCCACCAGGACAATGCGTGAATCACCTTGCGAATTGCAACAGCCTAGTGCGACTATTTCCTCTTTCCAGACAATGGCTCGGCGGTAAGAGATTTGGGTCGAATGAAGAGGTCATCGATGAAATAAACGACTATTTCGAGGGTCTCGAAAAATCGCATTAGGAGGGCATCAAAGTATCAAGCTAATGTTGAAAACTAAAACGTGTTTTTTGCCGAAAATAGTGTTCCTTATTTCAATTTGCAGGCACTTATTGACCCACCCTGGTATGTCTGCCTGGATAAGCGCATTCCTTTGCATGTCGTACTTCGCAATGGAGCTACCTTCACGCCAGGAGTTGTGACTAATTCACTTTTACTTACTTCCCCTTGTATTATTGTCTACAGATTCATGATCTCCTCTCATATGGAGCTATTCCTTTGGAGTGCGGTTTGGGAAAAAAACTGTCGAGACTCTCACGTTTCAGAATTAGATGGTTGTCCTTAACGGAAGTCAAATGACATTAGAAAGTTAATTTATCCATATCCAGGGTCTTATTCTGCCTTTCGAAGAAGTCGTTTTTTTTACGATCGGGCCCCCGAAGCACATCCAGCATCTATTCGGGCTCAATCAATTCCTAAGTAGCGAAGTGAGTAGGCCTAAGGTAAAGAGAAAATGCTTAATATTAGTCATTACCATCCGCCCTTGGTTCCTTTTTTCTATAAATATTATCAACTTTATCCGGAAAGTAATTTTACTTACAGCTACAAAAGCAAAGTGGTTTTCATTTAATCCAGCACAAGTATACGGAGAGGGTATGACATAAAATCCCTTTGTCCAAACCTCCTGGTTCTACAAAAAGTAACTACTTCCCAGAAATTCATTCAACCTCTCTTTCATATCAAAATACGTTTGTTCACCAAGCGTGAGCGGGCTAAATGACCCAAATAAACTCTGGCATCAACAATGCTCACAGGGGCCAATCAAACTGAGGTTGTGAAGTACCTCAGAATCCACCTACCCCCAATTTATTGCCAGTACTCGTAGATATGTAGATCCAAATGTCTGAGGAAAAATTTTACTATAAGGAACAATGTGAGTCCAATTGCCACTTCAACTTTTAAAGTAGCTCTGACATTATATTGAAGTTCAATGACTGAGGATAACTCTTACGTCTAACCCACGTATTCAGAACCTTCTAATATCTTCTAAAGGAATTGCGACATGTAACCAAACGAATCAGCACTTCATTGTGTAGGTGGCTAAGAACTTATGAAGAAGTTCTTTTCATTCATTATATCGTACTCGTGTCTCCATTAAGGAAAAAAACATTCCCGTATGAAATAAGATACCATTCTTAGACACATGTCTCGGATCTTGACTAGACTACCATTTTAAAATGATTTTGTTTTTGTGCCTTTACCTTGTCCACTCATCGGTAAAGTGCATTTGGAAACTTAAGGATGTACTTAATTTACTCCGACGTAATTAAAGTTGTTTTCAGCTCTGAAGACTATAGAGTTGAATCAACTTAAAAAATGGAAATATTCGGGCTCTAATTGGCTTGTTTTTAGCCAACCTAAACCACTAAGCGAAGGTGGTGGGTACGTCCTTTGTATAGAGAAAGAAATGAAAAAGGATTTTCCGAAAAAACTTTTGAATTTATGGAAAAAAGTGATCCGGAAATGTTTTTTGTATCTACTCGTACACTTATGAATTACTTGCATGTCCTTCTGCCGCGATTAGTTTAACCATCGGTGACAAAGTGTTCAATTCGGAAACCTATAGATCCGGAGTGCAGAATGGTGTTAACAATAATGTTAGAAAATTTAAGAACTACCTTGCTTCTTAAAATTAATTATAAATCTTATTGAAAAATGCCAATGAAGTGTTCTGGCATGTTCGTTCTACACAACTTCTTACTGGTACAGTACATAATTGGAATTCTTACAGCCCGGGAAATTTTGTGGCGTGACGCAAATAGTGAGTGAATCGATGACGACTGCGGATCCCTTTTCAACTCTATTTCCTTCAACACTAACCCACGAACTAAGTGGTCCTCGTCTCTTTTATCTACCGGTCCATCGCACCTATTATGCCTCCAACGAACCAATCTCCCGTATGCTCCGAAAGGTCAACTCAAACCTCTCCGTTTTTGATTTCAATCGGCACACTCCTCATCTCAAACAAGATCTCCTCCACCATTGCCTTGGTTCCAAGCTCTTAAGGCTTTCTATTAGTTTTTAGTTCTGGTTTCTTAGGTAGGTTAAGCTTGTATTAACCCAAGTAAATGGGGGCCTCAGCCCGTTAACGATTTGCTACCTATTCAGAGCAGAAGGTGCATTTGAGATACGTCACCAACTTACTTACGAGTGTTTACTTAACAAGAGAAAAGTGTCATTTCAACCGCTGTAACAACTTTTATGTAATTTACTTACTTCCTTAAGGTGGCGCTACAGTTCGGGGTGCACGTGGGCCTCAACCAACAAGCATTTGCACCCAACTCGATGCTTAGTTTTCAGTTTCCCACGCGAAGATGGCTGAGGTCCAATTCTACTTGCGTGCCCCACCTGAGTCGCGGTTTTTCTCTACTGCGCCGTCCATCAGTGACGGATTAGAATTTTTTTTCGAACCGGAGCATAGGTGTTCATCTGCTTTACATGATCCAGCTACCTCACTCTTCTAGTTAGACCGATGTCGCTGTACAACTCTGCATCACCTCCTCCTCCACTCACCGTCTATGCAGGCGGGATCAAAAATCACCCAAAAAATTGTCCTCTCAATGCAGCCAAAAGCACCCTCATCCATTTTTGATCTCAGCGATCGATTCGTTGTCTGAATTGATAGCAGAGGCTAGGTCCACAAAGTTCTTAACTAACATAAAGTTATATCTGTCCGACACGTCGGTGTTGGGTGTCCTTTCTTGTTGGCAGCATATACTTGGTCTTACCCTCAACCCATCTTCGGCGTTTCCGTTTCAATACTATGAAAGCCCCACTCACATCACTCTGCTTTCTTCGGATGGACCTTTGAAAGATTACGCCTTTCGTGTTGGCGCCTTTTGCATTAAATTTTGAAGAACGATGTTTAAGAAATCGCGTGACAACCTATCGCTGTTGACGCAAAAAATACTACAATGTCCCAAAGGTAATAAAACCTTTCGATCGTTTGTCAAAAATATCAGAAACTCTGCCTCATCCTCATTCCCAACGCTCATTCACAATGACATTCCAGCTGTCAGCTCTTTAGACAAGCGGCCAGTTCAACACTCCCAGATAGTGCTTTGTCTCCGCCTACACTTGAGTGCGTCGATGGGACGAATCTACTTTCGCATTCGTGTAGTGGCAAGAGTACTTAAAGATCTCAACATGCATAAATCAGTTGGTCCAGATGGTATATCTCCCCTTCTTTTGAAGAGCTGTTCTTCACCGACGTAATGTCTTGTGTCTCACTCTGTTTTATCGCTATTTCCACCACCAGTGCTCCATAGAAATCATCAGTTGCATTCCGCCCCTTCAAACTTTTAACCGTAACACCCGTCTCGCTATGAATGCTCATCAGTATACCCTCAAGCCCACTTTCGGACGTACTCTAAAATATCGTGATTCATTCCTAAGCCGTACAACTCGCTTATGGAATGCCCTGCCTAGCTCTTTATTTCCTAGTCATTATAACGTTCAAACATTTAAAACCAGCGTTCACCGGTACCTCTCTTTCCATCCTATCTGATTTTCCTTCGCTCGCGCTGTGTGCAAACATTTTAAGGGTACATAAGGGTACATACAGCGTGTATTCTCCTTCGTCACCCTGCAAAAAGGTACGAGCTTGGAAGGGATGCCAAAACTAGACATATAGAGATATAGCTCGCCTCTATAGATGCTGTCAAAAGCGGCCTATGATGAATAGGTGGAGTTCATGGGTTTTCCCCAGATCTGCGGTAGTGTATATATTTTTTCAATTTTGCCCTTCCCTGTCCTAAAGCAACAGTTGTTGACGAACGGCCTCAGGAATGCCTGACACACAATACAGCAGATAGGATCTTGTAGGCCATGTTAATCCATGTAGGCCTGTAGATTCTGTAGTTTGTGCAGTTCAGAGGATTTCCTTTCTTGAGAATCGGACACGTAATTCTGAGGTTTCATTCATCGGGCGTTCTTTCGTTTTGCTTCGTAATGCTAATAACATACGACCTCGACCTCATGGGGGACTTGATTAAACATAGCTATACCGGCCCCTGTCGATTGCAACGGATAGATATCAATTTCTTTGAAAATATTTCTTCGGTGTTAGGATATCTACGTTAGTGCCACGAATACAACAAACTAGTGGTCTAAAACGATGCTGGCTCCTCGAAATATTTAAACATCCAGAATATTTTAGGCATGTCCTATGTCGTTCATAATATTATAAAACTGAGCGTTCCGACCATATGTCTGCCCAGTCCTTTTGTGGATATTGAAGTAGTAAAACCTTTGCTAGTATGATGGCCTTTCACCCGTCGAAAAGTTGATTACATTGAGAACATTTTCGGAGATGTTGGAAATTCGTTGTCTTCATATTTTGCTGGCGTTCCTAGGTTTTCGAATCACCAATGAAAATCATAAGACCATGCTAAGTATATTGTTCGTGACTTTCGCCGAAGAATTCATAAAGCATAGCATTTTCCATGAGAAGACGAAACTAGATATCAAGCTTAGCTTGCAAAGTATTTTTGAAAGTTGTCCAAGACTCGGGTAAGAACCGAGTCTTCCTCTGACAACAAACTCACATCCAAGCGATGGCGATGGTTTTCCACTTCAGCAATGCTGAATATCAAAGTATGTGAATATCAAAATTGTTATCCTCTTTTCGTTCAGTTCAACCTATCGAATTTCATCGATAAAGTCAGATTTTAGTTATCCCGATGGCACAACCGCTAGCCAGAAGGTAGTCAGCAGTCCGGCAAAGACCAGCGCACAAAGCTATCAATGCCCAACTGGGCATTACCCTAATTTTACCTCCAATGTTGACATTGACCCAACCGAAGGCGTTGGTCTTCTGCTCTCACTCCGTTGATGATAAAAGAGTTTGTCACATTTTCACCCTTTCCTTGCTTGGTTGATGTGATGTTTGGACTTTAGGTAGATCGTTGTTTATTTTTCATTCGAGTATAGGTTCTAGAAGTCATTCTGCCCCCATCATCCTGTCGGGTTGTTTGGCTTAAAAAGAACGGCCAACTCACCGTGAAAAACTTTTAGACATCCTGTCAGATGCTGCCCGATGCCAGTCTCAAATCATTCGGATAGAAAGCGATAGTGGCCGCTAAATTGGCTCCGGGTTCTTATAACGGCTTCTTCGAGCAAACCTTATCGTTCCTTATGTTAGACCCCTTCTAAGTGGACATCCGGCACACTCAGGAAGCTATTAGTGAGGTTGTTTGAGGGCCGAGATCAGTGGACTACTGAATGATGGGATCTTGACTGCCCTTTCAGAACTTGGGATTCCCATTTAAAGTAAAAATATAAAACGAATGTACTGATGAAGGGAAATCTGTTGTTGAAGAAATCATTATCGTAACAATTTGGAATGTTGCAAACATCTTAAAATGGGCAGACTCAGATCTGTGAATTCATTACTTACGGGTACTTCCGGGATTATGTATAAAATATCCAAGTTCTCTGTCCCACAAAATCGACTCTTTATTGCGAATTTCCAAAGGTTAATAAATGTAGCCTAAAAGTCTGATGATACATAAATAAACATACAGCCGAAAGGCCCTTGAACTTCGAAAACCGCCTTTCGAATCTTTGAAATGTTTTTGGTTCCTCTACGACTATGTTTCTGGGTCAATACTTTTACTTGAAACCTGAAACTAATGAACTAATACCCCGTTTTATATGCGAAACATAAAATCAGCCCTAAAACTTTTTAAATCACTAACAAAACGGTTAAGACTTGTAACCTCTTTTGCATAACCTAAAAATAAACAACATACACCCATGTATCGGTCGTCGAATAACAAAAACAAAATCACATTAGGTCAATCCCGAAACTTTTAACACAATGTCATCAGCAAGGATACATAGAAGCACGTACATACATGATCAAAACCTCAGCCCAAGTCACAACCTTTGATGTGTTGTCTATAAAATCCTGCATAAATCGGGTAGATGTGTTAACTTACATTCAAAACCCAACATTCCCCTTCCGTTTTGACACCCTAAATAAAGTTTCTCCCCAACCTGAGCGCCTATTCAATATGTTCTTCTTATTGTCCAAACAATAGACCACTCAATAAAGGACACCAAGTCAAACACAATCCACAAAATAATAAAAGCAAAAAAATCGTCCTTTCGACCCCATTTTTCATCCCTGCCCGTCAGCTCTGTTAACCTGCATACTCTAGAATCTATACATTCTCCCAAAAAAAAAGCCTAAATTACACTTTGTATGCTTAATGGGGCAACTGTTACTGCCACGAGGACTTCCTTCTGAAAGGTCACTCTAACAGCAACAAAGAAACAACTGCAACAATCATTTTCCTGCCCATTAAGGTGGAAACAAAGTTGAAACAATTTTCTTCACACATGCCAAGATTTTTACATCTATTTCTGGTTCCACGACTACTCCCGGATGTGGTTTTCGTTCTGGAACTAGTTTCGATTGCATTGGCATCATTGATATTGTTCAGCCAGAGTTGCTACTTTCTCCCGATTGTGTAATCCTTGGACGGTACTCAAATAGGGTGTTCATTTCTTGAACCTACTTCGTTTCACTTCTCTCCAAGGAATCGATTTTTCCTCATCCCCTGTTGTGCCTGCTCTCGTGCACGTGATGATTTCATGCGAAACTAAGACGCATTAAAAATAAAAAATAATCCTTGTGCTCGTGCCACACTGTTGCCAAAGCAATTGTTTTCTGCTTGAAAATATGTTCGTGTATATCCTAAATTAAAAAATTAGAAAAAACAATTCATAAAGTTTTCATTTGATTTTGCATCTGTATTGCTTTTAAGAAATATTTTAAGCTGAATAAGATACTTCGTAAAATGTTGGGGAAAATAATGGAAAATGCTTGCAAGAATTTCGTAGCTGGACTTAAGATAATGAAATATTCATTATTTTCCACCCCTCCAGGCTTTTATTTCATAAAACACAAAACAGGCATATCATACCTACTTCCTGCCTTTGAAGTTGTGACGAATTGCATTAAGCAATTTTTGAAGTTCGTGTGTATGAATGTAAACTTTTTGAGAATGCTTGGACATATTGACTTATTGTTCAACCAGAATTTTAGGACTGTGCACCTCAACAGTTCTATTCATAGGTCGAATCCCCTTACAGGGGACAAAATCAAAATCCCCTTACAGGGGACAAATCAGACAAAACTGATTTCAATAAGTGAGAAGATCTAGGTATTCAAAATTCTAGAAGATGTCGTATATGAGACGAAATCGACCACCGGTATGAGCGGTAAATTGGAATCCTTGTATCGCTTTATCTGTATACTCTCTCAGGTCTGCCAAAGAGTCGTCAACATAGACATTGTAAAGGTTGCCAAATTATAAAGTAAAAATGAGGAAAACTGTCTACCACACTAAAATTTGAATTTCTTTCTCTAAATTCTTTCTCTAAATTCTATGATTCTATGTTACTTCTGCAGATTCAAAAAATCACCATCAAAACTGGCACCGGGAAGCAAAATAAGCTGGAATAGGTAGGTAGGTAAGACTGGCTGTTGTAAACACCAACCCAATTAGACCTATTGGCCCATTGTGATGCCACGTGGACCTATGATCCTCTTACTAATGGAACCCGTTTGAGCTTATGATGAGGCGTAGGAGACTGTTTACGTCTATATTTTTTAGATCGTTTAGGTCGTTGTAGAAGAAAGGTCCTAGATGAAGCCTTCTTATCTGGGAGAGAGCTGGACATGTACAGAGTAGCTGGAGGATTGTCTCCCCCTCTTCCTCGTCCGTGCAGCTTCTACAGTAATCATTTGTAAAAGCGCAAAGCCTTCTTGCATGCTTGCCTATGAGGCAATGTCCAGTGATGACACCTATTATGGGACTGAGAAGTTTCCTATTTAAAAGGATCAGACACTTAGATCGATTCGGATCCAGCTTTGGCCAGATCTGTTTGGTTGCTAAACATGTTTGTTCAACAGTCCACCTAAGGTCTAATGTTAGTTTGCACGTAGCGATTGGTATAACTATGCTACCCTTTTCCGGTAGCATAGGTACAGTGGTTACAATTTTGGCGAGTTCATCGGCTCTGCATATCTCTGTGGCCCGGCACCCAACAAAGGTGAAGGTTGAACTGCTCTGCCATCTCCATAAAAGATGATCGGCATTCAAGAGCGGTTTTAGAATTCAATGAGACCCAGTCCAGGGACCTGAGAGCATCCTGACTACCCGAAGAGATGCTGATATCCTTTGCAGATATTACGTTTTTCTTCAGCCAGGACAGAGCTTCTTTAATCGCCAAAATTTCCGCTTGGAACACGTTACAGTGATTTGGAAGACGGAAAGAGCGGCTACGATTTAGCTTATCTGAGAAAACACCGACACCAACTCCGCTGTTGGTTTTAGATCCATCTGTGTAGAGATGGATTGACTTGTCCTACATGAAAGCATCTTCCTCCCAGAAGGATCTAGAGGGGAAGCTTACATGGAAGTTTTTATCAAACCAAAGTTCAGGTATGGCGTAATCGATGTTATCTGTGAGGATTAGTTGGGTAGACCGCAAGACTCCGCTTATGCATAGACATGCTGTTCTTTGGACTCTGCTTAGTTTAATGAAGTTGGCTGCATATTCTAAGGCCATCCACCACCGTAAGTAAGTATCGGCCTTATGACCGAGATGTATAACCAGTGGGTTACGCGAGGTTGAAGGACCCATTTATTCCCAATGGCTTTTTTTGCAAGAAAATAAAGCTATTGTAGCTTTATTGACTCTTTCTTGAGTGTTGGGTTTCGAGTTTAGTTCCCTGTCCAGGTATTTTGCTGTACCGTTTATTGAAGGAGGGTCTTTAATTGGAATTTTGTATTTTCTGGGAAAGAGGATAAGATCAGTTTTATGGAGATTTATTCCCAATCCACAGCGATCTGCCCAGCGGGTTAATCTATTGAGATTTACTTGAAGGAGTTCTTTAATGGTATTAATATACTTATCTGGGGCTGAGACTATAGCAACGTCATCTGCGTATTCAATCACCCTGCTACCACCCGCTTCCAGGTATATCAGCAGTTCATTAACTACTAAGTTCCAGAGAAGGGGAGAGAGAACACCGTCTTGCGGCGTACCTCTGCTGACACATCTTTTAGCAGAAGTCTTATCCAGTTTGGAGTTAATTATCCTGCTTTTTAGCATAAGACTGATGAACTCCCCAAGTGAGTCGTCTACCTGCAGAGTTGACAGCGCAGTCGTGATTGTGTTGACGTTATTAAAGGCGCCCTCTATGTCCAGGAAAGCAACCATTGTGTACTCTTTATATTGTAGGGATCGTTCGATGCGGTTAGTCAATGAGCGCAGAGCCGTTTCAACCGACTTTTCTTTACAGTAGGCATGTTGAGCCGTTGACAGAAGTCTTGGATCAATTTTAGCTCGTATATGGATATCAATCAGTCGTTCTAGAGTTTTCAGAAGGAATGATGATAGACTTATAGGTCTGAGGTCCTTTGGGCCAACATGAGAGTATTTTCCGGTTTTGGGAATAAAAACTGCAAACCGGCCATAGCCTGATTGAGAGCCAGAGCAAATTCCTTGACTTTCATGCCAAGCTCATTGGTGTCACGCGGGGGACTCGATAGTATTCGTCTGTATTTTGGCCAATCAGTTTTCGGTAGTTCCGGAATGCTGGTTGGCTGGGGGGAGCATCACTCAGGCTGAATTGGATGTGTATGTGGTCTAAAAAAGAGTGTTCAGACGATACCATCCAGTTCATTAGCATTTAAGTGATGCTGTCGGAGACAAGAGTGATATCTAGCACTCCCTGTCAGTTTCTAGTTATAAAAGTGGGCTCATTGCCAATGTTGCAAATGAAGAGGTTAGTACTTAAAATATAGTCAAAAAGTAACTTACCTCTATTATTGATGTCAGTACTGCCCCATACCGTGTGATGTGCGTTAGCTTCACATCCGATGATGAGGCCAGTTTTTTGCCTTACAGCTTCCAGTACCACCCTTTCTAGGTTATCACCAGGGAGAGGGTCCACATCGTCGTGGCCAAGATAAGCCGATACCAGCCAGTAGGAGCCTTTGGCAGTCTCTAGTCTGGCAACGGTTAATTTGGGGTCGCTGATTTTGGGAAGTAACAAGTAAGAACAAAAATATTTAGCAATGGTCGGTAAATTTGCAAGAAAGACCTAGAATTGTCATAAACCAAGGAAAAAACCAGTCGCGTAAGGTTTGTGGAACAATTAGAACAAAACTCTGTTCGGTGCTTCGAAAGGCCGACTTCACGATATGAAGCACAAAGGGTAACCCTTCCAAACGTCGTGAAATAGACTACAAACGATGCAACAATGACACAAAGAAAGTGGTAACTAGACCACCTGCGGTTATAGATAGTCTCATGTGTTTTACGTGGACATCCGCCGTGTGAGCCTTATTTCTTTATTACACTGAGAGCCTACGCTCATATCGGGATTAATACAATGTGTCAATGATTAACACATTGTTTTGGGTATAAACCGACAGCCACCACTATACCCCCAAGGGAGCCAACTCCTAGGTCAGGCCGGAACCATAGATCTGTGGGATCCTAACCCCCCGTGGTACCAGAATATAGCCTCCGGTAGAGATTCACAACCTTGGGGTTACTTCCAGTGGGGCACCTTCAAAACCTACGCCCATAGCTCGAAGATCCCTGACATCGTCATACAAGGGACATGCACACAGAATGTGCACCCAGTCTTCCGCCCAGCTCCAGCAGCTCCCGCATGAACAAGACATCCTTCAGGAAGCGGTAAGTTACACTCCCGTTATTACTATCGCCCCATCTAGATTGCGATCTAGATGTGACTCATTCGTTTAGCCATGTTTTACGCTCCCGTAACGACATCCGGTTGACTTCAATGTCAGCCAAACAGTCTCTCTCACTCAAGGGGATACCCCTCTTTAGCTTGAAGGCTATTCCACGTTGGATCGCCTCCAAGTCCAGAGGAGGCACTCCGATAAGAACTTGAAGTGCTTCCGTGGAGACAGTACGGCAAACAGGCAAACAACCAAGCCATTCCACTCTTTGACAAGAGAGGATCTTTCTGCGACCGCTCATTGTCGTGACTAGGTCATGACTACATTCATGATTATACCCAGATACTTGATTTGGGGAGGTCACCTTATTAATGGCTTGCCTTAAGCAACATCATTACCGTATTTTTTTTAGAAACGCAAACGCCTACACTGCTGCTCCAGTCCTCAACATGTCGGAGAACGGTGTTTCCCATTTCTTCCAGCACTATCCTGGATCGTGCTTCCAGAATGATTAACAGGTTGTCTGCATATGCGCAGCATTTTGAGGTTTCACTTATCTGCCCCAGTAGGGGATCCATCATTAGATTTCAAATAAATGGACCATAAATGGACGCCTAGAGATCCACGCTCCACATTCACGCTCACAATCTCATTTAGGTCATTATACATGACGTACGCACTTTTGCCAGAAAAGTAGCTTTTCCAAAGCTCAATTTTGTGGGAACCAATGTCATGCATCCTTCGGAAAATGCTTCCCCAACTTAGGTGGTTAAAGGCACCTTTAATATCTATAAAAATGCCTAACACATAGGTGGTCCTACTTGATCTGACTCTGTCTTTGACATAAAACCAAGCGTCCTCAATGGATATGCCTGGATATGCCTTTTTTGAACCCGAATTGGAATGGATACCAGAGACCTTAAACCTTTCCAGCACTTTTCCAAGTACCGGAAGCAGGCTGATGTCCCAATAAGATTGAGGATTAGTCCTTATCTTATCAGAAGACTTCAGGTGAACGACCACCTTTGCCCTCTTCCAACCCACCGGAAAGTAGTTCGTTTCTAGACTATGAAGATGAACTCTAGCAATCGATAAACCGGCGACAAGCAATACAATAAATGCAACGTTGGGCCGCATGCGAAAGATGTATTATTTTTAATGTCGCGGCATATGGAGGAAAAAATGAGCAAGAGGCTCAGTAGACGGAGTCTATTGACAAGCAGGGAAACCTTCTGAAATTTGTGATTGATGGAATAGGTATTTCAAGGAGTTATTTCCACAATGTAACATCCGCTATTGCGCACGAACCTGAAATGTAAGGTTTTACTGAAACCAAAGTCAGCGAGCGGTAAAATAATGAACAGAGGACGTGCAGTTACACACACACCGGACCACACACCCTTTGAAAAGCTGGTGTTTACATAGTTGCGGGTTTGCTCAAGAAAATGATGAGAGGAACCAGTCTGTGGAGTGCTTTTATATGTATAAAGGCGAAAGCGACACGAAAAATTGGAACAACTACCAATCGACGAAAATAATGTCGCATACTATGAAAATATATGTAATACAGTCGACAACGCAGTATTAGTAATCTCGGTAGTTAGTGCAGCTTAGTAGGGTTGGTTGACATATGTATGACATGATTTAAGCACACGAAAGAAACATTCCGACGCTTCGCAAGGCGTTCGATAGAGTTCTCAGAGATATTGTATGGACGATACTCACACCTCAAATAGAACGCACATGAAAAAATGGAAGAAAACATGCACAGCAAAAGTAACAACACCAAGGCAGTGTACAAAGTCCGTTGTCGGGCAAGACTTTCTGTGTAAAAATTACATAGTCTAGTCTGAAACTACTTTCTTCTTTACAGTCGATGACAGCACTGCTCTAATAATTGGATAAAGGCCCTACAAAATGATAGGATACGAATTAGTCGTGGCAAGACCGAATGGATTGTCATTTTTTTCAAACCCAAGCATACCTACATATATACGAATATTCCGAAAGTGCAAACAATTTCAATACGGGCACGAAGGTTTCGTTGTAAACCATTAAGGAAATTGCATGGACGATATCACGCAAAGAGTTAGAGTGGATTTGCTTAAATTTACCGAAAGCTCCGCAATATTTTTTCACAGAGAGTGGCACATAGAGGGCGACTCTAATAACATATCTGTGGGAATTTCTTCACAATCAATATGCCATCACATAGACACCAGACACCAAAACGGGCCATCGCGATCCCTTTGGAACCATTTGAATTTGTCTTCAAATGGAAAAAAGCTAAACAATCTCCCTGATGAAACCCCCAATTTTCCTGCAAAAGCCAAGAAGTCCTTTGAAGTTCGTGCCGTCTATTACTTCTAGGTTTTCGGAAAAGTAATTTCCTGCAAATTTTCTTCGACTACGCGATATTGCCTCTCATTCACACAGTATGTGTGTTATGTCGTCAATAACTTGCAGATCACCACACAATCTACAGATATTCGAAAAATTGAGTCTCTTTGCGTGTTGCCGCAGGAGACAGTGTCCTGTCAGGATTCCTATTACTATCCTAAGCGCATCCCTGTTTAATTTTTATTAACTTCCTAGATCCTTTGCCGTCAAAAAGCGGACAAATAGCCTTGGTTACCCAGTGTCCTTCAAGACTAGACCACCTTTAGTTGACAGTGATTTTTACCTCGATAGTGCCCCTCACTATGCAAAGGGGTGGTTTGATGTTGGCAACCTCACTATTATCGAGTAGCAATCCTTTTCTTGCTCGTCCGCTTGTTTATTTCCTTTAATACCGCAGTGTCCTGGCACCCAGCACAGTCTTACCCGGATCTGACTGCATAGTGCCTCCTTCACAATAAAACTTTACAAAGATTAAAACAAAAACGTTCTTTTTCGACGTAAATAAAATTAAGACTTTAAATTTCAGGTGTTCTGCCTTCTTGAACTACAGAAGTGATGATGTGTCACTGGCAGGCAGTAAAAAGTAATCAGGGCGTGTCTGGTTGTTTGTTCGTTTACATATGAGCTGGTGCTGGTTTGCCACATGTCCATACGATTTTTAGTTAGCACAAAACATTCAAACGATACGTGTCAAAACTTGATGACATTTCGACCATTAGTCATCGGGATATTGAAATTTTAGCTTTTTGATATTTTCAAGACCATGAACAAAAAACGAGTTTCGTACGTCGATAAAACACTGCTATTTGGTGAAAAAATACCCTTAAACCCAAGAATGGCTTGAAAAGGAATTTGCTCCGTTGAAAGCATCCATTTGTGGCTGGTTTATTGAATTCAAACGCGGTCGCATAAACAAAAATAATTCTGAACCCTCTGAGCGGGCCCCCACCCAATTATCAAGGCTTCGCCCTTTAATGACGTTGTCTAATAATGAACGGAGGCAGAGCAAAGTACTGGTCTTATCGTAAACATCTTCAGATGACGCTACCGAAGGTTGCTACGATTCGATCAGTCACAAGTTGCCGGTCATAGGTCTTGTTGGCGGCTGGACCACCGGTCCCTACCAGGACTTAAATCACGGTACCATGGGAGTCAGGAGCTCCCCAGATCTCGGTCCGGGCCTGACTTGAAGAGGTAGGCCCCCTTGTGGGAGCGTCATTGTGGCTGTGGTTTAAACTCAAAGTCGCGGGAAGGGTCTTCCTTTGGTTGACCCAATGCAAGTTGCAATAAGTACTGGGTGCTGCGACCCTAAAAGCAGTAAGAGGTTTTAGGTCGGCCTCGACTCATACCAAGGGTGGAACTTGTGCCGGCAACACAGTTCCGAATTGGTATCAATGGATTGACGGAGAGCGATGGCAAGGCGAATCCTTGCTCCCATGGATGTATGGGCATCCCGTAAACATAAGTCATCATGACAGGTGGTTTACGTTAAAAATCAGAGACTATGAACCCTCTGAGCGCCCAAATGTCTGCTGTTATGGCAGAAAACATTAAACATTAAACATTTCCACAAAACTGTTTTGAACAACTGTAAAGCGAAGGTGGTTGAATTAACTGACATCGTAAAGATATCAACAGACTGAGTACATCATATTTTTCACGAGTATTATGCGAAAACTCTGTTCGAAGTAGGTACCGCGTTTGGGCCACAAGCAACAATGTGCTAATGATTCTGAGCGTTGTTTGGAGCGATATAAACAGAATTTTTTCATGCGGTACTCGTATGAGACAATAGATGAAACATGGATCCTATTGCTTGTTCGCAAACCTCAAGATGTGGCTCCAAGAGCTCATCACTGGAACCGAAGTGTATTGAATGGGTTGGACCAATCGTGCCATAGAAATGTTAGAGTAGTGCAGGAAAGTTTGTATCACTCTAGAAGGAGACTATATTGATGAATAAATTTGAAATTGTAGGACTTTTCGAATCACCTGATATACGCGGAAAGGAAAAATGACAGCAAAATAGCAACGTTACAAATATCATGATCTTTTAAGATGTACCCGTATCACACTCCACATTCAGAAACCGATAATGGAAGATCTGGAGACAGAGCAAATCTACTGGTTTTCGCAGGCCAAAGATCGTTGAAAAGTTTGGTCCGAAAAGATGTAAAAACACCGGTTCCAATTGAGGTTCAGAGAAGAAACTGAAAGAAAAATCTTTGGATTGCCCAAATACAAAACATCATTACACTCTCAGTTGATGATGACTCAAAATAGAGTTTTAGTCAACCAAACTGTTGGAGCAATAGCAATCCAGATAACATATGGAGCATTAGATGAAATTATACCCGTAATATATTTCACTGAAACAGAGACAGTAGACTTTGCTCGGGGGTTAACTTCATCCAACAACCCTTCTCCAATTAGTTGGTCTCTCTCAAAAGATATCAAAGACTTTTCGGGATTCTTTCTCGCAATTTTTTTGACGCAGTCGATGTAAGTTTTGAAGAATACGAGTAACTTTTTGAGAGGACGTAGGGCTGGATTTCTAATTTCGCTGAGTGGGACAGGATTGGAATGAGTTTGGTGTTGTACAGAGTTTTCTTTGTTGTTCAATATTTGGATTCATAAAATAATCAATAGTCGCCGATGTAAATTACGGTTTAAACTTGTCAGGTTCCCTGTCGCCACACCGTCGGTTTACTTATTTTATCTTTTAATGGATACCAAACGAACAGTCCTGGAAGGAGAAGCCAGAACCCTTTATTGTCCTCTCGATTATTATATACATTAAGATGAATAATGACCAAGAATATGTACTCATGGTTGTATATAGTTCGTCTTTATAGACGTACCGTAGGCGGTTGGAGGAGATGCATTTCATAGCCCTTCTTCCAGGTTTTACCGGATTTTTAAAAATTTTTGACGGCGTACAGGAAAGTACTAAGACCGTATTGGTAGATATGAATCGTGTTATTGACAAAATTGGATGTCCTCTCTTAAGGATGATTTTATTCCATTGATCGCTCGTACATAAACCTGGTAGAATACTAGAAATGAATGATTGATAGGTTTAGACCAAATCATTTCCAGTTGCTTCAAAAAGAACTTTTGGGAAAGCGTCAGCAGCTTTGACGTTAGTGTATTCAGGTTAGGATCTTGCTTCATTTTATTCAGATCGACGAAGGTTCCTTCTGTCATCGTCGAAAGTAAATGTTTAAATGTACGTGACAGCGGAATAATTATAAAAGCGACGCTCCCAACAGGAAATAGACTTCATCTAGTTTGGGTGTGTAACTCACGGCACCTAGCTAACGATTGAACTGGATAAAGAGGGTTTTTGCTTGAGGACCAGGCCTACAAAAAACTAAAGCGCCTCCAAATTAAAGTTACAAAATACTAAACAGAGAAACCTGAATAAAAACTTTTTCTCTTTTGAGACAGCAGTTAACTAGTATTTTACTGGATTTATGTAAAACAATTTAGTGGATGTTGGCGATAACGGTACGAGTGAAATCTTGTGTGGTTGACTGACCACCCAAATACTTGGTCCTAATTCTTCCATCGAGGAGCATTTTACTTATGGCATTTGTTATTTTGTCATGCAAAGAAGCATAGCTCTTGGGTGGGCTACGTTTTTGCCAACAGCTTGAGCGAAAGTGTGACGTGCACCGGGCTCGAAAACGACAGCTTCGACTGAGTATGATAGTCCAATCGACGATATTGCCGTACAAATTTGGCGTGACTATGACATCAAACTGGTTGGGATTAGACACCCACTGCATGGTGGTATAGTCGACGATCATCTTCTCAAACTGAATCCTAGAGTATAAGTTTGCAATCTCTTCGCATGAACACAAGAACAAACGATCCTCCAAGTTCATGATGTTAGCTTTGTGTACGGCATATTGGCATAGTTTCCCAGTGGTGATAATCGTTAGATATTCCACTACTGATTCATACTCTAGAGCTGAGTATTCACACTCGGTCTGTTCACTAATAATTACTGTCTCAGTGTCCTTATGACGACTCTTGATACCAGGTAAACTGCTCACGTGCACGACGTTTATGTGTTCAAGTCCAATTCGTTACGGAGTTTCATGTTGAGGGTTTGCAACTCACCGACAACGCTGTAGTCAGGAGTGGCCAAGATGCCCTTAATGCAGACTTTGTTCTTTGAAATTGAAGCGGCAATTTAGCACTCAACTTCGGTTGACTTCGGAGAGGAAATCCAACTCGAAGTCCACTGGAACATCGGATACCTTGAAAATTTCCTGAAGAGCGCAGACTAGCTCAGGCCCACACCATCTCCGGGGATAAGTGTACATATTGCCCGTTGTCGAGTGTGAAGCTCATCTACCTGTCTAAGAGCCGGTTTCATATGCATAGTGTAATCCTAAGCCAACATTGTCATTATTTAAATAGGATATATGCACAGATATATGAGTTCTCCGACTACTGCGCAAGAAGACATGGATTCAAAACTTGACTACCCTCAAAAAGCAAACAAAATAATGTATATATATGACGTCACCACCTCTGCGACCAGCAATGCGGCAACTCTTCAAGAATAGTTAAAATAGATTAAATCGAGTACTCGCAGTAAGAAAACTCAGTCTTTTTTCGAATTGCATTATACTTGCCTGTTTCTTTGATTGAAAATTACGCAAAACATGCAAAGCCGAATACAGTGCGACTTTTATGGGACAAGGGTTAAGTTTAAAGGTATAATTCATCGCACTACGACAACTGAGAGCAGTAGCAAGACATTTGATTTATTCCTGTCAGCCAATTGGCTAAAAGTACTCTATAGTTTTTCATAAAAATGGGATACGCCTATGGCCATCTGTAGATGATTCGAAATAGAGAATATTAAGAAAATAACTAAATCGTCAATCTGCCAACAGTGTGTGCCACTTAAAAATCACATAAAAGGCCGTAATCACCACTTTTTTAGCACTCCGCTCTGAAACCCATGGATTTTCTTGGCTTCATTGAAGAACTAATAGATCTTAAAGTAATCTAAAAAAATATTTCGGATTTTATTTTTAATGCAATATCCAATATTTGAATACTATTGAGCGATTGCCAAAAAATATTAGTCCACGAATGTGACAGGCAATATAATATTTTATGATGCCCGTGACCATTTAGGTCATCACAGGCAAGCTTTTTCTCCTCCTTAAATTGGTTTTCTAAAAGTTGCCGTCCACTGAAGTTTCAAGTACTCGTACCTATGTAAGTCATTCAAATGGGACATGTGCTAAATTGAAAGCTGGGTTTATCATAAGAATTAAACTTTTTAGTCTCAGTTTAAATAAGCAGTTTCTGCTGAGCATTGCAGAGGCATTGTTTAGTAAAATTTATTAAAAGATATCTCATTCAAATAACAGCCCACAAAGTAACTGCAGAATCTGTTGTCTGACAGAAATCAGAATTACGAGTACAGACGTTGGGACTCCCCAATTAATTAAATCGATAAAATGCGATTTTAGTTTCCTGTTCAGCAGTCATGTTTGTCGTATGCAGAATAGAAGGTGTCAGTGCTCAAAAACTCAAAGAATATGGATGGCCAAATGAACTTCGATTATCTGAGACTAAATGCTGTAGAATCTCATAAGGCAGCAAAATCATTAGTTTGCGAATTTAGCACATATGTCATCTTTCTGCGGAACCACATTTGAATGAGGCTCGCCCTCAGGTTGGTGCCAAAAAAACCCCTACTGCATATTTTAGTATCTTACGCCATTAACGGCAACCGCAGTATCGACCTAATTTTTCAAGAAAACTTGCCGTATACAATAATTCCGAGCCAAAATCCCCAGAAAAAAAGCGCAGCAGCTTATTGAGTATGCGTCTATGTGTCATGAATTTCTAAGCTACATATTCGAAAAATTCATCGAGATGAAAAGATCCTTTCCTTTGCAATGCTCTAAAAACTAACTGAAGAACTTTCATCGTGGGATAGTACGAGTATCAATGGGTTCTAGTTCTTCGATAAACTGAATCCTTTTGAAAACTTTTGGGTCGGGTCGTCCATATACAAGTTTCTTTTTGAGTCATATGTTATTTCGACACTGACAGCTCTTTTCCACTCAAAATCTTGGCTGTTAGTCAGTCAGTGGAAATGAATCTCCTTACGCTTGAACAACATTGGGAAATATTGAAAACTTATTTCAAAAGTTTTTCCCAAACAATGCGTTTATTGGAAAGAAGTTTTGGCTGAAGTGAAGCAGTCCGTCTGCTGTACGAAAGTCTATGCAAAAAATTCAAGAAACTGGCTTGTTTGTGGACAACACTCATGCTCTACAGCCACATTGGCTGCTGTGGCCGAGAATGTTCGACTCAATCTGAGAACATCGACTTGCTATCGATCTCAACAACTCAACATTTCAGAATTTTACAAAAAGATCTCAGTACAATTACCTCAGCAATTGAAGGCAAATGACAATCCGCTTCGTTGCCGCTTTTCAGTTTGGGCCTTAGAGCTGCTCGAATTGGATGTCGAATTTGGCCGAAAAATTATTTTTTCTGATGAGGCGCATTTTCATCTCGGCGTCGGAGATCGGATTTTGGAGTGGTGGAATCATGGGCCCATTTTGTTTCGAAAATGCTGCTGGAAACGCCATTTCAACGGTGAGTGCTACAAGGCCATGATTACCGAATTCTTGTGGGCTGAAATTGAAGACATGGACTTGGACGATCCTTGGTATCAGCACGATGGCCCATCATACCACACAGTCCATGAAACAATCGATCTATTTCGTGATAAGTTCAGTAATCCTGTTATCAGCCACCTTGGCGATGTCAATTGGCCGCCTGGGGGCTGTGATTTATTCAGGTTTGACTTTTTTTGGTGAGGTTCCCTTATAGCCCGATATTATGCAGACAATATAGAAACGATGTAACCTCTTAAAGCGAATTTCATCCGAGCGTCCAGCGTCGTTTGTGTGCGTTATTTTCTGATGACAGCGTGCACTTTGCTTTGTCAGAACCTATTTTGGCCGCTTCCGCTGTTCGTCCAATCATATTAATATCATCCGCGTATGCAAGTAATTGTGCGGATTCACATTTGTTGGCCTTTGATTGCGCGTCGCCTTGTATTAAACCTTTCTTCATGTTGAAGTCCTCAATTGATTCAATCGGACCATCATCGTCATCCTACACAACCTGATGAGTTTAACGTGGTGTTGAATAGCTTGTCCCTATGCATCTTGTCATATGCGGCTTTGATGTCGAAGAATACAAGGTGGGGCAAAATTAATGTCATAATCTGAATTGGCTGCCATTTTGTTAAAAATGAAAGTAATTGTAAAATTGATGAAACCAAGTTGAAAAAGTGATATCGGTCAAATGACCACCTCCTGAGTTGATTCACATTTGTGCTCGTTTTACGGCATTTTGAATTGTTGCTCGCAAAACATCTCAGCTGACTCCAAATTGGTGATTTCTTCTTCAATTTTGGCTTGCAAAACTTGCAAGGTTTGTGGTTTATTGTGGTAAACGCGAGATTGTGGGCGACCATTTCAATCGCCAAAATGGGAGATCACACGGACTCCATCGTTCCCCGAGCTATGTGAGCGGTTGTTTCATTTTGCTGGAACCAATAATGCGCGAGACCCAATCCAGTAAGCTGCCGCAAAAAAAAAACTCGTTTAACATCTTCCTGTAGCGCTCACCAGTTACGGTTACGGTGGTGTCGTGAGCATCCGCAAAAAAATAAGGACCAATCACTTTTTCACTGCAAATGCCGCACCAAACAGTCACTTTGAGGGGATGTAATGGCTCTTCGTACATTTTATGTGGATTCTCCGTGCCCCGGAAATGCAAATTTTATTTATTCACACGACTTCGTCGCTCATTATGATTTTTAATACGAATTCATCCTCTTCTTGCACCAGGTTTAACAGAGCATGGGAGTTAGTTAACCTCACGTAACGGCAGTAATTGGTGAAAGGTTATAAGGGAACATCTTCAGGTCTTTCACCAAAATTCGACGCAACGAAATTCTGTCTACTCATACCAAATTATGTGCATCATTGTCCCTTCGATGTTTATGGACTCTCTCGGAGGATGACGAGGTAAACGACGACGAAATTCACGCTGCGTTTAAACAACAGACCGGAAATCGGTCAAATAAGCGGTAACAATAATTCCGTGTTTTTCAGATGTATATCGCTCCATTGCTTGTTTTTTTTATTATTATTTCTTTCTTTTTATTATTTATTTCTCTATTTGTCTATAACATAAATGTCAAAGCACAATGACACTTGACGCCATTTCCAAAAATGATGGCACATTCACATTATGATTTTACTTTTGCCCCAGCTTGTAGGTGATGAGTGTCGATTTGAAATTCCCTGGTCTTTTCCAATACCGGCCGCAGGGTGAATATTTGATCGACGAGGCACTTTCCAGGCTTGAAACCGGACAGACAGGGATCAACCAGATTGTTAATGAATGGAGATGGATGTTCAGTCTTATTCCTTTGCAGTTGATTTAGTCAACTCCTTTCTTGTGGATCAGACAATCGGACATGCTTTGTTCTGGCTCGGCATCTTGCCACTCGGGTTATTTCCAATCGCACTAAATAGCTTAGTATGTAGTCTAACCGTCTGCCAAGCATCTTTGTTAGACTTTAGCTTCGATATTGTTACCTTAACTTCGTCTGCCTCAGGTATACGAATGTCTTTATCGTCTGTCTTGGATATACTCGTACACCGCTATGGTAAGACCAATTATATACACACTACACGTCCGTTGTCTGGTGAAACATGATTTTACAAAATTCCTTCACTGCTGCTTTTACCAGTACCTGGCTCTGTACCTGGCTCTGGTCATGTTTCGTTTGAAAATGAGTGGTTTTCGGTACAACACGCATCAGTACATTGGTGGCCTGTCCTTTGACTCCAAAAATACGAAATGGACTTATCCTGTGTCCAGTAAATGTTTCTGTCAGAATCTGAGCCAGAAAAGGAATTTGGTCGGACGTTTACGAACTCTTCTAAAACCGATCTGGGATGCAGTGTTGGCGTCATTTTCGGAGACCAAAACGTTGTGTCTGTCTTCTAAGCAGAGATATATTGTACATAATCCTAGTGGCAAGGAACTATTGTATATTGTGAAGGATCGGTGGAGAGAGAGAAGTATCTACATTTGTGGCGACAGACAAGCTGCGCTTAAGACCTTAATGACGCTTCTCTGAACACAGTGGGACAACACAGGTCATATGCACTGAGTCTTTTCGAGGCCCAGGTCATAGTGGTTTCACAAGAATTGCAATCGCCAATTTGATCTTCCTAGTCAAGGCTCAGAAAAGAGTTTGTCAGGACACGAACTTATGTCACGAGTAGGACTGCCTTCATCCTCCGTTAGAACCTCCATTGACGGTTGGGTTGGGTTGCTTATAGGCATACCTGCAGATGGCATTTTTCTCCAAAGAATGCCTTCCGATACCTCTAATATGTAGTTCAACGATTTTCCTTTTGTCCCTCAGTAGGAAAAGCAATGTCGTAACGAGTAACCACGCTTTTGCTAAGCACATTGGTATGTACTCGTATGATATGAACTATCCCGTGAATGTCAGGTCCACGCTAGCTGAAGCTTTTAATCATGCAGGATTCTGCCAAATTCCAGTAAAAAAACATACAAGGAGTACAGTGGCCTAATTCTTTCTCTGAGTTCCCTGTTTCAATACAAAAAAAGAAAATATTCCCATTCAAATGGTTTCAATTTGAATTCTTAGAAAAGATCATCACTATAACCTGAGTACTTAAAGTAAGGGTACCAAGGCCCGTGGCTTTAAAAAAATGTCCATAAAACATTCCAACATACCACTGAATCCGAATCAACTTATTTTGTATTCAAGTCAACTCACTCCTTTGAACTTTGAGAATCGATTGGAAGTGATATTTGGGCCAAAAAAAATCTGTACTCTGGGTTACGTCACATTCTTGTAAGATACATGAGGGTATTTTCAAATTATCAAATCTGGTTGATTTACTACTCATAACTGTGTTCATAATACTCATAGATTTACGAGGATTTAGCCTTGGTGAAGTGAAAATGCCGTGACAGGACGATGTGCAAAAAATACGTTCCAACGTCTCATCTGGTCACACTAGGAGTATCTATTATATTGTAGTTAAATAAAAAGAAAACATCCCTTCTCATGTGCATGTCCTTTGGAATAGAAGAAGAAGCTTTCAGTTATTTGTTGTTTTTGTTTTTGTTTTTGTTCTAGGATTTTAAGCTTTTTCCACCCGTTCGTCACTCTCGTTTGTCGTTCTTTTTGGAGTGTTTTTCCATTTTTTTTTTTACGGGAAATTGATTATTTATTATAATTCGTTTCGCTTCTTCTGTGTGTATACGTGAATCAGGACATTTTTTTGTTGGTGTTGTTGTTGTAATTCTCCTTTTCGTAAAATTTTCTCTGCCAACTATGGGGAGAATTGGAGACAACATGTCTGAAGAGAACAAGGAAACTCCTGTTGGCAAAAGCCATGGCAAATTCATGGCGACATAGAGCCTTAGCCACTCAAATAGGTATACATATCATAGATACGCTCCCATACATATTTGCACTTGTACTCGTACTCGTACACACTTATATATGTGCATATGCAGACTAAGTGGAAAAAGTTTATACGGATCGTCTCGTTTGATTGGGAGAAATTTTATTTGATTTAGTTTTCTTTCATTCCTTCGTCACTCTCCGTTCGTTATTCACTGTTCACTGCTCGTTATACTCGTACATTATACGTTATATGTTCGTTGTTCGGTATTCGAAATTCGCTGTTCAGTATTCGGTATTCGGTATTCGGTATCCGGTTGTTTCAGTGTGTTGTGTGAATTTCCTGCGTCGAAAACGTTTAGATAGGATTTTCTAAATTGTTTTATCGTTGATTGAGTTTGCTTTGCTCGGTGAAGTCTGTTGTACAAGTAGCTATCGTCCTGCAGCCGAATCCTTTGAAAGTGAGGAATTTTCGCGTTCTACCTCTGCCCTTGGGATGTGATTTAAAGCTGTAAAGGAAATGTATTAGAAAATAAAAAGTGTGTATACTATTCTTAGTTGGAAAATACAAATACCAGTGCTAAGGAGTTAACTTCTTTCAAAGCCAGTAAAGGCCTAAATAATTTGCGAGTGATACGTATGCGAGTGCCATGTTTAGGGGGTAAATTCCATGGTCAAGTGATTTTTTTCATCACATTCGTTCTGTTGAAGGCAACTACTACACACCAATACCCATGAATTGTGAATGAAAATTGCTATACCGGTGCGTGTTTCACCTACGGATTGGCGTTCGGTACCTTCTAAGGAATTCCATTAAATTGAAAGAGCCCTATTACGATTATAGATATTGTTCATAAATATTCAACCTACGAGTACATTTGTGTTCTTTAGAATTTCACCAAGTTGGTAAGACATGTACGGGTCGAACCGAATTGGTTTCTTTTAAATTTCTCGCATATTGTCCTTACATAAGATAAAAGCAAAAGAGGAGCAGCCAATTTTCGGATTAAATTTTGTTTTTTTTTGCAGAATTAGGTAAGCAAAAGTACTCTTACAAAGACTGCTAGTCTTATAATATTTCCACTGCGTAGATTTGTAAAATTTGTAAATAGAAAACAAAAGAAAATTTTGAAATCAAAATCAGATTTTCCATTTAATCTGTCAAATCACGAGCAATTCTTAAACGTGACAGATGACAGGTTCTTAAAACTGATCAATCAACTTTTTTTGGCAGCTGTCAGAACTGGTATAATGTGAGTTGCGTAGATAAATCACGTAAAGGCTCTTTTAAGCCAATGTCAGATGAAAAATCACAGAAAAATGTTTAAAATGTTTTTTAGTTGTTTTTGTTTTTATGAAATTTATTACATAAAATGATGTCATGATGTCCTTTTGTTCTTGGGGGTAAATTGTAGTATTTTAAGACAAGTCAAGTACGACAAATTGTAAATTTTATTAAAAACGACCTCGGGAAATGTTTTTTCGTTTTAAACGGTGGGGAATTGAAGTGCTACTTGGAAGACTGCCATGGAGGACACAGTTGTAGAGCATGAAAGTCATCCTGAGAATATATACTAAACTCATACATATTTACTTGGCCAGTGAAGGACTTGATTAGATAGTCCAGTGGTAAACATCAAGCCCAGATAGATCCCCATCTGCTAACGCGAAATGACCAATAAAAGATTCTCAAGTGAACTACTATCAGCACCGAATTTTGCTGACAGAGTCTTTTGTTAATAAGCTGGAGGATGTGCAAGGCATTGTAAATAAGATGGATGGAGTGCGTTCTTTGTTTGAAGGTGAATCCATGTATTTCCGAAACATGGTTGTATCCAGATTTGCAAAAACAAAACCTCGGGGCTATGTAATGTGTCGTGCTGTTCGACTTAGTGGACCTTGCAGGGTATAGCAATCTATGTAAATCATATTCTTAAGCCTTGATTAGTAACCTAATGTCTCGCACTACACGAAAGTTAGAAATAATCTTCAAGAGTTGGATCGTCTTTATTCCAAAGCTGTGTTATGTTTGGTGATTTTAATCATGACATTCTAGTGGTGAAAAATAAGCAATTTGTTCATACAATAAATTCACTTGCAATTCATTAATGACGTCAACTCTATTCATTTTTCAACTTGACAAAATACCCTCTTTTATCGATGATTTCCTTATTTCCCAAATGGACTTAGTAGAGCATTATGACCAAATTGCCTCCCCAGGATTGTCTCATTCGTACCATGATATGACTACATTGTTTTTTTAAGTATTACGACTCTTTGTTCAAATGAAACATTCGTTCAACTCCATCAGTATTTTTCTATTCATGTCGCCACTTTGTTTAATGACTTTTATAACCTTGACTAGTCGAGCAATACATTGCTCGTTAAATGTAAATGTACAATATTCTGGACTAGGAAAGGACATATACTATCTTTTTAATAAACACGTGCCTCTCAAGAGCAAGAAAATTGGCAATGGAAATATTCCTGGATTCATCCAACAGATTCAAGAACTGATAAGCCAGCGAAATTTGCTTGAACAATTCCGACAAATCCGTAACGCTGTAGTCTCTTTGATTCGTAAGAATAAAACTAAGTACTCGTATTACCAAGCCAAGTTTAATTCTGATAAGTCAAGCTCAGGGTTCTGGAAATCTATTCGACAATTCGTCATCACCAAAAGTGACTCTGACAGCTGTAATAACTTAACCAAAATGGCACCCGTACACCAGCCAGTAGCAATCAAATTAACTTTTTTGACAGCGGAACAGCACACTTTCTACCATTTCTCCTTTCAATATGTTAATGAGACAAATATATGGAAGGCTCTGTGAGGTCTAACGCTGTACGTCTGGATAATATCCACCCGAATTTTGTTGTCTGTCCTTTTTGAATACTTTTCAAATTTTTTTAATACAATTATAATGACCGGTATTATACCGGAAGGATGGAAGCCAGGAAAAAATACTCCCTGTTCACGAATCAAGCTTCCGAAATAATTCCAATTATAGGCCAATTACTATCCTTTCTTTCTTCAGTAAAGCGTTTGAGAAAATCGTTAGCCAACAAGTGAAAATCTTCCTCGCAGAATTTAAAAACGAAGCACCAATCTGGTTTTAGATCTAAGCACAACTGGCCCACGGCCTTGTTTATAATTATTTATGATATACGATCTACTATTGAAGAAGATATAATGTCACTTCTCGTTTCTCTTGACTTCTCATACGCATCAAATTCTTCTCTGTAAATTAATAAATCAATTTGATGGTCATGCGTGTCAAATTGTGTCATCATATCTTAACAACCGGAACCAATCCATGTATCACGGTGACAAAAAATCATTGAATATGCAAGTAACTTCCGGTGTGCCCCAAGAATCGGTTCTAGGCCCTCTTTTGCTTACGTTGTTTATAAATGATATCTTTGAAAGCAATTTACGAGGATATTGTCAGCTATACAAAAAAGCATCCAAGTCGTTCGTGTCCTCCATGTAAGGTTGCCAGACGGCCGGGACTCGCCCGGATTTTTAAGATATTTTAAGCGGTGTCCAGAGTCCCGGTTAAAAATGAGTTGTCCAGTCAAAAGTCCCGGCAAAACTTATTTTTCAAATTATATCATTTATTGAAAAATGTGTATGTATTTCCAATTTCATCAAAATAAAAAATAAAAAAAATGCAATCACTGTGAAATATTTTTAATTTAAGGAGGTAAGAATTTGACTGAACTCATCCACTTAAAGAAATTACAATCAATTTCAAACTTAAGTTGAACGCTACCATCAGTAAATGACATTTAATCAAACCCTGTCATATTTTGTTTTGAATTTTCAATTTGCTGCTGTTTTTCGCGTGTTGTTTCTGCTAATAGTAAAAGAACAAAATATTTCACATGAATGGGCGAGTATTCTAAATTAACATTTATTTACAGCAAAATAAAACCTGATATTGTGTGAGGCAAGGCAACTGAAGTCTGGGTTCTCGTATGACGAAGCAAGAACTAAACAACTAGACATGGAGGCTCCATGCTATATTTATTTGGTCACCAAAAAATTGCTTAAACCTTAATTCATCCAAAACCAAGACGATGTTGATATGTAACAACAACTTGGAGCGGAACCTGCCGCTCTATGTTAGTAATGATCCGGTTGAATTTGTAACTGTTCACTACAAACATTTGTTATAACTTAAATATGTACAGAGATGCTATAAATTAAATAAATAAATAAACCAGCTTCAATCGAGAAAATAAACTGTCAAAACTTAAACAAGAAATGAGTCTAGCTCTGGGCTGGACCTTAAACTAAGGGAATGAACAACTTCGATGAAACATTAAAGAGTATTGCAAAAAGTGTGCTCAGTGATTTAAGGGCCCGTTCCAAATAAAGAAAAAAGCGGTTTGACTAAACGGAAATAGTTTAGCCGATACATTCACAACCCATAAGCAGACGACAAGCCTTAGAAGAAGTGGAAAATCGAAGCACGGGTACACGAGCTAATATTTTTAAGATTGCGGCATAACAAAGTAAATAGCTCGCAACTGACTAAGCGCTGAATTACAGGGTTTTCACTAGATGCGCCGTATTTTTTTTTTATCAAAATACGATTGATACCTTTAGTTATGGAATATAACAACAGTCAAGTGTCCTCCATGGAACAGTTTGCATGAGTGGACGATCTGAACCGTATACCTATTCAATTTCAACATAACCAGGAACTTAAAGAAGTTGGCGATAAAATGTTCTCCGAACTTCGCCGCGCTGTTTGCTAGTGGCGCTGTTCTGTTGACATCAAATATCATCCAAGCTTTCCAGTTTCAATTTTTTCCAAAAACAAAAAATAGGTGTTTAACATGGGGCGATAGTGGCGTCCATTAATAAGCTCGCTGTGTTTATCTCGGACGAAATTCGGAACAGTGACATCTCTGGCATTAAAACCATACCAAACAGCCAATTTTTTTTTATATACAATGACTTCTATTGAAACAGCTACGGATGATCACTTGATCAAATGCGCCAAATTTTGTTCCTTTACCAAAAGTGTGCCTCATTATTGAAACTGATTTTTCGGTGAATATCCGCATCTCCTTCCATCTTTAATAGAGCCCAATCAGCGAAAGTTCGGTGTGGACGATGGTCATTTGGCCATCATTTGGTCATTGGCTTGCGCCAATATGATCTTTCGCAAAATACACCACAAGGAAGTTCTCGGGATGTCCAACTCTTGAGAAAGAAAAAGTTGATTCGAATTTGTTCACTAAATCGCTTAGGGTCCTTTACACTTCGTGGTGAACCTGGGCTCTTGAACAAGTCTTTCCAATTAGTTTGGTCTTTAGCTAACTGCTTCCAATTTTGTACTTCAAGTCGGTTGACGTCCCCTTCTACCTACTTATGCGCGCCTACCGACTAATGCACAGTTTTATAACTAGGTTGATGTCACTGCCACTGTACAGTGACAGCCCGCTGAGTTCTGCCAATCGCGTATTTCAATATATTCGGCGTACGGTAGTAGCTGTACAGATTTTTGAAAGAATTTTTTAAAGTCGAAGGAAAGCTAGTTAACTTTTCTAAAACCTTTTTCGACATTAAAAGTCTCGGTTAAGTCGTTATCGAGCAGGGAGCGTTCTCAATCGTCATTCTGCACAGACGGAAGTGTTTGGCAGAGATCCCAAAAATGTTGGCTTTCAGCTTAGATATGCTATCATTGCTTCAGTTTGGTCGTGTGGACGGAAGTTTTGTCTATCAGCACCGACTGTGACACCACTACAAGACTTCCTTCTTCATCGTCTTGCTTTTTATGTGTGAAACTTCCGTACGTTGTTCCAGAAGTACAACATCTCAATGTCTTCGATCGCGCGCTTCTCGTGATCTTCTGCCGAAGAAGCCGATGTTCTTCCCCTCTCTTCTGCTCTTAGAGCACGCGAGCAATTTTCGGTCTTCGTTGCAGCGCCGCTTTATACACCTCTTGTTTAGCTGCATGTACTTGCCGGCATTCTTCATTAAACCTGAGATTTATTCATGGTGTTTGTTGGGTCAGCCGTCAGTTGTGGCGTCTCTGTTGGCGTGTTGGCAGCGTTGTCACTCGTCTTCAGTACTTGATGCTGGCGGCATAGGAGTTGTTAAGAGATTTCGGGATACGCGTTAATCGAAGTTTATGGCGGTCTCTTGAGATTACAGCTTTCTTACGATATATCTTCTCACAGTAGTTCTTCTTGGTTTTAATGCTGGGGAAATCAGTATTCGTACCTTTGCTGCAACAAGGTGGTGATCCGAGTCAATGTTAGCCGTCCAGAATATTGGAGACATATCTTACGTCGATCGTAAAATAATCAATTTAATATAACGTTTGATGATCAGTATACCGGGATGTTCTCTTGTGTATATTGAGATGAGGAAACCGTCTGCTTGCTAAAGTGATATTTCGTTTCGGTCAGTATGCCCAAGTCCGCTGCCAGACGTGGTGTCATGTAGGCTAGGCTAACCAACGGTCCTACCAAATATGTTCTCCTTCCCTACCCTGGCATCAAAATCGCCTAGTACGATTTTAACTTCATGCTTCGGACATTGCTCATATATAGGAGTTCGTAGAAACATTCTTTGGTTAGCCTTGATGCGGATTGTCATTAGACGTTCGCTCAGGTGTCGAAAACTCAAGACTTCTTGCGTAAGTCTGCCGCTGTTTCTTTTCCATTTAACAGTCGCCATAGATAGATATCACAGTGTCCCATCCTCCTTATGTCCGGCCCATCGCACTTTCTGGATGGCGGTGATATCTACGTGATAGTAGTCAAAGGCCTCTGCTGGTTGTTCAGCTGCACGAGGCCTATTAAGGATCCGAACATTCAATGTGTAGATCCGAAGGTCATTGTCCTTTAAACGTCTTTACGAGTCGTCAACAGTAATCCGTTTTTACCCGAAGTTGGTTCGTGACATCTGTTTAGTTTCTTTCGTACAGGGTTGTGAGCCCTACGAGGGCGTAGGCCAGTATTATGTTACTGGACGAGCATACCCTTGACATTTTAGCATGAATGAGTAAGGCTCGCCCATGCTGTTAACAGCGACCACCACTGAAAGGTAAGGCAAGCACTTCGCTATGAACTTGATTTTTGCACTGCTGGCCCAATCCAAGTCCCTTGCCACATACTCGTATAAGCGCAGAAAATAGAGTAAGACTTGATTGATAAATTAGTAAACATTCAAGTCTGTATCCTGAAACCCCTTCAGGAGATATAGTTTCTTCAATTCTGCGTTTATCAGAGCTTGCGAAGAGTCTTTTTGAAGGATAAGGCTGAATGTTGATTGAGATATGCCTACACGCTATTTTTATTTCTCCTTTTCGCTTGTTTAGTAAGTCGTGATGGGAACTAGCTGTACCTATGGCATGATGAGTGAAGACTATGTACACCGAATTTTGCGGAGGACAAGCATAGAAGAACTGTGTTAATTCTTACTAGATATAAGAGTTCCACGTCCTACACAATGATATAATAGCGTAACAATTCGATATCCACAGCGAATCTTCTTTGCTTCACATAGGATAATAGACCCATATGCGATGGTGGAGAATTTAGACCTAGAGGCATATACTCATATGGCAGGACGAAGATAAACTCTTCCAAACCGCTTCCAATTACCTATGACTTAACCTTGCTAGACACCCAGTCGAGTGCGTTGACAGCGTGGGAAGTGCTATCTTGGCTGATGTTAGATTATATGTATGTAAATAGAAGAATATTGAAACAACTGCTGCCATATGGATAAGCAATGTAAGTAGCATGAGGACCACGCTGAGGCTATCACACGAAAACCGTAAACATTAAATTAATGTAAATAGAGATCAAGAAGAAGTCATACTTGCTTCCTAAGCAAGAAATGTACAACTTTTCTTGACGAGAGACAATAGAAAAGCCATTGGTTTCTACAAGAAGACCGAAAGCATTTAGTTGGTTTGCCTAGCAAGTTCATGGCCGATGTGATTTCCTGAGGGTGCACTATTGCCTGGAACAAGACAAAACTCAATGAATTCAGCCTTGCATCCTCGAACTAGCTTGTTGACGGAGAGGGTGCTCAATTTAGCACAGCTTAGCTATCACAAGGATATTTTACCATATCCATCTGCTCTACACAATATAGAATATTGCCATCATCAAAGCATTAGTGTCTCCTCGGAAGACAGACAAAACATTGCCTGACGAGAACTAAAGTGTAAAGATGTCGTCCTCCACAAAAGTGACAGCGCCACACCCTCTGCCGTTTCTGAAGCAGCTCGTTTCAGTAAAGATTTGACATCATTTCGAAACCGAAACCAGTTCTTAGTGAAAGTAAAGTTAATATGCTATTCCCCCAGGAACAGGAGTTGTGATGTGTCGGACAGAATGTCCATCAGATCGGAGTCAAATGACGGCCGGCGCAAGTAGAAAAAAAAAATTCCAGTGCCTGTTGTACCAAAAATCACTTCATTTTAAACAGAAAATTGCCTTAAGAGCACAGTCCATGATATGTATAAGGAGAGGGAGATTCATGAGTGCATTTAGAGCAGGACCTAGCGTGCAAGTAAGAGCTGCCAAACTACCGACGCAAGCCGATTCGTGGAGTCTGGTGAAAACAGCAATACCGTGAATTTTGTGTATTTCACCAATCAACCGCCACATCCTTGTTCCTCAGCTGACCCAAGTTTGGCCAAAAGATCCCTAATACTGCAAGAAAGCCGGAAAGTGACATATTTAGTCGAAAGAAGTTCGCTGTCCAAGAGTATACTCATAATCTTACCTTCATAGGAGAAACGGATGATAACGCTTTTTAGCACAAAATGAATGTAGTCTTTCAGCTGTTTCCTTCTCGAGAAGTAAACAAGTTTACTAAATTGATTGACTACAACCTGATTTCTAGTGCAGCACGGTTATGATTACGTTTAGGGCCTGCAGTCACTGGGCGTGATTCAATAGACAGTGCTGCTACATCACCTGCATATGCCAAAGCATAGACATTGGAGCTGTAGAGTGTATGCAGAGCATGCTGCACTGTCCTACTACCTTTGGCTTCGCATATTGTCCATTGTCAATATGCGAAGCTAAGGTTCTGTTCACTAGCATTGCACTCGCATCCACAAAACCATTGACTTTTTTACGGCGTGTTGTCTGACTGAGTTACATATGTCATAAGTTGCGTAGTTGAAGTCATCCTCAAAGTCGGGTGTAAATGTCCAAAGCGGACTCCTTCTTGTGGACTGCGCATTTAATTCTCTTCCGATAGGATAAATAAGTCAGTGTCAGGAGCTGATCTACACCTATTTGTAGCACAAATCGAAATGCCAGCAATGTCAAGCGATTAGAAGCCATCAAAGCAGGCAGCAGCGTATTTAATGCTCTTTAAACACCAGAACTGGTGGCAGATGCCATTATTAACTGGCTCACTTATATTTTCGGTGAAAAGAGCTAGCTTTAAGCCGGTTGTGTTCTGGATATCTGTGAAGTGAGTTTCGAAACTGAAATCCTTACTTTCGTCGTCAGTCTGGTTGGTTTAGTCTTTTTAAGGACTTCGATCTTGTCGCTGGTTTCACTCAGAGTTTTAATATGTTCGCAGAAGTGCTTGAGTCAAACCAATTTTCAAATCGTAAGTGAACTATTTAGAGTCATTGTGGCGTCCTTAAGTAAGTAAGTAATGTTCCGAAGGATACACTTCCCCATGGTTACATGGAATAATCATTCATAAAGGAGAGCAGCATTGCCCATCTTATACATATTATGTATTTGCATAACTCATTCTATAATTTTATTAAGTAACTTTGCTACTTACTTTGCAATTTTATTTATCTACACATTCGACTTAACCATCCATGTATCGAACATCTGTCTTCCTGTATATCTTTCGAAGCGTAAACAAGCCAACCTTACCCTTTATTCCAAAGAACAACAAAATCTGTTTACTTAACTTTAATACCAACGTAAATGCCAAGAAAACATTGCATAGAGGGTGGTTTCCAAATTTAGCATACACCCGTATACCGCATGAAAAATCGCTGTTTTGAGACTTTCGGCTTTCGGCTTTCTTTTGATTTAAAGTTTTAAGTGAGTAAACTCCTCCTCACCTCAGGGAAAGGGCATAAAACACGATTTTTTTAATTATCAGTAAGCCTCAAAGTACAGATAACAAAATCCACCTAGTCAGACCGTAGTCTTGCCTTTTTATAAGCCCAACACATCTTTACAAAACCGAAATTTCCCACTCGCCTCCTCTGAACTAAATTAACATTAATAAATGTAGCAAACAAGAAAGCAAAGATCCACCACATATTAGGATACACCCCGGCACCATCCTGGTGTGGCGTTGCCTCTAGATTGAAGAGAATTTTCTTGCAATACCAGCCAGTGGTAACAAGTAAGTCCCTAGATACAGATTTATTTTCTCCCTATTCATGATATTGCGTGTTGGATAAAGATCAGCCTATATCCTTGTCCCTCATCTAACGTCGGCCTATAAATACACAGAAAACAGCACTAATACACTCGGCTTTTTGCGTGATGTGTATTCCAGCAGTGAGTAGGTGTACGATTATACGCCGAATACTATTCGTAATTTGAACGGAACCCATCAACCACATTCTGAAATATCAAATGGAATTCCTTTATTCAATTAACTGCTCGTGCTATGAACCTTGGGCGGGATACTAATTAAAACCTGGCATTCACTTTGCCCCGCACGGTTTATATGATTTTCGTAAAATTTTGTTCGAAAATATTTCACTCTTCCGATTCTAAAAATAAAAAACAACCACTCAATCATGCAAAAGCCATCTATTGAACAAAAAAAAATTATGACAGTCATTCTAAGTACTTAGTAAGCATGAAGCCAGTTCTCCACCACCTCGAATCCGTAATTACCCCAACCCTATCAAATGGCATACACGAAAAGCGATACTAGAACGTGAGTGACGACTTTAGTATGAAGTGGGCAGGAAAAATGCTAAGCACACATCCCCTCCCAGAATCTTCCTTGAATGACGTTCGATTCCTTTCACGGCATGACTATAGGATGGAATATCCTTTCGCCTTCCTTTTGGAACTCTTTTCTGCTGGCCTCTTTGTCGTTGCAAAAGAGTTAGAGTTGTCGTTGTATTTTCTGCATTTTAGTATAGAAAAAACTGTCTAACTTGCATTTTATTGAGAATCCTTGAGAAAGGATTTTTTTTGCACTGAGAGTGTGGGGAAGATGAAACAGATAAATAGGCCCTACAGTCCGGCTCTTGAGCTGTAAAGGTATATTTTTTTCCGCAGAAATGAGAAACTGAATTCATTAGCTTGTAAGCCCTAATGTTTAGTATCTATTGGGATACAGAAGTAAATTGAACAGTGATTCATTCTAGAAATTTTTCATACAACAAAGGCTTGGGAACTCCTTGGAGTGTTAGGTCCTACATATAGTATTGTAATTCGAATGTAAAGAATATAAGTTGTCGCTGTGTTCATCTTAAGAGAGAGCGGTCATATTAGAGGCTAAACAGATTAATGAAGATAGTATGAACTTTCACGTACTTTTGCATGTTACTTAGGTTCAAATGCTTTTCGATACCTATCAACAATAACATCGGCAAATAGAAGACGCCTCCATTTAAACCGGTCATTAGCTAAATGCCTTATGCAGTGCGCTGTAAACTGGTTAGAATTGTATCTATAGGCGAGGTCTGTCTTTATTACAATGACCCTCCTGGTTTCAAGCCGATATGTCAAGTTCATAGCCTAACCATCCTGGACGTTAGATGTGCAAGTTTTGTTTAAAGGTCGATGTCGTAGAATAATATTCGTGAACAAACAGAAAAAAATATTTTACATGAAAAGTTTCTCTTAAGCCAGTCGAAGATATACCAATCCGTGGCGGTCTAAACGTTTATGCTTTAGGGCCACGGACTAACAAAGACCGAAACGACTTTCAACAGAATTCCCATAGTTGTTCAGTATACGACGAAGGAACTGCGATGAGGAAATAGTATTCATCGTGTTATTTCTTATAAGATACCTGCTCAAAGGTCCCTACATATTCTTTACTTACTCGTAGGTTCAATAATCTTTCCGTTAACTTTCCTGTTTGTGGTTTGATTGTGTTTAGTGGTTTTGAGAATTCATGGACATTTTTAGAATTATTCTGAAAGCAGATTAAAGGAAAGCTAAGGCCGTTTTCATGCCTGAAACTTGTAAATAAAGCAAACAACTGCAAAAGATTTCAAGCAATCGGCTTCTCATTTGGTATGCTGAAGACTTACTCAAGAACTACTAAGACGGGCTTGCTTCAGGAGCAAATGTAGGAATGACTTTTGAGCGAGTAACATCATGCATATACGAGTACATATGGAGGGTATGTCAATAGAAGCAGCTCTATACGATCTTCTAGAGAAATCAGAAAGAAGCCTACACTTTGACTAATTTTTTCTATCGACCGTCCTTTACATCTAGGAAGCCTTCAACAGTATCGAGTGTAGGATTATTAAAAGTACGCTGCGATTAAAAACTGTGTCTACAATAGTAGCCTTAACATATTACAATTTAAAGTAGAACCCTGACACACCACCTTCTAATCGGCTAATCGGCTAATCGACTTTGCGGCGGGGCGAAACATTGTCGTAGCTAGCAAGCGGTTCCACCATCTTGATATTCACAAAGGGATTTGGAGAACTCCTAACCACATTGCAATCGACGGCACTCCTCCAGTATTGTTCCGAGGGACAATGAAGAATGCACGCTGCTCCATCAAGGTCGGTAAATAACTCAAGAACTAACTTTGATGTCGGAAAAGGATTTAAACAAGGCGATGCTCTGTAATGTGATTTTTTTAAAATCATTCTTGAAAGAATAGTGCAAAACTCACGCGTCAACATATGAGACACTTCGCATACGCCTGTGATATTGACATAATCGGAAGGAAAAAACGTGATGTCAACTACGCTTTCGCGAGTATTGATGCAGGACTTTTCTAAGACTGCACTTCTTCGGTTCCTATATTGAAACAATTAGCGAAGTCTTCTCCAATATCATCCTACACTATCAACCGTCTTTCGCTGGGATACCACAATTATACATTGTTTATTATGGTTTGCCTCTAATAATCCCATTATTCGGAGCCTTTAAATCTATGAGAATGTGGTGTACATCCGTTAGCATGCCAGATTCCGCTGTTTCAGTCTTCAGTAAAGCTGCAAGCAATACTGTTCAACAATACCACTAAAGATGCCCTGAAAGAAGAATGTCATAGGAAGGTTTTGCTTTATATCCACCCAAGAAAATTTGGACCTAGCCCACTAGATAACATCCTGCATGATTTTTAATGTACGAAAAGCTTCTGTCATAAACTCGTAGAGTATCTGGCTGACTAGACAGAGCTTATCCGTGAGCACTACCTTCTACTGATCAATTTCTTTTGTGGACCTATCGACCTACGTGAGAAACTGAGTTAGACTTCCCTTCAATCGACTTTTACAATGTTAAAGGTCAGTCTTCTCGATATCTCAACAAGATTATATCCCTCCCATGTATCTATGGTCAATGAGTACCCAGCCAGGATTTAAGGTCCATTGATCAAGCAATTTCATTTTTGGTCAAACGAAAATGTCAATCAAAGAATCCTTAATACACCCGAATCCAAATGACACATGTCCCGTCTTATCAAAACCATCCGCCTGTCTTGACGTGCTCCGAAGCATTTCACACTGTTTAACGATGCGTCAAAATACAACCATTTCAGTCCAAGAAAAAACATGTTTACTACTCCCAATCTCCTGCCCACGACAACACTGTTGGCACGAGTATATCCTTTTGCCCCGTTTCGGAACTAATTTTTTATTATTATTTTTTCAGAGAGAGATATTTTCTAGTTGTATTTGGAGCATGGGTACGAGTACTCTTGTGCTCTTATGTCTGCAGTAGATATTCATTTTTGTATATGGGACGTAGTCAGCGGCGGCCTACTTTTGCTTTAGCAACCAGCAGCTGACATACAAAACGATGTACGAAAAATAAGGAGTCCCTACCACTAGGAGCCCTCCGATATTTCTGCCTCAAGGGAGGCTAACCTCAAACAGTGGTAGTATCACACAATAGTTGTCGTATCTGTGTTGTGGGGTGTGGCATGGTACGACGTATCCTGAAACTTGAATTAAGACAAAACGATATTTTCTATGTTCACAAGTGGCAGAGGAGTTAGTCCTACACGGGTACACTCGTACACCAGTACACGTGTGCACTACAATATATCTAGATTGTGCAAAATCCTTAAAAGGCTCATCTCAGGAGGTGTGCGAGTATAACTACCGTACATATATTTCACTTACTTTCGAAAGGGATTTAGAAAAAAAAAATTAAAAAGTATTACAGAAAAAAGGGAAGAAGTTCCTTATTGTTGGAGGCCCAGTGCACTAACAGATACATACGAGTACACGAGTACGAGTATATATTATGTAGTTTCCCTTCTAATCGGCTTAAATTCATTTTTCCATATTAGAGCAGAGTCCCACACACAATGGGAGCGGATAGGTGACGCATGATGGCGGGGGGATGAATGGAGGAGGTTCAATGGGTTACCTCTTGGGGAGCTTAATTCATTTTATAATGAAATAAAGTGGTTGGCGATTAAATTGAATTTGTTGCGTACTTTAGCGGTAGGAATAAATGCCTCTGAAAAGGGGTAATTTTTAGAAGCCAATTTATGGAAGGACCTGGGTTCTCTTTTTTTTTTTTTTTAAATGCTGGCATAGTCCTGAGCAGATGGTTTTGCGTAAAATTCGTTGACTTGATGGGTTTAATTAGGGTGCCAAATTAAGGAAAGTTTCCAGTTATCGGGAGTATTTGGTGAAGTATCTTCAAGAGATAGGCAATTTTTGTCCGACTTAGAATGGAGTTTGATGAAGCTATGTTGAAATACTTTGTGACAAATATAGCGATATCATATTATCTCAAAAAAGGGACTAATACTCACATAATCCTCATGGCGATCATGTAATCCTTGTTCTTCGCGAAATCAATTTTCAAACAGAATCTAGTTGCATGAATCGGAGTCCTTACCAACAAACAACTTTATCAAGTCTGATAACTTTTAAGCTGCCTGTCATGTCGAATTGGTCTTAGCGCCTTGTAACAACACGAGTACTCCTACATGTAATCTTAAAGTCAATATTTTCTTCTATGCAGTTAAGTCAGACTGTGTGAAATGTCTTATATTGAAAAATGATTGTACCGACTTTCCTTAGGTCTAAAATATAAAAATCTTCTAAACTTATTGCGGTCGTAAGACACTCCAAAAAGCCTTCGGAAATACCGCAACTGATGTGCTAAGTTTCACCCTACCACCTCCATGAAACCTATAGTTTTCTTTTTAAGAATGCAGACTAAACGAAAAAGAGCGGCCCGTAAGCTCTAACAGCAGAAGAGGAGGAAAGAATACCGGCTTGTCCGGAGGAACGAAAAGGAGATTGTGAAGCAGCGGCAGACTATTAAACGGCTAGCAAAACCTACATTTCGCTAGGATAGTAATTTACAAGTTAGCATACAATAAGGCTGCTGAACCATACGGCCAAACTGTCGAGCTTTTAAGGCAGCGGGATATGGCTAAGTAAAGTTCATAGACCAACTCATTTCCGCGATTTAGTTGGCAGAACTTATGTCTGATAAATGGAACCTTAGCACGGTTTACCCGATACACAAGTAATGAAGCCATTTTGACACTGCATCACTTATAGAGGCATCAGTCTTCTTAAAATCGCATGTAAGATCTTATCTGTCCTATTAGTCCGGATTTAGGCCACGCAAATCCACAATCGACCAAATATTCACAATACGGCAGATCCTAGAAACAACTTAAAAAGTTCAAATAGACACGCGCCGCCACTTTATAGATTTTAAGGTTCCATATTACAGCATCCATACAGACGACTCTGACAGAGTCATGTCTAAGCTTTGGTATCCCTGCTGAGCTCGTCAAATTTTGAAGAATGAAGATGGAGAAAGAAAGAAAGCAAAAACGGATCTAGGCAATGTCATACGCTGTCATATGTTATATGCTTTTCCACATCAAACTAGAGAGAATTGATGGTCGTAACATGGCGTTGCAGAGCTGGGGTAGATTTCTGGAGATATCCCAAAATCAACCATCCCCTTGTTGATAGGTATGTGACAGTTAAAGTGTGAAAATTCTGCATAGAGACCATCCCTTTTTTTTATAAACGGCCCGCGCTCAAGCACACATAGCGTACGTGAAGAAAGGAGTTAGGGAGGAAAGGAACAGGGATACCAATGCACGTTGGTCTTAAATGTTTGCATGTTGTAATGATTAGGAAATAAAGAGCTCAAGGCATTCCATAAGCGAGTTCCGCAGCATAAGAAGGAATCATGATATTTCAGAGTACGTCCGAAAGTGGGCTTGAGGATACATTGATGACCACTCATAGTAAAACTGGTGTTACGGTTGAAGGTTTGAAGGGACGAAATGTTACTGGCATTTTCTATGGAGCACTGGTGGTCAAAATAGCAATAAAACAAGGTGAGACAGGAGACATTACGCTGATGTTCGAGGACCTAGATTGACTGAGTGATATTGGCATCACCTATGAGTTTTATCGCACGGTTTTGAATACCATCTAGAAGGTTCTGAAATATTATTGAAGCATCTGACCAGATCTGGGAATTGTAGTCCAATTTTGGGCTGATGAACGCTTTATAGATTGAAGCTTGATTAGAGGAAATCTAAACACTTCGCAGCTTGGCGACATCAAATATGTGGCCATTCCAATGTAGGTTGTCGTTAACACACTCAAATCAGGGACAATCTAATATCCCAAAGTCCAAAAATAAAAATCATTTGGGTCCTAGCACATATGGGTATACCTGGGAACGAAGCAATGGACATCGCAGCAAAAAAATGTTTCAACGGACGCCAACGTCGCCATATCTTCATATCGACCCAATAAAAAGGATTTAGATAAATTATTAAAAGCACACTGGAATGCAAAAAAACCGTAAATTATGGAACAATTACCAATATCATTACTCTACAGTAAACCCTAACGCAAACCCCCAACTCTACCCAACTAATTCAACAACAAAAATGTTAAAATGCTTCATCCGCCATCGTCTTGGTCACACACACTTGTCTCGCGAATACCTCTTCGGCAAAGATCCTCCTCCAATCTACCATTTTTGCAAATTAAGTTATTACAAAAACTGGAACTAGAAAGCGAAATTTAAAACTTAATCTTATTACTTTCAGTTTGGAACGATCAGGGACGTCCATCCCATGGGTATTTAACCTATCCTATGGATGCCTCTGACCGCCCCCAATTATATAAGTATTTATATCGTCAAAAGTAAAATTCAAAATAATTATACACCACAGCAGTAAGCCTACGATGCTCCCGCTGTATTTTCTATTTATGTAAGATTAATAAATTAATAAATAAATAAATAATAAAAAATAAACTGCTACAGAAATGTTATAAACACCCCAACAATACAAATTTGAAAAGGAGTTACAAAAGGCTATGCTTGGAAGTGAAAAATAAAGTTCCAATTTGCCGTGATACGTTTTACAAAAATCATTTTACCTTAAATAGAGGAAATATAAGAGGAGAATGAAAATTCTCAGTAAGCCAGCTTCTTCTAAAAGTCCTACCACGATTCTGTGCAATGATCGCACTGTCACTGATAGGCTTGAAGTTGCTACCATTTTCAATAATTATTTTGCCAACATTATCCATCCGATTTCAACTACATTCGATTGCAGGAATTCTAGTATTCTATGTACACCTGATGTACTTTTTTCTTTGAGCTCGTTACAGGCTTAGAGCTGTTGAAAACTAGAGGCTCTCTAAGAAACTCAAATTCCTGTGGCATAGATGACATTTCAAATCGAATGTTGAAGAATGTTGCTTGTTTTGTTCTGGATGTCATAGCCCATATTTTTAATGAAAGAGTTTCATCTGGAGTTTTTCCCGTAGCTCTTAAATCTGCGGATGTAGTTCCAGTGTATAAAAAAGGTGCCACAAATAATGTAAGCAACTACAGACCTATTTCGCTTCTTCCTTCAGTAAGCAAAGTTTTTGAAAAAGTTATGAAAAATAGGATTGTTAACTTTCTTAATAAAACAAGCTTTTTCAGTTCACTTCAATATGGGTTTCAAATAGGTAAAAATTTTTGCTCACGATAGTTTAGACAATAAAAAGGGTACAGCAAGTCTGTTCGTCGACATTTCCAAATCATTTGATAAACCATATGTTGCCGAAATTACAAAATGCTGGTTTTCGAGGTTTTGTTCTTGAGTTCTTGTAAATAGATGTCAAAGAGTAAAGATTGAAGGGACCAGACGTAATACTAGGTCTATGAGTACCTCATGGCTCTGTATTGAGACCAATTCTATTCCTGATTTACATCAACTCATTGTTGGAGCAAAATTTCAAAAGCCTTATCACTGCTTTTGCAGATGATGTTGGTTTAACACATGGTTCTGTAAGCCCTCTAAATTTTATTGTTGATATCAATGGGGATTTAGAAATGTTTAGGACATGATTTGCTGCACCCGGACTGATGATCAGTTCCAAAACAAAAATAATGTATTACAGTCTGACATCTCAAAAGTCATTTGACGCACTGAAGTTTTTTTTCATGCACCTGAGTGTCAAAGGTTTAAATTGTTGAGCTGTTTCTGTAGCACTAGCCCATCCGCTAATACGTTTTCTAGCAATCTCAACTGCAGAAAAAAGTGCTTTCAAATTGAAAGCGTCAAAGAATTTAAATACCTGGAGCTAATTATTGACTCTAGAATGTGCTTTAATAATCACATTGATAGCTTAAGGCAATATTTTCGCATGATGCTTAGAAGTTCCTTTTTTCTGAATAATGTTTGCTCTTTAAACCTTCTGAAGATAATTTATTTTCCAGGAATTTTCCAATCTGAGCTACAATATATAACAGAATCCAACCACTTCTCGTTTTACAGAAATTTATTGTAAGAAATATCTGCGGAAAAAATTGCTTACATCATAGCTTTACATTATTTTACGATTTGCAAATTCGTCCCTAAATTCAAATCAATTCAAAGTCCTAAAGCCCGTTCTCTATAGATCTGGTAACTTAAATATTAGAGTTCTTGAAAATTACAGTATCCGTTGTAATCACTTGAATCTAGTACCTGTTCCTAAATTTCGAACCACAGCTTATATGAATATTTATACAGTTTCATGGTGTATCATTAAAGAGGCTAATGAGATTCCTTTTTGGATTAGGACTTAGTCCTATGAAAATATTTTTGAAGCATGTAAGGTATTGGATTTTAGCCCATGATATTAAACATTTAGAGTCCATCTTTAATTCTCATTCGTCAATTCAGTTTATATGCATTTTTATGTATTTATTCTCTTAATTTACTCTTACATGATAGACAAAAAACGCTTAAATAACTTAAAATTTTTTGTTATATATATTTTTTTTCTTAAAATCTAACTTAAACCTACCTAAAACTTAAACTTTTGGCCATGGCTAAAAAAAATAGGCTGGCCCACTTTGCTTCACCTGAAGCTACCTATCACTGGAGGAGTTCGACGACAGAGCATCCTCCCCTTCAACAAGCCACCAAAATTGTTGATGCTGCCTAGCAACATCCCTTATGTCGTGACTCCCTACCGGCCTACTAAACCGGAGACGATCCGCACTGCCATGTGCGACGTCTCTGTCGTAGTTGAGTCGCCTGTCCGCAGCTGTTTCAGTGACGTGGAAGATTAACGGCAATCTGTCCTGGATCACACCTTTACTATCTCGATAGAGGAACGCTTCTGGAGGAATAAAGCCGCCAAAGCGAACTCTCTCGTGATACATATAATTGGGGTAGTGAGCCACGGAGATCAGGTTGTTCGATGAGGTCATTGCTCTTGCAACGTGCTTTCGAGTCAATTTAATGATGAAATTGTCCACTCTTATTAGGTTCGCCCTATTGTACAAGACCTCATTAGGATAGAATTTTATGTACTCAGACTCTGGTGTTCTGTATAAGCGAAGACAAGTCCTAATACAAGCCCTCTCAAACACCCGAATCTTTTCCATTAAACTTTCTCTCACGTTTAACCACACGGGACATCTAAATACACGCATAGGCCTGATAAGGGCAAAGTAGCAGATCATCTTCACCCTCACATCGAGTTGGCTGTTATAAAACAGTCTCTTTGTACGGGCAAAAGCACCTTTGGCTCTGGCCAGAGCAACATCCATATGTTTGTTAACATACAGATATTGATCAAGCCAGATCCCAAGGTATCTGACTACATTTCGACAAGCAAGTGGCTGCCAGTGCTGCCCCACGATCGAGAACTTTCGCCAATTCTTTCTGGTATCCCTAGAGCCCCACACAAAGGCGTCCTAAACAGAATGGTTTCCGACTTCTGAAAGTTGATTTTCAATTTCCAGTCATCGCAATATCGTTTAATTTTGTCGAAGTCACGCTGCAAAAGTATATTAACGACCTCAATCTTTAGACCCGATCTGTACGCGATTATGTCGTCTGCGTATCCTATGGCATGGTGAAGTGAACCTATCAGATCACTCGTGTAAATATTGAACAGTATCGGCGAATTCACCGCACCTTGTTGCAGACCGTTTTTAATGCAAAATGTTCCAGCAGAAGTCACATCGCCATTCTTCACGATGAACTGTCTACTGGAGAGCATATCAAAAAGAATATACAGCAGTGGTTTACTAATGCCCAACCTGTCCAGCTTGAAAAAGAGTCCTTAATTCTTATTCGTAGTCTGATGTTGATGTTTTTGTTGATTTGATGTTTTCTTCTTTATTCTTTTCATAAAATGTAATTTTGTTCTCTAAAACTAATTTTGTTTTCTAACTTGTATTACTTAAGGTTCAATGAATTGTTTGCTTTAATTTTGAAATTGTACATTCTTTTTTTTAGTTGAAATGGTCACACCACCCATTTATTTAAATTATTGCTATTTATCCTTTTGATGGGGTGTGATCACGTATTTCAGTTTTTTATTTATTTATTTATTTATTTATTTAACTGATTTGTCAAAATACAGAGGAATACTGTCAAAAACGTTATCCTCTGAACTATCAAGTCCCCCGCGTGACACCAATGAGCTTGACATGAAAGTCAG